>CM017773.1:22564905-23764905 GCA_008009225.1 Acer yangbiense | reverse complement strand
AGAGCAAGAAATCTTAAAATGTGGTGTATGGTTTTATTAAAACTATGATTTTTCAATAGCAACAGTATGTAATCATATGAAGAAAAAATCATTCCCATCTATTGCACCACCCAGACATGCACATACATTCAAGTGCAAAGTACTGCTCTTTACTCTTTAGCCACTACACCCATGTTTATATCCACAGAATAAATGATGCAATATAGGCAGAAAGTCAGTAACTAAATCATCTACAAAAACCTTCAAACTTCATATACTAAACCTGCACATGTTGATCAAACAAATTCAATAAAATCAACAAATTACAGGTATACTGGAAATTACATGTAGCAAATTGCTTGTTTGTTACATCTAACTGCTCCAAATCTCAGCCTGAACTACCAAAATATGGCAAGCATCTTTTCCTTCTCATGTTGCATTTAAACAATACTTTATATATGTCAGAATACTCTGAAGAGAAGTGCCAAAGCAAACACTAAATGATGAACACATGATCACCAGGTGGGTTTTTCAAAAGCTATTCAAAATCAATGAACACAAATTTCAAACAAGTATTTAAAAGAAACTTGGTGAAGTGTCCATGACCAACAAAATAATACCCCTTTTGGAAGTTTCAATGCTAAAGAAGTCTTGTCAATCCAATCCCAGATCAATATGAAATTGTTCTTGCACCAATGGGCGGCGGTTTAAACATTTTCTTTCCAGAATTCCATAACGTTAAGGAGAAATTCACTTATTGACAGAGGCATTATTTGCTAGTTGCTACTCATGCAAAAAGTTACAAAAATATCATATTTAAAAATGGCTTGTACTGAACAAAATAAAGACTCATATCAAGTACAAGACACAGCAATATTGATTCGAAATGGAAGTAAAACCTCACCCTTCTGTCATTCTTTGCATGCGATTGACGAATGAAGAACCGGTGACAAAAAATTATTGCTGTGGCTATAGTTACCTGGGGTCTGCATGAAAAACTATTTCAGTCAATTGTTTCAAATTAACAATCTAAACCTATGGTCGTGCATACTTGAAGGAAACAAAATATAAATATTCTCCTGGAAATTTTAAAAGCATAGCCATATAGTTGTATGTGCACATGTGATGTTACCCAAAAATATTAAACATGAAAGTCAAAAGAAACAAAAAATTCTGGAATCATCATAATTATAAAAAAAAAAAAAAAAAAAAAAAAAACAAGATAAAGGCCTCATCTTGCATATAATTGAGAAAAAAAAAATCTTTAGGAGCGGAACATTCAGTAGACAAGTTGAAGTCCAAAATTTGAAAAGGATGTTTTGTGTTGGCTACATTATTCTCATTCCTTTATGAATTCCCTTTTCCTTTTTTCTTCCTTTTTGAACCTTCCATTCTGGCTCTACTGTTATGCTTTTTGTTATTCTTCCAGCACTCTTGAATTTTTTGATGTCATTCTTAAAAACGCAAGAGATTAAATTCGCAATACTTTGCAGCTACGAATCAATCCTCTGATCAAAGACATTTCACAATACTTTACTCATGTTTTCTGCTCTTCTTTTTCCTAGGTGGTGATAATATATTATTCTCTAACAAGGAAAAGGACACTGAAGACTAACTGAACACGCAGAAAGAGGGAAAGAATGAGGACATCTATACTAGTAAATAGAAGGAAGAGACAATGCCTTGAGAGATTTGTCAGTCGGATGATACAATCCACCAAGATAGAAGTCCGACTCACAGATAATTAGTTTGCAATGGGAAGAGGCATGCCTTCGAAGATTTGACCAGTTGGATGTTTCAATCACCCACATAGCAGCAATGGATTAACATTACTCAACATAGTGATTAGTGGAAGCAACACTGAGATCTCTGACCCATAACAAACAATTTCTTTTCACTTCACCAATTCATGGAGATCTAGAGATTCCTTTTTATTTATTTTTAGTAAAAAAAGGTTACATTAAATATACATAAAATACCCCAAACCCTAATGTGAGAGAGATACTGATATTTGAACCCAAGACCTCTTGCACAACAACAAGAGCATTACTAACTGAACTAACTAATACCAACAACATCTAGAGATTTCATTAAAGGTAACTTTTCAAAACCAAGCAAGGTATCTAAAAATGCCCATTACACAAAAATTATTATTTTTATACCCAGATTATGTCACAATTATAGCAGTTTTAAATGTTGACAGGCCAGAGAATGGAAATATTATGCTATTTTGCGACTTATTACATTTTTTAGAGGTAACGAATTGCAATACAATAAAGTGGTTGCAACTTCTTCACCATTATCAATAATCCAACTTATTATGAGTTGATAATATTCATTAATATAAATATTATACTTACAAATTTAATCCCTAAAATTAACCCAAAAAAAATATATTAATTTATATTTGAAACCACTTTCATCTTTTAATTCAATATCAATTATTACTTACACATAAGAACTTGAAAATAGCCTAATTTTCCAACGACAATGCCAGTAATATATTTAAAATAAATAAAAAATAAAAAAACCAGTAATAAATTCTCACAAATCCTCCTTAGACAACAAGACTATAAGAGTGTCAACCGAAATTATTATACAATATATGCATATTAAGTAAGACAAGTTATGGATGGCAGAAAATGATTAAGACATGCAGCTTCTACATTATATCAAACTTTCCAGAACATCGATATCTATGGTTTGTAAGTAAAGATATTACAGCACAAAGCAGAATATCCTGACTCATTATGCCATCTAAACTTCTAAAGTGAAGTAAACATTATTACTTTTTCTTAATATATGGATGCATGACAATCCTACAACAACTCTGCAAATATAATGCCCCCCTTTCTTTTCCCTTTTTCAAAAGTCTTTGACATCTGCTTTTTGCTTCCCAAGTTTCATTTAAGATGAAATGGCATTTCATGTTAGAAACATGAAGATGATATAAATATAATCACCAAAGAAGCTATTTTTCTCTTTTGCAATTTCAATTTCGTTGATAGGAAAATTGATTAACAATAAATAAAAGCATCTTTGATTTAATGTCAACCATAGAGGCATGACAGTCAGGTGCACAGCACACATAACCCTACAGAGACACATATGGAATTGGAAACCAATACACAAAAGCATGTAAACACACATGCAAATACACAGACACACAAGCAATTAAACATTGCATATATCTATTAAAATTTTGTATGATTTTTAGTTATAATTTACTCATGGATTCATCCATAATTCATACAATAAGAATGAGTATATCATTTTCCAAGACAAATGATGCAAAATATACAGCGTGTCCATGTCATGTCAAAATGAGTCTAATATTATGTTTTAAGAATTTAGATGCCTTTAGAAAGTACAGATTATAGTATGATACCACTGCAGCAAAAAGATTATGGCCAAGAGGCCTATTTATAGGCATACCTAATCTACTTCAAATAAGAAAAGAAACCTAAACCGAGTTACATCAGTGATCCTAAACCCAGGAGAAAAAAAAAAGGAGTAACCTTAAACCAAAACAAAACAAAAAATCCTAAATCAACTTAAAATGAGAAAATAAACTCCAAAACAAATAAATATTCCAAAATTATCAATTCAAAATTCCCAATTTGAATTCACTAATTTATCCTATTCAGGTTCTCCGCCATCAGTTTTTAGGAACAAAAGAAGGAAAAGAAGAAACAATAGGATCAACATTTGAGAAAATCCATCACATGGCTTTCTTCTCACTTCTTAAAGCCCAGTTCCTAACAATAAACAAACTTGTGGCACCTTAAACCAAGTCCAGATCTCCATCCCTCACTAAGAACTTAAAATAAACTTCAAAAACCATAAATTAGAATAAAATGTCCCTACTTTAAGTTGCTACTGCATTAACACTTCCCAAGAGTGAGGCATCACTCAAAGGATATGCTATCTGCAACCGTAAATCAGCCCATATAGTACACAAAAGGAAGGTGAATGGATAAATGGTCCACTAATTCCACTTGTTTCAAACACAATCTACACCAATTACTGATGGTTCACTCCCTGGCAAACAATTTGGTCACCACATTTCAGTCAAAGCTGCTGATCTACAAATACAAATGCCAAGCTTTCCTTTGAGGCATCACATAAAGGATATCTTATCTAAATCCGTAAACTGGTTACTGATCCAAGTTATTAAAGTCCAAAAGTGAATAAATGAATAAATTTTCCACTTATTGCACATTTGCACTAGTTTCTACACACTATATCAAGAGTTCTTCCAGACGGACTAACTCAAATAACTTCAGCAGAAAGATCACGTAAAGGATATCTTATCTAAATCAGTAAACTGGTCCAAGTTATTAAAGTCCAAAAGTGAATGAATGAATAAATTTTCCACTTATTGCACATTTGCACTAGTTTCTACACGCTATATCAAGAGTTCTTCCAGACAGGCTAACTCAAATAACTTCAGCAGAAAGCCAGAATATGAAATTCAATGTCTCTGAAAAACACTTTTGAAGCACAATGAAAGACAACAAACCACACTGGCAATTTCACAAGGAACCTCAGCTTTGAATCATACATAAGATAAGAATTCATAATGCATGTTCTTAATTTATTTTAAATAAAATTTTTAGCAGAAACCATATTATATTGTACATGTTTATTTTTCAAAGACGAGATCAATCAATTAAACAATAGGACTAGCTATTGATGCCACAAAAAATCCATAGAGAATAGAGATAATAAGCATAATCTTTTATGGCTGGTCCTTCAGGTGTTAAAGTTCATGCCAATGTTTTGAAATGAAAAGAGCAGCAGATCCCCAAGACTAAAAAGACAAAAAAAATTTCTCTAAATGAATGTTAAGAGACCAAAAAGATAAATTAATATCATAAAGTGAATGCTCAACTTTAAATGGTAAAATTAAGATGAACAATGACGGATCAAACCTAAAATTATGATGAAAGTACCAGAGAGCAATTAAGAATCAAGTCCCACAAAAGGTACTTTGGAAATATAAATAAAGACTTAAGAGTAGCTTAGGCATATTCATACAATATATGCAATTGCTTTTGGACACAGTGCTACTCCATTAATCATTAGTTTATAGTTGGAAAATGATGCATGTTGAACCCACAAGTCAAAACAATAGAATTACAGAACACATCACACCTGCAGGACTTGTTGAATTTGAGCAAATGCAGCAGACAAAAACATAGAACACGCTTTCCATTACCATCCCAATCATACAAACTTTCTTTTAAAACATCAAAAAAAAAAATCTTCCTAAAAACAGACTAACTCTCCAACCCCACCTCCAAAGAAACATGAGACATAAAAGGGTAATCCATAGATAAGAAAAGGTCAGAAACTTTTTCGTGCAAAGAATAAGAACCATGAGGCTCATTAGGTCAGACATTAAAATTAGGGTTTCCTGAATTATATTAGGAGCCGGATTTATAATTTCAATCTACAACTGGGCCAGATTCAGTTAATTTATTATTAAGAAGGTCATTTCAATTTTCAAATTATTTTTGGGTGAGGCTAATAGTTTAATTATGATAATTATTAATTAATATCCCAAGTTGGGTTTATTGAGAACTTGATTGGCTTATAGTTTATCTATGGGTCAGGCTTAATATTTATTGTTGGATTATTTGAACTATTGTTATCAACGCAAAATGGAATGCACAATTAATAATCAGTGAAAGTGTCAGCTAAATGAACATTAAAAAAAACAATAAGCTAAGTAGCTAACCAAACATATAACAGCTTTTGGCATTGTACTAGACGTAAAGTTAAATGCTAAACAGGGATAGGGCGGGCTGCTCCTACACTCAGATGGATTAATGAGCCATGACTACAACCAATGACATTCTCCCGAAGGACACTGCTAATGGATCCACTAATCTTTATTCCATAACTCAACCACTGAGACACACACACAGATACGCATGAAGGATGTAAATGAAAACTTCATTCAGGTATCTAGAATTCTAAATGCATCAAGATCTAGTACAGATGTTAATATATGAGACTAACATGCAACTATGTACAATTATATATCAAAAAGGCTCCATCAATACTACAAAAGACATGCTTATACATATGACAAGAAAAATAAGAGTCTCAACCAATTTTATCTGAGCACACATGAATGATGTTAATTATATAGATAACTACTAATATTTCAATGCAACCAATTACACATTGCATAACAATACAAAACAGGATTTACTAATAGTTTAGGACTTACACTTTCAGCCTCATTCCCAAATCCTGCAAAAATGTGCAGTATGACTTGCGCAAATATGTTTCCTTCTTCAAGTCAATTCCATCTCTTCTTGATGGAGAACTTTCTTCAATTTCTCTCCTCGACAAGTACCAACGACTCACTTCCTCTGGCTTTTCTTGAGAATTTCTACTAGATGGCCCACTCTCAGATGTTCCATGATGTGAGGATTCCCCCGGTAACAGCCCTGCCATTTGTATCTTTTAATACAAAAAAGCAGTAAGCTGAATTATGAATGCTGTATAAGGAACAGATCCTTATCAGTTCATCACCAGCATGCACCTGCCAAAAAAATTAGTAAAAGGGACCACATCAGCATTGTACTAGAAATACTAAGCAATGCCTCTACAATGCTGATCAAAATACCTTTTTTTTTTTAAACAAATAACAAAAAGATGCAACTACCAAGTAGATCCTTACCCAAAAGAAAATAATTAAAGAGAATGACAAAGTAATTACATATTTACATCCAGCATTATTACCCAAAGTATTTATAAAGTCTAAAGATATTATAAACGCTATTAGCTATATATTCTGTCCATTATAAGCACTCTTACACATGTAACAGCTTCTACAATAAGCATTGTACATAAATTAATACTATTTATCCTCCAAAACAACACAGCTTAGCTTCCAAAGCCACTTCCCCAAACATCAATGCCCTAAATTCTCTTCATGAGCCCTTAAAACTAATTTATCTGATTTATCCTTTTTTTTTTTCCATTTTACAAAACGGTTATCAATAAAAAGACATTAACACCGCTTTTTCGACAATATATAACATACCTACAAAAATTACTTAAAATCACTCAATAGTTGTCAAATTCAAGTAAATTACAATTTTTAAATGAAAAAATAATAATAAAGCAAGATTACTCCACTAGAAAATTAATATCCGAAATTGAAACAGATTTATAGAAGGGGGAAAAAAAAGAGTTACCCTAACTTTACGAGAAAGTCTTAAAGAGAGAGGAAAATAGTGTAGAAAAGAGAGGGAGAGAGAGAGAGAAAGAAAAAGTACCGTCACTTGGCAGCGGCGGCGGCGGCGGCGGCGATCTCCCAGGTCTCTCAAAATCTCTTCAGGGATTGTAGAGGAGGAGGTCGGGAGCGAGAAATGGATCGCCGATAAAAAGAACTCTAGAGCAAGGGGTCGTTTATATTATATTTTAACCTTCCAATTTAAAACGGCATCGTTTTAAGCTCCGCTGACTTGGGTTTTATCTCTCTTTCCGGTCTTCTTCTAAGAAAATAATCTTATCACTTGATACTTAACAAAATTTCCAATCCAATTTACTTTTTTAACCAAATTTATTGTTTTGGCCCAAAATGGTATTTTTAACCAGTTTTCAGGTGGTTTTCTCGGTTTGGACCCGACCAATCCCATATGAGTCTCTTCCCCTCCCTAAATCTCAAATTATTGTAAGATTTCAAAAAAAATAATAATAATAATTCAAGAGTAACATATGAGTCACCAAATCAAACCCAAATAAAGTTCAAGCAGCAACGGAAATGAATTGAAACACATCATAAACAATTCACTATCCCCATTCCAATAGACACCACACCAACAAAGCCATACCAAAACATATACTATTTAATTTAATCTAATAGTAACATATGAAATTCAAACATATACCGCTTAATTTAATATCCAACAGTAACATACGAGACACCAAATGAAACCTTAATAAAGTTCAAACGGCGACGGAAACAGACTGAAACACATCATAAACAATTCACTGTCTCCATTTCAATAGACGCCACACCAACAAAGCCAGACCAAAACATATACTATTTAATTTAATCCAACAATAACATATGAAACTCAAACATATACTATCTAATTTAATCCAACAGTATCATATGAGACACCAAATGACACCCTAATAAAGTTCAAACAATGACAAAAACGAACTGAAACACATCATAAACAATTCATTATCTCCTTCCAGTAGACACCACACCTTCAAACAAAAAGTTCAGAACACATCATAAACAACTTCAATACAATTCAAACAAAAAGTTGAAAACACAACATAAATCTATTAATTACAATTCCAACAGAAAGCTCAAAACACAATAGAAACGACATCAATACAATTAGAAAACAATAGAATGAATATTTTTAAAAAAATCTTTAAATCCAACATAATTAAAATAAAGTTCAAACGCCAACAGAATTAGCTTCAATAATCAATATAATTCCAAAAGAAGTTCAACAATATAAACAACAACGAATAATTTTTAAAATGTAAGGTAGCATGCAACAACAACTCAGAAAAGCTTCAACTTCAAATTCTTCAAAACAAAATCTATAGTTATAAGAAATTGAAATAATTTTTAGTAAATAAGATAATTAGTTGTAAGTTCCTCAAGTTTGATTGGCTTATTTCGGTGACAAACCACATTTGGGGTTTGAAATGTAAAAGGTAGCATTAGGTGATTGGTGATCAAGCTCAAAGACCCTCTTAAGACCTCAAGATTGATAAGCACTCCAAAGGTATATCTCTTATACTTAGTTTTCATTGAAGAGACTTAGTTGCACACACACACTTATCATGTTTGCATATGTATACATTGCTCTTGTGTGCATTCTCTTCACATGTCACATCTCACACTCACACTTGCACTTCATTGTTGTATCTTGTTGTATCTTGTTGTGTGTTAGCGTGTCTAGTAATTCGTTTCCTAAAGATTGTTCGAAAACGTCCGTGCATGCACGTTAGTGTGCTTGGTTTAGCGCAAGGATCACCTTCGGAGGATGCCTTTGGCTTCTCATTTGGTTTCACCACATTTGGTGTGGTGAAACGGCGGTTGTGATCGGCGATCTAGCCACCGAATGGAACCGCCGTTTGATTCCATAAGTTTTGGGAATGATTCTGTGGTTATTATCAGCGGCCACGACCACTGTTTAGACCTGACTAATTTTATCGCTCGGGTTTGATTCTACGATTGTGATTGATGGTTATGAAACCGCCGTTGTTCCCTTATTCCTCTTGGGTTCAATTCGGCGATTGGATCGGTAATTGGTGGCCGCCGAATGAAACCGCCGTTGTACCCCTGAACTTCGACGGTTGGTGGCCACCGAATGAAACCACTGATTGACACGTTTTAGAGGCAAACTTGTCTTTTCACCAAGCTATTATGTCATTCTCTGAATGTACACTCTTTGAACATCAAGAACCATATCTTTGAAAGAGAGATTTTTGAGAGAAAAAGCAATCAAGATTGCTCATTTAATTACTCAAAATCATTCACATGTGCATCCAAGTTCATCTAGCATTATCTAGGTTCATCTAGAGTGCATCCATGCATGGGTCTTCTTCAACACATATTACTTGGTAAGTATTTCACTAATTTCTTCTAATCTTAGTGTTTTACTTAACAAGAAATCTCTTCAATTACTTGTATGATTTTAGATTATATTCTATTTTACAAGATTGAGATTATTGTGTTGAATATATGGTTTAGTGTTGTATTGTGATAGCTATAACCTAGGATTGTCTTATCTTATATAGATATGCTTTATGCCATGACATATAACAATTGATATCTAGGATTGATTTAATTATCATATTTTAATCCTAGATAATCATTTAGTGTAACCTAGCATTAAGTGCATATTTGGATATCATTGCATATTCGCTTAGGTTGTTTAATCTCTTCATTGAGAAGTGAGTCTTGTGGCTAATGTTGCTTAGGCCACAAGCGAATTGATCTAGGTTCACTTTTATAGGCCTGCGGGTAGTAATGGTGGGTTAGTAACCGTGTAGGGTTTGACGTGATCAACCTAGGTTGTGGACACCATTACAATTAGTGGATTCGAGGATTGTGTGTGGCGCACATAACACCCCGTGGTTTTTCCTTGTTGAAGGTTTCCACGTAAAAATCAAGTGTCATTTATATTCCGCACTTTACACTTGATTTATTGTATTGACTATATTGGGGTTATTTTCGTAAAATTGACTTATTGCGAAACCCCCCCCCCCCCCCCCCCCCCCCCCCCCAATAATTTTGCTTCATTAGTAAACAAGTCAATAACAAAAATAAAAACATAACAATAATGAGTCAAAAATGCTAACTATTACTTAAGCAAACCACAAATATTCTTTCAATCCAACTTCATTAATGGTCCACTTAGTGATAAATTTTGAAACCCTACATTAAAATGAAAGTAAATATGTAGATACACATGAAAAAAAAAAAAAAATCATAATATTTTGTATGAACTCACTAGTTTCAACGCTTTCATAAAAATATTATTTTGTAAACACAATTATCTTTATATTCTTGGGCATGCACTTCTAAAACTAGTAGTATCAATTGAGCAACAGGCTAAGAATATTTCAACTAATTTTCTGCATTTAAACCAAATTAGCCAAGGAAAATTGAGGAAAAGATAAGACAAACTTACAGCTTTCATTTTTCAGATCAAATTTTGGTTGTGAAAAGTGTGGAAAAATTCTACTTATGTTGGTTCTACTGAAAATAATATTACATATAGTTAGAGAAATAATTGGATTATTTATGTTTTTTTATATATGATGAATTTGATTGTTATACACTTAGCGGGTTTTGTTTTTTATTATTGGATGGTTAGGGCTCCATTGGGTTTTTATTTATTAATTGCACTTTATCATATTTTTTTTAGATACTACAAATTTTCCATATTCATTGTTGGGTCTTGGTTCTTTTGATCTATTTGATTAATGGGTATGCACGTTTTAGGAAATTTATATATTCAACTGAATGTGCCAAATCATTAAACTCATAACATTGTTTATGTTTACTCGTTTGGTTTTAGTGTGTAATTGTTTATTTCCACTTACTTTGTTTTATTGCTTTTGTTTAATCTCATTATTACCTATCTCTTCCTAGTAGAGATAAGTGTATTTGATTATTTGACTTTTGGAAATTCGCAGCTACTGGTTATGTGTTGGGTTAATTTAGTCATTGGAATGGTAAGCTTTATCATAGAAGAAAAAGAAAACACATTTTATGTTAATATTGCTGCATGTATATATAAAGATTAGTATTCTACATTCTCAACTAGATCTACCACTATTTTACAGAGCTGCATTTTAGTCGTTGGATTGGTAAATTTGGGCAATATACCAAAATTTTACTTTGTAAATATGCTTTCATTTTTTTTCCTTAATGTACCATTTTTATTATTGCTTTTAGAATTAGATCTTTAACTTGCATTTTTGTTTCTATGGTAGATGAAAACATATCATGTCATAAATAACATAAGAATATGGGAAAAAAAATCAGTCTGTTATTATGAAACTTGCGGGCAACGGGTTCGACAAGTTTTCTACCTAAGAGTTCCCTAAGAATATAAAGCAGGTATGATGGATGTTCTCATAGAGAACTACAGTGTAGAGAGAATGTGCTTCATTTTTAATAGTATTCCCTTCGTTCTATTGCTAAAGGATATACTATATATTACCGGTTTCCAAATTGATAGAAAGTTAGCATTTGGTCTAGCAGACGTGGACGATCTTCAGGCAATTTGTGCTAGGTATTTAGGTTGTCATCATGATAATGATAAAAAAAACCTATCTTGATTACCTTAAGTTGGCTAAAGAAAAACTTTGTGATAGTATCTCCAAACCTCGACAACAAAAATTAAGATGTGAACTGTGAACATTTTGATGTAAAACTGAACACGCCGAAGGGATGTCGTTAAAAAGATGAGAGAGAAAGTTATAGAGAAATTCTCTAGTCTTCCTAAGAACGAAAAGTGAAGAGATTTTATGGAAAATCTCTTTTCAATCTTTGTTGACAACTTGAATCCTAAAGTGGATTTGGTTTGTCTATGGGGAGCTTTCAAGCCTTTTGGCAAAGTTAGGGATGTGTTTTTATCTTCTAAAAACAGAATTCGGAAGAGTTGCTTCGCTTTTATTCTATTCAGAACAATGGAGGAAGCTTTAAAGGTGGCAAAGATGGTGAATGGTATGCAAGTTTTATTGTGGCCAATTAGTGCAAAGATAGCTTCGCTTAGATGTAATAGTAGAAATTCAGTTAGAGCTGGACTTTATGAGACAAGAGTTGAAGAAGAATAGAAAAGAAATAGAGTTTGTGGAGGTAATTCTATTCAGTTTGGTTTTCTTGGCAAGTGCTCGTTTGTGGAGGTAGTGAAAGGAAATAATAGAAGGAATCAAGAGGAGGGAGTCGAGAAGAATCTGAAGCATGTGTCCACGATGTGGTATCGTAATCAAAAAGATGAAGAATGGTTGTCCAAGTGTGTTGCGGGAGAACTCAAGGAATTCTCTTGTGTGACTGGTATGAATCGAAGGCTGAGTTCAAGGGGTTTTTCTTTCTCCTCCATTTATTTAGGTGATAAAAGAGTATTGTGGAGCTTTGATTCTGAATACGAAAGGGAAAGCTTTATCATGAATAGGTTTTTTTAGGATGATGTTATCTCTACTATGACAATGTGGTGTGATTCTCTAGTCTCGCATGGAAGGTTGGCATGGATTAATTGTATGGGAGTCCCGCTGTGTGTTTGGAATCATAGTTTCTTTATTAAGCTGGGCAGTTTGATTGGGGATCCTTTACTGGTAGAGGAAGATTCATTTCTAAAGAGAAGATTAGACAGATGAAGGGTTCTAATGTTGATCCCTTGACTACACTTTTAGTGACACCCGCAATAGTACGAGGTCGGAGAGTAGTACAATGGTAAAATAGAATTCGTTCCCACGAAGATTAAGTGACTGATTATCGAAATTGATCAGTCTAGGTGCTATTCAAACAAGTAATACATTAAGGTTTTCATACTAGAATACTTAAAGCAAACTAAATTAAATTAATAACAAGGATTTAAGCTATTGTAATAAAGAAATGACAAGTGATAAACTCAAGTGTAAATATGAAGGAAATGAATGCTAGGACTTGACTACACCCCACCCACTCCTAACTTCCTCTCTAGACTCAATTGCACACCCAAAATATACTCATGCAATTCATAGATTCATGCACCCTATTTTTAGCCTATAATCTCGGTCGAGTAGTATAGATCATACCCAAATTCATACCCAAGTTTATCTCTCGATTACTCATAATATATGATTGAGTTCATTAAGAACATTGGCACACTAAGGAATCCTATAAGCTAGCCTAAGTAGGTATACTTTTCTAGACATGCATAGAAGACATTTCGTCGAATACGATGTGTGTGTGTCTCCGGTTGATTCATAACATACAATCAAAGATCATTCAATAGAAGATCAACCTATTGAAAGTATTAAACACACTAAAACATCCCTACAAACTACAATTGCACATAATGGATAAACAAAGGTCAATATAAATATATAGTCATGGGTGAGGTTTCATCAAATCCTAGCACTAAATATTTAGCTCATATCACAAAGAGTAGCCATACAATAAATATGCTCAAATGAATACATGGCTATAATAAAGAAAATGAAAGATATAAAGTATTAGAGGAAACTATGTAGAGTAGATCCTCTTCCTTTAATTTGCTCTTCTCCTCTTCCAAGCTCCTTCAATCTCATAGCTCCCAAGAACAAGAAAAGGTCATGGATTGATGTCAAGTGTTTGGTGGATTGTGTAGGATTGTGTAGGATGATGTAGGGGAATGACTTAGTGAATATTCTTAAGAAGGTAGGTGGTCACTTTTCAGAGAAAAAGCAATTGAATATATAGGGGAACTTATTAGGTCAGGAGCAAGGGAGTAATTTCCTTGAAGTTTACAAAAATCTGGGCAGAGGGCGACCTTAGGGGCGACCTTGGTGAGCTCACATTTGAGGTTACTTTCTTGCTCTATTTTAAGGGCTAAACCTGAGTGGTTAGCGAGCTTGGGGTGAGCTTGGTGAGCTCGGTGAGCTCGCATCTCTCTAGTGTGAAGTTTTTTAGCTTCACGCACTGTTACGAAAATAACCATAACTTCCTCTAGAGAACTCAGAATCATGATCTGTAAAAAGCGTTGGAAAGTAGACTCATGGGGCTTTCCATAAATAGGTTACACAAAATGTAGTTCGGTCGAAGGAGGGATATATGGCCCCCGAAAGTTGAACATTATGTATGAAGATTTCCAATTTCAGCCCTTTAACCTCTGAAACTCTTCAATTATGCTCAACACCTTATTTTAAGACATATAGCCTACAAAATGCACACAACAAAAACACGCTAAAAAACGAGTACAAAATCTAGGAAATGGTGACCTCAAATAGGTATGTAAATCATCCAATCATCTCTCACGAACAGTTATGTCCACATAAGATCACTATGAAGGTAGGAGAGTCTTCTTTTTGGTAAGAATTAAGGAAGATCAGGTTCCGGTTGAAATCCGGTAGGTGGCTCAGTTTCTTGAGTTGAAGATGAGCTTTTCCTAAGAGGTTTTGAATTATTTTTGGAAAAAAACAATACTCAGTGTGTACAATATTAATCTAGAGGGGCGGTGAATAGATTTTAACTAATTTTACCCAATTTTCATGTATAGTCAAGATTACGAAAATACCTATAATAGTCAATATAATATAGCAAGTGTAATATGGTGCAAAAATTAAATAACACTTGATATATACGTGGAAACCCAACCACTGGGAAAAACCATAGGCTGTTTAGTGCGCCACACTCGAACCTCGAAATCCACTAATTGAAGTGGAGTTTACAACCTATGTAGACCTCGTCTAACACTCCGGTCAATAACCCACCACTTCTACCACGCGGGCTTTTTAAAGTGGCTCTAGTCCAATTTGCTTGTGGCCTAAGCACTCTTAGCCACAAGTCTTAATTCGCAATGAAGAGATTATGCAACCTATGTGAATATATGATGATATTCAAATAACAAACAATGCTAGGGAACCTTAGATGCTTATCTAGGATGATGATATAACAATTAAATCAATCCTAGATATCAAGAGCTAAATGACATGTCAAATAACTTAGCTAAACATAGATTATGAAAACTTAGATAGCTATCACAATACAACTGACAGAACCCACCCCGACTCCTATCTTGAGTATGAGGGAATCCTGTGAAATTTTTATCTTTTTCTTTTTCTAGTGGGCTTGAGTTTGGGATTTACGCCCCAAATGCCTAAGTACCCTATATTCAATAAGGATCAAAGCCCTCGTAGTTCATTTAACTTCATACTTGTCAACAAAATACAATCTGAAAATACATATATATATATATATATAATTCTTTCTAAATACTTTTCTTTAAATGTAAATCAATCTTCTTTTCTTTTCTTTTCTTTCTGAAAATTCTCATAAAATACTTGAATCTGAGTATCTGGAAATCTGTTTGAAAATTTGTTTTCTAAATAAATGAATAAATCATTTATTTCTAATAGTTCTCTGAATAGCTAACATATAAATCTAAAATGATTAACTTAATCATAAATAAATAAAACCATAAACTCACAGAATTCCTCTGCTCAAATCTGCTTCTGGTACTAGATTTCCTCCTGGATTCGTCACTTTCTGGATCCATCCTGAACATATCTCCAACTGCACAATATTTCTTTCTCTATTTCTCTCTATTTCTTTCTTCTCTCACACACCGAACTCTTCTTTCTTTTCTATTTCTATTTTTCTGTTTTCTATCTCTTTGACCTTCGCCATGTTTCTCTCCAATCTCCCTCTCAGATATCTCCTCATATATATATATATATATATATATATATATATATATATATATATATATTAATAGTAAAATTGCCACACTCTCACGTTTTGTTGAATACTTGAACCATACCTTTCTTTCTATTTCTATTTCTCGGTTCATCTGTTTCTTCTCAATAAACCATGTAAATTCTTCTATAAATCTATCATGAGTTCTAATAATAGCTTCTTTTTCTAACATAATGCCCAATAATCTGGAAATAGCATTACTTGCTAAAAATCTGAACTGAAACTGGATTCGGTTTACAAATCTATCTCCTTCTGAGTCGGTCCTATAATCACATAAAAATCAATCTAAAATTTATTGATTTTGCTGTTAAGTTAGCATTCTAAAATAATCACAAACTGAAATCAATTCAATTACTTATCTGATCGGGCATGTCTCTTCCTTTCTCTGTTTCTTTCCCAACCGAAATCTGCTTCTCTTCTATCTCTCTCTGACGATTAGCTTCTCTTCCTCTTCGTCCAGCTTTCTCTTCTTGTTTCTTCTTTCTTCTTTCTCCCGAATCCACGCAGCTCTCCTCTTCTTTCTTCTTTTTCTTCTTTTCTTCTCCACCGCCCAGCTTCTCTCTTCTCTCCCCATGTTCCGTCCTCTCTCCTCTACATCTCTCTTTTTTATTTCTCTTCACCGCCTCTCTCTCTTCTCTCATCCACTTCTTTTTATTTTATTTTATTGCCTTCACTTTACATATGTCAACCATCCCACTCAAGTCATTCCACTACATTTGTAAATTTCATTTTCATCCCTTATAACATTTCTTATTCCTTTTTTTAACTCATTACATGTATAGAAATATTACAATCTGACCCATTTAATCTTACAAATTTAAGTTGGGGCTTAGATTCCAGGCTTGGAAGAATCTCTGGGGCTGGACCTTACAACTCAAACAGTCAATACATTAATCTCAATCCTGTATCTAACATATATATGAATAACATACAAGTGATAAGTGAGATTGCTTGTTAAGAAAGACACAATATATGTAAGATATTAGTGAAAAACTTACCAAGCAAAGTGTGTTGAAAAACCCATGCAAAATGACATCTAGATGATCAAGGATGATACTAGATGATGATTGATGATCATGGAAAAGTGTTTGAGTAATCAAAGATAAGTTCTTTAGTGAAATTTTTCTCTTGGAAAAATATGCTAAGTAAAAATATGATTTTGAACTCTCTAACTCGACCTAAAATGAAAGAGGCATATATATTGTAAGGTTCCCATTTGTTGATTGGCTCATTTCGTGGACAAACCACATGTTAGGGTTCTTTGTAAGGGTAGCCTAGGTATCGGGTTTAGTGTTCGAAGCTCTTTGAATACCTCGTATTGATAAGCACCGAAGGTATATTTCTTTGTGCTTACTTGTCTTGAAGAGATAGTTGCACACACTCACAACTCATGCATTTGTTTAATACTTGTATGTTGTGTGTCTTATTTTTTGTGCATTAATGTTCATTAACATCTCTTCTTGCATGTTAGTTTGATTGCATCTTGCATATCCAATTGCCTTGTCATGCTTAGACTTAGGATTGCATTTTTGCATTGGGCGCTCCCAAAAGCGCTCTACATGGGCCCTGTACGAACAGCGCCTATTGAGCGCTGTTCAGACCTGATCGATTTAATTCGGTCGCTGTTGGGTCGCTGTACAAAGCGCTCTACGTACAGCGCCACTCTGTTTTCCCGTGAGAACAGAGTTGGGGCGCTATACAAGCGCTGTATAAGAAGCGCTCTACGTACAGCGCCCAAGGCAAATATGAGGCCAACTTATCAAAACGACCACACCTTGTTTTGGCCTCCTATATATATGCCACTTTGACTTTAGGTCAATTAAGAGAGTTCATATTCAGATTCCATACTTAGGATATTTTTCAAAGAGAATAAAAATTCCAAAGAACTCATTTTTAGTTTACTCAAACACTTTTTCATGATCATCAATCATCATCTAGCATCATCCTTGATCATCTAGATGTCTCTTTGCATGGATTCTTCATCATACTTTGCTTGGTAAGCTTTTCACTAATATCTTACATATTTTGTGTTTTTCTTAACAAGCAATCTCAATTTATTACTTGTATGATTTTCATATATCTTTGATACCAGATTGAGATTAGTGTGATGTTGTTTGAGAAGTTGTATTGTGATAGCTAATTAGGTTTTGTGCTTAATCTTGATTAGCTAAACTATTTGATTGAACATGTCATTTTAGTTTTTAATATCTAGGATTGTTCTAATTGCATATTAATCATCTTAAATAAGCATATATGGTTTCCCTTGCTCTATGTTGCATTTGAATATTCATATATTCACTTAGGGTTTATTCTCTTCATTGAGAAAGTAAGTTTTGTGTGTAGCTTCCGGGATTAGGTTGCTTAGATCGCAAGCAAATTGGATTAGGTTCACTTATACCGGGATTAGGTAGGTGTGTGATTACTTCCGGGATTAGGTTGTAATCGTTTTACACATTTAGTGGATTCGAGGTTCGAGTGTGGCTTACTTACTAGCCCGTGGTTTTTCCCTAGGGTTTCCACGTAAAAATCAAGTGTTATTACTTTTCCGCATTTTATACTTGATTTATTGCTTTATTATCTATTTATGGGTAATTTCGTAATTTTGACTACACGAAATTGGTTAAAAAGCTTAAAATCTATTCACCCCCTATAGATCGTTTTATCCCACCGGGCTATAATTTGTTTTCAATTGGTATCCGAGTGGGTTTCCTAGACTACATAGGTGATCCTTGCTTCTTGTGGTGTGTTTTGCATTTTGTTATTTTTGATCAGTCAACATTTTCATTCATTTCCTTGCATTCCTAACACTATGATGGAACTTGGAAATTGTGGTGCAACGAAGGTGCTTCACGCACAAAGCCTCCACTTCTTACCGGATTGAACTATATCCCAATGGAAAGAGTATTTAAAGAATATTAGTGAAAAACTTACCAAGCAAAGTGTGTTGAAAAACCCCTGCAAAATGACCATCTAGATGATCAGGATGTACTATATGATGATTGATGATCATGGAAAAGTGTTTGAGTAATCAGATAGTTCTTTAGTGAAATTTTTCTCTTGGAAAAATATTCTAAGTAAAATATGATTTTGAACTCTCTACTCGACCTAAAATGAAGAGGCATCTATATTTTAAGGTTCCCATTTGTTGATTGGCTCATTTCGTGGACAAACCACATGTTGGGGTTCTTTGTAAGGGTAGCCTAGGTATCGGGTTTAGTGTTCGAAGCTCTTTGAATACCTCGTATTGATAAGCACCGAAGGTATATTTCTTTTTGCTTACTTGTCTTGAAGAGATAGTTGCACACACTCACAACTCATGCATTTGTTTAATA
The DNA here is from genome assembly GCA_008009225.1 of Acer yangbiense. Taxonomy (NCBI): domain Eukaryota; kingdom Viridiplantae; phylum Streptophyta; class Magnoliopsida; order Sapindales; family Sapindaceae; genus Acer; species Acer yangbiense. The sequence goes on along the minus strand of CM017773.1, from coordinate 23,745,648 downwards.
CTTGTATGTTGTGTGTCTTATTTTTGTGCATTAATGTTCATTAACATCTCTTCTTGCATGTTAGTTTGATTGCATCTTGCATATCCATTGCCTTGTCATGCTTAGACTTAGGATTGCATTTTTGCATTGGCGCTCCCAAAAGCGCTCTACATGGGCCCTGTACGACAGCGCCTATTGAGCGCTGTTCAGAACCTGATCGATTTAATTCGGTCGCTTGGGTTCGCTGTACAAAGCGCTCTACGTACAGCGCCACTCGTTTTCCCGTGAGACAGAGTTGGGGCGATACAAGCGCTGTATAAGAAGCGCTCTACGTACAGCGCCCAAGGCAAATATGAGGCCAACTTATCAAAACGACCACACCTTGTTTTGGCCTCCTATATATATGCCACTTGACTTTAGGTCAATTAAGAGAGTTCATATTCAGATTCCATACTAGGATATTTTTCAAAGAAAAGAAAAATTCCAAGAACTCATTTTTAGTTTACTCAAACACTTTTTCATGATCATCAATCATCATCTAGCATCATCCTTGATCATCTAGATGTCTCTTGCATGGATTCTTCATCATACTTTGCTTGGTAAGCTTTTCACTAATATCTTACATATTTTGTGTTTTTCTTAACAAGCAATCTCAATTTATTACTTGTATGATTTTCATATATCTTTTGATACAAGATTGAGATTAGTGTGATGTATGTTTGAGAAGTTGTATTGTGATAGCTAATTAGGTTTTGTGCTTAATCTTGATTAGCTAAACTATTTGATTGAACATGTCATTTAGTTTTTAATATCTAGGATTGTTCTAATTGCATATTAATCATCTTAAATAAGCATATATGGTTTCCCTTGCTCTATGTTGCATTTGAATATTCATATATTCACTTAGGGTTTATTCTCTTCATTGAGAAAGTAAGTTTTGTGTGTAGCTTCCGGGATTAGGTTGCTTAGATCGCAAGCAAATTGGATTAGGTTCACTTATACCGGGATTAGGTAGGTGTGTGATTACTTCCGGGATTAGGTTGTAATCGTTTTACACATTTAGTGGATTCGAGGTTCGAGTGTGGCTTACTTACTAGCCCGTGGTTTTTCCCGTAAGGGTTTCCACGTAAAAATCAAGTGTTATTTAATTTCCGCATTTTATACTTGATTTATTGCTTTATCTATTTAGGGGTAATTTCGTAATTTTGACTAACACGAAAAATTGGGTAAAAAGCTTAAAATCTATTCACCCCCTATAGATAGTTTTATACACACCGTGCTATAATTTGTTTCAATTGGTATCAGAGTGGGTTCCTAGACATACATAGGTGATCCTTGCTTATTTTGGTGTGTTTTGCATTTTGTGTGATTTTTGATCATTCATACATTTGCATTCATTTCATTCATTCATAAACACTATGAGTGGAAACGGTGGAAATGGTGGTGGCAACGAAGGTGCTTCAAGCACAAAGCCTCCACTTCTTACCGGATTGAACTATTCCCAATGGAAAGGGAAGATGGAATCCTATATATGCCAAATTCATGACCGTGCATGGATGGCGGTGGAAGACGGATATGATCTACCCAAGATGACTCCCGATGGTGGTGGAGAAGAAGTATTGAAGCCTCAGGCGCAATGGAACGCGCAAGAGTTTGAGGCTTCAAAGTGGAATAGGAAGGCAATGCATGCCATCTTGTGTGCTATGGATGAAAATCAATATAAATTGATTCAAAATACTAGGATAGCTAAGGAGGCTTGGGACATCCTAGAGATTGCACAGAGGGAACCGAAGTGGTGAAGGACTCTAAGCTTCAAGTCCCAAACTCAATTCGAGATGCTTAAGATGGAGGAAATGAGTGCTTCAACGACTTCGAGATCAAGTTGATGGATATAGTCAACCAAAGCCTTAACTTGGTGATCCATATTCAGATAGGAGAATCAAGCAAAGATTATGAGATCTCTACCCTATAGGTTTGAATCGAAGGTGACGGCTTTAGAAGAAAATAGTGGATATAAGGATATGAAGCCGAGTGAGGTGATGGGAGACTTCTAGCTTATGAGTTCTAGGAAAGGGTCTATCTCCACACCCACTAAAAAGCAAAAGGAATTGCTTTAAAAACCTCCAAGGATGAAAAGGAGGCAAGAAGGTACTCGGATGAAGACCTTGCCTTGTTTGTAAAAAGGTTCAACAAGGTTATGAAGTTTAAGAAGAAAGAGCTTTGGATCAAATGTCAAGACTTTGAAGGAAAAATGGCTCTTTCAATAAGTTTGAACCTAGGCAAGAAAAGACCGAAAGGAAGGGGTCCGATGTTTTCGAGTGTGGTGGCATAGGTCACTTTGCCCCCGAATGTGCAAATCACAATGAGAGGAAAAAGGGAAAAGTGATGGCCGCACTTGAAGTGGAAGTAGTGATGACTCCATTGCGGGAGATGAGTCTTCAAGTATGAAGAGCTCATGGCTAATCTCCTAGCTTTTGCCTCCTCCCATAAAAGCAAAAGTGCTAGTGAGAAAGAGGAAATGAGTTAAGAGGAAAATGACTCAAGTGGAGAAGAAAGTGATTCCTCGTCTAACTCCATAAGTAGTTTTGTGGAGAAAGAGGCGCTTGCTAAATGCCATGCCGAGTTTAATGATTTAGCAATCAAAAGCACAAGAAAGATCAAGATGTTGAGAGAAGAAAATCTTGAGCTTGCATCTCATAATGACCACTTAGGTGAACAAGTGGAAAAATTCAAGAATGAAACAAATTAGAGGCGTGTTCTATATAAAGCTAGAGGGGGGGGGGGGGGGGGGGGGGGGGGGGGGGGGGGGTGAATAGATTTTAACTAATATTACCCAATTTTCGCATGCAAGTCAATTTTACGAAAATGCCCCTACTAGTCAAAAATACATACAAGTGTAATATAGTGCGGAATTTAAATAACACTTGATGTATACGTGGAAACCCAACCACTGGGAAAAACCACGGGCTGTATAGTGCTCCCCCGGAACTCGAAATCACTAATTGAAATGAAGTTTACACCTATGTGTAGACCTCGTCTAACACCTCCGGTCTGTAACCCCTCACTTCTACCCAGCGGGCCTTTATTAGCAACCCTATTCCAATTTGCTTGAGGCCTAATCACTCTTAGCCTCAAGACTTACTTCTCAATGAAGAGAACAACCTATGTGAATATATATATGAATATTCAAATAAAAACAGGCTAGGTAACTTAGAGTACTTATCTAGGATGATGATATAATCGAATCATTCAAACCCTGATATCAATTGCTAAATGACATGTCAAATAGCTTAGCCCATCAAGATTAAGCAAAAACCTAATTAGCTATCACAATCAACACTCAATCATTTTCATCACAAATATCTCTAACTTGTATCTAGCAAATAATCAAAAGCATACAAGTAATTAAAGAGATGTATTAATATGAAAAACACTAAAGTAATATGAAATTAGTGAAGAACATACCAAATAAGATGTGATGATTTAAAACCATGCATGGATCAATTCTATGAAGGCATAGAAGATCAAATATGAAATTTGATGCAAAAGGGATTTGATTTGAGTGTTTAAAGATGGGTTCTTGATTTGATTTTTTCTCAAAAATCTCTCTTGAAAGTTTAGGGTTCTAATTGCTCAAGAAACTTGATCAGAGATTGAGAAAATAAGATATTTATAGACATCAAGAATTGGGCATGTGAAAAGACACTTTTGCCCCTGAAACGCACCGTTCGGCGGTTTCAATCGGCGGCCAGGCCGCCGATGATGACCGCCGAATTGAGCTCGTGAAGAACAGAGCATTAACGGCGGTTTCATTCGGCGGTTTCGTGACCGCCGATCCAACCGCCGAATCAAACCCGAGGGATTAAAATCGATCAGGTATGAACGGCGGTTTCGAACGGTGGTCGTGACCACCGATCTTGACCGCATAATTGCTTCAAACCAATCTGGACTGAAACGGCGGTTTCATTCGGCGGCCAGGCCGCCGATCATAACCGCTGATCACCAACAATGGTGAAAACCAAGGAGAAGCCAAGGGCATTCTCCATAGGCGGTCTTCGCGCGAAACCAAGCACTCATTAGTGCAAGCGCGGACGTTTCCGAACAATGTCGGGAAACGAATTATAAGGCACATATACACACAACAAGATATATCAACCAAAGTGCTAGTGTGTAAAGTGACATGTGAAGAGATGCACATAAAAATAAGCAAGTATGCAATCATAGCAAGAATGCTAAGTGTGTGTGTGCTACTAAATTTCTTCAAAGAAAAACAAGCACAAGAGATTATACCTTTGGCGTGCTTGTATCTTGAGGTCATGGAAGGGCCTTTGATCTTCAACACTAATCACTTAGACTACCCTTACATTCAAAACCCCAACATGTGGTTTGACCATGAAATAAGCCAATCAACAAAATGGGAATCCTTACAAAGAAGATGGAAGATAAGCTAAGAGAGGAGTTAGTCTTATCTAGGAGGAATGAAGAAAGTCTAAAGAGGGAGCTTAAAGAAGTTAGAGATTCTATGACTAGGATGGATTCTAGCACCAAGAAGCTTGACCATATGCTTGGTGTTGGAAAGAGTCCATGTGACAAGAGGGGTCTTGGGTATGAAGATGACAAGAAGATCTCAACCTCTAACAAGACCGTGTTTGTTAAGGGTTTGAAGAACGAAGAAACATCATATATGCAAATTCCTAGGAAGAAGTTAAAAGTAGGACAATGTTCAAATGCACAAGTGAAGATGGGGCCAAGAAGGGAAACTCAAGCTCAACCCCCTAGGGTCCCTCAAGCCAACATTCCTCAACAATTGGCTCACAAAGGAAAGAGACCTATCATGCAACCTCAAGCTAGGAAGCAATCTAGACCGGTTCAACAACGAAGAAGGATTGAACCCTTTCATCCACAAAGACAAGGACAAGGTATGATTCCTTATTTTACTCCTATATGTCACTTTTGTGGATTTGATGGTCATATTAGACCACATTGCTTTCGATATATAAAAATGTGCAAAACTAGAAGCATGATAGAGAAGAAAAAGAAAATAGCCATGATGCATGTTCCTAGGAATGATAATATTATTATGCATGATCCTAGGACATCTAGAGCCCATGTACCAAAGACCACTAAGAAAGCTAAGATTGTTTCTAGGTGGATTAGAAAGAATGAAAATGTTTGTCATCTTGCTCAAATAGCCTTGAAGGCAAATTCTTCTAATCTTTGGTATTTAGATAGTGGGTGCTCTAGGCACATGACGGGAAACAAGAGTTTCTTCGAGACTCTTGTTATGGAGAAATGAGGATATGTCACTTTTGGTGATGGATCCAAAAAGAAGGTTGTAGGGAAAGGAACCATTTTCGTTCCCGGATTACCCTCCTTATCCGATGCTTTATTTGTTGATGGCTTGAAAGCCAATTTAATAAGCATTTCACATCTAAGTGATGAAGGATATTCCGTCTTGTTTTGTAAAGATGATTGCTCGATCCTAAAGCTCGATGGACAAACCTTGTTGAAAGGTATGAGATCTAGTGACAATTGTTATTGTCTTGAAGCTAGAATAGTCTTAAACAATATGTCCATGGATGAGTAAATAGAGTTGTGGCATGAAAGACTTGGCCACATGAATTTTAGGGATTTGAGAACCCTTGGAAAGTTCAATTGTGTGCGTGGCCTCCCTAAGCTTGGGAAGAAAGCCAATGGTATTTGTGGACCTTGCCAACAAGGAAAACAAACCAAAAGCATGCACAAAAAGGGCAAGTATCTCTCCACTAAGGAGCCCCTAGAGCTTCTCCATATGGATCTCATGGGTCCTATGCAAACCGAGAGTTTAGGTGGAAAGAGATACATTTTTGTTTGTGTTGATGATTTCTCTAGGTTCACATGGACATATTTTCTTAGTGAAAAATCCGAAACTTTTGATAAGTTTAAAATGCTTTGTAATAAAATACAAAATGAAATGAACTCTAATATTAAAAGCATAAAACGGATTAGAAGTGACCATGGGAGGGAATTTGAGAATGCTACTTTTGAAACCTTTTGTAATGGTTTAGGCATCTCCCATGAGTTTTCGGCTCCTACGACACCTCAACAAAATGGAGTTGTTGAGAGGAAAAATAGGGTCCTTCAAGAGATGACCCGTGTGATGTTGCTTAGCAACAATGTCCCTAGGAACCTATGGGCCGAAGCCATCAATACGGCTTGCTATACAGGAAATAGAGTTTTCCTAAGGCCCGGTACTAGAAACACCTTCTATGAGTTATGGAAAGGCAAGAGGCCAAATGTTAGCTACTTCCACACTTTTGGAAGCAAATGCTACATTTTGAATGACCGTGATCAACTTGGTAAATTCGATGCTAGGAGTGATGATGGTATTTTTATTGGCTATGTCTTGAATAGTAGAGCCTATAAAGTTTTCAATTTAAAGACTCTAAGTGTTATGGAATCATCCAATGTCGTATTTGATGATACTAGACTCAAGTCAAATGATCATAAGGAGGAGGTTATTTTTAGTGATGTTTCTCCTTTGGAGAATGTTGTGGTGTCTCCTAATGTTGGGACATCTAATGTCAACAATGATGACACACAACCTATTGATAGAGTTCCTCTCTTGGACTCTAAAGAACCCGCTCCATGGGTTAGGAAACTCCATGATAAAGAAGATATCATTGGAGAGGTTAATGAGGGTGTTAGGACTAGACGTCAACTCGCTAATCTTATTAGCTACACATGCTACACCTCTCAAATTGAACCTAAAAAGGTTGAAGAGGCCTTAAATGATGAATTTTGGGTTCTTGCCATGCAAGAAGAGCTAAACCAATTCGAAAGGAATGAGGTTTGGACTCTAGTTCCTAGGCCTAAGACCACTAATGTCATAGGCATTAAATGGATATTTAGGAACAAATCCGATGAGGATAGCAACATAGTGCGGAACAAGGCTAGACTTGTAGCACAAGGGTACTCTCAAATTGAGGGTATCGACTTTGAGGAGACATTTGCTCCCGTTGCCCGTTTAAAGTCTATTAGGCTTCTCTTGTCTATTTTTTGTGTGCACAAGTTCAAATTGCACCAAATGGATGTCAAGAGTGCCTTCCTCAATGGCTTCTTGCAAGAGGAAGTGTTTGTTAAACAACCTAAGGGGTTTGTGGATGCTCACCACCCCAACCATGTCTATCGCCTCAAGAAGGCTCTATATGGGTTGAAACAAGCACCGAGGGCTTGGTATGAGCGCCTCACTCAATTTCTTGTTGACAATGACTACACACGTGGTAGTGTTGACAAGACACTATTCATCAAAAGAAACTATTCATCAAAAGAAACAATGATGAGCTTTTCATAGCTCAAATATATGTTAATGATATAGTGTTTGGCTCCACCAACAACACCAAGGTCTAACAATTTGTTGATGTTATGTCTCATGAATTTGAGATGAGTCTTGTTGGTGAGCTTAGTTACTTCCTAGGTTTGCAAATTAGGCAACTAGATGATGGGATTTTCATAACCCAAGCCAAATATGCCAAAAACCTAGTGAAGAAGTTTGGTCTTGAAAAAGCCAAACATTGTGACACTCCTATGAGCACCACTTTGAAGCTAAGCAAGGATGCTAGCGGTAAAAGTGTGGACCAAACCTTATATCGTGGCATGATAAGGAGCTTGCTCTATTTGACCGCAAGTAGGCCCGATATATCATTTAGTGTAGGAGTATGTGCTAGGTACCAATCCGATCCCAAGGAGTCCCATCTCTCTTCGGTTAAGAGAGTCATTCGCTTTGTGAATGGGACTTCCAACTATGGGATTTGGTACTCATTTGACACTAATCCTAGTCTTGTAGGATATAGTGATGCGGATTGGGCAGGAAATTGTGATGATAGGAAGAGCACATCGGGCGGTTGCTTCTTTCTAGGCAACAACTTGGTGTCTTGGTTTTGCAAGAAGCAAAACTCGATTTCCTTGTCCACGGCGGAAGCCGAGTACATAGCCGCGGGGAGTGGATGCACTCAACTCCTATGGATGAAGCAAATGCTAGTAGACTACGGATTCAACCAAGGTACTCTCACTCTCTTTTGTGATAACATGAATGCTATTAATATTTCCAAGAATCCAGTACAACATTCTAGAACTAAGCATATTGACATCCGCCATCACTTCATTAGAGAGCTTGTTGAAAATAAATGCATAGTACTTGAACATGTAGGTACTAATAATCAACTTGCGGACTTATTTACTAAACCCTTAGATGCTACTCGATTAAAAACTCTTAGTAGATCTATTGGGATATGTCTTGCGGAGTGATGTTCTATGATTGACCCCATATGGGGAACTCAAGCAAAGAGAGCTATTTTGCATTCTTGTATCTTGCAAAAAAATTCTAAATAACTTGTGCCTCTTATTTTAATTGTTTGAGTAAGCTTGGTTGCACATATGTATATATGTTTTCAATTCAATAAGTGTGAACCTTGCTTGTTTACAATCCATGTCATATTTATGTTCAAACATGCATTTTTTGACTAGAAGATGTATGTGGGAAGTATGATTTGAATGACCTATGATTATCTCCATGACACGATGATTCTTTAATAACATGCTAATGTCAAATGAAAAAACATGAAATTCATATCACATGCTCACATGAAAAGCATGAATTGATGATTGCATATTCTTAAAATGCAAAACTTGTATGAAAGTTTATGAGACTCAAAATGAATAAAGGATCCAGTATCCATTCAAAGGAATTTATATTCCAAATGTCTCTCTTTCTTTATTCGTTGACCATGGCTACTATCATACGGATATCTTATCCGGAAAAATAAAAAAGGGTGCAAAGTCGCTCATGCCATGTTTCACTTATAAAGTTGGATATAGTTTCTCTTAAATTGAAATCAATATATTCTATATCCTTGCTTTGCTCATGACTTTGGTGAAATTGGTTTGAATTCCTATTAGAAACCTTTGTCATTTGCTTTGCCAAATACCATTGTATTTTGGACTTGAATGCTACATGTCTTGTATGCAAAGCATGTTTGATTCACACATTTTCTCTCAAATAAATCTCCTTGTTTCTCTCCAATTAATTGAGATGCATAAAGTGACTTATATTAATTATGCAAATCTTGCATGCTACTATCTCTCGTTGCTATGAGTGACCCGGTTGGGGACTACTCCTTTGCCTATATCATGACAAAAAGGGGGAGTAGTATATGGTAAGGGGAGTTGCAAAATATAGAAGCAATTGTGCATATTGGGGAGAACATTCATTGAGGGGGAGTAACCCGTTGAGGGGGAGCATTGCATACACTACATTTTATCATGTTTTGCCTAATTTTTTTTTAAAATGCAAATGCTTATTTTTGTTCTCACTTGTTTCATCTCACTTTTTACTTGTATTGGAAATGTTAGAAACTTTCTTTTCAGGGCTTGATTATTCTACAAGAGATTGAAGACTTGATGTTTTATTTTCTTATCTCTTTGTACTATAGAATATCATAATTATCCCGTTGTTTCTATTTTAATGTGAGGAATCAATGTGAGTGGTGGTTTTGTCACGAAATAGCCAAAGAGGGAGATTGTAAGGTTCCCATTTGTTGATTGGCTCATTTCGTGGACAAACCACATGTTGGGGTTCTTTGTAGGGGTAGCCTAGGTATCGGGTTTAGTGTTCGGAGCCCTTTGAAGACCTCGTATTGATAAGCACCGAAGGTATATTTCTTTGTGCTTACTTGTCTTGAAGAGATAGTTGCACACACTCACAACTCATGCATTTGTTTAATACTTGTATGTTGTGTGTCTTATTTTTTGTGCATTAATGTTCATTAACATCTCTTCTTGCATGTTAGTTTGATTGCATCTTGCATATCCAATTGCCTTGTCATGCTTAGACTTAGGATTGCATTTTTGCATTGGGCGCTCCCAAAAGCTCTCTACAGAAGCGCTGTACGAACAGCGCCCATTGAGCGCTGTTTAGACCTGATCGATTTAATTCGGTCGCTCTTGGGTCGCTGTACAAGTGCTGTACAAAGCGCTCTACTTACAGCGCCACTCTGTTTTCCCATGAGAACAAAGTTGGGGCGCTGTACAGGCGGCGCGCTCTACGTACAGCGCCCAAGGCAAATATGAGGCCAACTTATCAAAACGACCACACCTTGTTTAAGCCCCCTGTAAGGATTCCCGTTTTGTTGATTGGCTTATTTCGTGGTCAAACCACATGTTGGGGTTTTGAATGTAAGGGTAGTCTAAGTGTTTAGTGTTGAAGATCAAAGGCCCTTCCATGACCTCAAGATACAAGCACGCCAAAGGTATAATCTCTTGTGCTTGTTTTTCTTTGAAGAGATTTAGTAGCACACACACACTTAGCATTCTTGCTATGATTGCATACTTGCTTATTTTTATGTGCATCTCTTCACATGTCACTTTACACACTAGCACTTTGGTTGATATATCTTGTTGTGTGTATATGTGCCTTATAATTCGTTTCCCGACATTGTTCGGAAACGTCCGCGCTTGCACTAATGAGTGCTTGGTTTCGCGTGAAGACCGCCTATGGAGAATGCCCTTGGCTTCTCCTTGGTTTTCACCATTGTTGGTGATCGGCGGTTATGATCGGTGGCCTGGCCGCCGAATGAAACCGCCGTTTCAGTCCAGATTGGTCTGAAGCAATTATGCGGTCAAGATCGGCGGTCACGACCGCCGTTCGAAACCGCCGTTCATACCTGATCGATTTTAATCCCTCGGGTTTGATTCGGCGGTTGGATCGGCGGTCACGTGACCGCCGAATGAAACCGCCGTTAATGCTCTGTTCTTCACGAGCTCAATTCGGCGGTCATCATCGGCGGCCTGGCCGCCGATTGAAACCGCCGAACGGTGCGTTTCAGGGGCAAAAGTGTCTTTTCACATGCCCAATTCTTGATGTCTATAAATATCTTATTTTCTCAATCTCTGATCAAGTTTCTTGAGCAATTAGAAGCCTAATCTTTCAAGAGAGATTTTTAAGAAAAAATCAAATCAAGAACCCACCTTTAAACACTCAAATCAAATCCTTTTTGCATCAAATTTCATATAGCATCCTCTATGTCTACATAGAAAGCATATATGATTGGATTGGCATCATCACAATATGCTTGGTAAGATTTTGATTAGTTTCATCTTATTTTAGTATTTTTACTATCTAGCATATTCTCTATTTATTTACTTGTATGTTGTTGATCATATGATAAATACAAGAATAGAGAATTAATTGTGATGAATTAATTGAGTGTTGTTTTTGTGATAGCTAATTAGGTTTTTGCTTAATCTTGATTAGCTAAGCTATTTGACATGTCATTTAGCAATTGATATCTAGGGTTGATTAAATTGATTATATCATCATCCTAGATAAGCATCTAAGGTTACCTAGCCTTGTTTGTTATTTGAATATTCATATATATATTCACATAGGTTGTTTCTCTTCATTGAGAAGTAAGTCTTGAGGCTAAGAGTGCTTAGGCCTCAAGCAAATTGGAATAGGGTTGCTAATAAAGGCCCGCTGGGTAGAAGTGAGGGGTTACAGACCGGAGTGTTAGACGAGGTCTACATAGGTTGTAAACTTCATTTCAATTAGTGATTTCGAGTTCCGAGTGTGGCGCACTATACAGCCCGTGGTTTTTCCCAGTGGTTGGGTTTCCACGTATACATCAAGTGTTATTTAAATTCCGCACTATATTACACTTGTATGTATTTTTGACTAGTAGGGGCATTTTCATAAAATTGACTTGCATGCGAAAATTGGGTAATAATTAGATAAAATCTATTCACCCCCCCTCTAGCTTTATATATAGAACACGCCTCTAGTATTTAATTACTTTCAATTGGTATCAGAGCGGGTTCCTAGATATACTTAGGTGATCCTAGCTCATTTTAGGTGTGTTGTGCATTTGTGTGATTTTTGCTCATTCATACATTTTGCATACATTTCGCATACATTTCATTCATTCATTTGAGACAATGAGTGGATTCGGTGGCAACCATGAGGGTGCTTCAAGCACACGGCCTCCTCTCCTCACCGGTGTGAATTATGCCTCATGGAAAGGCAAGATGGAGGCATATGTGTGCCAAATCCATGATAGGGCATGGATGGCAATTGAAGATGGGTATGCACCTCCTATGATGACTCCCACAAGTGGTGGAGAAGAAGTACTCAAGCCAAAGTCCCAGTGGTCACCTGAAGAGTTTGAGACTTCAAAATGGAATAGGAAGGCATGGCATGCTCTTCTATGTGCAGTGGATGAAAATCAGTACAAACTGATTCAGAACACTAGGATAGCCAAGGAGGCATGGGATATCCTACAAGTTGCACATGAGGGAACCGATGTCGTTAAGGATTCCAAGCTACAAGTCCTTCAAACGCAATTTGAGTTGCTTAAAATGGAGGAGGACGAGTGCTTCAATGACTTTGAAGTCAAGTTGATGGATATTGTGAATCAAAGCCATCAACTCGGTGATCCTTATTCGGATAGGAGAGTTAAGCAGAAAATTATGAGGTCTCTCCCCGCTAGGTTCGAATCAAAAGTGACGGCTTTAGAGGAAAATAGCACATACAAGGATATGAAGCCGAGCGAGGTGATTGGAAGACTCCTCGCCTATGAATCTAGGAAGGCTCCTAGTATTTCACCTCCTAAAAAGCAAAAAGGAATTGCTTTGAAAGCTTCCAAGGTTGAGAAGGAGGAAAAAGGTGACTCGGACCAAGACATGGCTTTGCTACTTAGAAGATTCAAGAAGTTTGTCAAGTTCGAGAATAAGGGCATTGGATCCAAAGGCCAAGACTTGAAGAAAAAAGCTCCCTTCAAGAGTTTTGAGCCTAGGCAAGAGCATAGTGAGAAGAAAGGGGTCCAATGCTATGAGTGTGGTGGTATAGGTCATATCTCACCGGATTGTGGGAACTTGAAGAACAAGATGGCAAAAGTGATGACCGCCACATGGAGTGAAAGTGATGACTCCGGAGAGGGAGATAAGTCATCAAGTGATGATGAGCTTACCATCAACTACACGGCATTTGGGGCCACTTGTGTAGAAGATAAAGTTGTTGGTAAGAATGACTTGACTAGTGATCCCATAGAAGAAAAAGATGAAGAAGTAGCTCTAGAGAAGATATATGTAGCTACTCATTGGGATATGACTCTCATTGACTCAAGAGATCAAGGTGGAGGTCTAAATGAGGGAAATGACTCCATTAGTGAGAATGAGAGTGGAGGAGATAACTTAAGTGAAGATGACTCCTCATCTATCTCTACAAATGGAGGTGTAGAGAAAATGGATGTAAATGGATGTAAATGACTTTATAGTCAAGTGTGAAAGTTCATTGGAGAAGAAAAATATAAAGTTGAAGATTTTAGAGGATGAAAATCTAGAACTTTCAACACACAATGACCACTTAAGTAAACAAGTGGAGGCATCCAAGAAGATTGAAGACAAGCTAAGGGATGAGCTAGCTATGTCTAAGAGGAATGAAGAAGGGTTGAAGAGAGAGCTTGTTGAAGCCATAGAGTCATTGTCTAGGATGACTACAAGCACCAAGAAACTTGACCACATTCTTGGTAGTGGAAAGAACCCTTGTGACAAGAGAGGTATTGGGTATGAAGAAACAAAGGAGATCACTACTCCAACCAAGACCGTCTTTGTCAAGAGTTTGGGCAAGATAGAAGCCTCACCGGTGCACACTCCTAGGAAGAAAATTGATCTAGGACAATGTTCAAGAAATGCACAAGTGAAGGTAGCTCCTAAGAGACAACCTCAAGCTCAAAAAGTTCCTCAACCTAACTTCCCTCAAGCTCATATTCATCAAGGGAAGAGGCCAATCATGCAAAATGAAACAAGGAAGCAAGCTAGACCGGTTCAACAACAAAGAAGATTTGAACCCGCTCAACCACAAAGTCATGGGATGGCTCCTATGCATGCACAAGGACATGGTATGAATTCTAAATTTATCCCTACATGTCACTTTTGTGGTATTAATGGTCACATTAGACCAAATTGCTTTCATTTCATTAAATTATGTAGAATCAAAAGCATGATTGAAAAGAAAATGATAAGAGCTAGAATGCATGCTAATAGGAAGGAAAACATTCATATTCATGATCCTATTAATTCTAGTACTCTTGAACCATTGTCCACTAGGAAGAAAAATGTTATATCTATGTGGATAAGGAAAAATGAACCCGCTTGCTACGAGACTAACAAGTCTCAAATAGGTTCAACTAAGTCCAATGGACTTGGTAGGTCCATAGGACCTCATGCCCTTCATTAATGAAGGATGATACTAACCCCATATGGGGAACTCAAGCAAAGAGAGCTATTTTTGCATTCTTGTCACTTGCAAAAAATTTGAAAAATCTTATGCTTCTTGGTTGATTGCTTGAGTAAGCTTGGTTGCACATATGTATATATGTTTTCAATTCAATAAGTGTGAACCTTGCTTGTTTACAATCCATGTCATATTTATGTTCAAACATGCATTTTGGACTAGGAGATGTATGTAGGAAGTATGATTTGAATGACCTATGATTATCTCCATGACATGATGATTCTTAAATAACATGCTAATGTCTTATGAAAAGCATAAAATTCATGTACATGCTCAAATGAAAAAGCATGAATTGATAATTGCGTTCTTAAATGCAAAAACTTGTGTGAAAAAGCTTATGAGACTCAAATGAAAAAGGATCTAGTATCCATTCAAGGATTTTACAATCCAAATGTCTCTCTTTCTTTATTGATTGAACATGTCTACTATCATACGGGTTTCATTCCCGGAAAAATCAAATAGGGTGCAAAGTTGCTCATGACATGTTTAGCTTATAAAGTTGGATATAGTTGTTCTTAAATTGAAATCAATGAAATTTCTATATCCTTGCTTCTCTCATGACAATGGTGAAATTGGTTTGAATTCCTATTAGAAACCTTTGTCATTTGCTTTGCCAAATACCATGGTATTTTGGACTTGAATGCTATATGTCTTGTATGCAAAGCATTTTGTTTCACACATTTTATCTAATAAATCTCCTCGTTTCTCTCCGATTAATTGAGATTGCATAAAGTGACTTATATTGATTATGCATATACTAGAATGCTACTATCTCTCTTTGCCTTGAGTGACCCGGTTGGGGACTACTCCTTTGTCTACATCATGACAAAAAGGGGGAGTAGAATGTGGTAAGGGGAGGTGCAAATTGTTGTAGCAATTGGTGCACATTGGGGAGAATATACATTGAGGGGGAGTAACCCTTTGAGGGGGAGCATTGCATGATGTTGTGTTTAATTTCTTAGAAATGCAAATGCTTGTTTATGTCCTCACTTGATTCATCTCACTTTTACTTGTTTTGGAAAGTTTAGAAACCTTGTTTCAGGGAATGATTGTTCTACAAGAGATTGAAGACTTCAAGTTTTATTTTTGTATTGTAGAAAATCGTCATTGACCCATAGGTTTATTTTTGTTGTGAGGAATCAATGTGAGTGGTGGTTTTGTCACGAAATAGCCAAAGGGGGAGATTGTAAGGATTCCCGTTTTGTTGATTGGCTTATTTCGTGGTCAAACCACATGTTGGGGTTTTGAATGTAAGGGTAGTCTAAGTGTTTAGTGTTGAAGATCAAAGGCCCTTCCATGACCTCAAGATACAAGCACTCCATTAAGAGCAAATTTGCTCTTTCCCCTTTTTAGGCCACTGTTTGAAGAGTGCTTGTAGGGCGGGTGAACAGCGCCCATTCATACACAATGCAACCTAGTTCTAATCATGTCATGGCATTTGAACAACTAGATGCAATCAACAAAATATGCAAGAAGAGATATTATATAAACATGAATGTACACACATAAGGACACACAAAATACACAAAGTATGGAAATGCATGGAATGTGTGTGTGTGCACTAAATCTCTTCAAAGCAAATCAAGCACATAGAGATTTACCTTTGGTGCTTATCAATTATGAGGTCTTCAAAGGGTATTTAACTTGAACACCAATACCTAAGCTACCCTTACAAAGAATCCCCAATATATGGTTTGTCCACGAAATAAGCCAATCAAGATATGAGAATCCTTACAATTTTCCAAAAATAGGATTGGTGGACTGTCTCTCAAAGGATGAAGCCTGCAAAGAAACCTCATTTGTGACTATACACGATAAAAGTGACTTGGGAGTTGGGATGGACAGTAGTCAGTTATCTGACGAAGACAAGAAAACAAAAAAGAGGAATGTGGTGCAGAGGTATCATAAGAAAGGGAAAAGGTGGAGGGATAGAAGGAGGAAGGAGGCCTACAGTTACCAAAATAAGGTGGTTAAAGAAAGAGTAGCTGTAAGGGATGCTAAGTTAGACCTTGATAAAATAAATGGTGAAGTTTGCTGGAAATATCAGGCTGGTGAGTCCAGCTATCCTTTGTCTGATTCAGAATCAAGAGAGGTGGGGTTTTGTGGGCTGGTTGAGAATCAAGACAATGAGAAGTGCTTGGGCAGAAGTTGTGTTGTTGGCCTTATGGTCCAAATGAGTGAAAATCCTCACAAGTCTATGGGTTAGGAGTTTGCTTATGAGGAGGGTGTATTGAGAAGCCCAAATTACACACTTGGGAATGTTAGAGGCTCACTTCCAAAAAACGATATTGGTCATGGCGTAAGTGCTGAAGTTATTGAACTGGTGTCTATACCAGCTGTTACTGCGGAAGGTTCATATGGTCTTGATGGAATTTCTCTCATTTCTTCGAAAAGGAGAAGGGGAAGGAAAAGTTATTACTCAATTAAAAGACATAGTATGCAGAACAAATTTTCGAAGACAAAGGTGATTGCAAAAGCTATCAACAGTAAAGAAAAGGAAATGGCGGGGAACGTTAAACAACAAGTGAGGGAGTCTCATTCGGATTTGGATCAAGTGAATCTAAAACAAATATTACGCGATGTGTATAAAACTATCTAGATGAGGGGTGATTACCAAATTTTCGCGATTAGTCAATTTTATGAAAATAATCTCAATCTAGTCAATGCAATAAATCAAGTGAAAAGTGCGGAATATAAATGACACTTGATTTTTACGTGAAAACCTTCAATAAGGAAAAACCACGGGCTATTATGTGCGCCACACACGATCCTTGAATCCACTAATTGTAATAATGTCCACAACCTAGGTTGACCACGTCAAACCCTACACGGTCACTAACCCACCACTACTACCCGCAGGCCTTTAAAAGTGAACCTAGATCAATTTACTTGCGGCGTAAACAACCTTAGCCACAAGACTTACTTCTAAATGAAGAGATTAATTAACTTATGTGAATATGCATGATATCCAAATATGCAATTAATGCTAGGTTACACTAAATGATTATCTACGATTATAGGATGTCAATTAAATCAATCCTAGATATTAATTGTTATATGTCATGGCATAAAGCATAGCTATATAAGATAATCAATCCTAGGTTATAGCTATCATAATACAATACTCAAACATTCAACACATAATCTCAATCTTGTAAGTAGAAATTAATCTAAGAACATACAAGTTATAAATGAGATAAATTGCTAAGTAAAAATACTAAGATTAGATGAAATTAATGTTCAACTTACCATACCATGTGTGTTAAAGAAGACCCATGCATTAGCACATACTAGATGATCCTAAATGATGCTTACATGATAAATTATACATGTGGAAATGTGTTTAGAGAATTAAAGATGTAATCTTTATGATTTTTCTCTTAAGTCTCTCTCAATATCTCTTTAGGGTTCTTGATGTTGAAGAGCTCAATTGATGAACAAGAGATAATGGTATATTTATAGAGAGTGAAATAGGTTGGTGTGAAATGACCAATTTGCCCTAACTTATCGGGACAGTTCGGCGGTTGGCAGCTATAGAAATGAGGGCGCCGAATTTGACCAGACATTCTTGACTCAATTCGGCGGGCCCTAATCACCGAATCCAGGTTGCCGAATTGTCCAGGTATCCTGGTTCTAATTCGGTGGCCCATGCCCACCAAATTAAGGGCGCCAAATCAACCAGGTATTCTAGTCCCATTTCGATGGCCTACTCGGTGGCCCCAGACCGTAGAACCAAGGTGCCGAATCCTCATGGAAGATAACTTCCAACATAAGCTCAATGAGGATGAGCATGGAGGATTTAAACATCAACCACACAAAAATATAACAAAGAAGTGCAAGTGTGGAATGTGAAGATAATGCACACAAGAGCAATGAACAATTATGCAATCATGATAAGTGCATGTGTGCAACTAAGTCTATTTAATGAAAACTAAGCACAAGAGATATACCTTTGAAGTGCTTATCAAACTTGAGGTCATGAAAGAGCCTTTGAGCTTGATCATCAATACATAAGCTACCCTTACATTTCAAACCCCAATATGTCACCAAAATAAGTCAATCAAACTTTGAGAAACTTACAGAATCAATTAGCAGAGGGCCACGGGGTGGTGTGGAACTTGGTTTGTAAGAGATGGGCGGTTAGGAGAGAAGAGACAAATGGTGACAAGTTTGGTGCTGCAACTTAATTCAATCTTGTTTTGTTTCTTTCAAGGGTCGTATCTTGGAGTCTTGTGTTAGTAACATGAGAAGGGACATCTTCATATGGGGAGATAGCTTGATCTTCGGGTGTTTTTCTGCTTGGTTTTCAGCTTGGTCTCGATTTTCAGTTGTTGTTGTGCTTTAGTGCGTTGGCTGGTCGCTCTTTTTTGGGTTGTTTAGTCTTTGGTGGTTGGTGTTTTTGTTTGGGCTCCAGCTGTTTATTTTTTGTTGTGGGCTTGTTGTGAGCTGTGTTTTTGGTATTTGTTGTTTTTGGTTAGTTCCTTGGTTTTGGGTTTTGTCATTTACCTTAACGGTGCCTAGTTTTGTTCTTTTAGTGGGTCTCGTTTGCCTGCTTGGTGGGCTGTTTGTAGCTTCTGCTTTTTTTCTTTCTCTAGCCTTTATTGGGCTTATGAATAAAGTTTGTTGTTCAAAAATAAAAAGATAGTGAAGAGTTTAGCTATTACATACGAGCTTATGTACTTTCTTTTATTAGAGCTGTTGTAGCTCCAACAAAAAATGAGTCTAAAGTTTTTGTACATTAATTGATTTATTTTGGGGAGATAAATAAGATAAAAAAAACTTTGCATGGGGGGCTACTCCTTTAGCAAACCTACATAAGTGCTTAGAGACTGTTCAAAAACCAAAGAAGAATGGAAAATATTCAAACAGTGTTGGTGGTTAAACATACACGTTAATGGTACGTATTCTGTGTGAAATTGTTATTTTTTTCATTAACAATGTTGTAACAAGAGCTCCGACTTGACCCAAACGCTTTCCACTCCTTCCGCCATTATCTTCTACCTTTCCATTGTTAAGAAAACAATCTCTCTCTTCTCAACTGAAGACAATCTCTCTCTCTCTCTCTCTCTCTCTCTCTCTCTCGTCTTCTCTTCTCAACTTTAGACGACAAAGATCATATAAACAATCATCACCCATTGAAAAGTTTTATCAACTTTAACAAGCAATCCCACCCAACCAAATTTTGGTCCACAAACGGACTTTAAAAACTATCGGAGAGACAAAATTTTTAAAGTTTTGAACCAATAGATGTTGGGCATATTATCAACAAACAATCCCATTTTAATTCTCAACGTATTTGGCTACCCTCCGCTTATGTTAATCAGTATGTTTCTTCTTGTATTTTTATTTGTTATTTTCCTTTTGCTCTTTTTAATTACATTTTGATTGTTAATAGTTTATATGTTTTTCTTTAATAAAACACAATTACCCAGATATATATTACAATAGCAAATATTACAAACCTCCGTTTTATTTATCTCATTCTATCAACACAATATTTAGAGTAGGCATTCATGATCCTTCGTTTTGGATGTGATGTTCAAATGAAAAATATTTCCACAAAAGATATTTACTTAGAAATATAACAAAATTTCAATATGAACACTGTGAAAACAATAGGAACCGAATAATGACTCATTTTCATATGGAACAATATGAATTGCATGAATATCGGAATGTATAATTAAATAATTTAGGGCATTTCAATCCCAATACTATGAGAATGGACATTTCTAATCCAAATTTTGTATGGTTGTAAAAAAATGTGTGCAAATTTTTTATTTATCTTAATTTTTCAATGTATTTGATTTGGATCTTGTAATGATAATATTGATGGCCCATTAATTTTTCAACTGTGTAGAACAGTCTGTGGTCAATCTTCAAAATATTTATAAAGACCACTCGAAAGAATAAATGCGATTAATTTTTCTTCAATCATGTATCTCATTTTTACTTGTCCATGGAATTTCTGCTTTGTTTAATGATTTTGTTGAAGTAATTCTTATATCTTGTGTTTATTGTAGGTCAAAAGGTGGTAACTTGTGTTCATGTAAGAATTATGATATGGTTATAATACTTTTGGTGAATGTGCAATAAAATGTAGGCTCCTTTATGTTGTATTTCTATAGGTGTTCAAACAAGAGTTAGAATGGTTATGTTGTAGCCTTATAAAATCTATATTATCTATATCATCTTTACAAACATCAACAATATCTCCAAATTCAACATCTTTACAAGCATCATCGATATCTTCAAGAAGATGGTTCATAACCTAAGTATTTAAAGTAAGATTTGAACTCTTAAGAGATGTTAGGAGCACACACACAAATCTTATACTCATGCATTTTATATTATTTCATCCATGCATTATGTCATTGTGTGTGTGCATTCATAATTTGTTTCTCATGTTGTGTGATGGGAGGGTCCGTGCTTGTACGTCTCAGTGACGTAATTTTGGCACATTTATGAACTTTGCATAAGTGCATAAGTGCATAAGTGTCAAGATAAGTCATCGCAGGAATTAAAAATAAGTTTCAAGTCTTTAGCGTACTTTGGTAACACAACATGGCCATCACAGGACTCAAAAACGTTTATGAAAGGAACGAATAAACGCTCGGTGTGTATGATAAATATATCTAGAAGGGGTGAATAGATTTTAACTATTATTACCTAATTTTCGCATGCAAGTCAATTTTACGAAAATACCCCTACTAGTCAAAAATACAAGCAAGTGTAATATAATGCGGAATTTAAATAACACTTGATGTATATGTGGAAACCCAACCACTGGGAAAAACCACGGGTTGTTTAGTGCGCCACACTCGAACCTCGAAATCCACTAACTGAAATGGAGTTTACAACTTATGTAGACCTCGTCTAACACTCCGGTCAATAACCCCCCACTTCTACCACTCGGGCCTTTAAAAGTGGCTCTAGTCCAATTGCTTGGGGCCTAAGCAATCTTAGCCTCAAGACTTAATTCTCAATGAAGAGATTATGCAACCTATGTGAATATGTATGAATATTCAAATAACAAACAAGGCTAGGGAACCTTATATGCTTATCTAGGATGATGATATAATCAATTAAATCAATCCTATTATCATCCTAGATATCAAGAGCTAAATGACATGTCAAATAGCTTAGCTAATCAAGATTAATCAAAAACCTAATTAGTTATCACAATACAACACTCAATCAATTCATCACAATTAATTCTCTATTCTTGTATTTATCATATGATCAAAAATATACAAGTAAATTAAAAGAGAATAGCTTGATAGTAAAAATACTAAAATGAGATGAACTTAATCAAAATCTTACCAAGCAAGTTGTGATGATGCAAACCCATTCATGGATGAATGCAAGATGAACTTTGATGCACAAAGGAATGTATTTGAGTGTTTAAATAAGCAAATTTGGTTGCTTTTTCTCTCAAAATTTCTCTTTAAAATATAGGGTTCTTGATGATTAAAGAGTCATATTTCAGAACAAGAGAAAGTGATGTATTTATAGGCATGAAAAACAGAGCATGTGAAAAGACAAGTTTGCCCCTGAAAACGCACGATTGGCGGTTTCATTCGGCGGCTAGGCCGCCGTTTACAACCGCCGAATTGAACCCGAGAAGAACAGGGGGAAAAATGACGGTTTCAAAACCGCTGAACCAACCGCAGAATCAAATCCGAGAAATAAATTAATCAGGTATGATCGGCGGTTTTGAACGGCAGTTGGGGGCCGCCGATCGTAACCGTAGAATCACTCCAGACCTTTCTGAACTGAAACGGCGGTTTCAATTCGGCGGCCAGGCCGCCGATCAAATCGCTGATTCACCAGTAATGGTGAATCTAAAAGAGAAGCCAAGAGCATTCCCCTTAAGCGGTCTTCGCGCAAAACCAAGCACACATTCGTGCAAGCGCGGACGTTTTCGAACATATTCGGGAAATGGATTACACAACACACAAACACAACAAGATACATCAAACAAAGTGCAAGAGTGAAATGTGTCATGTGAAGAGAATACACACAAGTACAAGAATGCTAAGTGTGTGTGTGCTAACTAAATCTCTTCAAAGGAAAACTAAGCACTAAAGATTATACCTTTGGCGTGCTTGTCCCTTGAGGTCTTGAAAGAGCCTTTGAGCTTGAAGTTCAATCACTTAAACTATCCTTACACAATCAACCCCAACATGTGGTTTGTCCACGAAATAAGCCAATCAAGATATGGGAATCCTTACAGTTCATGGTCTAAAGTGCGACAGGGTGATGCAATGTTGTCAATGTTGTTGGAGGTGAAAGGGTAGAAGTATAGTTTTTGGTCGTTTTCACAATGTGAAGTATCACGACTTATACATTGCTATAGAAGGTTGTAAAAACCAAAAGGAAGTTTTTGGTCTTAAACACAATAAAGAATAACGTGATGTGGTCATTATAGAGTGAGTTCATATCCCCAAAACGAGGAGAGAGGGTGTTACGTTGTCATCACGTGTGAAGGTGGCAGTGGATGAACATATAGTTTATATGTCTTTCTATGATGTGGTTAAAGGTCGTGTAAAGTCTTTGCAAGCCAAACAAGACGTCGCCGAGCGAAATGGTCATTATAGCAACATCTCACGCCAGGCAATGCATATCCAGCGCACGTTGCTGCACAACAACCTGATTGTGTCTCCCAGGTCACATGGTCTTTAGTCGCCAATTTTTTTGCTCTCACTATATAAACCTCTTTCTCTTTCTCACTTGTTGTACTTTTATAGTAGGTGTGGGCACTGTCAGGCCGACTCGACCGACCCAACCCGAAAAAGTCGGGTTGGGTCGGGTTTATTGCATTAAAAAAAAAAAACAATTTTAGATTATAAATGAATAACCCCAAATTATATTGGGTTTGGTCGGTTTTTTTGGTTAACTCGAAACCTAACCCAACCTCTTTATATTAAAAAATATATTTCATCAATCAGTTCACTTTTTGTAACCCTAAGTTCACAGTTGTTTCTTATTTTCTCTCTTCTTTGAAATCTACCGCTCTTTTTTCTTCAAATTCATTTCACGCTAGCACTGCTCTTATGACTTCTAAGTCGTTGTCATCTAGTGGTAGCTCTTTTTTTACAAGTTTGTTCTTTAATCAATTAATCTTATGTATTTCATTCAACATAAGAGATTGAAAATTTTATGATTTTACGATAGTTGAGTGACTTGATTCGATGATATTATAAGCTAATATTAGCTTAGGCAGTTAGGTGTTCATTGTTCTGATTCTTTTGAATGTAGTTCTTGACTTCTTTGTATGTTGTGATTTTATTGTTTTGTAGATTTTAGGACTAGCTATATTTGGTTTTTGAGTTAGGAGAAAGATTGATAAATGATTATTAGATTATGTGAGTATGTAAGAAGTTGCCCGACTAAAATTTCACAACCTTTGTAATTGTGTGAATGGGGTGATTTTATTTAGATTGATTTTATTTATTTATATAGAAATTTATTTATTTACATAACAGCCTAGCTCCATGTGTGCCAGCTACAGTAGCTGCTGTATGTGGAATTTGTAATGTATATATATATATATAAGACAATCTATAGAACAACGGTGTTTCTATACACCTTTAAAAAAAAATCCAACTCATCAAATCTTAACCCTTGATTTGTCCAACTTTCACATCTAATGGTTATGTTTTAAAGTTGTTGTGATTCCCTATGCATCCTAATATACCTTCTTATCAGGTCACAAAACCTAATGACCGTTTGTTCTTCACAAAGCCCAATAGTTAGCGTTTTAAATTTTGCTCATTTCCAACGCTATTTTCTTTTCCTTCCCAAATTCAACTCTTTTTTTTAAGCATACAGAAACACTTCTTCTCCTTTCCAAACCTAACCCTTCTTCTCCTTCCCAACACTATCTTCTGAACTTTTCTTATTCACCAGCTCAAAAACTCTTGTGAACTTTTCTTTGTTACCAGCTCAAACACTTCAATCGAATTTTTTCTAGACATCCACTTCAATCGATCATTCATCTTGCTCATTGGTGTTTCAGTCTGATGTTCTGACTCGTCTATTTGCGTTCGCATTGAAATCTCGTCTTCAACCCATTTTTTTTTCTTCATCAAGTTTTATCTCATAGGTATGTCTCATCCATGGCTTTTTTTGGTTAGCTTCGAATTCAATATGAAATTACTTATTGTTTGAATCGTTATTTTTATCTCATCTTTACAATACATCCATGGTTGTTTTGATTAGTTTCGAATTCAATATGAAATTACTTATTGTTTGAATCGTTATTTTTATCTCATCTCTACAATAAATCCATGGTTATTTTGATTAGTTTCGAAATCAATATGAAATTAATTAAGATTCGAATTCATAGAATCAATAATGTTTTCCTGTTTGTAATTGTTTATTTATCTTATTTTATAGTAATATTTCTATAATTTTTAATCTGAATGATTCATGTTCAAAATCTAGGTGATTCCTTACATCTATAATGTTGTCTACATTCTGTGTATAATTTCTATGATGAATGATGCATGTTCAAAATGTCAGTGTTTCTTCCCATCAATATTCTATTTATGTTTGCTATTACTTTTATTATAATTCGATCAACACATATTATTGCGATTAAAATTTACTTATACTTCGATCATCCCGTCTTGACTTTGTATAGTAATGGATAGGAGTGGATCGCAAAGTATACCTGACAACAGGGGTGGATTTTTTTTGACACCAAATAATATGTGTTCTACTGGGGTTAATTCTGTGCAATATTTGTCACGGGAAGGCAGTGACAATGAAGATGTTGATTTGAATCATATCAAGAATATGAAATTTGATTATGTGGATAATGCAATGTCGTTTTTTCTTGGTTATGCTAGGGGTAATGGATTTGGTATAAGAGCGACGAACTTGGACTATGACCGTGAAGGTAGAGTATTAAGGAGAAAGTGGATTTGTGATAAGCAAGGATCAAGAAGGGAGAAGTATTTGACCAATAAAAATAGGATACGTAAGCTAAGGCTGCAGACAAGACAGAATTGCAAAGCTTGTTTCTCAATTGGCCTAGACAGTGATACGTTAAAGTAGCGTAAGGGTATTCATCGATGATCATTCACACAAACTAGCAACTTTTCGTGAGGTTTCATCACATAGATCTCACAGAAACGAAGATGAAAATGACAATGCTCAAATTGACGCCATAGGCAAAAACTTCATAAGAGGTTGTCAAACATTTGAGTACATGGTTGACTAGAAAATGAGGATACTCCAAAATTGGATTCACTCAGAAGGACATGTATAACAAGATTGCTAAGATGAGACGATTAAAAGCTTTTGAAAGAAATTCACAAGCAACAATTTCATATCTCGAGTTAAAGGCATTTACTAAACAAAACTTTTACTGCAGGTTCAACACAGATGATAATGATAGGCTTGCTAATATATTTCGGAGGGACTCCCATTCTCTATTCGAGTACAGGTGCTTTGGACATGTTCTTGTTTTTGACACCACTTACAAGATAAATGCATATGGCAAGCCTTTGGTTTTATTTGTCGGTGCAAACAACCATAGTGCTACTTGTGTATTTGGTGCTACACTTTTGTTAAACGAGACGTTTACTTCATACAAATGAGCCCTTACTAAACTCATGGATTCAATGGGCAGCAAGCATCCCATTTCTATAATGACGGTCGAAGATGAAGCAATGCGATAGGCAATCGACAAGGTATTTCCAAACTGTCAGTATAAGGTATGCAGATGGCACGTAGCAAGAAATACATGTGCTCACATTACCAGCCCTAAGAAGTCATCGACATTTAAATCCTTCATCTTTGACCACATAAACAAGGACAAATTCGATGAATGTTAGAAAGAAATGATAAAACAGCACGGTCTCGAAGACAACATTGGGGTTAATATGATGTACGAAAAGAGCCATAGATTGGCAGAAACATATTCCAAGGGCTATTTTTTTACCGGAATGCACAACACTCAAATATCAGAGTCAATGAATAATTACATGAAAGAATATATTTGTAGCCATGAGAAATTGTTTGACTTATTCCCTCAAATTGATAGGGCACTCATGAGGTTGAGAAACAATTTCTTTACCGACGAACATGCTTCAAACACTAAGAGTCCAGTGATCTTAAGCCACCTGAAGTCATTGAAGAAGCATGCATCTTTCATCTACACTTATCGTATCTACTGTGACATTACTAAAGAGATCAACGATTCAATAAAGTATTCACACGTTGCCCCATGGAATGAGGATAATGAAGTCCAATACGTTCTAACCAAATATGATTCTCTATATAAAAAGACTGTGAGTGATGTTTACCAAAGGGACATAATTGATTTTCAGCAAGTCGTTGAGGATGGTGATTGGGATTCAGCAAAGCACAATCTGCTAGTACTTTCGTGTGAATGCAAGTTGTTACAAAATAAATGAATTCCTTACTGTCATATGTTTTATGTTATGAAAGTAGAGAACATTACAAAGATTCCAGAGTCTTTGATATTTAAGAGGTGGACAAAGTCAGCTGTAGATGACGTTCGTATCCAGCTCCAGCTCGACGATGACTATTCATAGAGTGTTGATATTTAAAGGTGTCAAATGGGCTGGGCCTGGGCTGCCCGGCCCTCAAATGGGCTGGGCCTGGGCTGCCCGGCCCTCAAATGGGCTTGGGCCTTAGGGAGGGCGGGCGGGTATAGGCTTTGCAGGTCGGCCCGCCAAAAAAAAAAATTATTTTACATCACAAATATAAACTCTATATTTGAATGGCATAATATACTTACAAATTCAAATATCAAATGAATAAAGTCACTCATCAAAATAAATAAATCACTATTATCATTTAGTTAGCTAATATACTACAAACATTCATAAAATAAATTACATGAATATTGAATAAACTAGGAATAAGTCCTCATTTAGTTGAATAATAATGTCCTCATTCATAAAATATACTACAAACATTATTTTAATTGAATAATAATGTCCTCATTTAGTTTATGAATATTTAGTAATGAATAATCTTATTAAAAAATTGGTGTAGAATTTTTTTTTTTTGGTGGCAATAACTAACCCGGCCTATCCAACGGGCTTGACAGGCTTTAGACTATAAGCCAAATCCGACCCTCACTCTCGGCCCTCTTGATCGTGGTATAAAAGTACCTATTTTATACCTCTATTTTCTATTACTTTGTGCTTGTTTCTCGGGTAAAACTGGGTATTTAATGGTTTAAATAAGTATTTCAGGTAAATAGAGGAATTCAGGGGCATTGTTGTCGTTTTGGACATATCAGGGGTTAAAGTGAAATATTTGGGATATTATTGAATATTATGTGAATAGAGAAGAGATCAGGGGTCCATATTGTAAATCGCCAGCCAATGCCCAGCATCAGCGCCACGTCACCAAGCGAAATGGCGTCGTTTTGGGGTAGCGCGCATCATACTGACGTCAGGATGACATCACATCGTCTTCAAGCTTCAGGCACCCGACTTGAACAGGTATCAGACCCGATCGTTTCCGACGATTTTTCGGTGTTTCTCTGCCCAGATCGGCAGCCCAACTTCTTCTGGTCACAATGGACCCACTTTGAGCCTCCTATGCACACATTTTCCCTCTCCTCCAAATCCTCCAAGTTTCCATGGCCACCAAGCTTCAAGGTCACTTCCATCTGCTTCTTTCACGCGATCCAGTCTTCAATCTCTTGTAGAACAATCAATCCTTCAAAACAAAATTTCTATACTTTCCAATACAAGTATATGTGAGATTAATCATGTGAGATAAAACAAACATTTGCAATAAGAATTTAAGCACAACATCATGCAATGTATGTGTAAAGCAAATGCTCCCCCTCAACGGGTTACTCTCCCTCAAATAAGTAAACTCCCCAATCATGCAAGAATGCTACAATAATTTAGCAATAAGCATTCTCCCTCTAACTACATACTACTTCCCCTTTTTGTCATGAGATGGGCAAATGAGTAGTCCCCAACCGGGTTACTTGTAGCAAAGAGAGAAAGTAGCATACAAGTCATTTGCATAATCATACAATGCACTTTATGCAACTTAATCAATTGGAGAGAACAAGGAGATTTATTTTATAAAGCATGTGTGATTAATATGCTTTGCATGCAAGACATGCATTCAAATCCAAAAACAATGGTATTTGGCAAAGCAAATTACAAAAGTTTCCTTTAAGAATTCAAACAAATTTCACCATTTGTCATAAATCAAGCAAGAATATAGAGTAAATAATCATCAATTTTAATGAGCAGTTATATCCAACCTTACAATCCAAACATGGCATAAGCGACTTTTGCACCCTATTCGATTTTTTTAGGTAAGATACCCATATGATAGTAGCCATGTTCCACAAGAGAAGGAAAGAGAGACATTTTGATTTTCATTTAAGTCTCATTTGCTTTTCACACATTATTTTTGCATTTAAGAAAATGCAATCAAATCATGCTTTTCATTTTTAGCATGTCATTTGAAATCATGCTTTTCACATTTTAAGCATGTCATTTATCAATTATCATGTCATGGAGATCATTATAGGTCATTCAAAGAGTACTTCTTATGAATATCTCCTAGTCCAAAAATGCATGTTTGAACATAAATATGACATGGATTGCAATACAAGCATTGGTTCACACTTATTGAAGTAAAAACATGTAAGCACATGTGTAACAAAGCTACTCAAGCAATAAATAAAGAAGTATAAAAATTTTCAAATTTTTGCATGCAACAAGTATGCAGGTGCTCTCTTTGCTTGAATTCCCCATATGGGGTCAATAACCACACCTCTTCAATGAAGGGCATGTGGTCAAAAAGACCTCCCAAGTCTATAGGACCTAATTGAACCTATATGAGACATGTTTGTCTCATAGGCCATAGCAAACGAGTTCGTCTTTTCTAATCCACTTAAGTGTCTCAATTACATTCCCAGTGGTCATAGGTTCTAGAGTTATAGATGGCAAGGATCATGCATCTTAGCTATAGCCTTTTTCTTTTCAATCATGCATTTAAGTTTACACATTTTAATGTAATGCAAGCAACTTGGTCTAACATGACCATCAATACCACAAAAATGACAAGTGGGGATAATATTAGAAATCATACCATTCCCTTGAGCATTCATAGGTGCTTTCCCTTGTCATTATGGTTGTCTTGGTTGTTTGATAAGATCTCTCATCCTTTGTTGATGACCAAGACAATGTTGCTTACTTAGTTGAGCTGGCAAGATTGAACTCTTCCCTTGATGAATTTGAGGTTGAGGGAAGTTAGCCTTCTTGGTTGGTTAGACCAAGATTGAGGAAGGCTTGGGCTTGGAGTTCATGGTGATAAGATTGAGCAACGCCCTTTCATCTTCTTCTCCTCTCTTACCTTAGAGGGACATCTCCTCATCGGAGTCAATTTCTTCTCTCTCAAATTTACTCATAGTGTTTTGAGTCAAATGAATGCAAATGAGAAGAATGCAAAATGTATGAAATCAATCAAATACATACAAAATGCAAAACACAACAAAATGAGCTAGGATCACCTAAGTATATCTAGGAACCCGCTATGATACCAATTGAAACAAATTTACGGTGTGTTCAATATAAGTCTAGAGAAGGGGTGAATAGATTTTAACCTTTTTTATCCAATTTTCGTTTTAAGTCAAGTTTATGAAAATGCCTCTAACTAGTCAATACAAAACAGCAAGTGTAATATGGTGCAGAAATATAAATAACACTTGATGTATATATAGAAACCCTCAATAGGGAAAAACCATGGGCTGGTAAGTGCGCCACACTCGAACCTCGAATCCACTAATGATAATGAAGCTTACAACCTAATCCCGATATGTAACTCACTACCACTACCTACTCCCGGTATGAGTGAACCTAGTCCAATTGCTTATGTGAACACCTAATCCCGGTGTAAGTCCTAATCCTAGTCATCACACAAGACTTACAATTGCTTGTGGCCTAAGCAACCTTAGTCATCAAGTCTTAATTCTCGATAAAGAGATAATAAAGCCTATGTGAATATGTATGAATATTCAAAGAGCAAATAAAGATAGGGAACCTTAGATGCTTATCTAGGATGATAAAATAACAATTAATACAATCCTAGATATCAATAGCCAAATGACATGTCATAATGCTTAGCTAAACATAAATTAAGCAATCCTATGAAGCTATCAAAATACAACACTCAATCAAAACAACACACAATCTCTATCTTGTATAATAGCATATGAACTAAGAACATACAAGTAAATAAAGAGATGCCTTGATAAATAAAACACTAATTATATATGATAATAGTGAAGAACATACCAAGGGAAGTGTGTTGAGCAAAACCCATGCAAGCAATCATCCTAACTAGGCTAGAAAATGCTAGATGATATTTTGATGCATATGAAAATGGTTTTTCAGTGTTAAAAATGAGTTCTTGATTTGATTTTCTCTCAAGTGTTTCTCTTTGAAATTTAGGGTTCTTAGAGTCAAAGAACTTAATTCAGAGAAAGAGAAAGTGTGATATTTATAGACATTAAGAACAGGGCATGTGAAAAGACAAGTTTGCCCTTGAAAATGCACGATCGGCGGTTTCATTCGGTGGCCAGGCCACCGATTACAACAGCTGAATTGAACCCGAGAAAAATAGGGGAACAACGGTGGTTTCATTTGATAGTTTCAAAACCGCCGATTCAACTACATAATCAAACCCGAGAGATTAAATCGACCAGGTCTGATCAGCGGTTTCGAACGGCGGTCGTGGCCACAAATCATAACCGCAGAATTGCTTTAGAAACTTCTGGACTCAAACGGCAGTTTAATTCGGTGGTATTGGCCGCCGATCAAACCACCGATTCACTAAAAATGGTGAAACCAAAGAGAAGCTAAGGGCATTCTCCGTATGCGGTCTTCGTGCTAAACCAAGCACACATTAGTGTATGCACGGACGTTTCCGAACAATGTTTGGGAAACGAATTACAAGACACATAAACACATAACAAGATATAACAACAAGGTGCAAGTGTGAAATGTGACATGTGAAGAGTATGCACACAAATGCAAGTATGCTAAGTGTGTGTGTGCAATCTAAAACTCTTCAAAGAAAACTAAGCACTAGAGATATACCTTTGGAGTGCTTGTCCCTTGAGGTCTTGAAATGGCCTTTGAGCTTGATCCTCAATCACCTAAGCTACCTTTACAATTCAAACCCCAACATGTGGTTTGTCCACGAAATAAGCCAATCAATGAATGAGAATCCTTACAGTAATAATATTCTTTATTTGGTTGATGTGTTTATTTGCTTGAGCTTAATGTGTACATGTTAATTGATTTGATCACACTACTACAAAAAATGCAAAAGAAATCGGTTTTTTTATATGGAAGAAATCGGTTTTTGAATTTTTTAAAACCGATCTCTTTTTGAGTGATTTAGAAAAAAAAGGGCAAAAGACATCGGTTTTTAACCGATGTAAAACAAGAGAAAAGAAATCGGTTTTACTTAAAACCGATTTAAAAACCTAGTAGAAAAGAAATCGGTTTTAGTTAAAACCGATTTAAAAAACCTGTAAAACCGATTTAAAAACCTAGGAGAAAAGACATCGGTTTTAGTTAAAACCGATTTAAAAAACCTGATGTAAAATTGATGAATTACAAAAAAAAATCCCACTGTCGCCGGCCACCGACCAGCCACCACCACCGGCCCGCCTCACCGACCGGCCACCGCCGCCGGCACACCCCACCTCCGGCCACCGCCGCCGGCACGACCCACCTCCGGCCACCGATCGGCCAACCCCACCTATGATAATAATGACAATTAATTGTCATTATGAGGAATCGAACTCGCAACCTCAAAGTCAAAGTGGTAAGCCTTTACTGCCTGACTACAAGATTGAATGTGTTAACAATTGCACAATATATATATATATATAACCTATATGAATTGTTAGAAAAAAAAAAAAAAAAAAAAAAACTTGTTTGATAAATTTAAATTTACTCAACTAATCAAAATTCTAATTTCTACTACAAACATACATATATTAAATAAATTTTATTGGTGGGTTTATTTTTCATTTCATTTTTTATTGTGTGGTTTTGTGTTCTGCTAGAGATATTTTTATGCAAACTTTTTCCCTAAAACTATATCTTTTGGCAACGAAATAATTTTTTCATCCATGCTAGATTTTTTGATTTTTCGATACGAATCCAACGGTATAAAGAACGTAAAATTATGGGCGGTATTTTGAAAGTTATGATCAATTATTCAGTCAAAGGTCAGAAGCAATTGAAGATATTTTTGTGCAAACTTTTTTCTTAAAACTGTATCTTTTGGCAACAAAATAATTTCTTTTGTCCATGGTAGATTCTTTAATTTTTTGATATGAATCCAACGGTATAAAGAACGTAAAATTCCGGGTGGTATTTTGAAAGTTATGATCAATTATTCATGAGTACTCAAAGGTCGATCGATTGGAGATATTTTTGTGTAAAACTTTCCCTTAAGAAATAATTTTTTTTTTCCATGATGGATTCTTCAATTTTTCAATACGAATCCAACGGTATAAAGAACGTAAAATTCCGGGTGGTATTTTGAAAGTTATGATCAATTTTTCAGTCAAAGGTCAGAATTGGAGATATTTTTGTCCAAACTCTTTCCTTAAAACTGTATCTTTTGGCAAGGAAATAAATTTTTTTGTCCATGTTAGATTCTTCAATTTTTTGATACGAATCCAACGGTTTAAAGAACGGTAAATTCCGGGTAGTATTTTGAAAGTTATGATCAATTATTCATGAGTACTCAAAGGTCAAGCGATTGGAGATACTTTTGTGTAAACTTTTTCCTTAAAACTGTATCTTTTGGCAAGGAAATAAATTTTTTTTTTCTATGGTAGATTCTTCAATATTTCGATACGAATCCAACAGTATAAAGAACGTAAAATTCCAGTTGGTATTTTGAAAGTTATGATCAATTTTTCAGTCAAAGGTCAGAATTGAAGCGATTGAAGATATTTTTGTGTAAACTCTTTCCTTAAAACTGTATCTTTTGGCAAGGAAATAAATTTTTTTGTCCATTTTCAGTTCTTCAACTTTTCAATACGAATCCAACGGTATAAAGAACGTAAAATTCCGGGCGGTATTTTGAAAGTTATGATCAATTATTCATGAGTACTCAAAGGTCAAGCGATTGGAGATATTTTTGTGTAAACCTTTTCCTTAAAACTGTATCTTTTGGCAAGGAAATAAATTTTTTTTTCCATGGTAGATTCTTCAATTTTTTGATACGAATCCAACGGTATAAAGAACGTAAAATTCCGGTTGGTATTTTGAAAGTTATGATCAATGTTTCAGTCAAAGGTTAGAATTGAAGCGATTGGAGATATTTTTGTAAAAATTCTTTCCTTAAAACTGTATCTTTTGGCAAGGAAATAAATTTTTTTGTCCATGTTGGGTTCTTTAATTTTTCGATACGAATCCAACGGTATAAAGAACGTAAAATTCCAGTTGGTATTTTGAAAGTTATGATCAATTTTTCAGTCAAAGGTCAGAATTGAAGCGATTGGAGATATTTTTGTGTAAACTCTTTCCTTAAAACTGTATCTTTTGGCAAGGAAATAAATTTTTTTGTCCATTTTCAGTTCTTCAACCTTTCAATACGAATCCAACGGTATAAAGAACGTAAAATTCCGGGCAGTATTTTGAAAGTTATGATCAATTATTCATGAGTACTCAAAGGTCAAGCGATTGGAGATATTTTTGTGTAAAACTTTTCCTTAAAACTGTATCTTTTGGCAAGGAAATAAATTTTTTTTCCCATGATAGATTCTTCAATTTTTTGATACGAATCCAACGGTATAAAGAACGTAAAATTCCGGTTGGTATTTTGAAAGTTATGATCAATGTTTCAGTCAAAGGTCAGAATTGAAGCGATTGGAGATATTTTTGTAAAAATTCTTTCCTTAAAACTGTATCTTTTGGCAAAGAAATAAATTTTTTTTTCCATTTTGGGTTCTTTAATTTTTCGATACGAATCCAACGGTATAAATAACGTAAAATTCTGGTTGGTATTTTGAAAGTTATGATCAATTTTTCAGTCAAAGGTCAGAATTGAAGCGATTGGAGATATTTTTGTGAAAACTCTTTCCTTAAAACTGTATCTTTTGGCAAGGAAATAAATTTTTTTGTCCATGTTGGGTTCTTCAATTTTTCGATACGAATCCAACGGTATAAAGAACGTAAAATTCCGGGTGGTATTTTGAAAGTTATGATCAATTATTCAGTCAAAGGTCAGAAGCGATTCGTGAATCCGCGAGTGAGCTGTTTTCATCGCTCATTTTCTCACTTTTCCAAATCGATTTTTGGAATATTTTCTGATTTAAAAGTGTTTGTTTGCATGTCTACTTTCTTGTGTCAAAAGTTGAGCAAATAACGTTGAGTATTTTTAGAGATGTGCCCTTGAATGTGGACATAGGTCAGATTTGCATTGCAGAATTTTGCTTTTGAATCTACATCGGTTTTTATAAAAACCGATGTCTAAACACTTGCTTTTAATATCGGTTTTTATAAAAACCGTTGTCTTTTCAACGCAAAATTTAAGACATCGGTTTTTATAAAAACCGATGTCTAAACGTTTTTTTTTTAATATCGGTTTTCTTAAAAACCGATGTCTTTTGAAATTGTAATTTTTAAGACATCGGTTTTTATAAAAACTGATTTCTAAAAGCTTTTTTAAAATCGGTTACCAAAAACCGATTTCTTTTAGTGATTTCTAGTGATGTCTTTAAGCATTTTTGTAGTAGTGTCAATTGATTGATATGTAATGGATTTAGACTAATTGAGACATCAATATCATGCATGAATGACTATTTATGTATGTGTCTTTATCTTATGTTATATTGGTTAAGACCAATCTTGTGAGCTTACTTGCCATCAACTAGGAATTGGATTAATTGCATTAAACATCAATTCCTAGCATTTCCATTCCCATACCACCTCACACAATCATCACTCTTGCATGATCATGCATGAGTTTAGTTAGTTTAGTTAGTTAGTGTTAACTTAGTTAATTGTAGTTGGATTAATGTTAACTTAGTTGTAAGTTGATTTATGCTATCTTAGTGTAATCTTTGTTTAGTTGTTAGCTTATTTGTGACAATCTCCATTTACTTTTCTTGCATGTATATAGTGTAAATAACTTGTTTATAATCTAAGACCTAGAACTGATTTAAGTTACCATACCTCCTCGTGGGAACGATACCCTTACTTGTAACCACTATACGCGTCTAACGATTCGTATTGAAACAAATACTCGGTGTGTATGATATTAATATAGAGGGGGGTGAATAGATTTTAAACGATTTTACCCAATTTTCGCATACATGTCAAGATTACGAAAATACCCCTAATAGACAATAAAATATAGCAAGTGTAATATGGTGCGGAATGTAAATAACACTTGATATTTACGTGGAAACCATCACGGGCAAAACCACGGGCTAATAAGTGCGCCACACTCGAACCTCGAATCCACTAAATGTGTTGAAAATTACAACTTAATCCCGGTAAGTAATCACACACCTACCTAATCCCGGTATAAGTGGACATAGTCTAATTACTTGTGATTTAAGCAACCTAATCCCAGTCACAACACAAGACTTAATTCTTTAAGAAGAGATAATACAACCTAAGTGAATATATGAATACTCAAAATGCAATTTAGAGCTAGGCAACCCTATATGCTTATCTAGGATGATGATTTGCAATTAATTCAATCCTAGATATTAAAAGCTAGATGACATGTCAAATAGCTTAGCTAAAAATAGATTATAAAAACCTAGATATCTATCACAATACAACACTCAATCAATTCATCACAAATAATCTATAACTTGTATTTAGCATATGATCAAATAGCATACAAGTAATTAAAGAGATGTCTTAATATGAAAAACACTAAAATTAGATGAAGTTAGTGAAAAACATACCAAGGGAGATATGATGATGCAAAACCGTGCATGGATGCATCCTATATGGTCATGGATGATCCAAGATGAACTTTGATGAATAAAGGAAAAGCTTTGAGTGTTTAAATATGAGTTCTTGTGAATTTTTTCTCTTAAAAAATATTCTAAGGAAAAATATGATTTTTGAACTCTTGAAAAACAACCTAAAAACATAGAGTCATATATATAGAGGACTCAAGTAAAGTGAGGTAGTTTTGAAAAAAAAACGCACCTGATTGTGCATTGTGCTCTGGTGGACCAACGCACGACCAACGCATATACAAAAATTGCACAGGGCGTTGGTTGACCAGTGCAGGACAAGGGCGCAACACCAGAGACAGAGAACTGGGCGTTCTACACTGGTGAGCTTGCGCTGGACGACCAGCGCACGACTAGCGACAAACTACTGGGCGATTTGCGCTAGTGTACTGCGCTAGTTTGGCGCATGTGGACCAACGCACAACCCTTCTTCCTTCACACTCAAAAGCAATTTTTGCTAGAGTAAACAAGTGAAGGAGATTGCATACAAATGCCTAATATGATATGACATTATAATCACAAGATGCAATCAATATACTCATGCAATAAGAGAGATTAAATAATCAATAATGCACACATAATACAAACACACAACATTCAAGAATAAGAGATATGCAAGTGTTGTGTGTGTGTGCAACTACATCTCTTTAAAGCAAATTAAACACTAGAAATTTACCTTTGGTGCTTCTTCTCTTGAGGTCTTTGAGAGCCTAAACTACCCTTACAAAAACCCCAACTGTGGTTTGTCTACGAAATAAGCCAATCAATAATGTGAGACCTTACACGTATACTTGCGAAGGGTGTAAGTGTCGTATCAATTAAATTTTGGTCATTCACCCAAACCCCTGCCCACCCTTAAAAGCCACTTTCTAAGGTTACCATCATTGCATGTACTCTACCCACCCTATTTCCAAGTCACATTTCCAAGATTTCGTTCTCTGCAAATAGGGTATGGGTAATGATGAAATGTAGAAAATTGGTCATGGGGTGTGGCCCAACCTAATAATACTGATTGATTTGACAATTAAGTAGCGGGGAGTAATTCAAGTTGTATTTGACCATCCGGAAATGGCGTCCCAACTAGAGTCGATATTATATTTTGTAATTGAACGAGGACAAAATATTCAATGAGATGAGAACCGATCTTCATACCTATATTGATGATATAGGTTATACACGTGTACAACTTTGATGAATCATACAATGTACCTACACTGACACGAAAAAATATTTTTAAAAATCCTACACGATTTAACAACTATTGCCTATTGGAATAACCTATTTACTTAAACACTGTATATTAGAAATTATGGGCTATTGTCATTATATTGAAATTAACGGAGGGGCTAAGAATCCTATTGAAAAACACCCTTTTCGTATACCGAATTTGTTTTATAGTGCTCTGGCACGTGTAAGATAAATTTCTAAAAGTGAGAACATGACCATGTCAATTTGGTTGATGGTTGTTTGTCAACATACTCTATCGTGTAACAATCGTAAACCAACTGTTTACATAAACAACATTACACAATACCATTATGAACAACCGTTTAGGAAGACATCCCCCCCCCCCCCCCCCCCCCCCCCCCCCCCCCAAATTTCATTTTTATATTTTTCTATTTTTCTTCTGATTCTTTTAAATTGCATTGTTATTTATAAGATATGTATGTACACATGTACAGTATATATTTGAATGTAAATATATTAGTTCTTTCTTTATATATCAAATTTAAATCAAATCAAATCACAATATATATATTTTGTTATATCAATCATAATTACTTTTTAGGGTTTAAATTTACACTAAAGCCCTGTTTGATTTGTCCACTTAATATTTAATGGCACTTATACTTATACTGTGTTCATTAAGTTAATTTGTTTTATTTTTTAAGTGATAAAATCACTTAAACAACCCTTAAAACCACTTGTTAAACTGAATGTTAAATTTTTTTTCGCTTTTCTCTTCATAAAAAACCACTAGAATTGAATACAATTTATTACTTCTGAAACTGTCCTCACTGATCTAACTTATTTCAAATTGCTCTTCAAAAATAATTAAATAAATAACTTATTTCAAATTGTGTCTTCTATTGAAACCCTAATCGTATTAATACTATATTTGTTCTTCTCACCGTAAACAACTATAGCATCACAAAATCTAGTTGCTTGAAAACTCAAACAAATGGAGACTAAGTCTAGGTTACCTAGCATATTCCGATAAGGACTTTTTTTTTTTCCTCATTAATATAACTTAATTCTTATTTTGTTTTTTGTCAAAACCCTAATCGTATTAATATTTTTTTTCCTTGCATGGAATGGACATCAACGTAATAAAATGAAATACAATTCATATGCATTTTTTCTAATTATTTATATAAAATTCAAAAATTATTACTCACTAAATAATTTTCTTTTAGAATTAGTAAATTACTAGTTATAGTTGTCCTTAATATATTAAAATGTAAATATAGAACAAATAATAGTTAGAAGGGCATAGATGTGAAAATATTTATTTTCAAAAAATATAACTTAAAAAAAAAAAAACAACCTATATTATTACAAATTTTCAAATGAGGCCATCCTGATATAACTTTATGAGAATATTGAATGTGAGTCACTAGTTTTACATGCTTTGACTCAAGTGTGTATGCACTTGCCAAAACTAGTGGTTCACATTCAATATCCTCATGAGGTTATATCATGACGTCCGCATGAGAATGGGACTGTATATATAATATTTCTATAATTAGGACCGTTTTGACTTTATAAGTTAAAGACGTCCGCCCACAACCACACATTCATATTTACTATGGGTATTTGTTAATGTGGGATTGTGGGCCCACTGTGAATGCGTGGCTGTGGTTGGACGTATAGAAATTATAGAGTCAGGATCTGGTCAGTGCGCACTGATATAACTTCATAAAGATATTGAATGTGAGTCACTTGTTTTGACAAGTGCATACACATTTGATTCAAAGCATGTAAAACTAGTGGCTTACATTCAATATCCTCGATCGTATATTTACATCAGTGCGCACTGACTTGAACATTTCTATATATCAGTCCTGATCTGGTCAGTGCGCACTGATATAACTTCATGAGGATATTGAATGTGAGTCACTAGTTTTGAAAAGTACATACGCACTTGAGTCAAAGCATGTAAAACTAGTGGCTCACATTCAATATCCTTGACCGTATATTTACATCAGTGCGCATTGACTTGAACATTTCTATATATCTGTATATGTATGTATAATACATTATTTAATACAACCAATCCATCAGCCCAATGGATGTATGCCAAGTGGGAAGGAAAAACAATCAAATGAGTTATCCATGCTACATGGTATGCTCCCATTAATTAGGAATTTATGATGCAATATATTGGGTTCATGCTCATTTAAGTCGGACTGAAATCAGTTGTCCAAAAATGATGTCACAATTTGTGTCTAACCAACCAAATTGGGACATGTGTCCACGAAGGGGTAAATTTGTCCAAACACTTTATCTTTTTAGACAATTTTACTCCCAGTGGAAATATGTCATGCTTTTGAGAGGGGGTAATGCTTACCCTCTTTTAAAAGGGTGGTAAGCAACATTAACTGAACTCTTTTTATTTTAGAGCTTATTTGAGTTTGCTTTTCTATTACAATTCTTTGTTATCTAACTCGATTTATATTCACTCACAATGAGCTTAGTACTGGTTTTCCTTT
The DNA here is from genome assembly GCA_008009225.1 of Acer yangbiense. NCBI lineage: Eukaryota > Viridiplantae > Streptophyta > Magnoliopsida > Sapindales > Sapindaceae > Acer > Acer yangbiense. The sequence goes on along the minus strand of CM017773.1, from coordinate 23,705,600 downwards.
AAAATGTGTGTGTGGGTCACAATCATCTACCTTTCTCTACTTCGCTTGTATACCAAAGATATGTAGTCGGACGATGAGAACGAATTAGGCGGGTGGGATCGAGTGGTTTCCTAGGTAAGTAGAAGCTCTGAGGCTATGAAACTGCTGCTGGATAAGTTCATAGCATTAAACGAAGTAATGAAAAAAAAAATGCTTCTAGGAACATAGCAGAAAGGATTTCTTTAAAGGCCCGCGTTGATCAACTGGAGACAGATGTAGAGGCCTTTAAGAGACTAGATAAAACCACGGAAGGTTGTTTTTCTCTGCGACCGTTTCAACCAGCGACGCCGACCTTTTTCATTGAAAGATCTGACATCAACTTCAAGGAATTTTTTGTAAATCCAGTTAAAGCTTTTAGATTATGGTTGTTATTGTGTAATCTATGTTATTTTCCGTTTCTTTTTGTTGTTTTTTGCTGGTTATTTGCTTGGTTTGCAATCAAAACCTTGGTACCTGTGGATTCGATACCTCTACTGCTGTGGTTTCCATATTTAGATTAATAGTTGTGAATTTTGTGTAGGTTAATTCCAGATATGTGCAGACCTTTCTTAGTCCTTGCACTTTCATCTCCCTCGGTACTGCTTTTGTTTTCGTTGTGTTTCCAATACAACAAAATACATCATCATTCGTCAATCATGTTTTTATTCTTACGGATGATACAGATTTAAAGGTTTCGGTGTGTATTATCCATTTATTTATATTCTCTATAACAAATCTGAAGTACATCCAAACTGGATATCTCACACATCATAAAATAATTTGGTCTTGTGAATGGTGATACATGTATCGTGTGCAAATGGTAAGTCTTACATCATGGGCAAAAATAAACCAGAATTCGAGGTTTACAACGATGCATTTGTGACATAGCATTAAAGGCATAAAGGTTGTGTAGGGTTGGCTTGATGGAACAAAATTGTCTTACTGATTTGACATAACACCATTGAATAAGGGTTATAATTGAAACTGACCATATAATTAGTGGCGAAGAGATAGAGACATAGAGTCTGTCCCCTTTTTTTTTTTTTTTTCATTTGGGATAACTTTTACTTTTAACTTTTTGACAGGGATCAGTAGAAGAAGAGAAGTAAAAACCTGAGCTTTTTAACAGTTAAATTTAACTAACTTTTGACTTACGAAAGGACTAATTAAAAAAAAGAATGGACTAAAAGTTAATGATATACCAAAGTTATTTAAAAAGAAAACGTAGGGACTTTACAGATGTACCAAAGTTATTTAAAAGGAAAACTTAGGGATTTTAGTGAAATTCCCCATAAAGAGGGGATGAGTGGGTCTGTAAATAAAATATTTTTGGTTGACAGCTGACGCAAACGAATCCCTTGTTTTCTAATTTCTACACGAACTGGTAGGTGGAAGAAGCACATCTCGTACTTGTAGTTGTAAATCTTTTGTTTCTTCTTCCTTCGTTAAAATCAATGGTGTTGGTATCATAATGGTGCCCTAGAAACGTTTCGATGGCCAAGTCGGAACCTAAAAGTCGAACCGTGGTGGAGCCACTGGCCCAGCTGGATCTCTCTACCCACTCAACTTCTTCTCCAATCAGATCTCTTTCTCTTTCCTCACTACTCTCCGATTCCCAAACTCTAATCTTCGTCGGCACTCAATCTGGATTCCTCATTTTACTCTCTTTGAGCGCTCAAAATGTTTCATTTTTAAAAGGCGTTTTGGTGGGTAACTCTCCGGTGGAGTCGATTATTGTGCTTGGTGAAGTCGGCAAGGTTTTGGTGCTATGCGATGAGTGTTTGTTTTTGGTGGATTCTCTTTTGACGCAACCGCCTAAGAAACTTAGTTTCTTAAAAGGAATTATTGTTATTGCCAAGAGAATAACAAGTAGTGAATCTGAGAGTAGTAATTTATCAGAAATCAATTCGGTCAATTTATCAAATTATCCTAGTACTAGTACGAGTACGAGTCAGCGTTTGTTGCAGAAATTAGGAAGTGGAATTAGAGCAAATGGAGTTAAAGTCAAAGAACAAGAGCAACATCGCCAAGGTAACAATGTTTTTGCACTTGTAATTGGTAAAAGATTGATATTGATTGAACTTGTTTTGGGGCGAGACACAGATAGCTTAAATGCGTCTGTTGTAATTTTAAAAGAGATTCAATGCATTGATGGGGTTAAGACTATGGTGTGGTTCAATGATTCGATAATAGTTGGCACTGCCAATGGATACAGTTTGTTTTCTTGTGTTACCGGTCAAAGTGGTGTGATTTTTTCATTACCAGATATATCTAGCCTACCATTTCTTAAATTGTTGTTGAAAGAGCGGAAGGTGCTGTTGTTGGTGGACAATGTGGGGGTTGTTGTTGATGCACACGGGCAGCCAGTTGGCGGGAGCTTGGTGTTTAGACGGAGTCCAGATTCTATTGGGGAATTATTGATGTATGTGGTGGTTGTGAGAGATGGGAAGATGGAGTTGTATCATAAAAGTTCAGGTATTTGTATTCAAACAATTACTTTTGGTGGGGAAGGACTTGGCCAGTGTATTGCTGCAAATGAGGAAGGTGGAAGTGGAAAACTTCTTGTAGTTGCTACACCCACACAGGTATGTGAATGTCTATGTCTAGACATAATTAATAGTTAAGTAATCCTCTACAGCAGGTTAATTATCCCTATTGTATTTCACTTTACTAGAGCCCGAACTAACATGAGGGTAATTGCCTTAGCTGCTTTTCCTGTTGGTTTGATCTGTGTGTGGTAAAGTAATAAGACAAGGTTTTATGGTGTTATCTATGTGTCATAATTTCCAGTTGTGGGAAATATCAACCTGGTGAAATTTATGGAATAATTATGATGAAACTATAACGAAAAATAGCTCATGTAGTTATATCATTGAACATTTATGTTCCTCAGATCATTGTTTTTCCATTTGGCTGCAAATTCTTTGGAAAAAAGGTCTGATTTAATGCTAAAAGTAATTTAAACATTTCTGATTATTTTTAGGAAATTCGAAAAGGAAAAAAATGAGGGGTCTTTTCTAGCCATTTAGATCAGGTGGTTTTAAGTATGATAAAGAATTATTAATGAGGTGGAATTAAGCATAGGGAGGTTAAGGTGAGAAGTTCTGTGTTGCCTTATGCTGTATGTTGCAAAATTTTTGGAGTCAATCATTGCTGTAATGGCAAACTTTCATTGACTTAGTCATGTTGATGACTGCAATAGATCTGTCTTTTTTCGTAAAAGTTCTATTGCCTACTGAACCTATCATTTCTAAAGGTTATTTATTTTTATTTTTTTCCAGTATTCTTTGTCTTTTTCCCCTAATTTTAGAAAAGCTTTTACAAAGAGTACAGGCATTTTTATCATCTGATCCATTATGACAAGGAAAATTTGAACTGTATTTGGTGTGGACCAAGTATCATGAATTCATTGTTTCATCTTATATTTGACATAAGTTCAGCTTAATTACTCATCCAGTAATAACTTCCTAATGAAAAGAATGTTGACATTGTCTGCACTTGGATTTTATTTAAAGGAGCTCGTAAAGCAGTCCCCTTTGCTTTCCTTTGGTATTAGACATGTTAAAGCTTGATGCATAAATTACTGTCATTCATTGCTTGGTTACGACTTTACCCATGTACTAACTTTAAGTTCTAATAATTCTGGATTCACCTTCCTGGGTTTTGTTAAATGTTTTCAGGTTATTTGCTATCAGAAAGTACCTTATGAAGAACAAATCAAAGATCTTTTGAGAAAGAAGGACTTCAAGGAAGCCATCTCCTTGGTTGAGGAACTTGAGTGTGAAGGTGAAATGTCAAAGGAAATGCTCTCCTTTGTACATGCTCAAGTGGGGTTTCTCTTGCTTTTTGATTTGCATTTTGAGGAAGCAGTAAATCACTTTTTGCAGTCAGAAACAATGCAGCCTTCTGAAGTATTTCCCTTTATAATGCGAGATCCAAATCGCTGGTCGCTGCTGGTATTTATTATATGCTTGTGTCTGTGATAGTTTCATTGTATGTGGACTTGTAGCCTTAGGAATCTAGTGATTTATTATCTTTAAGTGCTTAAAAACATGCCACTGGTTTAGGTTAGCTATGAGTTGTGCATTTAGTAGGCAAAGTGGAAATATGATTAGTTTGATTTTGGCTCATATTTTCTAGAGAATTGGTAGCTAGTGGGAAATCTATGTTTCCCTTGCTATGACTTATCTCTTGACTTTTCATATTTAGTAGTTCTTAATTGGATCATACCTCTTGTTGGGGCGGGTCTACCACCCGAATTTTAGAAGGATGGATGCTTCTATTGAGTGTGAGGGATTTTATTCTTCTGTGCTCTTCATTTTCTTTTTGGTATTTGCAGTCTCTTACATATATAATCTCTACCTTCTGCTGAGATGTGTAGTACCCACTCTTTTCTCCCTTAGTTGTGGGCTTGCGGCAATGTGTCACTGTCTATTCCATGTTTGATATATCTCATGGATAGCAAGTTTATGTTTTTATTAAAAACAAAACGGTGTGTGTTTTTTTTTTATTTTAAAAAAAAAAAACAAAAACAAAGGTGCGGTGGCAGTTTATCCATGCTATAATGATGACCCATCCTATCTAATTTTTAGTGTGTTCTGAAGCGGAGGGATTGAAGCTCTGTGTGATAGAGTTATAACTAAGACGAGTCAATACTTTTTGTAGGACAAGAATGTGTATTTTTTAGCTTCATAAGTATCTAAATCTTCAGTTTATATAAAAAAAATTAAAATCTAGATTCTAAATGATTACATTTGGGATATGCCTAGGACGCAGTTGGGACATCCTCACACACATTGTGTACTTTTAAGTGTTGAGGAAAAAATTATGGGCTTCTTACAAATGAATAGTAATGTGCACGAGTTTTTATTGAATGAATTGTGTGATAAATTCCCAAGGTTTGATCATTTAGATTTAAGGAAGGTGTTGGATTGTACTGTCTCCGATTGTCGGTATGCTTTTGTTAAAGGTAGACAAATTTGAGATGCTGTCTTCATCTTTGAATAAAATTTTCAATTTCCAATAAAAAAAAAAAAGTATTATGATTTCTTGAAGCTCAACCTGTTGTCTTAGTGCAAGGAAGTAGAGATATCTTTTCTTTTTTACACTTTTTTTTTTTATTTGTGCAGTTGAAACCTTTGTATATTTAGCTGATATTTCAAGTCATGTTATGCATTTTTTTTTTTAATCTTCTTTTTTCTGTATTTCTATTTATTTCATTTGGACATGCTTGTGTCGCAATTTATGTTCCTGTTTCTTTCCTACTTTTGATACTGCAAACAATTTAAGGTGTTTATATATTAGCCTATATCTTTAGGCCGGGTGGCATCCAGCTGAAACATTTTTTTTTTGCCTTAATTCTTTCTATGAGACAATTGAAGTAATTTTGAGGCAATGTGTCTATTGTACACATGGTGAGTGAATCCCTCATTGAGAACATAAAAAGCAATGGAAGAGAATATATACCAATGGATGCCACAAACCAATAGGATAGGCTAGGGCTGCTAGGCTTTTGGGTTGTAAGGCTATCCACCAATATATATATCACTTATCATAAAACATAAAAAAATACAACAAACTACCCACATGTGAAGCTAGAGGAGAAGTGAGTAAATTCTACATTGAAAAAGTCAAATACCCACATTGAATATACATGTGGATGCCCCAACCCAATAGGCTAGTATTTTAGGTTGTAAGGCCGTCCACCAATATATATATATATAACTTCTCATAAAACATAGAAAGTACCTTCTAGCCCTTCATGGGAGGTTACATTATGGTGGAGACGTGGAGTAATATAACAACCAAGTGAATCTAATAACAGACTAATAGTTTAGAGGCTTATAAGAACTTCACTAAAGTGAAGTTCTCTTAAGGATTTAGGTATTTTACTTACAAAAGAGGCTGTTGACTAAACATCTATTCCATAATCCATACCAAAAATTTTAAATAGCACACACTTCTGAGTCTAAAAGGATTTTACTTCTATCTTATTCCTCACAACTTAATAAAGTTTTACTTAGTACTCAAAACTGAATGTGTATTTTATGTTAGAATAAACCAGATTTCTTCTTGTCTTTTTGATTGTTCATAGTAGTCTTATCCTGTAATTGCTTGCACATTTTGTGTTAAACTGCTTTTGTAATTGTTCTCAACATTTGTAGTCATAGCATTTCAACTCATTTTGCAGGTTCCTAGAAACCGTTACTGGGGCTTGCATCCACCTCCTGCACCTCTTGAGGATGTTGTCGATAATGGGCTGATGGGTATCCAAAGAGCTATTTTCCTCAGAAAAGCAGGTGTAGAAACTGCAATAGATGATGATTTTCTATCAAATCCTCCAACTAGAGCTGATCTGTTGGAGTTAGCAATCAAAAACATCATCAGGTATCCCCAAATTTTCTGTGGTTATCTGTTTCTTAGCATTTTGTACTTTTATTATTATTATTATTTATTTATAGCTGGTCCATATTTTAACATTGTATTTTACTGACTGGTTATGTTTCTAACTACCACGCACTCTCTCTGTTTGACAGATATTTAGAAGTTTCTCGTGAGAAAGAATTGACTTTTTCGGTGAAGGAGGGAGTTGACACACTTTTAATGTATCTCTATAGAGCTCTAAATCGGGTTCATGATATGGAGAAGTTAGCTGCTTCTGAAAATAGTTGCATTGTGGTATGTTCCCCCTTTTATCTTTGCTTATTGGAGCTACAGTTTGTCGCACTAGATTTATGTTTTGATAATTTTGAAGCATGGATCATTGGATCTTGTGAGAATGATTAGTTAATGTCTCATAATTTGTAGATGCACAAATAAGAAAAACAAAGAGAGAGGATATATTTCAGCAATCACCATTATCCTTTTGTTATAATATAGACAGGTTCTGATGGTTTCAAATTTTTTCGAAAACCTCCATTACTGTTCTAAATTCATCAGAGACCTTTTATGGTATTTATGAGAAACATCCATAAATCCCTTGGAGTATGTACAAGTTATCCAAAGAAAAAATAAAACAGCTGGTTGCACATGTATTTCAACCAAATGTCAAGGGAGGTTTCAAAAATTCATCCAGTATGTAACTATTTCTTATGTTAAGAAGGAAATTGGTTCATTTATTTGAAAGGAGTTTGGTGGTGCTTTAGAAGGGAAGAAAACGAAAAGGTAACATAAAACCATGTAGTTCATGCTTGCTATGTAATCTGTCTGAGCTACAAAGTAGCAATTTGAAGCAACTAATCCGCATGTTGTGCTTTTGCTATAGTTTCATTTGACAATGAAACTCCTTTGTTTTGATTGTTAGTTCTTTCTGTAACTTGCCTCTTGTTAATAAGAAAAGTTGGAAGAACAAAAATATAGAGTTTTAGTCAAAGGTTCCTAAATTCTGTTCTCAAGTTAGTCTTAGGCTCAGTTTGGCAGGATAACTGCTTGGTAATAGTGAGTTGCACTAAATAGAAAAGTATTTCATGAATTGATGGTTCTTTGATATCCTAACTAGACAGTGGCCATTTACCTGTAAGGACAGCTGGAACCATCCAACTTCATTGGGGATGAAAATAAATTATATACTTAATTAGTTGTATAGTCAGTGGTGTCGTGGGTGAGGGTTTTTTTCTTCTTTTTCAGAACTTTTCAGATTGTCATACCCCTAATATGAATTTCTGAGATGTTCTCATCCTAAATGATTGTCATATTTGTGGGCAGCTTGTTGAATCATTCTTGACATCTTTTTTAAAACTAATTTAAATTTATTTCATTTCTTATATAAAAAAAGGGGGAAATGGTAGTAGAGTCGAGATCAATTTAGTTTATAGGCCTCAAGGTCAATGCACGTTGTGTGATTGTTGGTAAAATGTGGAATCTTAGTATTCCAATGCTTTGAAAACAGAGAGTCCGTTCTCAGGGGCTTGCTTGAAGGATGACCGTACACCTTGCATGGGCGGTGCAGGAGGAGTTAGAAACTTTGTTAGATGAATCTGGGCATCTACGAACACTTGCCTTCCTATATGCAAGTAAAGGGATTAGCTCAAAGGCCTTATCCATTTGGCGTGTCCTGGCTAAAAATTATTCATCTGGCCTGTGGAAAGACCCTGCTGTAGAGAATGACTTGCATGATGACAGTACAGATGCTATCTCTGGTAGGGAGATCGCTGCAATGGAGGCCTCAAAGATTCTCGAGGAGTCATCTGATGAGGATTTAATTCTGCAGCATCTTGGATGGGTATGTTTTTTTTTTTTACCCTCCTTTTATTGTAGAACTTGGGTTTTAAATATAATTTTTAAAATTTTACTTTTCCCAATTTTTTGGTCCTTTACTGTTCTGGGACAGCACCTTTTAACCGAAATCACTTGGATTGATTTCACCTGCCCTCTGAATCCATTAAATTCTAATTAATATATTGTTTATATATTACTAGATTGCAGATATAAACCCTGTACTGGCAGTTAAAGTTTTGACATCAGATAAAAGACCAAATCAGCTTTCTCCAGGTAAACTTCATCTTTCATACACTGTTCGTTTCGTTTCTAAGAAATTCTTTACCCTTTTTTGTTTTCCATTTTCACTTGGGTTTTTTTTGACATCTTTGGTAGTTCCTGGGGTTCAGTTCTTTATACAGAGTGTGACACTATAATTCTTAGAAAGCCATCATGTCTGTACATAACGTCATATTTAAAATGTACAAAACTTCTTAAATTTAATAAGATTTCAAGAACCAATCCTCAATGAGAATTACTGCAAATTTGGTTTTAATTATGTTGCAATCTATGGTAATATCTTAGCGAAACTAAAAATTTCAATTACCTAACACGCTGCAGTGCATAAATACTTCCCATTTGTAACATAGACTGATAATGTACCTGTTTCTAAAGTCGGTCAAGTAACTTTTTACAAGTTGTATGCCAAAATCCTATCGGATTAACATGGTACTTTGCCTATTTTATTGACAGTCTAAGAGACTCAAGGGCTAGTAATTATAGACTATATTGTGTGTGAAAATTCTTTTATTTATTTTTGTTCCTTTTTTTCTGTATACTGGTGCTTCTGGGGTGACTGCTATTTAATTAATTTTAATTTCTTACTGCAGATGAAGTGATTGTGGCAATTGATTCGAAAAAGGTTGAAATTCTACAAAGGTGTGCTCATTATACTTTTTCTATTACTATTGCCTCTCTATAGTATTCTCAATGAAGTTACTGACTTTGTTTTCCCCATTTTTCTTAAATAATGATAGTTACAGAAATATTCTACTCAGGGTTCATGGAATTGCTTAGATCATTGCATTCTTTGTCTCACCTCTCTGAATTGCATTAAAAAAAACTAAAGGATGTTGTAATCTGAAAATTCTTAGGATTAGTTTTTGTGTTGGAAGCTTTTGAAATAGTGATTTGATTTCATCTTCTGTTAACCTGGGAAAACTAAATGGCCAAAGCACAAAGCTGATGCAGAAGCTTTAGAGAATATGGTCAGTTCTGTGTTTTCCCTGTTCACTATCCTGGTGGATGGCCATTGTATTTCTTCCTTCTCAATATACTTCTTTTGGTTCTGAATATATGGTCAATTTTACAATGCCTCCAGGATATGTGTAATATACATCAAGATTTCATAGTGCCTCCAGGGTATTTACAAGATATTCATGCAATTATATTGGTTCATTCTGTTGAATGTTTTTATGCTATCATCAGAGAGCTAAGTTCAACTGAGAAATAATAATAATAATAATAATATAATAAAATAAAAACAATTATAATCAAAGTGTGTTAACAGTTGAGCCTTTATTTCAGTACTTACACTCCAAAGTGTTATAGAAGTTTCAGTAATATAAATATAATTTTTCCCTCTATATTTCACATGAAAGTTGTAGGTTGGATATGGAGTAAGGTGTCCAGCTTGGTTCAGAAAAGAAAGCAGCTTGCATATGTGGAGTGCAACAGACTTGAATTCGCTTTGGATCAGGGCACTTAGGGAGCAATGGGAGGAGAGCGGTGCCTGAGAAGAGCAGTGCCAAGTTATACAACATTTTCTTTCCTGAAATATTAAGGACAAGGAGTTTATTGTGCCTCCGGTTACCTAGAGTTGGGGGCATATGAATAAGAGCTACTGACTGAAATGAGATATTTTCATTTGGTGGTTGTGTCAGTGGGCTTTGTGGGTAACCCTCAGCTGATCTAATTGTTTAGGTTGAGGTTTAGCTCAGACAAATGCAGGACAAGAAATGAGAATCAAATTTAAGAAAAAAAATATCAGAGTTAGGAAAGAAAGAAAAAGAATCAAGAAAGAAAAGTGTTCGAGTGCTTAAATATTATTGCCGGACCCTTTTCTAATATTCTAAGCTTTTTGGTCTAGGGGTTACTAATATGATTCTAGAGCCTTGTTTTACCAATAGTGCCTGGGTTCAAGTATTCTGTATTCACACGTGATTATTTCTAAGTTTTTTTTTATGTTTTTGTGTTTTGTTTTTGGCCATGTGGCAAGCATGTCTTGCACATGAGGGGGTGTGTTAGAGTGTTTAAATACTATTGTTGCGCCCTTGTCTAACAACTTAAGCTTTAGATTGAGTTGTAACTAACAAAAAGAAGAAATGGTAAAAATAAGATTAGCCCATTTTGGAGCTAACTTCAATCAAAGAAAGCATTTTGATCCTTGAAAATGATGGTGAACCAGCTGAACACAGTGAAAACAGCTTCTGGACTGTGTAAACAAGTTTTATGTGTGGCTGGTTTGCATGCAGCACGTCCAAGAAAAAAAGGAGTTTAGTTAGATTTTTGAAACATGGTATAAAAGGGCCGACAATGAAGGGTGGTGTTTGGATGAAAAAAAGGGTGGTATGCACAGCTAAAATAGACAACACAAAGGGCAGAGAGGTTAGGCACAGGACAGTTTCAAAACGGATTGTTTGGGCTTTATTAGTAGCATTTGGTGAATAATTGAAGGTCAGTGCTTTGGGAAAAGTTGTTGATATGAGGCTGTTGATTCTGATGATGATTTGCCATGCACAGCAGTGACAAATTCTCTTGGAGATGGTGCATGTGAATATGTGATGGAGCTAGGAAGGTGTTTCAGGGTGCTTTGGTTACCGACTGTACTTTCAGAGAGGTATGGGATTGAGATTGGGCTTTGATACCAATTGATGCAGGAGAGAAAATGAGAAACATATTTTGGAAAGAAAGAAATCAAAGTTGGGAAGGCAAAAACAAGAGTTATGAGAGAAAAGAATAGAAATGTGGAGAAGACGGATTTAGGGTTTTTGTTCACTTCATATTTTTCAACCATGTTCTTAAACCCAGTACACAAGAGCCTATGTAAATAATAATAAAAATAATAATTCAAAAGCTACCCAAAAAATAATATTAATGATTATAATTTCTAAATGATCAAACTAAATATTCATAAATAACCAAAAATACAAACTTACCGGGATAAAAAAAAACTCATAAAATTAACAAAAACAACAAAATGATTAAATAGATAAATACTCACAAATTATATTCTTTTTCTGTTCTGTGTTACAAACACTATCATTTGAGATGGTGCTTTGTAAGTACACAAGTATCTTTGTTAAAGTGCTTAAAAACTATTGTTGGGCTCTTTCTAAGCTTTTAAATATAGTGGTTACTTAATGTTATACAATGCTGATTTTACCGGGAGTCCATGTGTTTGAGTCCCTCCATGTGATTATATTTGAATTTGTTATTTGTTATCCGAAGTTGTATGTGTTTGTGTTTGGGCTTGAGTCACGCGAGATACCCATTGGTCTTGCACGTGGGGGGATGTGTTAGAGTATTTAAATACAATTATTGGGTCATTTCTTGATTATTGGGTTATTTCCTGACAGCCTAAGCTTTTGCATATAGCATTTACTAAATGTCTTTAAATATATTGTTTTAAGCCCATTGGTATTGCACTTGAGGGGATGTGTTAGAGTTTTTAAATTCAATTACTGGTTCATTTCCTGACAGCATAAGCTTTTCCGCATAGCATTTACTAAATGTCTTTAAATATATTTTCTGATTAAAACAATAAGTATTATTTAAATATATGAACTATATCTTTGTGTTTGGATTGAGTTATTTCACAAGCCAATCTTTGTGTTTGGATTGAGTTATTTCACAAGCCAATCTGTGACACAAGGGACAAGTGGCTGACATATTGGTTTGTGTTATATTTCATTAATAATTGTAATTGGATCTTGATATCTTTCTGGTTTGTTTTGTTACATGCATTTGACATTGAGTTATACTCTAACCAATCCTTATGTGATATGTCCATTACCTTGAAAATTTCGTTAGATATCTTATCATGCCGATCAGCAATATTTTTTGTTTTGTTATACTGCTGTTCTCTGTTAAGTTTTAGTTTTTATTCTTCTGATATGAGTTTTCTTCGTTTTTCTTTTTTCTTAAGCTGTTATATGATGTGGTCTTCACAGTATGGATCCTGTATTGAGCTTCTTCTATGTGCAGTTACCTACAGTGGTTGATTGAAGATAAAGACTCTAACGACACTCAGTTCCATACCTTATATGCTCTCTCACTTGCCAAGTCAGCACTTGAAACATTTGAAGCAGCAAGTAGCTCTGACAATATTGGTACCCGAGGGGTGGAACAAACAAAATGTTATGATTTTGGAAAGAACTCTATTTTTCAAAGTCCTGTACGGGAAAGATTGCAGATATTTTTACAGTCATCAGACTTGTATGATCCTGAAGAGGTCCTTGACTTGATTGAAGGGTCAGAGTTATGGTTGGAAAAGGTCTGTTTGTAACCGTTTTCTTGCTTTGTCCAAGGATTTTGCTCATCTCAGTGTCACTAGCTAATTTTGTTGATCATGACTCAAAATTAAGGTGCAAGATGCACTGGCGGCATTGAAATTTTCTTATTTTCATCACAATCTTTCTAGCAAAACTTAGTGCTGATTTTGGTTTTATTTGACAGGCTATTCTATACAGAAAATTAGGACAAGAGACATTGGTCCTTCAGATTTTGGCTTTGTAAGTTTGTGATTTTTTCAAGTATATTAATGGTAGAAACTAGTTACATATTTGAAAAGCATTATAAATTGCTAAGGTAGAGAGTTTGAGGATTTTCATAGGTCATGTGCACAGAGCATGTCAAAGCTCGGTTTGGCAGCATATCGTTTTATGTAGAATGATACAGTTGCACTCTGAAATATTACAAAAGAATTCCCTATGAAGAGACATGATTCTGCATCTCGCATTTTTCTAGAAGCCAAATTTCTTTCCTCTCCTCGGTGTCTGTGAGAGATATATTAATGAACAAGTGACACTTTTTATTTATTACAAATTCATCAACTTATTCATAAATGGTGTAAAATGGCCTCAGGAAGTTGGAGGACAGTGAAGCTGCAGAACAGTATTGTGCAGAGATCGGAAGACCAGATGCATATATGCAGTTAAGTGTTTTTTTTTTTCTTTCTCTATCCCCTCGTCTTTATTTTTATTTTTGAACTCTTATTTTCACTTTACCCCTTCTTTCTGAACTATAAATGTTATGCTTTTAGAATAAACTGCTTCTAGCCTCTGGCTTTTGACCTGTTATGATGATATCACCTCAGGTTACTTGATATGTATTTAGATCCACAAGATGGTAAGGAGCCTATGTTCAAAGCTGCTGTTCGTCTTTTACACAATCATGGAGAATCACTGGATCCTTTGCAAGTTTTAGAGGTATATTAGAACACCATCCTCTTCTGATGCCATTAAGCATGTAAATTATGTTGTGTTTTGAATAACTTAATCTTGGGTTTTATAGAAGTCGGCTAGACTAGTTAATGAAAATAATATTAGAGTTCATATTGATAATATTAAAATGATTTTTTCTACTAATAAAATATTGGCCATACATTAACAATTAGTCTTTAATCTTTGTTAAAATTAATTTAGGAAATTATGGCTGTCAATAATTGTAGATTGATTGTATTTCCTTTCTCACTATGTGACTATGTCTAGCCCAATATATTCATGTTACATGTACTATGCTTGAATAGGATATATATCAAATTTTCTTCCTTCTCATCTTAGTATTCCTATGATCTTTTTGTACTCTGTTAACAATCTTAAAACCTACTCGTTTACCTTTTCCAAAATCTCTTGCAAAGTGAATTGAAATCTGATGACGATTTTGATTTTTCTTTAATGAGCATCTTTTTAACAGCTTGTCCTGGCATATGAATGTTTCATCTGGAAAAAGAGTTGGAAGGGACTATAGTCTGCAGTCATAATAGCTGCAAGGAAGAGATAATTGTTTCATTTGTGCTCAGATAATTGTAACACAATTCATACTATAGACAGTAAGAAATAAATAAACCTAAGGACATTAATAGACTATTCCATCAGCAGATGGATATATCTATGGATATATCCAACATTTGACTGTTTGGACTGCTTCATTTTGCCGGGATAGTGGAGTTCGTCATATTTTTATTTTGCTGCTTTTGTTATCTTTGCTATTCTTTCTTGGTTATCTTATATCTTTTGTTGCAGACATTGTCCCCAGATATGCCTCTTCAACTTGCTTCAGATACGATATTGAGAATGTTGAGGGCTCGACTTCATCATCATCGTCAAGGACAGGTAAGGGATTTTGTTTTTACCTCAAAATTGGAACTACCTTCTCGAGAAACTTCTTCTCATGTGAATCTTCTATCCTCCACTTCTCATTAAAATAAAAATAAAATCTTCCATTCATCACTAAAGTGAATATTCTCTTAGTTGATGGTTCTGTTGAGTTCCTGTATTACATCATGAAACTTTATAGTTTATATGCCTTCGTATCCACGCATCCTTTTCTACCCACCTTCAGCTCCTGATAATTTACATCTTTCTGAGTGTACCCTCTCCTCATCCAAATATATAAAAGCTCATAAATATACTTGGTTTCTTTATTTTCACTTTGTTTTCCCCCTGATGAAGTCATTTGCTTGCCTGTAATCATGATATGCAAATTTGTGTTGCATACAAATCTTTTCTGAATTTTAATAGTTTTTTGGTTATAATTCTCTCCTCTCCTTTAAAATTTTCCTTTTGTTTAGAAATATACAAGTGATATATCCGTTTGATCTATTATCATTTAACCATTTCATATCGTATGTGTGTGTGTATACATATCTAGTCTCATATGCTTTATAAATAGCCTCCTTATGTATTTGTAATATGCAGTTTGATATAATAAGATCTCTCTTTATTTTTCTTCAGATTATCCATTTAACATAACAAATATTTATTAGGTTAAATTTTAGAAGTGGTTGATTTAGTAACGTATGGATATCAATTGTCATAAAACAACATCTTCTACTGCATTCATATGAAGCCTTGGACCATATACCTTTTTACCTTGCCCCATTTTAGTGCCCAGAAATTGAAGTACACAATGATTACTTTTGCCAGATTGTGCATAATCTATCCCGAGCTGTAGATATTGATGCAAGGTTAGCAAGATTGGAGGAAAGATCACGGCATGTGCAAATCAATGATGAGAGCTTATGCGATTCTTGTCAGGCCCGCCTTGGAACTAAACTATTTGCAATGTACCCAGATGATAGTATCGTCTGTTATAAGGTGTGCATTACTGATAGTTTTATTCTTCTCTTTTGTATTCTTGTCCCTTTCTATTGCGCATCAGAAATGGGGTTTTGGTTGTCTCCTACACCTTGTTGGGTTGCTTATGAGGGAGAAGGAAACAAATGTGTTCTGGAATCTTGCATCTATACACAAATAGATGCCGGATCCAGTTTTTTTTTATTTTTTATTTTTTATTTTTTAACCTTGCCTGTAAACTATGAGTGGAAGATTGTTACATAAGTGGAAAGATCCTTACAAAAGTTTGCAACTTTACACCATCTCAAAAAGTCTCCTGAGGCAAAAATGGTTGTCAAGTTCAAATTTTAATTCTTTCTTCAGTTGTGGGATTGGTACTCATTTTTATTCACAGGAAAAATAAAATGTTGATTCAAAAGCGTGATAGTTTGAACGTTATTTTTCTTCTCTGTGCAGTGTTTTCGTCGACAAGGTGAATCCACTTCTGTCACTGGGCGTGACTTTAAGCAAGATGTCTTGTTCAAACCAGGCTGGCTTGTGATGCGATAAGGTAGAGAACTTGTGTGAATTGAAAGTTCGAAGGGAGGTATATTGTCCTTTCTTTGGGTCCGATCTGAGAAGAACTGACAAATGGAAGTTGCTAATTTGGTTCTTCTGTTCAGTGCTTATAGGCACGTTCTATGCACATTACATAATTAAAGAGTAGCAGAGCCATTTTGATGTAAACTATGTGGAGGCATGGCTTTCAAATTGTTAAGAAATCTGTGATGTATACGATGTTCATATAGATTGTTTTTTTTGTTTTTTTGTTTTTTGTTTTTTTTTTTTTTTGTTTGGCTATTTGACACTTTGGGGATGAGTAAAGGATTATAAAATTTGTCTAGAGCTAGAGGGATCTAATTTGTGGGAGAATACTTATTTTTTTTTCCATTTTATGTTAGTCAAAAAGATTCGGTTGCGTTAGGCAGTGTTTTTCATTTGCTGTATTTCAAAAATAAAAATGAAAAAAATGTTTTTACTTGTAAAAAAAAAATGTTTTTACTTGTAAAAAAAATATGTTTTTGGTTTCGAAACCTGAAAAATGCCCGACAGTGTTCAAAACAGTATTTTGAAAATGAAAATTGTAAAAAAAAAAAAAAAAAAAGTCTGGTGGCAACAACTAACGAAACATTCATAGCTATATTAGAGCATCTCCCACCTATACTCTAAAATTATGTCTCCAAGAAATTTTAGAATATGGGTTGCTCCCATCATACTTCAAAATGTTGTTTTTAAGAAATTTTTTTTAGAGTTTTTACACTTGTACTCTAAATTTAGAGAACCATATCACATACTCTAAATTCTGTTTTCAACATTTTTAATCCATTTATATTCTTTTACCTTTTTCATTAAATTTAATTCATGTATAATAAATTTTAATTTATACATTTTATTAACATAAAAATTATACCATTAGAAATGTCTCATCTAGATCTTTAAAATAAGTCTAATATTTAATACTAATTAATAATTTTTTATTTACCATACTTTATCATTTGATCTTCATTTTATTATTTTGTTATAATTTTCTCTAAAAAAAATTATTTTATGTTATAAAAAAAATCTCTTATTACATATTGATAATTATAAGTTAGTAATAAAATAAAAACCGAAACATAGTATTAAAATAATAAATATTAATATTAAAAATTACAATAACATAAAAATATTAAAATAAGGATAGGAAAAAAAAAAAAACTTAAATAATAACAACATAACATATGATAATGTCTAGATACATTAATATTTTGGAAAGCCATCCAAATGACTTTCATATCCACCCGAAAATGATCCATCTTGTATTTGAGAATTGTGAGTGTTTTTTTTCTAAAATTTCCATCTTTTTCCTTTGAAAAAATTCAGCAACAAATTAGTAAGATATTTATTATGTCACTTATGTATTTATACAGCAACAAAGTTTGATACAACAATATGTAGGTTGGATTAAAAAATTAGATTAAAAAAAGTTGATTGAAAAAGTTAGAAAAGAAATAAGTAGGTTGAGAAAATTAGTTGAAAAATGTTTTAGAACCTAAAAAGTAATTATTATAAATTCATGCACTAGTAAAACGTTATATTTTTAAAACAAAGAAGTTAAAAAAATATATATATACAAATATTATTATAAATAATATTTGTTAAAATTTAGTTGAATAATAATTTATTAAAGAAACTAAAAAATAATAATAAAAATATAAGTTATTTGAAGATATAAATAGAAATAGGGATAGAGGGGTGTGTCGGGAGTGAATATTTTTTAGAGATGGAATCTGAGAGAAATATTCTCTTTTGAAAGTCTCTTTTAGAGATAGAGATAGAGTATGGGTGGAAGATGCTTTATTAGACGACATATGAGAATACATTATTGTGTTCTATGGGCATTACACAATCATTTGGACTGTTTTATGAGAACGATCATTTGGTCAGCTTTATTTATACAAGATAAAACACCCGTTTTTTTAAGTTGGTCATTACGGGTCTTTTACTAGATATTTAAAGACATCTTGCGGCTATATACATGTAACATAAGCGAGATTCTGAGATTGTGTTTCAACTTTCAAATGGATAAGTCCAAGTAAATGTACAAAAAAGCCATGATCATAGTTCTGATTTCCGCATGAACAAACAATCAAAATTGCGATGCAACAAACATTCTACTGTGACAAATGCTTATATAATCGTTTTGGAGAAAAGAGACTAAGGAGCTATTTGCTTTAATAATAATAGCTCGATCGAACAATCCTAAAAATCCAATCGTGAAATTAATAATATTCACGGGGTTTCACTTCATAGATTCGAACACTAAATAAGTTTTTTCTATAAGAAAAATGACATTTGTGTAGAGAGAGAATGTGAGAATCAAGAGAGCTTGAGGACAAATGGTCGGAGAGAATTTAAAATGGTGAGACAAATAGAGGAATCGGGTCTTTTAAGTCAAGTTAAAGGGAAACTCAATTTACTGGGCTAGGCCCACAAAATCATGTGAAAAAAGTGATATTGGGTACCCTCCAGTTTTCAGTATGCCACTGCACATACAGTGATCATGAATTTTTTTGGCGAAATCACGTCGATTCAAATGTGATTACATCAAAAATTTAACTTTGTTTTAGTGTGATCACATTCGACTCCATGATAATATTATATATATGCGATCACATACAATAAGAGAAAACCATCCAATCAATAATAAATTTAATGAATTTTGATGAGATTTTTCACATGTGCGATAAAAAAATGAAATAAACTTATAGAATAAGTTTAAAATAAAAATTGCGTTTGGTAACAATTGTTTTCTAAATTTTTAAGCTAAAACATTTAAAAAATGGGAAAACATATGAAATTTTTTTTTTAAGAAAAAAAAAGTTCTTATATTCAAAATTTTTTCTCCAAGCATATCTTATTTATCATAACATTCATACAGAACATTTCATCAGAATTCATTAAACTCCATCTAGGTGTGAATATATATATATATATATATTTGTAATATCCTCCCACTATGGTGAAACAACAATCTATTGAGAAGTTGACGGTCGAAATAAATAAACATTTTTTGAGTTTGACAAAGTAATTTATAAATGATTTTTGAATAACACAAATTTCTTCAACTGCTTTGTGGAACAACATTTGATGATGATCAATTTTGAAAATAGATTTTTAAATGTTTTAATTGTACCATAAGTCTATAGTATTTTTATTTTTCTTCACCAGCAAACCACGTTGAATGATAGTATTTTTATTTTTCTTTGAACTATTATAATATTTTGGGATTAGAGGAAAGGGATATAACTCGAACCCACAATTTAATGAATGTAGGTGTAAGTGGCTTACCCCTGAATTAGTCTCATCTTGTCTGATAAATGATAATTAAGTTTGGTTATTTAGATAATTGGACTCATTGTTTTTAAATTTATTATAAAAAAAAAAAAATCATTTTAAATTAAGAAAATGAAAATAATACAATTCATATAAACTTCAAAAGCAACAACTAAATATATATGAAAACATTTTATTTTATTTTTAATATCGGATAATTTTTGTTATTGTTAAAATTGGACATTTCACAAGTTTAAGCATAGGAGGCTTTTGTAATAATTCTTCAAATTATTTGAGATTTCCAAATTTGAATAATGACATAAAAAAAAGGTGAAGTCATAAATCATAACACAGTCATGATGATATTCATACAACACGAGATACGGGTGTTTCATATTAATTTGTTTTTTTTTTATACGAATTTGATGTGCCAACACTTTCTTATCTTTGACCTACCAATCCTATTCTTTTCATTTGTGAATAAGATAGAAGAAATATCAATTATTTTATTTTTATTTTATAAAACAAGAAAGAGACTTGAGGACTCCCACACAAGACCGGTGATGTAGCATTTGTATTATGGTGGCATAGCTAAAATAATAATTAGTCTACAAATTGATCATATAATATGCTAAGTGATTTGTTATTTTCATGCAACTCAACAACATCACCTCATTAATTAAAATACTAATGAAAATTAACTTGCGATATCATTTTTTATTAATTTTTACGTTAAAAATTCTAAATAAAACTAATATATATAGAAATATAAATTCAAAGGAAGTTGAAGTGGCTTACTTAAAACACCCATATCAGAAATTCAGAAGAATTTTATAATTTAATATTGTGATGATATTATTTTTCTCTCAATGGAGGTGTATATATATAAGAGTGGGGAATAAGAAAATGGAGTAAAGACATTGCGGACCGTGTAATTACAAGAATATGATTTGGGAACAAGAAAACAAGAAAAAAGAAAAAAGAAACTCATACGTGGAAAAAAGAAAAAAGAAAAAAAGAAACACCGAAACTTGGAAAACGTATGAAAAATGAAGCCAAATCTAAACTATATTTTCACGAAACCAACCAACCCTACATCATTAAAAAGACAATCTAGATCCATATTAGAATGAGAAGAATGTATCCACCTCTCAATTTTGTTTAGTAATAAATAACACACATTTAACACGGTAAATAATAATATCTCAGATTCGAGTCGTCAAACCCATACGTGATATATAAAAGAACAAATATTATAAATCGTAAACAAGATTAATTATCTGTTTTCGTCTTACCTGGGTAGCGGAACGAGTCTACACATTAATTTGGATAAAATATGGATAAAATGGACATGAGTACATAGAAAAGTCAGGGTTAATTAGAGAGAGATTTTGTCAATTTCGTTAGGTCATCAGCAATGAAGGTCAACATATAGAAATAGATTTTTAAATAATGAAATAATTCAGCAAGTAAGCTAGCCACCAAATCACAGGAGAAACTGAAAAGAGAATAAACTTACATTATAATTTTGATAATTAATAGTAATTTACTCCTCGTTTTCCAGCACTATTCCATAATGAAAACGACTCAAGTATTTCTATAATTTTATTCAACAGCACACTGATAAGGATCATCGCCTCTAATTTTATAATACACTGTAAATATATATATATATATCTAAATGCACGTATTGGACTGCACTGTATAGGATTATGTTTAATACAGTTTTATGTTTAATATTGCAGTACCGCGTTGCCATTATATTCATTTATCAAAATTTTAATTTAATATATATATTTTTTCTATGTCTATGATATTTGCATACATAATAATACTGTTATATAAACTTGTAAACCATCTAAAATATGATCTTATACATCATCAAAATTTTAACCTCATAATAAACACATTAGTCAAAAAACTCAAAACAAATAATTAATACAATAAATGTAATATTTCAAAAAAAAAAAAAAAAAAAAAAGAGGAAATTACACTTTTTAACCAAAAAAATTAAGGGGTTTATATTTTTACCTGGAATTAGTGTTTTCATTGTTTATCAACTTTCCACTGAGGAGACAAATTTACCTCTACTTTTTCTATTTATTTTTATTTTTTAGAACTAATTTTCTTTTAAAAAAAACTTTTTTTTTTAATGATTAGAGGTCGTGACCAAACCTCCATGGAGGTTTGGGCGACCTCCAATGGAGATCACTTGCCACAAAAAAAAAATGGAAAAAAGGGGGAAAAAATCCGTGAAGAAGAAGGAGATTAGACACACCAGATTAAACATGCTATGAATTAAACACACATATTAAATACGTTAGGAATTAAACTGGTGGTGTGTTTAATTGATGAAAACTGGTGGTGTGTTTAATTGAAGAAATGTGGAATTTTTATCTAGAATCTTCTTCTTCTACTACTTCTTCTTCCTTCATAAATCATTAATGTTGGGTAAAAACAATCAAAACACTAATGTTGGGTAAAAATAAAAAAAGGACTCCACTAATTATATGGTATTCTTGTCTCTACAGTGGAAAGTTTAGTAAAAACAATTAAAACACTAATGCTGGAAAAAAAATAAAAACTCCACTAATTAGATGGTTAGTTTCAAATTTAACCCTAAAAAAACTAATAACATATCAATAATAATAGCGTTCACATTTTTATATATATTAAAAAGTCTTAAATATCATTATTGTGGCATTGTGACATGTGTCTTCTTTTAAGTATTTATTTTATTTTATTTTAAAATATTATTTATTTAATTTTTTACATATAAAATTCATATTAAGAAAATAATGCAAATCAAAATTTTAATTGTAATAATTTGTTATGTATGGAAATGTCTTTTTTTACACATAATTTAATATACTTTAATATATATATATATATAAATTAAAGTTCACAACAATCAAGAAAGAAGGCTTCACTGTCATATTAATAAAAGAGAGAATTGTAAATAACCCCTTAACCTCTGATCAAATATCAAATCAAATCCTGCAGTTTGAATAATTAGTAAAATACATCCTACCATTTTTATTTAAATCAAATGGGTAGTGCTAACATGTGCCATTAACAATTAGAAATTTACTATAATTAGAAACTCAATAAATATACAGATAGAAACAAGACAATTAATGTAGTGAGTGTAGAATTATTGAGTTTTCTGTTATAGTAAAATTATAGTTGTTAATATATGCCCTTAGAGCATCTCCAATGGTATAAGCAAATTTGGATCCTCAAAAGTTGCCACCTCAGCATTTGAGGATTATTTTCAGAGATTGTTAAATTTAATGATTGTATAGTCCACAATGTTACACTTGTAATTATACCACAATGGTATGTTAGTTTTTTTTGCTAAAAAATAACAAAAATTATAAAAGACAAAAGAAGGTATATGATATGGATATTGATCAATTCGTAATGAAGAGACAAATTTTACCTGATTGAAATTTTTGGGGTTGAAACAATAATGAAATACATAGATGATCAGAGAAAAAAAGAGGAAAAAAAAAAAGCAACAGAAGAGAGAGAAAGAATAAAATTACAACAGTTAATTTATGTTAAGTTTGTATTTGATGATTGAAAGTCCATCTTCAAATTTGATCATTGAAGATGCAATTTGATTATTATAACTGCTATTGCTAAATTTTAATGACTCCATTGGACAGTGTTTTTTTAGATAAATAATCAAATTTTGATTATTCTCCTATTTTTGAGGATACCATTGGAGATACTCTTATGGTACAAGTTAACACTACCTAAATTGAATATAACAATTTAATTTCTTTAAATAAGCCGAAAAAATAAATAAAAACTTAATAAAAATATATACTAATAAAAAAAAATTAATTTCTTAAAATAATAATTGTTATATTATAAATAAAAAAATAAAAAATAAAAAATAAAATCTATAAATTTAAAAAATTAAAAAATTAAAAACAAATAATATTTGATATAGAAATATGTCTTTGAATATGTTATCCATATATTTTTTATATTTTAAAATAATTTTGTTTTTATTTTAATTTTTTAAGCTTTTTATTAAAAGAATATTTATTTTTTATTTTCTAACATATTTTTAATGTATTTTATTTTTATTTTTATTTTCATTATTTTTTTAGTTCAATTATAGAAAAAATTCTCTTAAATTATCATATTTCATTAGATTTAAATAAATCAACTAACAGTCTTATGGTAGGAGGTTTTTTATTGATTATTTAAACCTAATGGTTTGATTTGAAATTTGTTAAAAATGCAGGGAGTTATTTACGATTCTCCGTTACTAAAAAGGAAGAAGAAGAAAGGCGTGCGTGAGTGTTGTGGAGTCCGGTCCAGGCACGCCCCCTCGCGCTTGACTAATTAGTTAGGCCATATAAATCCCATGGACCAGATTAAATAATCTTGTTAAATAGTTTTATAAAAAAATTGTAATATTTATATTTTTAAAAAATCGTATGTATACTCCTTTTGTATATATATCTTATTAAATATTTTAAAAAAATTATATATTGTAAATATACCTTATATATATATATTTCAATTAATAAAAATTTTATATATTACTGCAAACTACTATAAGTCTTTCAAAAAAAAAAATTCTTTTACATTGTGATAAGGATGAAATATTAATTTCATGCCAATTCGAAATAGGAAGAGAGAAAAAAGAAGGGAAAAAAATTAAAAGAGTATTTAAAGGAGAGAAGAAGAATGAAGGTCATGTTTAGGGGTGTGCATAAAAACCGTCAAACCGAACCAAACCGATAAACCCAACCCATAAAGTTTGGATTGGTTCGATTATAAATATAAAAAATTAGTGGTTCGGTTTGTCTTTTGGACAAATCAATTAAAGGTGGTTCGGTTTGGGGTTGAGTGAAATAATTCACCAACCCAACCCATACCACATATTTTAGAAGGTAAAATTAAAATATAAAATTCACCTACGTTTTCTATTCAATCCAGGTTTTATAACTTTTACCGATTACTTTAAGCTTTTATAGTTTATTTATTTGTTTTGATACAATTCTTCTGACTGATTGATGTATTAGGGTTTTAAAAGCATAAATGATGTCAAACATGTCTTTAATCAGACTATATATACATGTGTGTGTGTGTATATATATATATATATATATATATATATATAGTCCCGATTTGGTCAGTGCGCACTGCTTTATGAGGATATTAGAAGCGAGCCACTCATTATGTAGAAGCTTTGACAAGTGTATACACACTTGAGTCAAAACATGTAAAACTAGTGACTCACATTCAATATCCTTATGAAATTATATCAGTGCACACTGACTTGAAAATTTATATATATTTATATACATACAATAATTACTCATTTGACTTTTATGTCATTCCTTTATATATATATAATTAATATTTTATGTTATGATTTTTTTTATAATTTAATACCAAAAAAAAAAAAAAAAAAAAGATTTTTGAGTTCAAATATAAACTGATAAACCTATCTAAACCAACCTGACCTTTTTTGGTTTGGTTTGAATCGGTTTGAAAAATCACACTGGTTTGGTTTGACATTGAGCTTCAGCCCAAACCAAACCGAAAACGCACACCCCTAGTCACGTTTGCTTCGCTGGTGGAGTGAATAAGTAAAAGAGAAAAAAATATATTAAAGATAAAAGATTAAAATAAAATAAATAAGGGTAGTGAATTATTAAAGTTGAGGAGAGTGAAGAGAAGAAATAGGAAATCATATAAAGAAACACTAATGTTAGTCGACCCAAAAATGTAGTCCAAAAACCGACCTAAATTATGTGGCAAGTGATTTATCCTTACTATATCATTCATTACATCACCTCATGATTTATGTGTTGATGGTAAAAGTATTATTCTAGATAGAGATATTAATGGAAGGGAGAGAAAAGAGGATTAGTAACATTAAATCTAGACCACTGAAACGAGTAGGTAACAATAACACAAAAGCATATCAAATCCAAGTGTAAAAAATAGGGTCGTGAATCATGCCTATATATATATATATATTTTATTATCAGTTTGTCTTAACAATAAATATATCAGGACGAAAAATGTGGACCACTAGATTTACATACTTTGATTCAAAGTGTATGCACTTGTCAAAACTTCTTCATAATCTATGGTCCACATTATTCGTCTTGATATATTTATTGTCAGGACGAACTGAGAATAGAAAAACTATATATATATTTATTATCCAATGCGGGATCCCGCATGAAAAAATCATGAGGGATAGCGCAACTGATAACTGCTATATTTGTATTTATATTTATTATCATAACCTTTGGAATCATTCAAGTGATAATATATATATACATATGAGTCAAGTTAAATCAATTTAAATTTGTGACTTAAAATTTTGACTTCAACATCTCAACTACTTATGTGCTTTTAATCAAATGGTTGAAATTTGAATACATTTACAACTTTTGGATTATGAGCACATGAGTGGTTGAGATGTTGAAGTCAAAATTTTAATTAACAATTTTAAGTCGATTAGACTAACCCTATATATATATATACACTTGTCAAAACTTCTCCATAATCTATGGTTCACATTCTTCATCCTGATGTATTTTATATCAGGACGAACTGACAATAGAAAAACTATATATATATATATATATATATATATATATATATATATATATATATATAGTTTTTCTATTGTCAGTTCGAATTGATATAAAATATATTAGTTCCTTACATATGAGTCATTTGATTTAAATACTTTGATTTAACTGCACATACTTGTCAAAGCATCTTTTAAATCCAATGACCCACATGGAAGGATATATATATATATATATATATATATATATATAGCATTGGCTCACTTTTTTCTCATCTCCTATATATTTTTAAAAAAACATTTTTTTTGAAAGGATCTCCTATATTTTCTCATTTCTAATTGGTTTGGTTTTTAACCGTGCAAATAAATTATAAAAATAAAAAATGGTTTCCATAAAAGAAATATTTTTTTTAATATGATTATTAGCATATATTTAAGTAGTTTTGGCTACCCTCTATATAGTTTGAGACATTGATCAAATTACTTAAGTAATTTTAGGTTTATGTGGATAGGAGGCTTGGGGTCTCCATGGAATGGATGGTAAAATTGTATCCCATATCATTTTTTTTTGATAGTAATATCCTCATATCATACTTGAATGGTTTTGGTTTTATTTTTATAAAAATACTTGATTTGTTAAGAGAGAGAGAGAGAAAGAGAGAATTAAGCAATAGTAATGATGGTGGAGAGAGAAGATGAAATATAAACCGAAAGAGATTATTATTTTTTAATTAAAAAGATTATTTTTTTAAGTAATAAATTAAAAGAATTTATGATGAGAGATGAAAGAGAACACAAATAAATCATTTAAGAAGAGCTCCAAGTGGATCAATCCAGCCATCCAGGCCATTCAATGCTTGTCTATTCAAGGGACACAAAGTTGTGTCAAAACTTGTGTAAAAAAACGGGGCCATAGATCCTGCCCATATATATATATATATAGTCTTTCTATTATTAGTTCGAACTGATAAAAGTTATATCAGTTCCTTGCACGTGGGCCACTGGATTTAAATACTTTGACTGACAAGTGCATACAGCCAAGTCAAAGTATTTAAATCCATTGGCCCACGTGCAAGGAACTGATATAACTTTTGTCAGTTCAAACTGATAATAGAATTTCTGTATATATATATCAGTCTTTCTATTATTAGTTCGAACTGATAAAAGTTATATATATTAAATTACAATTTGTTGACAATAAATCTGATTCACAGAAGTGACACTCGTAGGATGGTCAACAATCAGGTAGACAACAACTCCGCATAAAGAATAAACGCATAAGTTTGCTCATCCGGAATCTTCAAGTTGCTGCAATAGTTTTTGGCCAACGATTTCCTTCCCTACCCAAGGCTCTATAAACCTGAAAAATAAGCAAACCATTAGGACCGACGTTTATATATTATCACAGTCAACAAACAATTTTTAGAGAGAAGAAATCTATAGTGATTTGGATAGAGTTTCGCCTATATTATAATATATGCTATCACAAATGAAGAAGAAAAGAAGCGGGACTAGAAACCTCTGCTTCTCTCTGTATATTTCTTATGAAAAAATACAAGCAAAGTAAGGCTATTTATACTTATAGCCAACTAACAAAATGCCAGCTATAATGTACTATTGTCAACAGCTGTCAGCTTATAAGCTAAAGGAAATCAAATAACAAAACAACTGTCTATCTGTTATATACACAATAGAGTCGACTTCTAAAACAAACTAGCTAATTGCTATTTTGATCTCTCTTCAATACTCCCCCTCAAGATGGACCGTAGATATTGTGCAATCCCATCTTGCTTGTTAATTCCTTAAACTGAATGGGATGAAGAGCTTTGGTAAAGATATCAGCCAGTTGATTCTTGGTAGAGACATGAAAAGTCTTCAAACTCCCTGTTTGCACCTTCTCTCGAACTAAATGGCAGTCAATTTCAATGTGCTTGGTACGCTCATGAAAGACTGGATTTGCAGCTATATGGAGAGTTGCTTGATTATCGTAGTACAGTAAGGCAGGCTTTGTGTGTTCAACTCCTAGTTCCTTCAACAATGAAAGTAACCAGGTTAGTTCACATGTTGCATTAGCCATAGAACGATACTCAGCCTCTGCGGATGACCTGGACACTGTCTGCTGCTTTTTAGACTTCCAAGAAATTAAGGAATTGCCAAGAAACACACAGAAACCTGATATCGATCTTCTTGTGTCAGGACATGCAGCCCAATCTGCATCTGCAAACACTTTAAGTTGAACATCCAGAGCAGGAGTTAAAGAAGACTCTGCATAAGCCTTGAGTTGAACATCTGAACTAGATGGATAGAAAAGTCCTTGCCCTGGAGATGACTTAATGTATTGCAACACACGTTGAGCTGCTCTAAGATGAGGTACCCTAGGCTTGGTTAGAAACTGGCTCAGCCTATTTACTGAGTAAGCAATATCAGGTCTTGTTATAGTCAAATAAAGAAGTTTACCTATCATTCTTCTATAAGTAGAGGGATCTTCTATCAAATCACCTTCATCTTGGCTTAATTTCAAATTCACCTCCATTGGAGTACTTACTGGTTTACATCCCAGATAACCAATGTCAGACAACAACTGCAAAGCATAAGGCCTTTGAGAAATGAAGATACCCTTTGTTGATTTGGCAATTTCCAAACCAAGGAAGAATCTTAAATTGCCTAAGTCTTTGAGCTTAAATCTAGTATCCAAAGAGAATATTTCACGTTTTTTTGAATGAGATTTCACATTTTGTTTCAATATTTCACGTTTTTCTTTTTCTTGATTTCAAGTTTTCATTCAGATTTCAAGTTTCTTAAAAATAAAATTAAGTTGTAGGAATAGTTTAATAATTTGATATAGACTGATTTATTTATTTATTTATTTTTTAAATGGTTATTAAGGGTTAAACTTTTATAAGTGGTCCAAAACAAATTTTCTATATTGTATGTGATAATTTTTTGCGATTCCCACTATCTAGAAACTCATTGTCGCCGTTATAAGAAAAAAAAAAAAAAAAATCTCGTGCATCCTTTTGTTGGTTGACTTAAGCATTTATAGTTCCTTATAAATCAATTGACTGACCCCTCTCCCTCTCTCTCTCTCTCTCACTCTAGAAAAAGAAATAAAATTCAGAAAGCAAATTCTCCCTCGCTCTCTCTCACACTTCACATAATCCCACGTTCACTTATCTGTGATAAAATCTTCCTTTTCACTTGACATGAAAACTGGTTTTTGGTACAGTACTAATCAGTGTTTAAAGAAAGTATAATGGATCCAGAATCCGGGTGGCCGACCCGGGAGTCTCGACTGGTAATTTGATATATGTTTTTTTTTTTTTTTTTCTTTCTTGTTTGGCTTAATTTTTAGACAATGGAGTGGTGGCTGTGGACGAGACAATTCTCTTTTTGTTGAATCTCCATCTCTCTTTCATTCTTGTGGTAATTAGAAATTATTTCATTGTTTTCTGTTTCTGTTAGCATATTTTCATGACTATGCTCTTTGTTTTTTTTTTTTTTTGTTTTTTTTATTTTATTTTTATTTTTTATGTGTTAGTCTTACTGGACTTATTGTTTTGGCAAATGCGATATAATTATTGATGTTGGTTATTCTGGTTTGTGTTAGTGCTTTCATGGTTCTGCTTTAATCCCAAATTGAGTTCGTGCTTCTAATTTTATTATTTATAATCGTTTTTCAATAATATAACCGATTGGGCTGCATTTTTTCTTCTTCTGGAGATTACATGAAGGTCTGACTTCAAATTTGAATATGACATGTTCTTTTTTTTTTTGAAGCAATAGGACATGTTCTTGATGTTTACTTTTAAGTGCTCCGGGTATCGGTAACTCTCAAATTTTTAACATGTTGATTATCTTCGTATTTGCAGAAATTGTATAAGGATACACTATGCTTAGCATATCAAAGTTTGGGTGTGGTGTATGGTGATATAAGCATATCGCCAATCTATGTTTTCACACACACATTTTCAGGAAGGCTGAAGTTTAATGAGGAAGATGATGTCATTTTCGGGGTACTTTCTTTGGTTTTCTGGACTTTGACTCTAATCCCTCTCTGCAAGTACATTATATTTGTATTAGGAGCAGATGATAATGGAGAAGGTGCTCCCAAAAGACCTGCATTGTTTATCATCTTATTTCAAATCTGTACTATTTTTTGAAGAATTCCTTAAGTATCCTAATTCCTTCAGGTGGAACCTTTGCTCTGTATTCATTACTTTGTCGGCGTGCAAAGTTGGGTCTTTTCAGTGCTTTTCATGCCCAAAATGATCATCTGTCAGCTGATAGCCCTGGATTGCCCATCAAGGAGACAAAAACCAGTTCTCTTCTAAAGGAATTCTTTGATAGGCATCACAGTTCTCAAATTGTACTATTGCTGGTTGTGCTTCTGGGAACCAGCATGGTCATTGGTGATGGAATCCTGACCCCATCAATGTCTGGTATCACCTCTTTCCTATATACATAGATTTTAATCTAAAAAAGTAAGAAATAAGAAGTTATAATTATGATTACGGTTCCCCTCGGTAGGGTATTTTTCTGTAAATAGATTTTATGACTTTTAGATATTGCTTAATGTATCATCAGCAGAGAAGTGTTTAGCTTTTGCATTACTTCACTGTATTGAATGTAGACATGCGTGTTTCTATTAAGGAGAATTGCTTAGTTCTTTGGTGTGTTTTTGTAGGTGTGTATGTGAGTGTTAGTGAGAAGAGATAAGAGATGTCTTGCACTTGAAGTATTATTTAGTTTTTTAATTAATTTCTTTTCTGTATGCAGTCCTTTCTGCTGTTAACGGTATAAAAACCAAGGCTACTGGTCTACATGAGCGTAAGTGAAAGTAGTGCTTTGTTTATCCTTTAGAGGGTTCACACTTTTACATTCCTCATACACATGTTGATGCTCTTCTTATGCAAATAAGCTATACGTACATGCACTGTTTCCAGTAATTGAGCAAGTGAAAGTAGCATTCCTATTATCTTTTTTAAGACGTGCATAACTTTCTACTCTTCATACGCAATTGTTAAGTTTCTACTCTTCCTCTTAAATGTTTTATTTATACCCGGATGCACTATTTTTAGTCTCACTGGAAATTCCGTGAAGCTCTTCCATAATTAATTGAAACAAGTCTATAATTTCCTTCAGAGCAAGTAAATATAGTTAGACATACCCTTATATAATGGCTCTCTTTTATGCAGGTTATACTGTATTGATTGCTTGTGTGATTTTAGTTGGGCTGTTTACTCTTCAACATTTTGGGACACATAGGGTTGGCTATCTTTTTGCTCCTATCATGGTAGCTTGGCTCTTATGCATTAGTGGGGTTGGTATTTACAACACTATACACTGGAACCCAGGTGTTGTCAGAGCCTTTTCACCACACTATGTTTATATTTTTTTCAAAAAGGCTGGAAAGGATGGATGGAGTTCTCTTGGAGGCATTGTTCTTTGCATTACAGGTTTGTTGGTTTGCATCTCATTGGACCCTTTTTCATTTAAGTCTAATTTCGTCATGACAAATTTTGTTTGATCAGGTGCGGAGGCCATGTTTGCTGATCTTGGTCATTTTTCTCAGCTTTCTATCAGGGTGAGCCGTTCCTTCGACTTATTTATTTTCTAATGGTTTGAAGATGAATAAGGATGAGCAAAATGCCTGGTATTGTCTGTTTGAATATTCTCCAACAATTTTAGGAATTTTAATTTTTTACATTTATATCTATACTTCAGCCTGATTATTTGGAAGTTCCATGCTTGTTTCTAATAGAAACTTTTGTCTTTCATGTGTAACTTATATTAATTTCTGGCAACAAATTTTTTTTATGGGCAGATTGCATTTGCTGTCACTTTTTCTTGATTAATTTTTATTTATAGATTTCTAGTGACAATATGTTTTTACTGGGCAGATTGCATTCACTGCTGTTGTTTACCCTTGCTTAATTCTTGCTTATATGGGCGAAGCTGCATATCTCTTGAAGCATAAAGAGGATATGGAGAGAAGCTTCTACAAAGCTATCCCAGGTAGGATTTCATATGAAGTGCAATGTGTTACTTAATTGGATTTTACTAATGGTAGATCAAACTATTGAATGCTATACAATCTTGATCAGAAAATACTACATGCCATTTCTAGGTAATTCTTGGTATGTTTTGCCTTTGGCAGATTTAATAGATTAGGTTAGAACTTTTTTTTGACTAGTTTTCTAATTCTATGTATTAAATGCCTTAATCTCTTGGTCTGTTTTAAGGTTTGGTTCACTTTTAGTTATTCGTTTATGGTTTAATTGTGGCAACATTTAAATGGTTATTAAAAAGACTATCTTTATATAGTAAGTTTTTCATGATCCTACATTCGGCTGAACTCTCACTTTTCTGCATATTTGACTATTGACTCATTGTTTTCATGACATATAATGAGCTTTAAAGGTTCTGCATGTGGGCTAAATTTTGTAATATTTAGCTTCAAGTGTTGCATTCTCTCGTTTGTAATACCAAAAATTGATGAGATTGGTCTAGTTGAAACAAAAGTTGGATTCTGGCAACATACTACCAGTGTTAAGTTAGGCATATCTAGGCAGCGTCTCTATTCTCCACTTATTGTTTTTGGTGAATTTCTTACTATAATTATCATTTTTTATATGGGATAAATGTAAAGCATATATCAAGGTGCTATAGCCATTATACTCTAGTCTTGACTACAGTTACAAGTTACAAGTTTTAAAATAGGTAAGTTTGGATCATTTTTACTTTGCTATTGATTTTGGTATGTTTTGGGCAACTGTGATTACTGTTTCTGTTTTACATCTATTGGATAAATTACATTGTCCTGTGGCTGTGGTTCTCAAATTTCTCATGGTATTTCTTCTCTTCTTTTTAGAGGTGGTATTTTGGCCAGTGTTTATCATTGCAACCGTCGCAACAGTAGTGGGAAGTCAAGCAATTATTTCTGCCACTTTCTCAATTATCAGTCAATGTAGGGCACTGAGATGCTTCCCACGTGTCAAAGTTATACACACATCAAACCAGATACATGGGCAGGTCTACATTCCAGAGGTGAACTGGATCTTGATGGTAATGTGCCTTGCTGTTGTTGTTGGCTTTAGAGACACGGACATGATAGGCAATGCATATGGTACAAGTTTTGAGCTGCTTTTCTTCTCTTTATTTCTCTCTATCTCTATTTACTCCCTCAACTTAACATCTTGATGGTTTTTTTTTTTTTTTTTTTTTTGCTTAGGTCTTGCAGTCACCACTGTAATGTTAGTTACGACCTGCTTGATGTTTCTTGTTGTTATTATGGTTTGGAGGAGAAACGTTCTGGCGGCTGTTGCTTTTGTAGTCATTTTTGGATCCTTGGAATTGTTGTATCTTTCTGCCTGCTTTGCCAAAATCCACAAAGGAGGTTGGCTGTCTCTTGTATTCTCCCTAATAGTTCTTTCTGTTATGTGCACTTGGCACTATGGGACTCTAAATAAACATTCCTATGAGTCTCATAATAAGGTAGGCCTGGATATGCTTCTAAACCTTGGACCAAATCATGGTATGACTCAGGTTCCTGGCATTTGCTTAATCTATTCCAATGTGGTCCCAGGAATCCCACCAATGTTTGCTCACTTTGTTACCAACTTCCCGGCCTTTCACCAAATCCTCATATTTGTTACCATTCAGCCTCTCACAGTTCCAAATGTTCCTGTAAACCAGCGATTCCTTGTCAGTCGTATTGGCCCATCAGAGTTCCGTTTCTTTCAGTGTGTTGTGCAGTATGGATATAAGGATGTGAGGAAAGACAATCATGCTTTTGAGAGTCATCTGATTGATACTGTGGCTGAGTTTCTGCGCAGCGGTGGTGATGATTGTGATGCTGGAACTGCTGGAGGGGAAATGAGTATGAATCATCAGCAGTTAAGCCCACAGGGACCGGGTGATGCAGTTGCTAGCCGTAAAAAAGTAAGATTTCGTGGTGTGGGATGCAGTAAGGAATTGGATGAATTGGCAGAGGCCAGGGAGTCTGGCCTGGCATATATGATGGGCAATACTTGTGTCTTGGCTACGGAAACATCTTCATATCTTAGGAAGTTCATAATTAATGTTGTATATGGGTTCTTGAGGCGGAACTGCAGGCGTCCAGAAACTGCACTTGGGGTACCACACACGTCCCTTATAGAAGTAGGAATGGTTTACCGTGTGTAATATCGCAGAATAACTTCTTGCAATTGCTTTTGATAGGGGGAAAGAGATGTTGGGTTTTTGCTGGGGAAGAATGGTTGTTCACTAACTTCAGTTTTTACACTTATACAGCACAGGTTTCTTTGATTTAGAGATTTTTTAAATTGTGGGAATACCGAGAAGCTACAAAAACAGGGATTATGTAACCAATTCTTTCTTATATAATGTGATAATTTGTTCTGCCCAGTGTACTTTTTCTTTCTTTTCATAATTCTTAATAACAGTTCAAATTAAACTAATTACAAAAGCTCATACGGCCTAGACTTTATGAGGTTCAATTAGAAACCAGTCCAGTCCAGTTCGTTACCGATATGATCCGACCCAGTTCCATAACTGTTTAAATATGAACTGGAGCAGTCAAGTATCCAAAAAATTCACATTTTTTTTTACCAAACTTGTACAGTTCATTCCGATTGACACCGATACTCCTACTGGAGCAGACGAGTATGAACTTAAATGAGTAAATAATTCGCATTCATGTAACAACTAACAAGCATGCAACAGTTTGTTCAAATTCTATATAATACATAACAATACTATGTGAATACAAAAACATGGAGTTTGAATTATACCACAAATTCAGCAGAAAAATGGACCAGACCGGAACGACATGTAAAATAGAAAGGCACTTGTATAGACATTGTAAAGGCAGGCAGGGACTATAGGGACTTAGACATTTTCTGAATGGTGAAGCTTGTAATGAGCAGGCGGTGGGGAAGAGGAAGCAATTCCTGGTGGAGGAGTTGGTACTCCGTAAACCTGAGCATTTGTACGAACGTCTTGTCTTCCTTTGGCTCTTCCCAGAAAGAAACAACCAAAACCAAGCATTATGCACAACAGAATCAACGGCAGAGATATCACTATTACCATACCCATCTTGAGAGAGAGAGAGAGAGAGAGAGAGAGAGAGAGAGAGTTGTGTTTAGTGATCAATGATGGAATGGAGGTATTGGATTCTCCTCATCTGCGCCACTGGTTTTTAAAATGTCTTCTAACCCTTGCCTTAACGTTCAAGTTTTTAACGGTTACTTTCTTAGCCAATTGTTTTGCAACAAGTGGTTCCACATCACTAAAGTACATAGGAAGAGGAATAAATGAGCTGTCCCCTGTATGAGAATAACCGATAGATAAAGAGTTAATTACACCAAATTCCTTGGAGTTTTGCTCTTTTACAAAAAAAAAAATTAACTTTATCAATAATTGATATTCATCTTCCTTTTCGTTAGTCAATTTTGATTATCAAAACTAAGGGTATTTTAGTCATTTGAAGTATTTTTTAAAAAATATTTAAAATATCGAATAAAAATTATAAAATGAATCTTAATTGATTTTTTTTTTAAATAAGATTTTTATTTTTAGAAAAAAAACTGCTGGACTCCAAGACCGAAAATTCACATCACTGATCACACCTAACCAAAAAAAAAAAAAAAATCTCAAACCGACCCAAAATATTCACATTAATAGTTCCATCAAAACACAATTTTCTTATATATATATATAAACACACAATCTCTTCCTAATTTGTTCGATCTCCTTCAAGAGAGATTGAGCCATATTTCTTTCAAACATGGAGGAGATCTGCAATTTTTTTTTTTTTTTTTGAAAAATTAAGATGATTTACCAATCATGTGTTGGTGTGAGTGGTTCGGCGCTCTCATCCCTTAAACAAGGTCGTGGGTTCAACTCCCCTTGTGAACAGAGCTACACATATTGGGAGCACTTTACCCTTTAGTGGGCTGACCCGGTGCGAGTCCGGATTAGTCGGGGTGTGGTCTGGGCTGATTGCACCGTATGGTGGATCCGCCCCACCCGGAAACCGGATGGTGTAAACCAAAAAATTAAGATGATTTCCTTCGAATATTTTTTTTGTGGTCTAGGGAGGAGACCCAACCGATCTCCTATATAGAGGAGATTAGAGCTCGCCATAGATGGAAAAGAATGATGACGGTGCATGGAGCGATCAGAGTGGAGAGCGCAATGTCATCGGTGGAGGCGTGTGGAGGGAGGAGATTGGTGGTGGTAAGGATTGGTTGGTAGATAAGGGAGATCTTCATTAGTTTTTGTTTTGAGATTTTGTGTGTAAATGTTTTGTGTTGGTGGATTTGTTAATGTTAATTTTTTGGGTTGATCAGAGATTTTTTGTTATTTTTTTTTGGGTGTAAGGTGAATTTTTTGTGTTGGGTTATTATGGAGTTTGTTTGGTGTTACCGTGTTAGCTAGGAATCTCCATGGGAGACCTATCAGAATTATTATTTTTTAAAGGGTTAATTGCAATAATTCATCTTAAGTTTTCCTAAAAGGCTTGATATTTAACTAATTGTCTTAATTATTGCAGCAGACCCCCCTGCAATTGTTGACTTCCATCTAATTTAATGATTGACCGAGGCTTGACTCCAAAAAGTCAAAAATGCCCTACAATTTATATTAAGGGTCATAATTACCCTTTACTCTTAAAGTAATCAATTCTTTTTTGTGGATATTTAAAATAATCAATTCTAAACTATTAAATAATAAATAAACTTATAATAAAATCTTTCAAAAATTTTGATAAAAAAACTTTGAAAATGAAAAAAATGAATAAAAAGATTCCCAGATTTTCTCTAGAAGTTAAAACAAAAAACTAGATCTGGTTCCTTATTTGAACCTAGAAAGGTCAAGGGAATCTTGATGAACCCAATCACAAGTTCCAACTTGTATGAGAAAACTTTTTTTCCCAGTATTATTTTAAAAACTAGATCTTTTTTTGAAGGGAATTTTAAAAACTAGATCTGGTTCCTAAATCTCCATTTTTTTTTTCCGTTTCCTAGTATTTCAACACTTATAAATCCTTAATAAACTTTGTACACAGACATATTTGAATCTTCTTCTCCTATTTTTTTTCCTTCTTCTTTATCAAAACCCTCTTTGGAAGCTGGAACCCCATCAAAACCAATAAAAAGAAAAAAGAAATCAAAACTCTCTTACATCATCAAAAACCAACCTAATAATAAGTTCAAAAACCAAACCTTTCAACTTCAAGCCAATCTTGTATTTCCATTAATGGAGGAGAACCGGAGCTTCGAGAATATCCATTAATGGAGGTCATCAGAGATCTAGTCCAGATATCCTCCAAAAATGGAGATCTGGATTTTTTTTTCCTGGAAACAAAAGAGAGAATGTAGGTCATCGGAGATCTAGTCTAGATTTCCTCAAAAAATGGAGATCTTGATTTTTTTTTTCAGCAAAAAAAAAAAAAAAGAGAATGGAGGTCTGGATTTAGCTTTAATTAAAAATGATAATTAGTTGACTGTTATATTTCCGCAAAAAAATTTTGATGTAGAAAATGACGATTTTACCCCTAGTAACCAAGTCAACTGTTATCTCTAACAGAAGTTGACTAACGGTAAAAGGGGCTTGAAAATACCTACAAGTTTATACTTAACAATTGAGAGAGAGAGAGAGAGGGGGGGGGGGGGGTGAATAGGTTGACACACTAGTTTTAAAAACTCTTTCGTGACTTATGTCAAAACCTTGGTGAGCATACAAATTAACTTTAAACATGATTGTTATGAGAAAATAATTAACACATGTATGCTCAATTCACCATCCTTAGTCTACAAAACATATACCAACAAACAATGTATCTTATATACAAGATATTCAATTAAGATTAAATTCCACAAGTTGTACTTTGAATATTACAAAGTAAGTACACCAAGTAGAACTACTACAACTTGCTAATAAAGGAAATATATTAAAACCAAAAACAAAGAATACATGTGTAAGGATTCCCGTTGTTTTTAATTGGCTTATTTCGTGATCAAACCATATGTGGGGGTTCTTTGTAAGGGTAGCCTAGGTATCGGTCTTCTTGTTCGAAGCCCTTTGAAGACCTCGTGTTGATAAGCACCGAAGGTAAATTTCTATGTGCTTACTTTTCTTTGAAGAGATTAGTTGCACACACACACTAAACATTCATTGCATTTGTGTGCATTCTCTTCGTTTGTCACAATTCACACTTGCACTTATGTAAGGATTCCCATTATTGATTGGCTTATTTCGTGGTCAAACCACATGTTGGGGTTTGGTTGTAAGGGTAGTCTAGGTGTTTGTTGAAGATCAAGACCCTTTCCAAGACCTCAAGAGGACAAGCACCAAAGGTATATATCTAGTGCTTACATTGGCTTGAAGAGATATAGTTGCACACACACACACAACATGCATAACTCTTATTCTTGTATGGTGTGTTTATATTTTGTGTGCATTGTGCTTTATTGATTTATTCAATATCTCTTCTTGCATGTTGAATTGATTGCATCTTGTTATATGATAATGCCATGACATGTTAGGCATTAGGATGCATTCAATACCCACACTTGCACTTCATGTATGTTAGCTTTTAGTGTGGAGTAATTCGTTTCCCTAAGGATGTTCGGAAACGTCCGCGCGTGCACGGTAATGTGCTTTGTTTTGCGCGATGATCGCCGGTGGAGATGCCTTTGGCTTCTCCTTGGTTTCACCATTTTTGGTGAATCGGCGGTTACGTTCGGCGGCCTGGCCGCCGTTCGAAACCGCCGAATGAGACCTGATTGAAATATATCTCTCGGGTCCAAAACGGCGGTTGGGATCGGCGGTTTCCAAACCGCCGAATGAAGTCGCCGAAGTTCCCCTGTTCCACACGGGAGCCATTCGGCGGTTCAGTTCGGCGGCCTGGCCGCCGAATGAAACCGCCGATCGGTGCGTTTCAAGGGCAAAATTGTATTTTCACCTGCCCTATTTTTGGTCTCTATAAATACATCCTTATCTCTGGTTCAGAATACAAGTCTTTGATTATAAGAACCCTAGAGAGATATTTAGAGAGACTTGAGAGAGAAAGCTTAAAGATCATATCTTTATCTCTCTAAACCCATTCCCACATGCATAAATCTTCATCTAAGCATCATCTAGGATCATCTAGCATATGCTAATGCATGGGACTTCTTCAACACACATGGTATGATTTGTTGAACACTTTTATCTTACATAATTAGTGTTTCTACTTATCAATTTTATCTCATATTTTACTTATATGTGTTTAGATTAATTTCTACATATAAGATTGAGATTATGTGTTGATTGGGTTTTTATTTGTTAGCTAGGTTTTAATGTTCATATGCCATCTAGCTAATTGATCTCATTTATTGATTGAGATTAGTTTTCATAGCTTATTTGATTAGGTCATTATTGCCTAAAAGCTATGCCATGAACATTCTTGTGTGATGTATTGATAACTAGGTTGATAGATTGTTTTTTAATCAACTAGTTAATCCTTTGAATGTTTGTGGGTTTTATATGATAGCTTTGTATCTAGGATTGGTTATCCTTTACTTAGCTAAAGTTATATGCCATGTCATATAGCTATATGTGATATCTAGGATTGATTATATTGTCATCTTATAATCCTAGGTAAGCATTTAGAGTACCCTAGCTCTTATTGCATTAATTGAATATTCATACATATTCACATAGGGTTGTGCATCTCTTTTGAGAGATTGAAGTCTTGGGGCTAAGTGTGCTTAGGCCTCAAGCAAATTGGACTAGAGCCGCTATAAAAGGCCCGCGTGGTAGATTAGAGGGTGCTCACGCCAAGAGTAGTGTATCAGGGGATATCACTAGGGATTGAACCAAGAGTGGCGATTGGTAGTGTCCATAGCCTGAGGTTATCTAGGGTGAGGGTCCGAGAATCACTTGAGGGTGTAACCGTCTTTTCATATAGTGGATTTCGAGGTCCGAGTGTGGCGCACTTAACAGCCCGTGGTTTTTCCCAGTGGTTGGGTTTTCCACGTATACATCAAGTGTCATTTACTATTTCCGCATCTTATTACACTTGTATGTTTTGTTGACTTGCTAGGGGTATTTTCGTAAAATTGACATGCATGCGAAAATTGGGTAATAATTAGATAAAATCTATTCACCCCCCCTCTAGCTTTATATTGATGAACACACCTCGAGTATTTTAAGAACTTTCAACTTATTTATTATATTTTGTTGTGTGTATTTGTGTCTTGTTGTTGTGTAATTCGTTTCCCGATAACTTTCGAAAACGTCCGCGCATGCACGAGAATGTGCTTGATTTAGCGCGAGGACCGCCTATGGAGAATGCCCTTGGCTTCTCCTTGGTTTTCACCTATCTAGGTGATCGGCGGTTATGATCGGCGGCCTGGCCGCCGAATTAAACC
Organism: Acer yangbiense; assembly: GCA_008009225.1. Taxonomy (NCBI): domain Eukaryota; kingdom Viridiplantae; phylum Streptophyta; class Magnoliopsida; order Sapindales; family Sapindaceae; genus Acer; species Acer yangbiense. The sequence continues at coordinate 23,665,179 of CM017773.1, read as the reverse complement.
GCCGTTTCAGTCCAGATTGGTCTGAAGCTTTTCTGCGGTTAAGATCGGCGGCCACGACTGCTGTTCGAAACCGCCGATTCAAGACCTGATTGATTTATCTCTCAGTCTAATTCGGCGGTTGAAACGGCGGGCATGAAACCGCCGTTCGAAACCGCCGTTCATACCTGGTTGATTTTGATCTCTCTGTTCTGTTTCGGCGCTTAGAAACGGCGGTCACGAAACCGCCGAATGAATCGCCGTTTATGCTCTGTTCTTCACGAGCTCAATTCGGCGGTCATGAACGGCGGCCTGGCCGCCGATTGAAACCGCCGATTGGCGCGTTTCTTTGAAACTTACTTAAACGACCTCACTTTGATTTGGCCCCCTATATATATGCCACTTTGACTTTAGGTCAATTAAGAGAGTTCATATTCAGAATTCATACTTAGGATATTTTTTCAAAGAGAAGAAAAATTCCAAGAACTCCATTCTTGATTCTCAAACACTTTTTCATGATCATCAATCATCATCTAGCATCATCTTAGATCATCTAGATGTCATCTAGCATGGAATCTTCATCATACTTTGCTTGGTAAGCTTTTCACTAATATCTTACATGTTTTGTGTTTCTCTTATCTAGCAATCTCAATTAATTACTTGTTTGTTATTTTGTATGCTTTAGATACAATATTGAGATGAGTATGATGTATGTTTGAGATTTTATATTGTGCTTGCATATTAGGTTTTGTGCTTAATATTGATTAGCTAAACTAATTGACATGTCATTTAGTTTTGATATCTAGGATTGCTCTTTATTGAATATTAATCATCTTAGATAAGCATATAGGGTTTCCCTTGCTCTATGTTGCATTTTGGATATTCACATATATTCACTTAGGGTTGTATTCTCTTCATAGAGAAAGTAAGTCTTGTGTGTAGCATCCGGGATTAGGTTGCTTAGAACGCAAGCAAATTGGACTAGGTTCACTCATACCGGGATTAGGTAGGTGTGTGATTACTTCCGGGATTAGGTTGTAATCGTTTGCACATTTAGTGGATTCGAGGTTCGAGTGTGGCTTACTTACATAGCCCGTGGTTTTTCCCGTGAGGGTTTCCACGTAAAAACCAAGTGTTGTTTTAATTTCCGCACCATATTACACTTGCTTGTTTATATTATCTTGAGGGCATTTTCGTAATTTTGACTAACACGAAAAATTGGGTAAAAAGCGTAAAATCTATTCACCCCCCCTCTAGATAGCTTTATACACACCGTGCTATAATTTGTTTCAACATGTATTAATATTAATGTTCAATGTATATACAATTATCAATCTAAATACAACTATACAAAAGAATCAAAGAATAAGAGAAATATATTTACACAAATGAATTGTATATACAAATATGATCAAAATGAACATTGATTACAAATCACTCTTTACACAATCTTCCAAATATATCACAAGTGAATATTGTACCACAAGATTAAAACATACACATAAACATATATAAAAGAGGGATAGAAAGAATTGACACATGAGATTTTTTAACAAGGTAAAACCTCCAAGGAGGAAACATCCACATGTTGAACTACAACCATTGGGTACTTATATATATTGGAAGGTAAATAAAAAATTCCACAAAGTGACCAATCTTTAGCTCACCTACCTAGTGGAGTCTATGTCTACCCAACCCTATTGGAAAGTATGAAATCCCTCAATGATGCGGAGCCACCATATATTGGACAACATACAAAACCAACATCGATGGAAGATTAGAAATTCCTCAAGAGTGCATACACATCCCATGTACCCTGCTCTTTTGGAGTTTATGTCTATCCATACGCCTAGGCCTACCAATATACAAGCCAACTCCCTATCCAAGGCACTCATACCTCTAGGGAGCCTCCCATGCATGACTATCCGAGTCTTCCCGACTCTAACCATGACTTCTTGCTCGGTTATCCGGATCTCACGTCCTAACCAAGACTTTCTTGCTTGACTATCCGGACTTCTCATCCTAGTCAAGACTTCATGCCTTTTACAAGGACTTCCTGGTGTGATAAAGTGAATGCAAATAATGCAAACAATCAATTCAACATAGAACATGTGATCAATACATTCCATAGAACAACTAGACCTAAACATGTGAGAACACAAGTAAAGTAATCTAGATGCCAAAAACATGAATTAAACCTAGAGCAAGTGAAAAGCATCTAACACAAAAGCTCATAGTTCTATTCATACAAATAACACTTGAATAAAAACATATACATGAAGCACATATTCAAGATGTCATAAACATACACAAAAATGCTAGAATCACAAAATGTATTCAATGAATATTCTAGCCAAAGATTTAGAGCATGGATATATTGATAAATCAATTGAATCCTAGATGTCTCTAAAAACACATACAAGAGCCTTAATCCTAGATTTTATCAATCAAATGATCAAAACACATTTCAAGGATTATTAATCATAAAATGATTCAATCAAGTCACAAATAATCCTAGATATCAATCTAATCACAATACAACTCTCAAGCATGTGAACAACCTAGAATCTAAGAAACTAGTTCACATATGTCTCTAATTAGACTTTTAATTAAGATTGATTATGAAGCTATCTTTCTCTATAGCATTCATAATACATACACATACATATAGAAGAAGAAACCCCAAGCTAATTGAAGGTTATAAAAGAAGAAATCCCAAAGATATGAACACTACCTTGGATTATCGAGCTGGTTCGGTTTTCTATGTACAGCCACTAGAAAAGTCGATCAAACAGCTGCCAAATCACTTGGAAAAGGTAGAGGAGTCGATTACGAACAATCTTCAACTTGAATCACTCAATTTCGAGTTCGTATGAGAAAGTTATGGTATTTGTAAGATGAGAAAAATTGGAGAGACAATTCTAGCGGGATTCAACTTTTTCTTCTTGAAAATGAATGGGAGGGAATTTGGAAATTTAAAAGGAAGAGAGAGAGAGGAGGATTTCGGCCAACAAGAAGCTGCCACATCAGCTCCTGGCCATGTGGGGCGTGTGCCACACGGGACCAGAGAGCTGGTCTGGCCATGTGGCCCACGGCCTCCACATGTGGCCAAGCAAGCTTGGCCATAGGCCTCGCTTGCTCCTCCCGCGCTCCGCTCACGTTCTTCGGCCGTATCTGGGCCTCCGAACTCCGATTTTGAATCCGTCTTCAGATTACGAATCGTGACTCCCTCACGCACAACGATGACTATGAAACTTTGACAAAAGGTTGAGAAATCATTTCGGAATACGACAACGAAAACAACTCAACGAATGAGAACGAAAAGTAGCGTAACTACATTGTTTGGACTCGAAACCTAATGAATGAGTAACCAAAATGATCGGGACTCAATAAGGAATCATAAGAGATCATGTTCAAGTCTAAAACAAAAAAAATACGGAAACAAATACACACAAAATCACACACGTATGCCTTTCCTAGACATAGTCCTAGAACATGCAAATTACAATGTTTATCAAATTAAAGCTAATGCATGAGCATACATTACCAAGTGTGTGAAAGTGATATTTAAATGATGTTCAACTATGAAGGGACACATATGAATGCCATGTGTGTGTGTTCCTAGCCTTGTAAGAGAAATGAGGTCTTATATACCTTTGTAGACCGATGAATCACATTTCTCTTTGAAGTCGGCATCTTGCATGAGTTGTGGCCACGTCTCTCTTTGACGACTTGAATCTTCAAATCTTAGACCACTAAACATTACAAGACAACATCATTTTGATATGGAATATATACCAAGACAAACCAAAAACCTAACAGGGTTGCAGCAATTAAGACCATATTAAGCTTTTTTGAAAAAACTCAGGGTATGTTATTGCAATTAACCCTTTTTTAAACAATTACGTTTTTTTTTTTTTTCTGATTATTTGTTGGTCAATCCAGATTCAATCTGATGACTTTTTATTTTGTTTGTTTTGAATTTCCATGTTTCTCAATCTTTTTTTTTTTATAAATATTTTTAATTCTATTTATTGAAAAAAAATTAAAATTAAAATTGTTTTCCTTGGAAAAAAATAATTTTTTTTTGCTTTTTTATTAATAGATTTAGAGCTTCTTTTTCCTTATGATTTTTTTTTCTTATTTTTTTTTATTTTGGTGTATCAAGGGTATTTCCGTCTTTTATCATTTTTTAACGGTCAACCTTCTCATTTAACAGTCAAACCCTAACGTTAGGGGAGGTGAGTGTCAATTTTCGATAAAGTTGTTTCTAGGTGTAAAAGAGCAAACCTTAGAGGAGTTTGGTGTAATTTGCTCATAAGTAAACAATTATACCCGGAAACAACATTATTTTTAGAGGAAATTGTATATCCAACCTACTTGTGTTGTAAGTTGTAACTATTGATATATAATTAACTTTTCAAAAAATCTACATTGATATTAGTCAAACATGGTCAAACTTAACTAGTGTAAGGGTATTTTCATTCATAACACTATTATTTTCCATTAAAAAAAAACATAAATGAAAAAGAAAATAAATTGATGGATCTCCACTATCCACCTTTTGAGATGGACGGTGGAGATAAAAAGATATTAAAGTAAATTTTTAAAAAGAAAAAAAAAAAAACAATTGAAGGGGTGGGTAGGAGATCGAAATTGGATCTCCTCTTGGAAACTTTTTTAAAAACAATTTCAAAACATCGCCGGATCGTATTCTAAACATAATGCAAATTGAATTAATTTAGAGATTTTTTTTTTATTTTAGTCTCCACACACTTAGCACAAGATCGAATCACCTAGGAGTATGAGCTCATTTTCAAGGTGTAAATCCACCTACAAGACTTAAAGAAATAAAAATAAAAGCACAAATCAAATTTGAAACTTATAACTTACTTTCAAGCTTGTGTCAACGCCGATGAGAATGGCCAAATCTATTCTTTCTATTAAGCCACCTATTTATAGGTTTAGAAAAGAATAATTTGTTTTCTCATATGATACAAGAATCACAAATCCTATTGTGATTTTGTAAGTTTAATCTTATTAGAAGTCTTTTCTTTTTTATTTTATTTTATTTATTTTTCCATAAAAATCCTATTTTGATTTATTTTCCATTCCTAATGGGAAATAAAATAAAAGAAGTAAGAAGAGTCTTTATCTTGGAACCCAATATTTGAGCCCAATAGGTTCCTTTTAGATGATCCAATTTAACTTGTGAAGTTTGGGGATCCACGGTTTATTTTAATTACAAGTTCCAATATATTTGGCCTAAGTATGTAAGTCGCGCAGCGGAAAAAATAGAGATTGTATTTGAAATTAATCAAGATAATTAAGGACGATAGGTTTCAAAAATTTTCTATCTTCTTCTTGGGACCTTTTGTATATACACGAATATAAGGAAGAGATTTGTTTTCATATCTTTGAAGAACACTCATTCGTTTTCTTTTCGATCTTTTACCACTAAGCTTTCCTAGCTATGTCCCGCGATCTAACAACTGTGTGTGTGGGCACGTCACGAATTCCAGGAGCAGTTGAATGGAGGTTTGAGAGAACTGAAAGACAACACCTTGCTTTCAATTTTGAATTCGGCCAACCCTGCAAGCAAGAGAAAAAAACTTTTTCTTTTTTCTTTCTTATGTGGCCGCACCCTTCTTTCTCTCTAGAGTTTCGATTAGCTTTTTTTGCCTGACAAGTATATCTTATATACTAGGAACCTAGGGTTTAGTAATCTAAGTTAAAATAGGATTCCAAATCCCTTTTTAATTATTACTTCACTAGGGTTTGAGCATTTGACCTATTTAGAGTAAATAAAAATAATCATTTATTATTTTATTGCTCTTGTCAAGGTTAGAAATGAAACCTCCATATGACAATTAATAATTCTTAATTATTAATGTAAGGTTCCCATTTATTGATTGACTTATTTCGTAGACAAACCACATATTGGGGTTGAAATTGTAAGGGTAGTTTAGGTAATTGAGGATCAAGCTCAAAGGCCCTTTCAAGACCTCAAGGTGACAAGCACTCCAAAGGTATATCTTTAGTGCTTAGTTTCTTTGAAGAGATTTAGTTGCACACACTCACTTGCCATGCTTGCATATATGCTCATTGATCTTGTGTGCATTTTTTTCACATGTCAAATTTCACACTTGCACTTTGTTGTTGAATATTGTTGTGTGTTTATGTGTCTTGTAATTCGTTTCCCGATATTGTTCGAAAACGTCCGCGCATGCACTAATATGTTCTTGGTTTAGCGCAAAGACTGCCTACGGAGAATGCCCTTGGCTTCTCCTTTGGTTTCACCACTTTTGGTGAATCAACGGTTTGTTCGACGGCCATGACCGCCGAATGAAACCGCCGTTTGTGTTCAGAAGTTTCTGGAGAATTTCTACGGTTAAGATCGGCGGCCACAACTGTCGTTTGAAATCGCCGATCAGACCTGGTTGATTTAATCTCTCGGGTTTGATTCTGCGGTTGAATTGGCGGTTTGGTAACCGCCAAATGAAACCGCCGATGTACCCCTGTTCTTCTTGGGTTCAATTCGGCGGTTGTGATCGGTGGCCTGGCTGCCGAATGAAACCGTCGATCGTGCGCTTTCAGGGGCAAACTTGTCTTTTCACATGCTCTGTTTTTGATGTCTATAAATACATCACTTTCTCTTCTCTATGAATCCAACTCTTTCAATACAAGAACCCTAAAGCATATAGAGAGATTTGTGAGAGAAAAGGCAATCAAGATTGCTCATTTAAACACTCAAAACCATTTTCATATGCATTAAATCTTCGTCTAGCATCTTTTAGCATATCTAGGATGCTTGCTTGCATGGGTCTTTCATTAACACACTTGCTTTGGTAAGTTCTTCACTATTATCATATATAATTAGTGTTTTATTTATCAAGGCATCTCTTTTATTACTTGCATGTTCTTAGATTAATTTCTAATATTCAAGATAGAGATTGTTGTGTTGATATGATTGAGTGTTGTATTGTGATAACTATCTAGATTTATTTAATCTATGTTTAGCTAAGCTTTATGACATGTCATTTAGCTATTGATATCTAGGATTGCATTAATTGTCATCAAATCATCCTAAATAAGCATCTAAGGTTCCCTAGCTTTGTTTGCTCTTTGAATATCATCATATATTCACATAGGTCATTTTATCTCTTCATTGAGAAGTAAGACTTATGGTTAAGATTGCTTAAGCCACAAGCAAATTGGATTAGGACCACTTTTAAAGTGGGGGGTTATTGACCGGAGTGTTTGACGAGGTCAACATAGGTTGTAAACTCCATTTCAATTAGTGGATTTGAGGTTCGAGTGTGGCGCACTTACCGGCCCATGGTTTTTCCCATGAGGGTTTCCATGTATATATCTTGTGTTATTTAAATTCCGCACATATTACACTTGCTATAATAAATTGACTAGATAGGGATATTTTCATAATCTTGACCATACACGAAAATTGGGTAAAATTGGTTAAAATCTATTCACCCCCCTCTAGATTAATATTGTATACACCGTTATTAGTTTCAATTGGTATCAAAACGGGTTCCTAGATATACTTAGGTGATCCTAGCTCATTTTTGCGTGTTTTACATTTGTGTGATTTTTGTTCATTCATACATTTTGCATTTCATTTTATTCATTCATTATATAAAATGAGTGGAAACGGTGGCAACAACGAGGGAACTTCTAGCACGAGACCTCATCTTCTCACCGGCTTGAATTATTCCTCATGGAAAGGAAAGATGAAATCCTACATATGTCAAATTCACGACCGTGCATGGATGGTGGTTGAAGATGGATATGATCTTCCTATGATGACTCCCATAGGTGGAGGAGAAGAAGTATTGAAGCCTAAGGCGCAATGGAATGCGCAAGAGTTTGAAGCTTTGAAATGGAATAGGAAGGCTATACACGCCATCCTATGTGCAATGGACGAAAATCAGTATAAACTGATTCAAAACACTAGGATTGCTAAGGAGGCATGGGATATCCTAGAGGTTGCACATGAGGGCACCGAGGTCATCAAGGATTCGAAACTTTAAGTCCTTCAAACTCAATTCGAGTTGCTAAGGATAGAGGACAATGAATGCTTCAATGATTTCGAAATCAAATTGATGGATATTGTGAATCAAAGCCATCAACTCGGTGATCCGTAATCGGATAGGAGAATCAAGCAGAAAATCATGAGATCTCTTCCCGATAGGTTTTAATCGAAGGTTACGGCTTTAGAAGAAAATAGTGATATAAGGACATGAAGCCGAGCGAGGTTATTGGAAGACTCCTAGCCTACGAGTCTAGGAAAGCTCCTAGCTCCACACCTCCTAAAAAGTAAAAGGGAATTGCTTTGAAAGCCTCCAAGGTTGAGAAGGAGGAAAGTGATGACTTGGATGAGGACATGGCATTGTTGATGAGAAGGTTCAAAAAATTCTACAAGTTTGAGAAGAAGGCTTTTGGATCCAAGGGCCAATACTTGAAGAAAAAGGCTCCCTTCAAGAAGTTTAAGCCTAGGCAAGAGAATAGCGAAAGGAAAGGGATCCAATGCTATGAGTGTGGCGGAAAAGGACACATTGCACCCGATTATGGAAATTTGAAGAACAAGAAGGGTAAAGTGATGGCCGCCACTTGGAGTGGAAGTGATAACTTCAATGATGGATGAAAGTTCTCACGGTGTGATAAATATTAATCTGGGGGGGGGTGGACAGATTTTAATCGTTATTACCCAATTTTCGCATGTATGTCAATTTTACGAAAATGCCCCTAACTAGTTACAATAATATAACAAGTGTAATAAAGTGCGGAATGTAAATAACACTTGATATTTACGTGGAAACCCTCACGGGAAAAACCATGGGCTGTTATGTGCACCACACACGAACCTCGAATCCACTAATTGAAATGATTACAATCTAATCCCGGTTTAATGATCTAATCCCAATCAATAATGTAAGGTTCCCATTTGTTGATTGGCTCATTTCGTGGACAAACCACATGTTGGGGTTCTTTGTAAGGGTAGCTTAGGTGTTGTTGTTATTGCTCAAGCCCTTTCAAGATCTCAAGGTGTCAAGCACTCCAAAGGTATATCTCTAGTGCTTATTTTTCTTTGAAGAGATTAGTTGCACACACACACTTATCATACATTGCATATGTGTGCATTCTCTTCACATGTCACATTTCACACTTGCACTTATATGTTATATTTTGTTGTGTATATTTGTGTCTTGCAGTCTTGTAATTCGTTTCCCGATATTATTCGGAAACGTCCGCGCATGCACTAGAATATGCTTGGTTTTACGTGAAGACCGCCTACGGAGAATGCCCTTGGCTTCTCCTTGGTTTTCACCTATGTTGGTGATCGGCGATTATGATCGGCGACCTGGCCGCTGAATGAAACCGCCGTTTACTTCCAGAAATGTCTGGAGCAATTCTACGGTTACGATCGGCGGTCACGATCGCCGTTCGAAACCGCCGTTCAAGACTTGATTGATTTTATCTCTCGGTCTAATTCGGTGGTTGAATCGGCGGTCACGAAACCGCCGAATGAAACCGCCGTTCATACCTGATTGATTTTTTTATCTCGGGTTTGATTCGGTGGTTAGATCGGTGGTCATGAAACCGCCGAATGAAACCGCCGTTGGTCCCCTGTTCTTCTCGGGTCCAATTCGGCGGTTATGATCGGTGGCCTGGCCGCCGATTGAAACCACTGATCGGTGCATTTTCATATGCTCTGTTTTTCATTCCTATAAATACATCACTTTCTCTTGTTCTGAAAGTGACTCTTTAATCATCAAGAACCCTACTTTCAAAAGAGAGATTTTTAAGAGAGAAAGCAACCAAGTTTGCTCATTAAACACTCAAACCAAAATCCATTTGCATCAAAGTTCATCTAGCATTCTCTAGTATATCTAGGATGCTTGCTTGCTTGGGTCTTTCATCATCACACTTGCTTTGGTAAGTTTTTCACTATTATCATACATAATTAGTGTTTAATTTATTATGGCATCTCTTTTATTACTTGATTGTTCTTAGATTAAATTCTAGTATTCAAGATAGAGATTGTTGTGTTGATTTGATTGAGTGTTGTTTTTATGATAGATATCTAGGTTTCTATAATCTATGATTATCTAAGCTAATTGACATGTCATTTAGCTTTAATATCTAGGATTGTTTTTAATTGCAAATTCATCATCTTAGATAAGCATATAGGGTTTCCCTTGCTCTATGTTGCATTTGAATATTCATATATTCACTTAGGGTGTTAATCTCTTTTTAGAGAATTAAGTCTTGTGTTGTGACCGGGATTAGGTTGCTTAATTCGCAAGCAATCGGAATAGGTTCACTTATACCAGGATTAGGTAGGTGTGTGATTACTTCCGGGATTAGGTTGTAATCGTTTTACACATTTAGTGGATTCGAGGTTCGAGTGTGGCTTACTTACTAGCCCGTGGTTTTTCCCGTGAGGGTTTCCATGTAAAAATTAAGTGTTATTTAATTTTCGCATTTTATATTTGATTTATTGCTTTATCTATTTAGGGGTAATTTTATAATTTTGACTAAACACGAAAAATTGGGTAATAAGCTTAAAATCTATTCACCCCCCCTCTAGATAGTTTTATACACACCGTGCTATAATTTGTTTTAAATAATCATCACAACTACCTAATCCCGGTATAAGTGGACCTAGTCCAATTGCTTGTGATTTAAGCTACCTAATCTCGATAGCAACACAAGACTTGATTCTCTAAGAAGAGATAATACAACCTAAGTGAATATATGAAATATCCAAAAATGCAATTAGAGCTAGGTAACCCTATATGCTTATCTAGGATGATGATTTTGCAATTAATTCAATCCTAGATATTAAAAGCTAGATGACATGTCAAATAGCTTAGCTAAACATAGATTATGAAAACCTAGATATAGCTATCAAAATACAATTGTAAGGTTCACTATTTGTATTGGCTTGATTCCATTGCAAAACACTCTATATTTGTATTAGTTGTTGCTTAGGATATTCTTGAAAGAAAGGAAGCTTAAAAGGTGGAGAGCAACGTCTAGTGCAAAAGTCGTCTTCAAGAGGTGAAAAGCTTCAGGTATATCTTGATTTTTATCCTCTTGCAAGGCGTTAGCGCACACACACACAATTCATACATGTGTGTCCCTGCATCATGGTTCAAACATTTGGTATAACACATTCACACATCTCATAGTATGCTCATGCATTGATCTTGTATAGACAAACATTGTGGAATTGCATGCTTTGTGACTATCTCTTTGATATGGCATGCTTGTGTGTATATGTGTTTATTTGTTTGTGTATTTTGTGTTTTGGACTTGAACATGTTCTTATTTAATGCCTTATTGAGTTCCGGTCATTTCGGTTACTCATTCATAAGGTTTCGAGTCCAAACGATGTAACTACGCTACTTTTCGTTCTCATTCTTTGAGTTGACTTCATCATCATTTTCTGAGATGATTTCTCAACCAATTTTCAAAGTTGTGTAGTCATCGTCGTGCGTGAGGGAGTCACGGTTCATAATCCAAAAACGGATTCAAAATCGGAGTTCGGATGCCCAAGATACGGGCTGAAGAATCGAAGGAGCGCGTGAGAGTGGTCTGGAGCGCGTGAGGTCACAAGGCCTGGCCGTGAGGGAGGCCGTGGGCCCCACGGCCAAGGGGCCCTCTGCTCCCGTGGGCCCCACGCGCCCCCCACGGGGAGGTGACATGGCACGCTCTGATTTGCTCAAAAAATCTTTCTCTTTCCTCCTTTTAAACTCATCTCCTTCCCTCCACACTTGTTGAAGAACTTGAAGAACATTTCACGAAATTCTGCAGTTTTCTTCACAATTTTCATTTTCTTATTTTGATCATAACTTTCTCATACGAACTCGACATCAATCGATTCAAAAGCCAAAATTGTTGGTCTTGAAGAGAGCTACAAACCCCAAGCATTTCCAGAGGCATATTACTTCGCCATTGTCCCAGTTGATCGTTTTTCAGTCCGAGGTCAAGGTTGTTTGTTCAACTTCTTCTTTTTCAATTTCATCTTTGATCTTCTTTTGATTCTTACTATTTGATTGATGAAATTTGTTGAGAAGCATGTTAGATCATATGCTAGGGGTGTTTGATCATTTATTAATTGAGATTTAGCTTTGTGATTTGTTTTGAACATATATGTGCTAAACTTGATTTTGTGTGAAATTGATTCTAGAAAATGAATATATGATGTGTCTCATATTATTTTCTAGGTTTTATTTCATGATCTAAGAACTAGGTTTTTAGTGTGATATATTGAATATTCATACCTTTGTTCTTATTGATTTACATGTCTTGATTTCTAGATAATCTTGTGATTGTGTGTTGGAAGCATATTCTAGATTGTCATTGAACATGTACATTTTGCTTGATTGATCATCTAGCTTAATTTGTTTGTGTTTGCATCACTTGCATCACTTTAGATCATAGCCTTGCATTAGGTTGAAATCTCTAGCAAAGTGAGTGAAGCTTTGTGGATAGAGCAAGGAAGTCTTGATTAGAGTCGGGAGGACTTGGATAATCAAGCAAGGAAGACTTGTCTAGGGTCGGGAGGATCCAGATAGGCAAGCAAGAAATCTTCCTAGAGACGTGAGTGTCTTGGATAGGAAGTTGCTTTCTAGAGGTGTAGGACACATCTCGGATAGGAAGTAGGCTTGGTGATTTACTAGCCCGATGGTAGATTAGGAGTTGATAGCTTGAGCGGATATCATGTGTTGATAGCTTGAGTGTGTAAGTCCTTTTTCATATAGTGGATTGCTTTGCCGATAGTTGTGGTATCAACCCGTGGATGTTTCCTCTTTGAGGTTTTACCACGTAAAAACACTTGTGTTCATTTTTGTTTTTATTTTTCTTTATCTTTCATATCTTACATTGATTGCATTACTTGTATATTGATTTTCACATGTGTTGGTTAAATCAATTCATTTGCTAAATCTAATCAAGTGTGCATTTTTTTTGTTATATTCCGTATCATTTTTAATATTGGAAGAATTTGAGTAAATACCTATTCACCCCCCCCTCTAGGTATATTTTACACTATATTGCTTAAAGGAATTTCAACAATACTCAATCATGTCAACACAACAATCTCTATTTTGTATCTAGAATATATTCTAAGAATATACAAATAATATAAGAGATGTCAATGATAAATAAAACACTAATTATATATGATAATAGTGAAGAACTTACCAAAGAATATGTGTTGACTAAAACCCATGCAAGCAAGCATCCTAACTATGCTAGAAAACGCTAGATGATATTTTGATGCATATGAGAATGGTTTTTGAGTGTTAAAAATGTGTTCTTGATTTGATTTTCTCTCAAATGTCTCTCTTTGAAGTTTAGGGTTCTTAGAGTTAAAGAACATTATTCAGAAAATGAGAAAGTGTGATATTTATAGACATCAAGAACATGGCATGTGAAAAGACAATTTTGCCCTTGAAATGCACCGATCGGCGGTTTCAATCGGTGGCCGGGCCGTTGATCACAACCGCCGAATTGAGCCTGTGAAAAACAGAGCATCAACGGCGGTTTCGTAACCACCGATCCAACCGTAGAATCAACTCGAGAGATTAAATCAATCAGGTATGAACGACAGTTTCGAACTGCGGTCGTGGCCGCCGATCTTAACCGCAGAATTGCTCCAGACACTTTTGGACAGAAACGGCGGTTTCATTCGGCGGCTAGGCCGCCGATCATAACCGCCAATCACCAACAGAGGTGAAAACTAAGGAGAAGCCAATGGCATTCTCCGTAGGCGGTCTTTGCGCAAAACCAAGCACATTCTAGTGCATGCACGGACGTTTTCGAATAATATCGGGAAACGAATTACTAGGCACATATACACACAACAAGACATATCAATCAATGTGCTAGTGTGTAAAGTGACATGTGAAGAGTATGCACACAAATGCAAGCATGCTAAGTGTGTGTGTGTATTCTAAGTCACTTCAAAGGAAACTAAACATTAGAAGTATACCTTTGGAGTGCTTTTCCCTTGAGGTCTTGGAAGGGCCTTCGAGCTTGAAGTTCAATCACCTAAACTACCCTTACACAATAAACCCCAACACGTGGTTTGTCCACGAAATAAGCCAATCAAAGAATGGGAATCCTTACAATCGAGATGAGTCTTCGGATGATAAAGAACTTATGGCTAACTTCATAGCCTTTGCCTCTGTAAGGATTCTCATGTCTTGATTGGCTTATTTCATGGACAAACCACTTGTTGGGGTTGATTATGTAAGGGTAGTTTAGGTGATTGATCTTCAAGCTTGAAGGCCCTTTCAGGACCTCAAGGGACAAGCACGCCAAATGTATAATCTCTAGTGCTTAGTTTTTCTTTGAAGAGATTTAGTTAGCACACACATACTCACTAAGCATACTTGCATTTGTGTGCATACTCTTCACATGTCACTTTACACACTAGCACTTTGATTGATTTCTTGTTGTGTGTATATGTGCTTAGTAATTCGTTTCCCGATAGTGTTCGAAAACGTCCGCGCATGCACTAGAATGTTCTTGGTTTTGCGTGAAGACCGCCCACGGAGAAAGCTCTTGGCTTATCCTTTAGATTCACCATCACTGGTGAATCGAAGGTTTTATCAGCGGCCTGGCTGCCGAATTCAAACCGTCGTTTCAGTCTAGAAAGGTCTGGAGTGATTCTGCGGTTACGATCGGCGGCCACCGACCGCCAATCGAAACCGCCGATCATACCTGATTGATTTAATCTCTCGGTTTGATTCTGCGGTTGGTTCAACGGTTTCAAAACCACCGATTGAAACAGCCATTGTTCCCCTGTTCTTCTCGGGTTCAATTCGGCGATTGTAAATGGCGGCCTGGCCACCGAATGAAACCGCCGATCGTGCGATTTCAGGGGCAAACTTATCTTTTCACATGCTCTATTTTTCATGCATATAAATATCTCACTTTCTCTTGTTCTGAACATGACTCTTTAATCATCAAGAACCCTATATTTTAAAGAGAGATTTTTGAGAGAAAAAGCAACCAAGTTTGCTCATTTAAACACTCAAATACATTCCTTTATGCATCAAAGTTCATCTTGCATTCATCCATGAATGGGTTTGCATCATCACAACATGCTTGGTAAGATTTTGATTAATTTCATCTTATTTTAGTATTTTGCTATCAAGCCATTCTCTTTTAATTTACTTGTATGTTTTTGATCATATGATAAATACAAGAATAGAGAATTGATTGTGATGAATTGATTGAGTGTTGTATTGTGATAGCTTATTAGGTTTTTGATTAATCTTGATTAGCTAAGCTATTTGACATGTCATTTAGCAATTGATATCTAGGGTTGATTTAATTGATTATATCATCATCCTAGATAAGCATATAAGGTTGCCTAGCTTTGTTTGTTATTTGAATATTTATACATATTCACATAGGTTGCATAATCTCTTCATTGAGAATTAAGTCTTGAGGCTAAGATTGCTTAGGCCTCAAGCAATTGGACTAGAGCCACTTTTAAAGGCCCGAGTGGTAGAAGTGGGGGGTTATTGACCGGAGTGTTAGACGAGGTCTACATAGGTTGTAAACTCCATTTCAATTAGTGGATTTCGAGGTCCGAGTGTGGCGCACTAAATAGCCCGTGGTTTTTCCCAGTGGTTGGGTTTCCACGTATACTTCAAGTGTTATTTAAATTCCGCACTATATTGCATTTGCTTGTATTTTTGACTAGTAGGGTCATTTTCGTAAAATTGACTTGTATGCGAAAATGGGGTAATAAAGCTTAAAATCTATTCACCCCCCCTCTAGATATATATCAAACCCACCGTTAATTTGTTTCAATTGGTATCAGAGCGGGTTCCTAGATATACTTAGGTGATCCTAGCTCATTTTTGGTGTGTTTTGCATTTGTGTGATTTTTGCTCATTCATACATTTTGCATTCATTTGAATTCATTCATTATATACAATGAGTGGATACGGTGGCAACCAAGAGGGTGCGTCAAGTACACGACCTCCTCTCCTCACCGGTGTGAATTATGCCTCATGGAAAGGCAAGATGGAGGCATACTTTTGTCAAATCCATGATAGGGCATGGATGGCAATTGAAGATGGGTATGTGACTCCTAAGATGACTCCCACGGGTGGTGGAGAAGAAGTACTCAAGCATAAGGCTCAGTGGTCTACTGAAGAGTTTGAGACTTCAAAATGGAATAGGAAGGCATGGCACGCTCTTCTATGTGCAGTGGATGAAAATCAGTACAAACTGATTTAGAACACTAGGATAGCCAAGGAGGCATGGGATATTCTAGAGGTTGCACATGAAGGAACCGATGTTGTCAAGGATTCCAAGCTTCAAGTCTTTCAAACGCAATTTGAGTTGCTCAAGATGGGGGAGGACGAATGCTTCAATGACTTTAAAGTCAAGTTGATGGATATTGTAAATCAAAGCCATCAACTCGGTGACCCTTATACGGATAGGAGAGTCAAACAAAAAATTATGAGGTCTCTCCCCACTAGGTTTGAAGCAAAAGTGACGGCTTTAGAAGAAAACAGTGGATATAAGGATATGAAGCCGAGTGAGGTAATTGGAAGACTCCTTGCCTATGAATCTAGGAAGGCTCCTAGTATTTCACCTCCTAAAAAGCAAAAAGGGATTGCTTTGAAAGCTTCAAAGGTTGAGAAGGAGGATAAAGGTGACTCGGATGAAGACATGGCTTTGATGCTTAGAAAATTCAAGAAATTTGTCAAATTTGAGAAGAAAGGTTTAGGATCCAAATGCCAAGACTTGAAGAAAAAGGCTCCCTTCAAGAATTTTGAGCCTAGGCAAGAGAAGAGCGAAAAAAAAAGGGATCCAATGCTATGAGTGTGGCGGCATAGGGCATATCTCACCCGATTGTGGGAATTTGAAGAACAAAATGGCAAAAGTAATGGCCGCCACGTGGAGTGAAAGTGATGACTCCGGAAAGGGAGACAAGTCATCAAGTGATGATGAGCTTACCATTGACTACACGGCATTTGGGGCCACTTGTGTAGAAGATAAAGTTGTTGGTAAGAAAGCCTTGACTAATGATCCCATAGAAGAAAAAGATGAAGAAGTAGCTCTAGAAGAGATAAGTGTAGCTACTCATTGGGATATGGCTCTCATTGACTCAAGAGACCAAGGTGAATGTCTTAATAAGGGAAATGACTCCATAAGTGAGAAGGAGAGTGGAGGAGATAACTCAAGTGAAGATGACTCCTTATCTAACACTACAAATGGAAGTGTAGAGAAAATGGATGTTCATGACTTTATAGTCAAGTGTGAAAATTCATTGAAGAAGAACAATAGAAAGTTGAAGATTTTAGAGGATGAAAATCTAAAGCTTTCAACACATAATGACCATTTGAGTAAGCAAATGGAAACATCCAAGATGATTGAAGACAAGCTAAGGGATGAGCTAGCTATGTCTAAGAGGAATGAAGAAGGGTTGAAGAGAGAGCTTGATGAAGCGATAGAGTCATTGACTAGGATGACTACAAGCACCAAGAAGCTTGACCACATTCTTGGTAGTGGAAAGAACCCTTGTGACAAGAAAGGTATTGGGTATGAAGAAAGCAAGGAGATCACTACTCCAACCAACACCGTCTTTGTCAAGAGTTTGGGCAGGATAGAAGCCTCACCGGTGCACACTCCTAGGAAGAAAATTGATCTAGGACAATGTTCAAGAAGTGCACAAGTGAAGGAAGCTCCAAAGAGACAATCTCAAGCTCAAAAAGTTCCTCAACCTAACTTCCCTCAAGCTCAAATTCATCAAGGGAAGAGGCCAATCATGCAAAATGAACCATGGAAGCAAGCTAGATCGGTTCAACAACAAAGAAGATTTGAACCCACTCAACCACAAAGTCATGGGAAGGCTCATATGCATGCTCAAGGACATGGTATGATTTCTAAATTCATCCCTACATGTCACTTTTGTGGTATTGATGGTCATATTAGACCAAATTGCTTTCATTTCATTAAATTATGTAGATTCAAAAGTATGATTGAAAAGAGAATGACAAGAGCTAGAATGCATGTTAATAGGAAGGAAAAAATTCATGTTCATGATCCTATTATTTCTAGAACTCTTGAACCATTGACCATTAAGAAGAAAAATGTCATATCTATATGGATAAGAAAAAATGAACCCGCTTGCTACGAGACTAACAAGTCTCAAATAGGTTCAACCAAGTCAAATGGACTTGGGAGGTCTATAGGACCTCATGACCTTCTTTGATGAAGGATGGTGATTGACCCCATATGGGGAACTCAAGCAAAGAGAGCTTATGCATACTTGTTGCATGCAAATTTTTGAAAAATCTTATGCTTTTTTGTTGATTGCTTGAGTAAGTTTGGTTGCACATTTGTATATATGTTTTCAATTCAATAAGTGTGAACCATGCTTGTTTACAATCCATGTCATATTTATGTTCAAACATGTATTTTTGGACTAGGAGATTTACATAGGAAGTATGATTTGGATGACCTATAGTTATCTCCATGACATGATGATTCTTAATGACATGCTTAAAAATTGAAAAGCATGAGTTGTTTGTAACATGCTAATGTCAAATGAAAAAGCATGAAATTCATAGAACATGCTCAAATGAAAAAGCATGAATTGATGATTGCATATTCTTAAAATGTAAAACTTGTGTGAAAAAGCTTATGAGACTCAATGAATAAAGGATTGAAACAAATAATAGCACGGTGTGTATAAAGCTATCTAGAGGGGGGGTGAATAGATTTTACGCTTTTTACCCAATTTTTCGTGTTAGTCAAAATTACGAAAATGCCCTCAAGATAATATAACCAAGCAATTGTAATATGGTGCGGAAATTAAAACAACACTTGGTTTTTACGTGGAAACCCTCACGGGAAAAACCACGGGCTATGTAAGTAAGCCACACTCGAACCTCGAATCCACTAAATGTGCAAACGATTACAACCTAATCCCGGAAGTAATCACACACCTACCTAATCCCGGTATGAGTGAACCTAGTCCAATTTGCTTGCGTTCTAAGCAACCTAATCCCGGATGCTACACACAAGACTTACTTTCTCTATGAAGAGAATATACAACCTATGTGAATATATAAAATATCCAAAATGCAATTAAGAGCTAGGTTACTCTATATGCTTATCTAGGATAGTGAATATGCAATTAATTCAATCCTAGATATTAAAAGCTAGATGACATGTCAAATAGCTTAGCTAAACATAGATTAACAAAACCTAGATAGCTATCAAAAATACAACACTCAATCATGTCAACACAACAATCTCTAATTTGTATCTAGAATATATTCAAGAGCATACAAATAATATAAGAGATGTCAATGATAAATAAAACACTAATTATGTATGATAATAGTGAAGAACTTACCAAAGAATATGTGTTGACCAAAACCCATGCAAGCAAGCATCCTAACTAAGCTAGAAAATGCTAGATGATATTTTGATGCATATGAGAATGGTTTTTGAGTGTTAAAAAGGTGTTCTTGATTTGATTTTCTCTCAAATGTCTCTCTTTTAAGTTTAGGGTTCTTAGAGTTAAAGAACATTAAATCTGAAAATGAGAAAGTGTGATATTTATAGACATCAAGAAAAGGGCAAGTGAAAAGACAAGTTTGCCCTTGAAACGCACCGTTCGGCGGTTTCAATCGGCGGCCAGGCCGCCGATAATGACCGCCGAATTGAGCTCGTGAAGAACAGAGCATAAACGGCGGTTCATTCGGCGGTTTCGTGACCGCCGATCCTAACCGCCGAATCAGACCCGAGAGATCGAAATCGATCAGGTATGAACGGCGGTCGTGACCGCCGATCGTGACCGTAGAATTGCTCCTAGAAGCAAACGGCGGTTCCATTCGGCGGCCAGGCCGCCGATCATAACCGCCAATCACCAACAGAGGTGAAAACCAAGGAGAAGCCAAGGGCATTCTCCGTGGGCGGTCTTCGCGCAAAACCAAGCACATTCTAGTGCATGCGCGGACGTTTCCGAACACTATCGGGAAACGAATTACAAGACACATAAATACACAACAAGATATAACAATCAAAGTGCTAGTGTGTAATGTGACATATGAAGAGAATGCACACAAATGTAAGAATGCAAAGTGTGTGTGTGCTTCTAAATCTCTTCAAAGAAAGGTAAGCACATAGAAATTTACCTTCGGTGCTTATCAACACGAGGTCTTCAAAGGGCTTCGAACATTAAGACCGATACTTAGGCTACCCTTACAAAGAACCCCCACATATGGTTTGATCACGAAATAAGCCAATTAAAAACAACGGGAATCCTTACAATCTCCCCCTTTGGCTATTTCGTGACAAAACCATCACTCACAATGATTCCTCACAAAAAAAAATAGAAACTACGGGACTATAATGATATTCTACAATACAAAGAGATAAGATAATGCAACTTGAAGTCTTCAATTCTCTTGTAGAATAATCAATCCCTGAAAAGAGTTTCTAACATTTCTAATACAAGAAAAGTGTGAGATTAATCATGTGAGAACAATACCAAGCATTTGCATTTTTAGAATTTAGGCACAACATTACCAAATGTATGCAATGTATGATAAATGCAATGCTCCCCCTCAATGGGTTACTCCCCCTCAATGTATGTTTTCCCCAAAGTGCACAAAAGCTTCTATATTTTGCACCTCCCCTTACCATATCCTACTCCCCCTTTTTGTCATGATATAGGCAAAGGAGTAGTCCCCAATTGGGTCACTCATAGCAACGAGAGATAGAAGCATGCAAGATATGCATATACATATAAGTCACTTTATGCACTTCAATTAATTTGAGAGAAACAAGGAGATTTATTTTGAGAAAATGTGTGAATTCAACATGCTTTGCATACAAGACATATAGCATTCAAGTCCAAAATACAATGGTATTTGGCAAAGCAAATGACAAAGGTTTCTAATAAGAATTCAAACCAATTTCACCAATGTCATGGGAAAAGCAAGGATATAGAGATTATTGATTTCAATTTAAGAGCAACTATATCCAACTTTATAAGCGAAACATGGCATGAGCGACTTTGCACCCTATTTGATTTTTCCGGATAAAATTATCCGTATGATAGTAACCATGTTCAACTAATAAAGAAAGAGAGACATTTGGAATGTAAGTTCCTTTGAATGGATACAAGATCCTTTATTCATTTTGAGTCTCATAAGTTTTCACACAAGTTTTGCATTTTTAAGAATATGCAATCATCAATTCATGCTTTTCATGTGAGCATGTTATATGAATTTCATGCTTTGTCATTTGTCATTAGCATGTTATTAAAGAATCATCATGTCATGGAGATAATCATAGGTCATTCAAATCATACTTCCAATGTAAATCTCCTAGTCCAAAAATGCATGTTTGAACATAAATATGACATGGATTGTAGACAAGCAAGGTTCACACTTATGGAATTTTAAAACATATATACATATGTACAACCAAGCTTACTCAAGCAATTTAAAAGAAGAGGCATAAGATATTTCAAATTTTTTGCAAGATACAAGAATGCAAAATAGCTCTCTTTGCTTGAGTTCCCCATATGGGGTCAATCATCAACCTTCAACAATGAAGGTCATGAGGTCCTATAGACCTCCCAAGTCCATTTGGCTTGGATGAACCTATTTGAGACTTGATAGTCTCGTAGCAAGCGGGTTCATTTTTCCTTATCCACATAGGTGTGACATTTTTCTTCCTAGTGGTCAATTGTTCTAGAGATCTAGATGTCATAGGATCATGTAAATGAATTTCTTCCTTCCTATGAGTATGCATTCTAGCTCTAGCTTTCTTTTTCTCAATCATGCTTTTAACTCTACACATTTTAATGTAACGAAAGCACTTTGGTCTAATATGACCATCAACACCACAAAAATGACATGTAGGGACAAAGTTAGGAATCATACCATGTCCTTGTGCATGTATAGGAGCCTTCCCATGTCTTTGTGGTTGTCTTGGTTGTTGGATAGGATTTCTCCTTCTTTGTTGTTGACCAAGACTTGGTTGCTTCCACGGTTGAGTTTGCATGATTGGTCTCTTCCCTTGATGGATTTGAGTTTGAGGGAAGTTAGCATGAGGAACTCTTGTAGGTTGAGCTTGAGGTTGTCTTCTTGGAGCTACCTTCACTTGTGCACTATGAGAGCATTGTCCTAGCTCAATCTTCTTCCTAGGAGTTTGCACCGGTGAATCTTCTTTGTAGCTCAAGCTTTTGACAAACATGGTCTTGTTAGGAGTGGAGGACTCCTTACTATCTTCAAACCCAAGACCTCTCTTATCACACGGACTCTTTCCAACACTTAACATGTGGTCAAGTTTTTCGGTGCTAGAAACTATCCTAGTCCTTGATCCTTTAGCCTCTTCAAGCTCTCTTTTTAATTCTTCTTCATTCCTCTTAGATAAGTCTAACTCCTTTCTTAGCTTATCTTCAATATTCTTGGATCTATCCACTTGTTCACTTAAGTGGTCAACATGAGCTTCAAGGTCTAGATTCTCTTCTCTCAATCTTCGTATCTTTTCCTTGGTCTTCATTGCTAAGCTTTTAAACTCAGTGAGGTGTTTATCTAGAACCTTTTTCTTCACATATCCATGTGAGGAGTTAGATGAAGAGTCATCTTTATTAGAGTCACTTTCTTCTTGACTCTCATTCTCTTCTTCATTGTAGGAGATTGGAAAGGCAAAATAGTTGTTCTCACAATCATTCAAGCTTGAGGGACTTCCTTCAACAACTTTCACTTTGTTGTCCCGCTTGTGAGAGCAACCTAATGCCAAGAATTTTGCCACAATCTCTTCATCACTATTACTTGAAGTGGCGACCTCCTCTCTTTCATCTTCCAAGTTAGCACATTCCTTGGAGATATGCCCGAATCCTCCACATTCGTAGCATTGAATCTTCTCTCTTGAAGACATCTCATGATATGGCTTGACATTCTTAATAGTGGACTTCTTCTTCTTGAAGTCATTCCCCTTTGAGCCATAATCACTCTTTTGAAGATTCAAGAACTTCTTGAATCCTTTGGCAATGAGTGCCATGTCTTCATATGAGTCATCCTCCTCCTCTTCCATCTTGGATGTCTTCAAGGCAATATCCTTTTTCTTCTTAGGAGGAGATGTGGTAGCCTTTCTTGATTCATAGGCTAGAAGTCTTCCAATGACTTCACTCGGCTTCATTTCCTTGTAAGTGTCATTTTCTTCTAAAGCCGTCACTTTGGGTTCGAACCTCTCGGGAAGTGATCGCATGATCTTTTGCTTGATTCTTCTATCCGAGTAAGGATCACCAAGTTGGTGACTTTGGTTCACAATGTCCATTAGTCTCACTTGGAAGTCATTGAAGTGCTCGTGCTCTTCCATCCTAATGGTCTCAAACCGAGTTTGAAGGACTTGAAGCTTTGAGTCCTTGACAACCTCGGTGCCTTCATGTGCAACTTCTAGGATGTCCCATGCCTCTTTAGCAATCCTAGTAATTTGAATCAGTTTGTACTGATTTTCACTCACTGCACATCGGATGGCATGAATAGCCTTGTTGTTCCACATGGAGTCAATAAATTCTTGAGGACTCCACTGTGCCTTAGGCTTGAGAACTTCTTCTCCTCCATCCGTAGAAGTCATCATAGGTGGAGCATATCCATCTTCAACCGCCATCCATGCCCTATCATGGATTTGGCATATGTATGCTTCCATCTTCCCCTTCCATGAGGAGTAATTATCGCCGGTGAGCAACGGTGGCCTCACGCTCGACGCTCCCTCTTTGCTCATCCCGAAACCACTCATAGTGTTTGGATGAATGCAAATGAGATGAATGCAAAATGTACGAATAAATCAAAAAATCACACAAAATGCAAAACACACCAAAATAAGCAAGGATCACCTATGTATGTCTAGGAACCCGCTCTGATACCAATTGAAACAAATAATAGCACGGTGTGTATAAAGCTATCTAGAGGGGGGGTGAATAGATTTTACGCTTTTTACCCAATTTTTCGTGTTAGTCAAAATTACGAAAATGCCCTCAAGATAATATAACCAAGCAATTGTAATATGGTGCGGAAATTAAAACAACACTTGGTTTTTACGTGGAAACCCTCACGGGAAAAACCACGGGCTATGTAAGTAAGCCACACTCGAACCTCGAATCCACTAAATGTGCAAACGATTACAACCTAATCCCGGAAGTAATCACACACCTACCTAATCCCGGTATGAGTGAACCTAGTCCAATTTGCTTGCGTTCTAAGCAACCTAATCCCGGATGCTACACACAAGACTTACTTTCTCTATGAAGAGAATATACAACCTATGTGAATATATAAAATATCCAAAATGCAATTAAGAGCTAGGTTACTCTATATGCTTATCTAGGATAGTGAATATGCAATTAATTCAATCCTAGATATTAAAAGCTAGATGACATGTCAAATAGCTTAGCTAAACATAGATTAACAAAACCTAGATAGCTATCAAAAATACAACACTCAATCATGTCAACACAACAATCTCTAATTTGTATCTAGAATATATTCAAGAGCATACAAATAATATAAGAGATGTCAATGATAAATAAAACACTAATTATGTATGATAATAGTGAAGAACTTACCAAAGAATATGTGTTGACCAAAACCCATGCAAGCAAGCATCCTAACTAAGCTAGAAAATGCTAGATGATATTTTGATGCATATGAGAATGGTTTTTGAGTGTTAAAAAGGTGTTCTTGATTTGATTTTCTCTCAAATGTCTCTCTTTTAAGTTTAGGGTTCTTAGAGTTAAAGAACATTAAATCTGAAAATGAGAAAGTGTGATATTTATAGACATCAAGAAAAGGGCAAGTGAAAAGACAAGTTTGCCCTTGAAACGCACCGTTCGGCGGTTTCAATCGGCGGCCAGGCCGCCGATAATGACCGCCGAATTGAGCTCGTGAAGAACAGAGCATAAACGGCGGTTCATTCGGCGGTTTCGTGACCGCCGATCCTAACCGCCGAATCAGACCCGAGAGATCGAAATCGATCAGGTATGAACGGCGGTTTCGAACGGCGGTCGTGACCGCCGATCGTGACCGTAGAATTGCTCCTAGAAGCAAACGGCGGTTCCATTCGGCGGCCAGGCCGCCGATCATAACCGCCAATCACCAACAGAGGTGAAAACCAAGGAGAAGCCAAGGGCATTCTCCGTGGGCGGTCTTCGCGCAAAAACAAGCACATTCTAGTGCATGCGCGGACGTTTCCGAACACTATCGGGAAACGAATTACAAGACACATAAATACACAACAAGATATAACAATCAAAGTGCTAGTGTGTAATGTGACATATGAAGAGAATGCACACAAATGTAAGAATGCAAAGTGTGTGTGTGCTTCTAAATCTCTTCAAAGAAAGGTAAGCACATAGAAATTTACCTTCGGTGCTTATCAACACGAGGTCTTCAAAGGGCTTCGAACATTAAGACCGATACTTAGGCTACCCTTACAAAGAACCCCCACATATGGTTTGATCACGAAATAAGCCAATTAAAAACAACGGGAATCCTTACAAGGATCTTGTATCCGTTCAAAGGATTTTAAAATCCAAATGTCTCTCTTTCTTTATTTGTTGAACATGTCTACTATCATACGGGTTTCATTCCCGGAAAAATCAAATAGAGTGCAAAGTTGCTCATGACATGTTTGGCTTATAAAGATGGATATAGTTGCTCATATATTAAAATCAATGAAAACTCTATGTCCTTGCTTCTCTCATGACATTGGTGAAATTGGTTTGAATTCTTATTAAAAACCTTTGTCATTTGCTTTGCCAAATACCATTGTATTTTGGACTTGAATGCTACATGGTCTTGTATGCAAAGCATGTTTTGTTTCACACATTTATTTTAAATAAATCTCCTTGTTCTCTCCAATTGATTGAGTTGCATAAAGTGGATTATATGATTATGCAAGTATATAGTATGCTACTATCTCTCTTTGCTAAGTGACCCGGTTGGGGACTACTCATTTGCCTATATCATGACAAAAAGGGGGAGTAGAATGGTGGTAAGGGGAGTTGCAAATTGTGGTAGAAATTGTGCATATTGGGGAGACAACACATTGAGGGGGAGTAACCTTTTGAGGGGGAGCATTGCATTCATCAAACATTGCATAATGTTATTGTTGTACTTAAATTTCAAGAATGCAAATGCTTATTTATGCTCTCACTTGATTAATCTCACATTTTACTTGAATTGGAAAGTATAGAAACTTTGCTTTCAGGGATTGCTTGTTCTACATGAGATTGAAGACTTCAAGATTATTTCTATATATCTCTTTGTAATGTAGAAATTCATTGTAGACCCATAGTTTCTATTATGTTGTGAGGAATCAATGTGAGTGGTGGTTTTGTCACGAAATAGTCAAATGGGGAGATTGTAAGGATTCTCATATCTTGATTGGCTTATTTCGTGGACAAACCACTTGTTGGGGTTGATTATGTAAGGGTAGTTTAGGTGATTGATCTTCAAGCTCGAAGGCCCTTTCAGGACCTCAAGGGACAAGCACGCCAAAGGTATAATCTCTAGTGCTTAGTTTTTATTTGAAGAGATTTAGTTAGCACACACACTAAGCATACTTGCATTTGTGTGCATACTCTTCACATGTCACTTTACACACTAGCACTTTGATTGATTTCTTGTTGTGTGTATATGTGCTTAGTAATTTGTTTCCTGATAGCGTTCGGAAACGTCCGCGCATGCACTAGAATGTGCTTGGTTTTGCGCGAAGACCGCCCATGGAGAATGCTCTTGGCTTCTCTTTTAGATTCACCATCACTGGTGAATCAGTGTTTTATCGGTGGCCTGGCCGTCGAATTGAAACCGCTGTTTCAGTCTAGAAAGGTCTGGAGTGATTCTGCGGTTACGATCAGTGGCCACCGATCGCCATTCGAAACCGCTGATCATACTTGATTGATTTAATCTCTCGGTTTGATTCTGCGGTTGGTTCAACGGTTTCGAAACCGTTGATTGAAACTGCCGTTGTTCCCTTGTTCTTCTCGGGTTCAATTCGGCGGTTGTAAATGGCGGCCTGGCCGTCAAATGAAACCGTCGATCGTGCGATTTCAGGGGCAAACTTGTCTTTTCACATGCTCTGTTTTTCATGCATATAAATATCTCACTTTCTCTTGTTCTGAACATGACTCTTTAATCATCAAGAACCCTATATTTTAAAGAGAGATTTTTGAGAGAAAAAGCAACCAAGTTTGCTCATTTAAACACTCAAATACATTCCTTTGTGCATCAAAGTTCATCTTGCATTCATCCATGAATGGGTTTGCATCATCACAACATGTTTGGTAAGATTTTGATTAATTTCATCTTATTTTAGTATTTTGCTATCAAGCCATTCTCTTTTAATTTACTTGTATGTTTTTGATCATATGATAAATACAAGAATAGAGAATTGATTGTGATGAATTGATTGAGTGTTGTATTGTGATAGCTTATTAGGTTTTTGATTAATCTTGATTAGCTAAGCTATTTGACATGTCATTTAGCAATTGATATCTAGGGTTGATTTAATTGATTATATCATCATCCTAGATAAGCATCTAAGGTTACCTAGCCTTGTTTGTTATTTGAATATTTATACATATTCACATAGGTTGCATAATCTCTTCATTGAGAATTAAGTCTTGAGGTTAAGATTGCTTAGGCCTCAAGCAATTAGACTAGAGCCACTTTTAAAGGCCCGAGTGGTAGAAGTGGGGGGTTATTGACCGGAGTGTTAGACGAGGTCTACATAGGTTGTAAACTCCATTTTAATTAGTGGATTTCGAGGTCCGAGTGTGGCGCACTAAACATCCCGTGGTTTTTTCCAGTGGTTGGGTTTCCACGTATACTTCAAGTGTTATTTAAATTCCGCACTATATTACACTTGCTTGTATTTTTGAGTAGTAGGGTCATTTTCGTAAAATTGAATTGCATGTGAAAATTGGGTAATAAAGCTTAAAATCTATTCACCCCCTATAGATATATATCGAACACACCGTTAATTTGTTTCAGCCTCCTCCCACAAGAGCAAAGGTTCTAGTGAAGAAGATGAAGAGAGTCAAGAAGAGATTGACTCAAGTGAAGATGACTCCTCATCTAACTCCACAAATAGACATGTGGAGAAAATGGATCTTAAAGACTTCATGATCAAATTTGAAAGCTCAAGGTTGAAGAACAAAAGAGAAATCCGAAGGTTGAAAGAAGAAAATTTAGAGCTTTCAATCAAGGTTGATGACTTGAGTGAAGAAGTAGTGAGATCGATGGAAAATGAAGATAAGCTAAGAAAGGAGTTAGACTTATCTAGAAGGAATGAAGAACGTTTGAAGAGGGAGCTTGATGAGGTTAAAGGATCAATGACAAGGATGACTTCTAGCACCGAAAAACTTAACCTTATGTTAAGTGTTGGGAAAAGTCCTTGTGACAAAAGAAGTCTAGGATTTGAAGATGGCAAGGAGTCCTCTACTCCTCACAAGACGGTATTTGTTAAGAGCTTGAGCAAGAATGAAGCTTCACCGGTGCAAACTCCTAGGAAGAAGATTGATCTAAGACAATGCTCACATAGTGCACAAGTGAAGGTGGCTCCAAGAAGACAACCTCAAGCTCATCCCATAAGAGCTCCTCAAGCCAACATTCATCAACAAATGGCTCACAAAGGAAAAGGACCAATCGTACAAACTCAACCTAGGAAGCAAATTAATCCGGTTCAATAACAAAGATGCAATGAACCGTTTCAACCATAACGACATGGGAAGGCTCTTACACATGCTCAAATACAAGGTATGATTCCTAACTTCATCCTTACATGCCACTTTTGTGGTATTATTGGTCATATTAGACAAAATTGCTTTTGGTACATTAAAATGTATAGAACTAAAAGCATGATTGAGAAGAAAAAGAATAGAGCCATGATGCATGTACCTAGGAATGAGAGAATTAATTTGCATGATCCTAGGACATCTAGAGCCCATGTACCATTGACCACTAGGAAGAAAAGTGTTTCACCTAGGTGGATTAAAAGAGATGAATATTTTTGCAATGTTGCTCAAATTGCCTTGAAGGCAAATTCTTCTAATATGTGGTACTTAGATAGTGGGTGCTCTAAGCACATGACGAGAAATAAGAGTTTCTTCGAGACTCTTGTCATGGAGGAAGGAGGATGTGTCACCTTTGGTGATGGATCTAAAATGAGAGTTGTAGGGAAATGAACAATTTCCATTCCCAGATTACCCTCCTTGTCCAGTGCTTTATTTGTTGATGGCTTGAAAGCCAATTTGATAAGCATTTCTCATCTAAGTGATGAAGGACTTTCCATCTTATTTAGTAAGAAAGAATGCTCAATCCTATTGCCCCGATGGACAAACCTTGTTGAAAGGTATGAGATCGAGCGACAGTTGTTATTGTCTTGAAGCTAGACTCAGACAATGTGTCCAAGGATGAGCAAATTGAGTTGTGGCATGAAAGACTTGGCCACATGAACTATCATGATCTACGGATCTTAGATGAGTTCAATGTTGTGCGTGGCCTTCCCAAGCTTGGGAAGAAAGCCAATGGAGTTTGTGGACCTTGCCAACAAGGAAAACAAACCAAAAGCATACACAAAAAGGTCAAGTATCTCTCTACCAAGGAGCCCCTAGAGCTTCTCCACATGGATCTTATGGGTCCTATGCAAACCGAGAGTTTGGGTGGAAAGAGGTACATTTTTGTTTGTGTTGATGATTTCTCTAGGTTCACATGGACATATTTTCTTAGGGAAAAATCTGAAACTTTTGATAAGTTTAAAATGCTTTGTACTAAAATTCAAAATGAAATAAACTCAAACATTAAAAGCACTAAACGGATTAGAAGTGACCATGGGAGGGAATTTGAGAATGCCCTCTTTGAAATCTATTACAATAGCTTATGGATCTCCCATGAGTTTTCGGCTCCTAGGACACCTCAACAAAATGGAGTTATTGAGAGGAAGAATAAGGTCCTTCAAGAGATGGCATGTGTGATGTTGCTTAGCAACAATATCCTTAGAAACCTATGGGTTGAAGCCGTCAATACAACTTGTTATATAGGGAATAGAGTTTTCCTAAGGCTCGATACTAGGCAAACCTCCTATAAATTGTGGAGAGGTAGAAAGCCAAATGTTAGCTACTTCCACTCCTTTGGAAACAAATGCTACGTTTTGAATGACCGTGATCAACTTGGCAAGTTTGATGCTAAGAGTGATGATGGTATATTTATTGGCTATACCTTGAATAGTAGAGCCTATAGAGTTTTCAATTTAAAGACTCGAAGTGTCATGGAATCATCCAATGTTGTCATTGATGATAAAAGGCTCAAGTCTATTGACCATAAGAAGGAGGTTGCTAGAAAAGATGACTCTCTTTTAGAAAAGGTTGTGGAGACTCCTAATAATGGGATGTCGAACCTTGATGAAGAGGCCACTCAACCTCTTGATAGAGTTCCTCTCTTGGACTCTAATGAACCCGCTCTATGGGTTAGAAAACTCCATGATAAAGATGACATCATTGGAGATATGAATGAGGGTGTTAGGACTAGGCGTCAAATAGCTAATCTCATTAGCTTTACATGCTACACCTCTCAAATAGAGCCCAAAAAGGTTGATGAAGCCTTAAATGATGAATTTTGGGTTCTTGCCATGCAAGAAGAGCTAAACCAATTCGAAATGAATGAGGTTTGGACTCTAGTTCCTAAGCCTAAAATCACACATGTCATAGGCACTAAGTGGATTTATAGGAACAAATCCGATGAGGATGGCAACATAGTGCGTAACAAGGCTAGACTTGTTGCATAAGGGTACTCTCAAATTAAGGGTATCGACTTTGAGGAGATATTTGCTCCCGTTGCCCGTTTAGAGTCCATTAGGCTTCTCTTGTCCATTTCTTGTGTGCACAAGTTCAAATTGCACCAAATGGATGTCAAGAGTGCCTTCCTCAATGGTTTCTTACAAGAGGAAGTGTTTGTTGAACAACCTAAGGGGTTTGTGGATGCATACCACCCCAACCATGTCTATCGCCTCAAGAAGGCTCTTTATGGGTTGAAACAAGCACCGAGGGGTTGGTATGAGCGCCTCACTCAATTTCTTGTTGACAATAACTACACAAGGGGCAGTGTTGACAAGACTTTATTCATCAAGAAAGACAATGATGAACTCTTTATAGCTCAAATATATGTTGATGATATAGTGTTTGGCTTGACTAACAATACCAAGGTTTAACAGTTTGTTGATGTTATGTCTCATGAATTTGAGATGAGTCTTGTTGGTGAGCTAAGTTACTTCCTAGGTTTGCAAATTAGGCAATTGAATGATGAGATTTTTATAACCCAAGCCAAATATGCTAAGAACCTGGTGAAGAAGTTTGGTCTTGAAAATGCCAAACATAGTGATACACCCATGAGTACCACTTTGAAGCTAAGCAAGAATGCTAGTGGAAAAAGTGTGGAACAAACTCTTTATCGGGGCATGATTGGAAGCTTGCTTTATTTGACCATAAGTAGGCCCGATATATCCTTTAGTGTGGGTGTGTGTGCTAGGTACCAATCGGATCATAAGGAGTCCCATCTCTCTTCGGTTAAGAGAATCATTCGCTATGTGAATGGGACATCCAACTTCAGGATTTGGTACTCTTTTAACACTAATGCTAGTCTTGTAGGCATTAGTGATGCAGATTGGGTAGGAAATTGTGATGATAGGAAAAGTGAAAGTATACAAACGTAGTTAAATAGCTTAAAGCATACCTAGAGGAGGGGGGGGGGGGGGGGGGGGTGGGATGAATAGGTTTTTACGTCTTTTTCAATCCATTGAACAAACTTACGTTTGTCCCTCAAGGTTGCCTTACATACAACACATAAACCAATAAATCATACATAGACAATATCAGTATGTGATCATATAAGCATAGTCTATGTATTTCAATTAGTTGTATGAGGTATAATGACACATAAACTCAACAATAAAGAATACTTGTATTTCAATATATGTTCAATGTATTACAAGTATACTCAAATAACACTATACACAAGAATTACAATATACAAAAGAATTATATTTACAAATAAGATCAAATGAATAAGTTCACAAATCACACTTTATAAAATCTTGTTTCAAATGAATAATATTCAATAAGATAACAACATACACATATACAAACATAAGAGATAGAGACAGGAAGAATTAACATAAGAGATTTTTTAATGTGGTAAAACTTCCAAGGAGGAAACATCCACGGGTTGAACTACAACCATTGGGTACTATATATATTGGATGATAAATTAGAAATTCCTCAAAGACCAACATTGACCAACTTCCTATTGGAGTCTATGTTTACCCAACCTTATTGGAAAGTACGAAATCCCTCAATGATGCGAAGCCACCATATATTGGACAACATACAAAACTAACATCGATGGTTGATTAGAAATTCCTCAAGAGTGCATACACATCCCATGTACCCCGCTCTTTTGGAGTCTATGTCTATCCATACGCCTAGGCCTACCAATAATGTAGCCAACTCCCTATCCAAGGCACTCATGCCTCTAGGGAGCCTCCCATGCATGAATATCCGAGTCCTCCCGACTCTAGCCATGACTCCTTACTTTCCTATCCAAGTCCTCCCAACTCTAGATAAGACTTTTTGCTTGGCTATCTGAGTCCTTTCGACTCTAACCAAGACTTCATGCCTTATACAAGGACTTCCTAGTGTGATCCTGTGAATGCAAATGATGCAAACAATCAATTCATCATATAAGATGTGATCAATACATTCCATGAAACAACTAAACCTAAACATGTGAGAACACAAGTAATAAAAGTCTAGATGCAAAACTTGAATAAAATCCTAGAGCATGTGTAAACACCTAACACATAAAACTCATAGTTTCATTCACACAAATAATACTTGAATAAATCATAATCATGAAGCACATATTCAAGATGTTATAAACATACACAAAAATGCTAGAATCACAAAATGTGTTCAATGAATAATTTAGCCAACAATTAGAGCAAGTATATATTGAAAAATCAATTAAATCCTATTTGTATCTAAATACACATACAATTGAATTAATCCTAGATATTATCAATCAAAGGATCAAAACACATTTCAAAGATTATTAATCATAAATGATTCAATCAAGTCATAAATAATCCTAGATATCAATCTAATCACAATACAACTCTCAAACATGTGAAAAACCTAGAATCTAAGAAACTAGTTCACATATGTCTATAATTAGACTTTCGATTAAGATTGATTATGAAGCTATCTCTCTCAATTGAATTCACCATCATATACATACATATAGAAGAAGAAACCCTAAGCAAATTGAAGGTTATAAAAGAAGAAATCTCAAAGGTATGAACATTACCTTTCAATCACGAGCTGGTTCGTTTTTCTGGATAGAACCACCACAAAAATCTATCAAACACTGCAAGAACACTTGGAAACGGTAAATGACTCGATTACGAACAATCTCCAACTTGAATCAACTAATTCCAACTTCGTATGAGAAAGTTATGGTGTTTGGAAGGTGAGAAAAATTGGAGAGAAAATTCTGATTTGGATTTCCAGTTTTTTCTTCTTAGAATGAAATGGAGGGAATTGGAAATATTTAAAAGGGAGAGAGAGAGAGGGAAAAAACCATCCAATGGAGGCATGCCATTTCAGCACCCCGTGTGGGGT
Organism: Acer yangbiense; assembly: GCA_008009225.1. Lineage (NCBI taxonomy): Eukaryota > Viridiplantae > Streptophyta > Magnoliopsida > Sapindales > Sapindaceae > Acer > Acer yangbiense. The sequence continues at coordinate 23,631,446 of CM017773.1, read as the reverse complement.
GCGTGTGGCACACGTGGACACCATGGCTTGGCCTTTGGCCGAGCAACCTCCTCCCGCGCTTCGCTTGCGTTCTTCGACAGTATTCGGGCCTCCAAACTCTGATTTCGAATCCATCTTTGGATTACGAATCATTACTCCCTCACACACAATGAAGAATATGGAACTTTGACAAAAGGTTGAGAAATTATCTTGGAATACGATGACAAAAACAACTCAACGAATGAGAACGAAAAGTAGCGTAGCTACATTGTTTGGACTTGAAACCTAATGAATAGTAACCGAAATGACCAGGACTCAATAAGGAATCATAAGAGATCATGTTCAAGTCCAAAAACAAAAATACGGAAACAAATAAACATAAAATCACACACGTATGCCATTTCCTAGACATAGTCATAGAACATGTAAATAACAAAGTTTTTCAAATTAAATCTAATGCATGTGCATACATTACCAAGAGTGTGAAAGTGATATATAAATGTTGTTCAATCATGCAGGGACACAAATGAATGCCATGTGTGTGTGTGCGTAGCCTTGTAAGAGAAATGAGGTCTTATATACCTTTGTAGACCGATGAAGCACATTTCTCTTTGAAGCTGGCATCTTGCATGAGTTGTGGCCAAGACTTTCATTGACGCTTTGAATCTTCAATACTTAGACCATTAAACATTACAAGAGAACAACGTTTTGATATAGAATACATGCCAAGACAAACCAAAAACCTAATTGTAAGGTTCCCATTTGTTGATTAGCTCATTTCGTGGACAAACCACATGTTGGGGTTCTTTGTAAGGGTAGCCTAGGTATCGGTTTTATTGTTCGAAGCCCTTTGAAGACCTCATTTTGATAAGCACCGAAGGTAAATTTCTATGTGCTTACTTGCCTTGAAGAGATAGTTGCACACACTCACAACTCATGCATATGTTTAATACTTGTATGTTGTGTGTCTTATTTTTGTGCATTAATGTTCATTAACATCTCTTCTTGCATGTTAGTTTGATTGCATCTTGCATATCCAATTGCCTTGTCATGCTAAGACTTAGGATTGCATTTTTACATTGGGTGCTCCCAAAAGCGCTCTATAGAAGCGCGGTACGAACAGCGCCCATTGAGCGCTGTTCAGACCTGATCGATTTAATTCAGTCGCTGTTGGGTCGCTGTATAGGCGCTGTACAAAGCGCTCTACGTACAGCGCCACTTTGTTTTCCCGTGAGAACAGAGTTGGGGCGCTGTACAAGCGTTGTATAGAAGCGCTCTACGTACAGCGCCCAAGGCAAATTTTAGGCCAACTTTTCAAAACGACCACACTTTGTTTTGGCCTCCTATATATATGCCACTTTGGCTTTAGGTCAATCAAGAGAGTTCATATTTAGATTTCATACTTAGGATATTTTTCAAAGAGAAGAAAAATTCCAAGAACTCATTTTTTGTTTACTCAAACACTTTTTCATGATCATCAATCATCATCTAGCATCATCCTTGATCATCTAGATGTCTCTTTGCATGGATTTTTCATCATAATTTGCTTGGTAAGCTTTTCACTAATATCTTACATATTTTGTGTTTTTCTTAACAAACAATCTCAATTTATTACTTGTATGATTCTCATATATCTTTTGATACAAGATTGAGATTAGTGTGATGTATGTTTGAGAAGTTGTATTGTGATAGCTAATTAGGTTTTGTGCTTAATCTTGATTAGCTAAACTATTTGATTGAACATGTCATTTAGTTTTTAATATCTAGGATTGTCCTAATTGCATATTAATCATCTTAGATAAGCATATAGGGTTTCCCTTGCTCTATATTGCATTTGAATATTCATATATTCACTTAGGGTTTTATTCTCTTCATTGAGAAAGTAAGTCTTGCATGTAGCTTCCGGGATTAGATTGCTTAGATCGCAAGCAAATTGGACTAGGTTCACTCATACCGGGATTAGGTAGGTGTGTGATTACTTCCGGGATTAGGTTGTAATCGTTTTATACATTTAGTGGATTCGAGGTTCGAGTGTGGCTTACTTACTAGCCCGTGGTTTTTCTCATGAGGGTTTCTACCTAAAAATCAAGTGTTATTTAATTTCCGTATTTTATACTTGATTTATTGCTTTATCTATTTAGGGGTAATTTCGTAATTTTGACTAACACGAAAAATTAGGTAAAAAGCTTAAAATCTATTCACCCCCCTCTAGATAGTTTTATACACACCGTGCTATAATTTGTTTCAATTGGTAGATATACATAGGTGATCCTTGCTTATTTTGGTGTGTTTTGCATTTTGTGTGATTTTTGATCATTCATACATTTGCATTCATTTCATTCATTCATAAACACTATGAGTGGAAACGGTGGAAATGGTGGTGGCAACGAAGGTGCTTCAAGCACAAGGCCTCCACTTCTTACCGGATTGAACTATTCCTAATGGAAAGGGAAGATGGAATCCTACATATGCCAAATTCATGACCGTGCATGGATGGCGGTGGAAGACGGATATGATCTACCCAAGATGACTCCCGATGGTGGAGGAGAAGAAGTATTGAAGCCAAAGGCGCAATGGAACGCGCAAGAGTTTGAGGCTTCAAAGTGGAATAGGAAGGCGATGCATGCCATCTTATGTGCTATGGACGAAAATCAATACAAATTGATTCAAAATACTAGGATAGCTAAGGAGGCTTGGGACATCCTAGAGATTGCACATGAGGGAACCGAAGTGGTGAAGGACTCTAAGCTTCAAGTCCTCCAAACTCAATTCGAGATGCTTAAGATGGAGGAGAATGAGTGCTTCAACGACTTCGAGATCAAGTTGATGGACATAGTCAACCAAAGTCATCAACTTGGTGATCCATATTCGGATAGGAGAATCAAGCAAAAGATTATGAGATCTCTTCCGGATAGGTTTGAATCAAAAGTAACTGCTTTAGAAGAAAATAGTGGATACAAGGATATGAAGCCGAGTGAGGTGATTGGGAGACTTCTAGCTTATGAGTCTAGGAAGGGTCCTATCTTCACACCTCCTAAAAAGCAAAAAGGAATTGCTTTGAAAACCTCCAAGGATGAAAAGGAGGCAAAGAAGATTGACTCGGATGAAGACCTTGCCTTGTTTGTAAAAAGGTTCAACAAGGTTATGAAGTTTAGAAGAAAGGGCTTTGGATCAAAAGGTCAAGATTTGAAGAAAAAGGGCTCTTTCAAGAAGTTTGAACCTAGGCAAGGAAGGATCGAAAGGAAAGGGGTCCGATGTTTCGAGTGTGGTGGCATAGGTCACTTTGCCCCCGAATGTGCAAATCACAATGAGAAGAAGAAGGGAAAAGTGATGGCCGCCACTTGGAGTGGAAGTAGTGATGACTCCTATGAGGGAGATGAGTCTTCGGATGATGAAGAGCTCATGGCTAATCTCCTAGCTTTTGCCTCCTCCCATAAAAGCAAGAGTGCTAGTGAGAGAGAGGAAATGAGTCAAGAGGAAAATGACTCAAGTGGAGAAGAAAGTGACTCCTCTTCTAACTCCATAAATGGTTTTGTGGAGAAAAAGGTGCTTGCTAAATACCATGCCGAGTTTAATGATTTAGCAATCAAGAGCACAAGAAAGATCAAGATATTGAAAGAAGAAAATTTTGAGCTTTTATCTCATAATGACCACTTAAGTGAACAAGTGGAAAAATTCAAGAAGATGGAAGATAAGCTAAAAGAGGAGTTAGTCTTATCTAAGAGGAATGAAGAAAGTCTAAAGAGGGAGCTTGAAGAAGTACGAGAATCTATGACTAGGATGGATTCTAGCACCAAGAAACTTAACCATATGCTTGGTGTTGGAAAGAGTCCATGTGACAAGAGGGGCCTTGGGTATGAAGATGGCAAGAAGATCTCAACCTCTAACAAGACCGTGTTTGTCAAGAGTTTGAGGAATGAAGAAACTTCATTTGTGCAAATTCCTAGGAAGAAGTTAGAAATAGGACAATGTTCAAATGCACAAGTGAAGATGGGGCCAAGAAGGCAACCTCAAGCTCAACCCCCTAGGGTCCCTCAAGCCAACATTCCTCCACAATTGGCTCACAAAGGAAAGAGATCAATCATGCAACCTCAAGCTAGGAAGCAATCAAGACCGGTTCAACAACGAAGATGGATTGAACCCACTTAACCACAAAGACATGGACAAGCTCTCATGCATGCTCAAGGACAAGGTATGATTCCTTATTTTATTCCTACATGTCATTTTTGTGAATTTGATGGTCATATTAGACCACATTGCTTTCGGTATATTAAAATGTGCAAAACTAGAAGCATGATTGAGAAGAGAAAGAATAGAGCCAAGATGCATGTTCCTAGGAATGATAAAATTGTTATGCATGATCCTAGGACATCTAGAGCCCAATTACCAAAGACCACTAAGAAAGCAAATATTGTTTCTAGGTGGATTAGAAAGAATGAAAATGTTTGCCATGTTGCTCAAATAGCCTTGAAGGCAAATTCTTCTAATTTTTGGTATTTAGATAGTGGGTGCTCTAGGCACATGACGGGAAACAAGAGTTTCTTCGAGACTCTTGTTATGGAGGAAGGAGGATATGTCACTTTTGGTGATGGATCCAAAAAGAAAGTTGTAGGGAAAGGAACCATTTTCGTTCCCGGATTACCCTCCTTATCCGATGCTTTATTTGTTGATGGCTTGAAAGCCAATTTAATAAGCATTTCACATCTAAGTGATGAAGGATATTCCGTCTTGTTTTGTAAAGATGATTGCTCGATCCTAAAGCCCGATGGACAAACCTTATTGAAAGGTATGAGATCTAGCGACAATTGCTATTGTCTTGAAGCTAGAATAGTCTCAAACAATGTGTCCATGGATGAGCAAATAGAGTTGTGGCATGAAAGACTTGGCCACATGAACTTTAAGGATTTAAGAACCCTTGGAAAGTTCGATTGTGTGCGTGGCCTCCCTAAGCTTAGGAAGAAAGCCAATGGTATTTATGGACCTTGCCAACAAGGAAAACAAACTAAAAGCATGCACAAAAAGGGCAAGTATCTCTCCACCAAGGAGCCCCTAGAGCTTTTCCACATGGATCTCATGGGTCCTATGCAAACCGAGAGTTTAGGTGGAAAGAGATACATTTTTGTTTGTGTTGATGATTTCTCTAGATTTACATGGACATATTTTCTTAGAGAAAAATCTGAAACTTTTGATAAGTTTAAAATGCTTTGTACTAAAATACAAAATGAAATGAATTCTAACATTAAAAGCATTAAACGGATTAGAAGTGACCATGGGAGGGAATTTGAGAATGCCTCTTTTGAAACCTATTGCAATAGCTTAGGCATCTCCCATGAGTTTTCAGCTCCTAGGACACCTCAACAAAATGGAGTTGTTGAGAGAAAGAATATGGTCCTTCAAGAGATGGCCCGAGTGATGTTGCTTAGCAACAATGTCCCTAGGAACCTATGGGCCGAAGCCGTCAATACGGCTTGCTATATAAGGAATCGTGTTTTCCTAAGGCCCGGATCTAGAAACACCTCCTATGAGTTATGGAAGGGTAGAAAGCCAAATGTTAGCTACTTCCACACATTTGGAAGCAAATGCTACATTTTAAATGACCGTGATCAACTTGGCAAGTTTGATGCTAAGAGTGATGAGGGTATCTTTATTGACTATGCCTTGAATAGTAGAGCCTATAGAGTTTTCAACTTGAAGACTCGAACCGTCATGGAATCATCGAATGTTGTTATTAATGATATAAGGCTTAAGTCTAATGACCATGAGGAGGAGGAAGTTTTAGAGGATGACTCTCCTTTGGAGAGGGTTGTGGTGACTCCCAATGTTGGGACGTCCAATGACAATAATGAAGTCACACAACCTATTACTAGAGTCCCTATCTTGGACTCTAATGAACCCGCTCCATGGGTTAGAAGACTCCATAACAAAGAGGATGTTATTGGAGATGTGAATGAGGGTGTTAGGACAAGACATCAAATAGCTAATCTCATTAGCTTTACATGCTACACCTCTCAAATTGAACCTAAAAAGGTTGATGAATCCTTGAATGATGAGTTTTGGGTTTTTGCCATGCAAGAAGAGCTAAACCAATTCGAAAGGAATGAGGTTTGGACTCTAGTTCCTAGGCCTAAAAGCACTAATGTGATAGGCACCAAGTGGATTTATAGGAACAAATCCGATGAGGATGGCAACATAGTGCGGAACAAGGCTAGACTTGTAGCACAAGGGTACTCTCAAATTGAGGGTATCGACTTTGAGGAGACATTTGCTCCCGTTGCCCGGTTAGAGTCCACTAGGCTTCTCTTGTCCATTTCTTGTGTGCACAAGTTCAAATTTCACCAAATGGATGTCAAGAGTGCCTTCCTCAATGGCTTCTTGCAAGAGGAAGTGTTTGTTGAACAACCCAAGGGGTTTGTGGATGCACACCACCCCAACCATGTCTATCGCCTCAAGAAGGCTCTATATGGGTTGAAACAAGCACCAAGGGCTTTGTATGAGCGCTTCACTCAATTTTTGTTGACAATAACTACACAAGAGGTAGTGTTGACAAGACACTATTCATTAAGAAAGACAATGATGAGCTTTTCATAGCTCAAATATATGTTGATGATATAGTGTTTGACTCCACCAACAACACCAAGGTCCAACAATTTGTTGATGTCATGTCTCATGAATTTGAGATGAGTCTTGTTGGTGAGCTTAGTTACTTCCTATGTTTGTAAATTAGGCAATTAGATGATGGGATTTTCATAACCCAAGCCAAATATGCCAAAAACCTAGTGAAGAAGTTTGGTCTAGAAAATGCCAAACATTGTGATACACCCATGAGTACCACTTTGAAGCTAAGTAAGGATGCTAGTGGTAAAAGTGTGGAACAAACTCTATATCGGGGCATGATAGGTAGCTTGCTTTATTTGATCGCAAGTAGGCCCGATATATCTTTTAGTGTGGGTGTGTGTGCTAGGTACCAATCAGATCCCAAGGAGTCCCATCTCTCTTCCGTAAAGAGGATCATTCGCTATGTGAATGGGACTTCCAACTATGGGATTTGGTACTCGTTTGACACTAATGCTAGTCTTGTAGGCTTTAGTGATGCGGATTGGGCAGGAAATTGTGATGATAGGAAAAGCACATCGGGCGGTTGCTTCTTCCTAGGCAACAACTTGATGTCTTGGTTTTGCAAGAAGCAAAACTCGATTTCCTTGTCCACGGCCGAGGCCGAGTACATAGCCGCAGGGAGTGGATGCACACAACTCCTATGGATGAAGCAAATGCTAGTAGACTACGGATTCAACCAAGGTACTCTCACTCTCTTTTGTGATAACATGAGTGCCATTAATATTTCCAAGAATCTGGTGCAACATTCTAGAATTAAGCATATTGACATCCGCCATCACTTCATTAGAGAGCTTGTTGAAAATAAATGCATAGTACTTGAACATGTAGGTACAAATGATCAACTTGCGGACCTATTTATTAAACCCTTAGATGCTACTCGATTTAAAACATTAAGTAGATCTATTGGGATATGTCTTGTGGAGAGAGGTTATTTGTATTTGACCCCATATGCGGAACTCAAGCAAAGAGAGCTATTTTGCATTCTTGTCACTTGCAGAAAATTTGAAATTTTAATTGCTTGAGTAAGCTTGGTTGCACATATGTATATATGTTTTCAATTCAATAAGTGTGAATCTTGCTTGTTTACAATCCATGTCATATTTATGTTCAAACATGCATTTTTGGACTAGGAGATGTATATAGGAAGTATGATTTGAATGACCTATGATTATCTCCATGACATGATGATTCTTTAATAACATGCTAATATCAAATGAAAAAGCATGAAATTCATATAACATGCTCACATGAAAAGCATGAATTGATGATTACATATTTTTAAAATGCAAAACTTGTGTGAAAACTTATGAGACTCAAAATGAATAAAGGATCTTGTATCCGTTCAAAGGAATTTATATTCCAAATGTCTCTCTTTCTTTATTGGTTGAACATGACTACTATCATACGGATATCTTATCCGGAAAAATAAAAAAGGGTGCAATGTCGCTCATGCCATGTTTCGCTTATAAAGTTGGATATAGTTATTCTTAAATTGAAATCAATATATTCTATATCCTTGCTTTACTCATGAATTTGGTGAAATTGGTTTGAATTCCTATTAGAAACCTTTGTCATTTGCTTTGCCAAATACCATTGTATTTTGGACTTGAATGCTACATGTCTTGTATGCAAAGCATGTTTGATTCACACATTTTCTATCAAATAAATCTCCTTGTTTCTCTCCAATTAATTGAGATGCATAAAGTGACTTATATTAATTATGCAAATCTTGCATGCTACTATCTCTCGTTGCTATGAGTGACCCGGTTGGGGACTACTCCTTTGCCTATATCATGACAAAAAGGGGGAGTAGTATATGGTAAGGGGAGTTGCAAAATATAGAAGCAATTGTGCATATTAGGGAGAACATTCATTGAGGGGGAGTAACCCGTTGAGGGGGAGCATTGCATACACATACATTTCATAATATTGTGCCTAATCTTTTAAAATGCAAATGCTTGTTTTTGTTCTCACTTGATTAATCTCACATTTCACTTGTATTAGGAAATATAGAAATCTTATTTTCAAGACTTGAAGTTTTATTTTCTTATCTCTTTGTGTTGTAGAAAATCATAGTTGTCCCGTAGTTTCTATTTTTTTTGTGAGGAATCAATGTGAGTGGTGGTTTTGTCACGAAATAGCTAAAGGGGGAGATTGTAAGGTTCCCATTTGTTGATTGGCTCATTTCGTGGACAAACCATATGTTGGGGTTCTTTGTAAGGGTAGCCTAGGTATCGGTTTTATTGTTCGAAGCTCTTTGAAGACCTCGTTTTGATAAGCACCGAAGGTAAATTTCTATGTGCTTACTTGCCTTGAAGAGATAGTTGCACACACTCACAACTCATGCATATGTTTAATACTTGTATGTTGTGTGTCTTATTTTTGTGCATTAATGTTCATTAACATCTCTTCTTGCATGTTAGTTTGATTGCATCTTACATATCCAATTGCCTTGTCATGCTAAGACTTAGGATTGCATTTTTGCATTGGGCTCTCCCAAAAGCGCTCTACAGAAGCGCTGTACGAACAGCACCCATTGAGCGCTGTTCAGACCTGATCGATTTAATTCGGTCACTGTTGGGTCGCTGTACAGGCGCTGTACAAAGCGCTGTACAAAGCGCTCTACGTACATCGCCACTCTGTTTTCCCGTGAGAACAGAGTTGGGGCGCTGTATAAGCGCTGTACAGAAGCGCTCTACGTACAGCGCCCAAGGCAAATTTCAGGCCAACTTATCAAAACGACCACACTTTGTTTTGGCCTCCTATATATATGCCACTTTGACTTTAGGTCAATCAAGAGAGTTCATATTCAGATTTCATAATTAGGATATTTTTCAAAGAGAAGAAAAATTCCAAGAACTCATTTTTTGTTTACTCAAACACTTTTTCATGATCATCAATCATCATCTATCATCATCTAGCATCATCCTTGATCATCTAGATGTCTCTTTGCATGGATTCTTCATCATACTTTGCTTGGTAAGCTTTTCACTAATATCTTACATATTTTGTGTTTTTCTTAACAAGCAATCTCAATTTATTACTTGTATGATTCTCATATATCTTTTGATACAAGATTGAGATTAGTGTGATGTATGTTTGAGAAGTTGTATTGTGATAGCTAATTAGGTTTTGTGCTTAATCTTGATTAGCTAAACTATTTGATTGAACATGTCATTTAGTTTTTAATATCTAGGATTGTTCTAATTGCATATTAATCATCTTAGATAAGCATATAGGGTTTCCCTTGCTCTATGTTGCATTTGAATATTCATATAATCACTTAGGGTTTTATTCTCTTCATTGAGAAAGTAAGTCTTGTGTGTAGCTTCCGGGATTAGGTTGCTTAGATCGCAAGCAAATTGGACTAGGTTCACTCATACCGGGATTAGGTAGGTGTGTGATTACTTCCGAGATTAGGTTGTAATCGTTTTACACATTTAGTGGATTCGAGGTTCGAGTGTGGCTTACTTACTAGCCCGTGGTTTTTCCCGTGAAGGTTTCCACGTAAAAATCAAGTGTTATTTAATTTCCGCATTTTATACTTGATTTATTGCTTTATCTATTTAGGGGTAATTTCGTAATTTTGACTAACACGAAAAATTGGGTAAAAAGCTTAAAATCTATTCACCCCCCCTCTAGATAGTTTTATACACACCGTGCTATAAATTGTTTTACTAACAATCTCCCCCTTTGGCAAATTCCATGTCAAAACCTCTATATATATACTAAAACATTTACAAAGAAAATATGGTCACAATGAATACAATGAGTTACACATTTCTAGATGCAATTTTCAACAAGAAGTCTTGAACTTCTCTCTTGGTCTTCTCTTGATATTACCTATAATAAACTTGAAAGCACAAGAATATCCAAGAGATAACACATATGGCAATATTCATTCTTAGGCAAGAAAATAAAACATTTAAGTTCAAATGGATCATGTATCCTCCCCCTTAATACATGCTATCCAACAAAATATTCTAGCTAAGATCAACAAATACAAAAAAAATATTACATACCATAAAGTTCAAACTTGATACCAAAATACACTTGAAACAAATTACGGTGTGTTCTAATAATTAATATAGAAGGGGGTGAATAGATTTTAACCCTTATTACCAATTTTTGCGTTTAGTCAATATTACGAAAATACCCCAATCTAGTCAATACAATAAATCAAGTGTAAAGGTGCGGAAATATAAATGACACTTGATTTTTACGTGGAAACCCTCAACAGGGAAAAACCACGGGCTGGTAAGTGCGCTACACTCGAACCTCGAATCCACTAATTGTGATAGCGTATACAACCTAATCTAGGTTTGACGCCTAATCCCGACCAATATCTTGCTACCGCTACCACTACCCGCAGGCCTGTAAAAGTAGATCTAGTCCAATTTGCTCATGTGACCACCTAATCCCGGTGTCTGACCTAATCCCGGTCTATCACACAAGACTTACTTCCCCGAAGAGATCAAACCCTAAGTGAATATGCAATGATATCCAAATAGGCAAATAATGCTAGGGTACACTAAATGCTTATCTAGGATTATATGATGACAATAAAATCAATCATAGATATCAAATATAGCTATATGTCATGGCATAAAGCTTAGCTATGTTAAGGATAACCAATCCTAGATACAATAGCTATCAAAAATAATCTCAATCATTTTAATGAGATCAAATAGCTAGATGTTAGATAAACATGAAAATCCTAGCTATCACAAATAACCTAATCAACACATAATCTCAATCATGTATGTAGAATTTAATCTAAACACATACAAGTAATAAATGAGATAAAATTGATAAGTAAAAACACTAATTATGTAAAATAATAGTGTTCAACAAATCATACCATGTGTGTTGAAGAAGACCCATGCATTAGCACATGCTAGATGATCCTAGATGATGCTTAGATGATGATTTATGCATGTGGAAATGGGTTGAGAGAAATAAAGATGTAATCTTTAAGCTTTTTCTCTCAAGTCTCTCTAAATATCTCTCTAGAGTTCTTGGGATGAAAGACTTCTGTTTTGAACCAGAGATAAGGATGTATTTATAGAGAGTGAAAAGATTGGGTGAAAAGACAATTTTGTCCCAACTTTACGGGCCAAATCGGCGGCCAATTCTGCTTCCTTGCCCGCAGAATTAAGGGTGCAGAAATGCACCTGACATACTGGTTGCAATTCGGCGCCCTATTCTGCGGCTACGGGCCGCAGAAATCCACCACAACATAGCTCAATATTTGAGCGCACCGAAACGTGACCAAACGACATCGAAACCTTTCATATGATATATCGTTGGAAAGGTATGGAAGTGTACTTTCTACTCCAATTTATGGAATAACATTTTGATGTATGTAGAAAAAGTTATAGTCAATTGAGTGACCAGTGGTCAGATTCGGATCACAGCTGTGATGCCCTGTTTCAGTGGTTACTTTGGAGATTTGAAAACCAATCAAAACGGTCATGAAATATTATAAATAATATACCGTTGGAAAGGTATGTGTGTCTCGTTTGTCCAGAATTTTACAAAACTCAATTTCAATTTTTTTATAAAAAGATATGGTTATAAGACCATATAAAGGTCAGTTTTGAAAAACATTTAAACATTGAAATCCAATCTTTTGAAACTAAACACTTCACTCCAAATAACCAAACTTAAACTACCACTTATCCAAGAGAAGAATGAGACCTTCTCAAGTGGTCAACCATCGTGCTAGGACATACACACCTTTGTGCAAGCACAGACGTTTCCGAACATCCTTTGGGAAACGAATTATACCACACTTAAAGCTAACATACATGAAGTGCATGTGTGGGTATTGAATGCATCCTAATGCCTAACATGTCATGGCATTATCATTGAACAAAATGCACTCAATTCAAACATGCATGAATAAAATTCATGACTTTTCATCCTAATGCCTAAACATGTGATGGCATTTCAATGAACTAGATGCAATCAAATAAACATGCATGAAGAGATATTCAACAATCATGAATGCACACATATAAAAACACACAACATATAAGTATTAGAGATATGCATGAGTTGTGAGTGTGTGCAACTAGATCTCTTCAAAGTATGTAAGCACTAGAATTTACCTTTGGTGCTTCTTCTCTTGAGGTCTTGAGAGGGCCATTGAACTTTCACCAATTCCTAAGCTACCCTTACAACAAGCCCCATGAAATTTCCCTTAAGGAGTAGTGTAGAATATACCTAGGGGGGGGGGGGGGGGGGGGTGGGTGAATAGGTATAGGCCCAATTCTTCCAATATTAAAAATAACGCGGAATATAACAAAGAAAATGCACACTTGATTAGATTTAACAAATGAATTGATTTCACTAATACAAGAGTTAATCAATTTACAAGATATGCAATCAATGTAAGATATGGAAGATAAAGAAAAGTAAAGCAAAAATTGAACACAAGTATTTTTACGTGATAAAACCTCAAAGAGGAAACATCCACGGGTTGATACCACAACCACCGGCAAAGCAATCCACTATACGAAAAGGACTTACACACTCAAGCTATCAACACAAGATATCCGCTCAAGCTATCACCTCCTAATCTACCCTCGGGCAAGTGAACTACCAAGCCTACTTTCTATCCGAGATATGTCCTACACCTCTAGAAAGCAACTTCCTATCCAGGATGCTCACATCTCTAGGAAGATTTCGTGCTTGTCTATCCGGATCCTCCCGACCCTAGACAAGTCTCCTTGCTTGATTATCCGAGTCCTCCCGACTCTAATCAAGACTTGCTCTATCCACAAAGCTTCACTCACTTTGCTAGAGACTTCAACCTAATGCAAGGTTATGATCTAAGTGATGCAAATGATGCATGAAACAAATTATAGCACGGTGTGTATAAAACTATCTAGAGGGGGGGGGGGGGGGGGGGGGGGGGGGGGGGGGGGGTGGGGGGGTGAATAGATTTTAAGCTTATTACCCAATTTTTCGTGATTAGTCAAAATTACGAAATTACCCCTAAATAGATAAAGCAATAAATCAAGTATAAAATGTGGAAATTAAATAACACTTGCTTTTTACGTGGAAACCCTCACGGGAAAAACCATGGGCTAGTAAGTAAGCCACACTCGAACCTCGAATCCACTAAATGTGTAAACGATTACAACCTAATCCCGAAAGTAATCACACACCTACCTAATCCCGGTATAAGTGAACCTAGTCTGATTGCTTACGAATTAAGCAACCTAATCCTGGTCACAACACAAGACTTAATTCTCTAAAAAGAGATTAACACCCTAAGTGAATATATGAATATTCAAATGCAACATAGAGCAAGGGAAACCCTATATGCTTATCTAAGATGATGAATATGCAATTAAAAACAATCCTAGATATTAAAGCTAAATGACATGTCAATTAGCTTAGATAATCATAGATTAGAGAAACCTAGATATCTATCATAAAAACAACACTCAATCAAATCAACACAACAATCTCTATCTTGAATATTAGAATATAATCTAAGAACAATCAAGTAATAAAAGAGATGCCATAATAAATTAAACACTAATTATGTATGATAATAGTGAAAAACTTACCAAAGCAAGTGTGATGATGAAAGACCCATGCAAGCAAGCAAGCATCCTAGATATGCTAGAGAATGCTATATGAACTTTGATGCAAATGGATTTTGGTTTGAGTGTTTGATGAGCAAACTTGATTGCTTTCTCTCTTAAAAATCTCTATTTTTAAAGTAGGGTTCTTGATGATTAAAGAGTCACATTCAGAACTGAAACTTATTATAGCACGGTGTGTATAAAGCTATCTAGAGGGGGGGTGAATAGATTTTACGCTTTTTACCCAATTTTTCGTGTTAGTCAAAATTACGAAAATGCCCTCAAGATAATATAAACAAGCAAGTGTAATATGGTGCGGAAATTAAAACAACACTTGGTTTTTACGTGGAAACCCTCACGGGAAAAACCACGGGCTATGTAAGTAAGCCACACTCGAACATCGAATCCACTAAATGTGCAAACGATTACAACCTAATCCCGGAAGTAATCACACACCTACCTAATCCCGGTATGAGTGAACCTAGTCCTGTTTGCTTGTGATCTAAGCAACCTAATCCCGGTTGCTACACACAAGACTTACTTTCTCTAGAAGAGAATACAACCCTAAGTGAATATATGTGAATATCCAAAATGCAACATAGAGCAAGGGAAACCCTATATGCTTATCTAAGATGATTAATATGCAATTAAGAACAATCCTAGATATCAAAACTAAATGACATGTCAATTAGTTTAGCTAATCAATATTAAGCATAAAACCTAATATGCTAGCACAATACAACTTCTCAAACATACATCATACTCATCTCAATATTGTATCCAAAGCATACAAAATAACAAACAAGTAATTAATTGAGATTGCTAGATAAGAGAAACACAAAACATGTAAGATATTAGTGAAAAGCTTACCAAGCAAAGTATGATGAAGATTCCATGCAAGATGACATCTAGATGATCTAAGATGATGCTAGATGATGATTGATGATCATGAAAAAGTGTTTGAGTGATTAAAAATGAGTTCTTTGTGTATTTTTCTTCTCTTGAAAAATATCCTAAGTATGAAGCATGAATAAGAACTCTTGTGAATGACCTAAAATCAAGTTAGCATATATATAGAGGCCATAAGTGAAGTGAGGTCGTTTTGAAAACGCGCCAGAAAATTGCTCTGTGCGCTGGTGGACCTGCGCTGGACGACAGGCGCAGGACCAGCGCACACGCACATTTTTGCTTTGGCGCTGGACGACATGCGCTCACACAGGCGCCAGACCAGTGGAGCCATACTGGGCGATCAGCCCTGGTGGCCTTGCGCTGGTGTAGACCAGCGCACGACCGGCGATAGAGAACTGGACGATCTGCGCTGGTGGATTGCGCTGGTGTGGACCAGCGCACGACCAGCGGCACGCCACTGGGCGTTTTACGCCGGTGAGCGGCGCTGGACGACAGGCGCAGGAGGACCAGCGCACAGCCCACAACTTTGAACCCCACAAGCAATCATGCAAGGGGAACAAAGGTAAACTAAGATGCATCCTAAAAGCCTAAATGCTATGATGTTATAAACACAAGATGCAATCATAATAACAAGCAAGAAGAGATGTAAATAGGCATTGATGCACAACAAAAAGAAACACAACATACAAAGATTAAACATATGCATGAGTTGTGAGTGTGTGCAACTATCTCTTCAAGACAAGTAAGCACTTAGAGTATTACCTTTGGTGCTTGTCAATAATGAGGTCTTCAAAGGGCCTAAGCAATAACAACAACATCTAAACTACCCTTACAAAGAATCCCCACATATGGTTTGATCACGAAATAAGCCAACTAAAAACAACGGGAATCCTTACAATCTCCCCCTTTGGCTATTTCGTGACAAAACCATCACTCACATTGATTCCTCACAAAAAAAATAGAAACTACGGGACAACAATGATATTCTACATTACAAAGAGATAAGAGAATGCAACTTGAAGACTTCAATCCTCTTGTAGAATAATCAATCCCTGAAAAGAGTTTCTAACATTTCCAATACAAGAAAAGTGTGAGATTAATCATGTGAGAACAATACCAAGCATTTGCATTTTTAGAATTTAGGCACAACATTACCAAATGCATGCAATGTATGATAAATGCAATGCTCCCCCGCAACGGGTTACTCCCCCTCAATGTATGTTCTCCCCAAAGTGCACAATAGCTTCTATATTTTGCACCTCCCCTTACCATATCCTACTCCCCCTTTTTGTCATGATATAGGCAAAGGAATAGTCCCCAACCGGGTCACTCATAGCAACGAGAGATAGAAGCATGCAAGATTTGCATATACATATAAGTCACTTTATGCACTTCAATTAATTTGAGAGAAACAAGGAGATTTATTTTGAGAAAATGTGTGAATCCAACATGCTTTGCATACAAGACATATAGCATTCAAGTCCAAAATACAATGGTATTTGGCAAAGCAAATGACAAAGGTTTCTAATAAGAATTCAAACCAATTTCACCAATGTCATGGGAAAAGCAAGGATATAGAGATTATTGATTTCAATTTAAGAGCAACTATATCCAACTTTATAAGCGAAACATGGCATGAGCGACTTTGCACCCTATTTGATTTTTCCGGATAAATATCCGTATGATAGTAACCATGTTCAACTAATAAAGAAAGAGAGACATTTGGAATGTAAATTCCTTTGAATGGATACAAGATCCTTTATTCATTTTGAGTCTCATAAGCTTTCACACAAGTTTTGCATTTTAAGAATATGCAATCATCAATTCATGCTTTTCATGAGAGCATGTTGTATGAATTTCATGCTTTTTCATTTGACATAAGCATAATATAAAAGAATCATCATGTCATGGAGATAACTATAGGTCATTCACATCATACTTCCTATGTAAATCTCCTAGTCCAAAAATGCATGTTTGAACATAAATATGACATGGATTGTAGACAAGCAAGGTTCACACTTATAGAATTTGAAAACATATATACAAATGTACAACCAAGCTTACTCAAGCAATCAAAAGAAGAGGCATAAGATATTTCAAATTTTTTGCAAGATACAAGAATGCAAAATAGCTCTCTTTGCTTGAGTTCCCCATATGGGGTCAAGTAAATCACATCACTCCACAAGACATATCCCAATAGATCTACTAAGAGTTTTAAATCGAGTAGCATCTAATGGTTTAGTAAATAGGTCCGCAAGTTGATCATTTGTACCTACATGTTCAAGTACTATGCATTTATTTTCAACAAGCTCTCTAATGAAGTGATGTCGGATGTCAATATGCTTAGTTCTAGAATGTTGGACCGGATTCTTGGAAATATTAATGGCACTCATGTTATCACAAAAGAGAGTGAGAGTACCTTGGTTGAATCTGTAGTCCACTAGCATTTGCTTCATCCATATAAGTTGAGTGCATCCACTCCCCGCGGCTATGTACTCGGCTTCCGCCGTGGACAAGGAAATCGAGTTTTGCTTCTTGCAAAACCACGACACCAAGTTGTTGCCTAGAAAGAAGCAACCGCCCGATGTGCTCTTCATATCATCACAATTTCCTGCCCAATCCGCATCACTATATCCTACAAGACTAGGATTAGTGTCAAATGAGTACCAAATCCCATAATTAGAAGTCTCATTCACAAATCGAATGACTCTCTTAACCGAAGAGAGATGAGACTCCTTGGGATCGGATTGGTACCTAGCACAAACTCCTACACTAAATGATATATCGGGCCTACTTGCGGTCAAATAGAGCAAGCTCCCTATCATGCCACGATATAAGGTTTGGTCCACACTTTTACCGCTAGCATCCTTGCTTAGCTTCAAAGTGGTGCTCATAGGAGTATCACAATGTTTGGCTTTTTCAAGACCAAACTTCTTCACTAGGTTTTTGGCATATTTGGCTTGGGATATGAAAATCCCATCATCTAGTTGCCTAATTTGCAAACCTAGGAAGTAACTAAGCTCACCAACAAGACTCATCTCAAATTCATGAGACATGACATCAACAAATTGTTGGACTTTGGTGTTGTTGGTGGAGCCAAAAACTATATCATCAACATATATTTGAGCTATGAAAAGCTCATCATTGTCTCTCTTGATGAATAGCGTCTTGTCAACACTACCTATTGTGTAGTTGTTGTCAACAAGAAATTGAGTGAGGCGCTCATACCAAGCCCTCGGTGCTTGTTTCAACCCATATAGAGCCTTCTTGAGGCGATAGACATGGTTGGGGTGGTGAGCATCCACAAACCCCTTGGGTTGTTCAACAAACACTTCCTCTTGCAAGAAGCCATTGAGGAAGGCACTCTTGACATCCATTTGGTGCAATTTGAACTTGTGCACACAAGAAATGGACAAGAGAAGCCTAATAGACTCTAAACGGGCAACGGGAGCAAAAGTCTCCTCAAAGTCGATACCCTCAATTTGAGAGTACCCTTGTGCTACAAGTCTTGCCTTGTTCCGCACTATGTTGCCATCATCATCGGATTTGTTCCTAAATATCCATTTAGTGCCTATGACATTAGTGGTCTTAGGCCTAGGAATTAGAGTCCAAACCTCATTCCTTTCGAATTGGTTTAGCTCTTCTTGCATGGCAAGAACCCAAAATTCATCATTTAAGGCTTCTTCAACCTTTTTGGGTTCAATTTGAGAGGTGTAGCAAGTATAGCTAATAAGATTAGCAAGTTGACGTCTAGTCCTAACACCTTCATTTACCTCTCCAATGATATCTTCTTTATCATGGAGTTTCCTAACCCATGGAGCGGGTTCTTTAGAGTCCAAGAGAGGAACTCTAGCAATAGGTTGTGTGTCATCATTGTTGACATTAGATGTCCCAACATTAGGAGACACCACAACCTTCTCCAAAGGAGAACCATCACTAAAAATAACCTCCTCCTCATGATCATTAGACTTGAGCCTAGTATCATCAAATACGACATTGGATGATTCCATAACACTTAGAGTCTTTAAATTGAAAACTCTATAGGCTCTACTATTCAAGGCATAGCCAATAAAGATACCCTCATCACTCTTAGCATCGAATTTGCCAAGTTGATCACGGTCATTCAAAATGTAGCATTTGTTTCCAAAAGTGTGGAAGTAGCTAACATTTGGCCTCTTGCCTTTCCATAACTCATAGGAGGTGTTTCTAGTACCGGGCCTTAGGAAGACTCTATTTCCTATATAGCAAGCCGTATTGACGGCTTCGGCCCATAGGTTCCTAGGGACATTGTTGCTAAGCAACATCACACGGGCCATCTCTTGAAGGACCCTATTTTTCCTCTCAACAACTCCATTTTGTTGAGGTGTCCTAGGAGCCGAAAACTCATGGGAGACACCTAAACCATTACAAAAGGTTTCAAAGGTAGCATTCTCAAATTCCCTCCCATGGTCACTTCTAATCCGTTTTATGCTTTTAATATTAGAGTTCATTTCATTTTGAAGTTTATTACAAAGCATTTTAAACTTATCAAAAGTTTCGGATTTTTCTCTAAGAAAATATGTCCATGTGAACCTAGAGAAATCATCAACACAAACAAAAATGTATCTCTTTCCACCCAAACTTTCGGTTTGCATAGGACCCATGAGGTCCATATGGAGAAGCTCAAGAGGCTCCTTGGTGGTGAGATACTTACCCTTTTTGTGCATGCTTTTAGTTTGCTTTCCTTGTTGGCAAGGTCCACAAACACCATTGGCTTTCTTCCCAAGCTTAGGGAGGCCACGCACACACTCGAACTTTCCAAGGGTCCGTAGATCCCTAAAGTTCATGTGGCCAAGTCTTTCATGCCACAACTCAATTTGCTCATCCATGGACACATGATTAGATACAATACTAGCTTCAAGAATATAACAATTGTCGCTAGATCTCATGCCCTTCAACAAGGTTTGTCCATCGGGTTTTAGGATTGAGCAAAAATCTTTAGAAAACAAGACGGAATATCCTTCATCACTAAGATGTGAAATGCTTATTAAATTGGCTTTCAAGCCATCAACAAATAAAGCATTGGATAAGGAGGGTAATCCGGGAACGGAAATAGTTCCTTTCCCTTTAACATTTCTTTTGGATCCATCACCAAAAGTGACATTTCCACCTTCCTCCATAACAAGAGTCTCGAAGAAACTCTTGTTTCCCGTCATGTGCCTAGAGCACCCACTATCCAAGTACCAAAAATTAGAAGAATTTGCCTTCAAGGCTATTTGTGCAACATGGCAAACATTTTCATTCTTTCTAATCCACTTAGCAACAATTTTAGCTTTCCTAGTGGTCTTTGGTACATGTGCTCTACTATTTCTAGGATCTTGCAAATCAATATTTTCATTCCTAGAAACATGCATCTTGGCTCTATTCTTTCTCTTTTCAATCATGCTTTGTTTTCTACACATTTTAATATATTGAAAGCAATTTGGTCTAATATGACCATCACAACCACAAAAGTGACAAATAGGGATGAAATAAGGAATCATACCTTGCCTTTGTGCACGTATGGGAGCTTGTCCATGTCTTTGTGGATAAGTGGGTTCAATCCATCTTCGTTGTTGAACCAGTCTAGGTTGTGTAAGGATTCCCGTTGGTTTTAATTGGCTTATTTCGTGATCAAACCATATGTGGGGATTCTTTGTAAGGGTAGTTTAGATGTTGTTGTTTTTGCTTAGGCCCTTTGAAGACCTCATTATTGACAAGCACCAAAGGTAATACTCTAAGTGCTTACTTGTCTTGAAGAGATAGTTGCACACACTCACAACTCATGCATATGTTTAATCTTTGTATGTTGTGTTTCTTTTTGTTGTGCATCAATGCCTATTTACATCTCTTCTTGCTTGGTATAATGATTGCATCTTGTGTTTATAACATCATAGCATTTAGGCTTTTAGGATGCATCTTAGTTTACCTTTGTTCCCCTTGCATGATTGCTTGTGGGGTTCAAAGTTGTGGGCTGTGCGCTGGTCCTCCTGCGCCTGACGTCCAGCGCCGCTCACCGGTGCAAAACGCCCAGTGGCGTGCCGCTGGTCGTGCGCTGGTCTACACCAGCCCAGATCGTCCAGTTCTCTGTCGCCGGTCGTGCGCTGGTCTACACCAGCGCAAGGTCACCAGCGCTGATCGCCCAGTGTGGCTCCGCTGGTATGGCGCCTGTGTGAGCGCATGTCGTCCAGCGCCAATGCAAAAATGTGCGTGTGCGCTGGTCTTGCGCCTGTCGTCCAGCGCAAGTCCACCAGCGCACAGAGCAATTTTTGGTGCGTTTTTCAAAACGACCACACTTCACTTATGGCCCCTATATATATAACACTTTGACTTTAGGTCAGCCAAGAGAGTTCATATTCATATTCTATACTTAGGATATTTTTCAAGAGAAGAAAAATACACAAAGAACTCATTTTTAATCACTCAAACACTTTTTCATGATCATCAATCATCATCTAGCATCATCTTGGATCATCTAGATGTCATCTTGCATGGAATCTTCATCATACTTTGCTTGGTAAGTTTTTCACTAATATCTTACATGTTTTGTGTTTCTCTTATCTAGCAATCTCAATTAATTACTTGTTGATTATTTTGTATGCTTTGGATACAATATTGAGATGAGTATGATGTATGTTTGAGAAGTTGTATTGTGCTAGCATATTAGGTTTTGTGCTTAATATTGATTAGCTAAACTAATTGACATGTCATTTAGTTTTGATATCTAGGATTGTTCTTAATTGCATATTAATCATCTTAGATAAGCATATAGGGTTTCCCTTGCTCTATGTTGCATTTTGGATATTTACATATATTCACTTAGGGTTGTATTCTCTTCATAGAGAAAGTAAGTCTTGTGTGTAGCATCCGGGATTAGGTTGCTTAGAACGCAAGCAAATTGGACTAGGTTCACTCATACCGGGATTAGGTAGGTGTGTGATTACTTCCGGGATTAGGTTGTAATCGTTTGCACATTTAGTGGATTCGAGGTTCGAGTGTGGCTTACTTACATAGCCCGTGGTTTTTCCCGTGAGCGGAGCTGGACGACAGGCGCAGGAGGACCAACGCACAGCCCACAACTTTGAACCCCACAAGCAATCATGCAAGGGGAACAAAGGTAAACTAAGATGCATCCTAAAAGCCTAAATGCTATGATGTTATAAACACAAGATGCAATCATAATAACAAGCAAGAAGAGATGTAAATAGGCATTGATGCACAACAAAAAGAAACACAACATACAAAGATTAAACATATGCATGAGTTGTGAGTGTGTGCAACTATCTCTTCAAGACAAGTAAGCACTTAGAGTATTACCTTTGGTGCTTGTCAATAATGAGGTCTTCAAAGGGCCTAAGCAATAACAACAACATCTAAACTACCCTTACAAAGAATCCCCACATATGGTTTGATCACGAAATAAGCCAACTAAAAACAACAGGAATCCTTACAAGAACAAGAGAAAGTGATGTATTTATAGGCATGAAAAACAGAGCATGTGAAAAGACAAGTTTGCCCATGAAACGCACCAATCGATGGTTTCAATCGGCGGCCAGGCCGCCGATCATAACCGCCGAATTGGCCCGAGAGGAATAGGGGACCAACGACGGTTTCATTCGGCGGTTTTGTGACCGCCGATCTAACCGCCGAATCAAACCTGAGATTAAAAAATCAATCAGGTATGAAACGGCGGTTTCGTGACCGCCGATTCAACCGCCGATTCAACCGCCGAATTCGACCGAGAGATAAAATCAATCAGGTCTTGAACGGCGGTTTCGAACGGCGGTTGTGACCGCCGATCATAACCGTAGAATTGCTCCATACACTACTGGAAGCAAACGGCGGTTTCATTCGGCGGCCAGGCCGCCGATCATAACCGTCGATCACCAACAAAGGTGAAAACCAAGGAGAAGCCAAGGGCATTCTCCATAGGCGGTCCTCGCGCTAAACCAAGCACATTCTAGTGCATGCGCGGACGTTTCCGAAAACAATCGGGAAACGAATTACAAGACAACAAGACATAATTACACACAACAAAATATAACAAATAAGTGCAAGTGTGAAATGTGACAAGTGAAGAGAATGCACACATATGCAATGTATGTTAAGTGTGTGTGTGCAACTAATCTCTTTAAAGAAAAGTAAGCACATAGAAATTTACCTTCGGTGCTTATCAAGACGAGGTCTTCAAAGGGCTTGAGCAATAACACCGATACCTAGGCTACCCTTACAAAGAACCCCCAACATGTGGTTTGTCCACGAAATTAGCCAATCAACAAATGGGAACCTTACAATGCAAACACAATCAAATTAAGCTAGATGATCAATCAAGCTAAATGTACATGTTCAATGATAATCTAGAATATGCTTTCAACAAACAATCACAAATGTATCTAGAAATCAAGATATGTAAATCAATACGAACAAGGTATGAATATTCAATATATCACACTAAAAACCTAGTTCTTAGATCATGAAATTAAACCTAGAAAATAACATGAGGCACATCATATATACATTTTCTAGAATCAATTTCAAGTTGAATCAAGTTTAGCACATATATCTTCAAGAGAAATCACAAAGCTAAAACTCAATTGACAAATGATCAAACACCCCTAGCATATGATCTAACATCCTTCTCAACATATTTCATCAATCAAATAGTAAGAATAAAGGAGATGATCAAAGATGAAATGAAAAAGAAGAAGTTGAACATACAACCTTGACCACGTACTGACAATCAGGCCACTGGGAAAAATTAAAAAGTCAGCTGCCTCTGGAAATACTTGGGGTTTGTAGCTGTCATCAAGACCAACAATTTTGGCTTTTGGATCAATTGATTTCGAGTTCGTATGAGAAAGTTATAATCCAAATACTAAAACTAAAATGTTGAAGAATTCTACAGAATTTCTTTGAAATTGTTTTTCAAGTTCTTCAATGTTTGGAGGGAAGAAGAAGTGTTTAAATGGAGGAAAGAGAGAAATTTTTCGGGCCAATCAGAGGTGGCTATGTCACCCACCTCGTGGGGGGCGCGTGGGCCACACGGGACCAGAGGGGTCCTCTGGCCGTGGGTCCCACGGCTCCCACACGGCTTGGCCGACGTGGCCTTTGGCCACGCTCTCCTCTCGCGCGCTCCCTCAAGTTCTTCAGCCGTATCTTGGGCATCCGAACTCCGATTTTGAATCCGTTTTTGGATTATGAACCATGACTCCCTCACGCACGATGATGACTACACAACTTTGAAAAATGGTTGAGAAATCATCTTGGAAAATGATGATGAAGTCAACTCATCGAATGAGAACGAAAAGTAGCGTAGCTACATCGTTTGGACTCGAAACCTTATGAATGAGTAACCGAAATGACCGGAACTCAATAAGGAATAAAAAAAAAACATATTCAAGTCCAAAATACAAAATACATAAACAAACAAACACAAATTCACACAAGCATGCCATATCAAAGAGATAGTCACAAAGCATGCAATTCTACAATGTTTGTCTATTAGAGACCAATGCATGTGCATACTTAGAAGTGTGTGAATGTCTTATACCAAATGTTTGAACTACGATGCAGGGACACACATGTATGAATTATGTGTGTGTGCCCTAACGCCTTGCAAGAGGATAGAAGTCGAAGTATACCTTTGACGCTTTCACCTCTTGAAGACGACTTTTGCACTAGACGTTGCTCTTCACCTTTTAAGCTTCTTTTCTTTCAAGAACATCCTAAGCAACAACTAATACAAATATAGAGCATTTTGCAATGGAATCAAGCCAATACAAATCATGAACCTTACACCCCACGTGTGGTTTATCCACGAAATAAGCCAATCAATAATTGGGAATCCTTACAATACTAAAAATAAAAACTAAAACATGAGACTAAGTAAGCTAGATATATATCTCCCATATTTCTCCCCCTTTTTGACATGATATGAAGCCAAAAGGAAAGATTAAGAAAATATACCTCAAGATACTCTCTAGCCACTTATGCCACCAAGGAAAGTAGTGCGATGTGATGATCTCACATAATACTTTATAGCAGTTGCTTTTCCTTCCAATTCTTTGATCTTCTCATCTTGAACCACTATCTTAGCATTAAGATCTTCAATCTTCCTTTGTGATGCCTCAATCATCCTTCGTGACTCTTCAACCTCTTTCTTTAATTGTGTAGCCCAACTTGGAAGAATAGATGTGCTAGATACATGGCTTGAATCAAAAGATTCACCAAATAGCCTAAATGTATCATTAGGCTTTCCCTTTTCCTTGTATGACATGGTCGTCACACGTTTCTCACATAACTTCTCTAAGGGAGGAAGTAGCACATCATCATCATAATTCTTCAACCCTTTTGCTAAACACAATTGAGAAATAAACCCCGGAAATGCTAATTTCTTCTCCAAACGACTTGAACAAGCCGCGATCTCAATATGTTCAATAAGCAATTCACTAAGATTAATGGGTTTGTTTGTCACCAAAGCATACACAATCTTGATCTTTTCTCTATTAAGTTCGGTAGCATTAGTAGAGACAAAAAGATTAGCACAAACAAATAAATGCCAAAAATCACTTATTTTGGTCAACTCACTTTGTTTAATAAAGGCACGTTTACCCCACTCAAAATTCACATCATCACAAAGAGTTTTACCCATCAAATCAAGGTTTTCTAAGACTTCAACATCAAGAAAATCCGACTCAATATCTTCGGGCAATCCTAGAAACTCATTCAATTTCCAAGAGCAAATTCTAAAAATAACACCTCTCATATTCATAACGGCATCCTCCACATTAGCATTTTCCTTGTAAACATGATAGAATTCCCTAACCATGGTCTCATTAGCTAATCCTAGCATGTTAATCCAAGAACTCCAATTTCTCTCCATGATAACCTTATGAACATAAGAACCAATACAAGAATTCAAATATATACCTTTCTCTTGAATAATCTTTTTGCATCCAAAAATTCCCAAACTCTTCATCTTGTTAGCTTTGGTAATCTTGGAAGAAGATGTAGGCTTAGACTTATCAACGGGATTTGAAGAATTGCTACCACCAACTTTCTTGGCTTTTCCCATGACCTTGTATCACAAAACACTAAAAACAAATATGAGTGGAAACATCAAACAAGTTAGTGACCAATAAACATATACAAAGGCAAAAACATTATTTTTGAACAAATCAACATGCATATAAGAATTTATCATAGCATCTCCAAGATTTATCAAAATTAAGAATAATGCCACAAACAACAATTTTGAATAATCATGTGAACAAATCATACAAGAGAACAAAACATAGCATATAATGCCCCCCTTTGATAAATGCCCCATCTAACATCTAGATAGACAATTGTTCACATGTATCGCCACACATTCACATCACAAGCAATTTATATTAGATTTTTTCAAATAAGCTCCATAAATCAATGAGAGTTATACTTAGATTTTCAATCACTCTCATATGTCTTCAAAAATTGTTAAAGTATCAAAATACCAAATAAGCAAATGTGAGTGTGTGAGGATTTTACTTCAAGACTATAAAAGAAAGTATTTTGAAAATCAAACATGCAAACATTTTCAACATCTATTCATCTCAAGCCTTTCCGTAAAAGGTCAAACTGATCATCATCCAAAATTTTGCTTTTAAAAAGAATAAATCTCAATATGTGAGCGAAGTGTGTGCATGTGGCTCGTCAATCCATTTCTATTTGACAACCCGAGCTAATTTCATTTTTCAACTATACTCCATAAACCTTTTTGCTTTGTTTTGGGTTTGAATCAAAGATTGTTTTTTTTTTTTTTTTTTTTTTTTTTTTTTTTTTTTTTGCTTTGTTTTAGGCTTGAACCAAAGTTTTTTTTTTTTTTTTTTTAATGATTCATTTCAACACTTTTTTGATTTTTTTATTTTTTTTTTACAAACATAAACATATACACCTCATGGCAGATTTCACTCATCACAATGGCGTAGCCCTTTCCTACATTGGACGGCTTCACAACCAATGTGTGTAGCCCTTTCCATGAGGGTGCCCATTGAGTTCTATGTTGCCGAAGCAAATGGATACCGACCATTGGTCATTTTTAAACATACTAGTCCTTAGGACTTCAAGTTGTATCCATAATTATATTAATCAAACTCAACACACTTAACCAAGCATATAAAAGAAGCAAAGTGCATTTTAGAAACCAAGTTTTATTATGGCTTAAAAGCACATGATCAAAAAACAAGTAAAGAGACTTACTTAAGATCTCTACTTCTTAAGAGAGTAGCTTTCAAAGAATATGAAGCATATTTTTCAAAACTTGCCACTCAACAATCATACAAACAATAACACACATCATAATTAAGATCAATGTGAACAATTATCACTAAAAGATCTTAGACTAGCAAATGTCAACAAGGACCATATAAACACTATATTAGTTCTCAAGTATGACATGCTTCATGAAGTGATACAAACAATGAGTTGAGAGATGAAAAGATAAGAAAGCAAGCAATATGATATAGAGATACCTTTGCAAGCTATTTTCATCAAATGCAAGGCCTTCACCCTTTTTATGAGTTCTCTTGGCTTGTAAGTCCTCATGATTACAAGTTATAGGTGTGTCGATCCCAAGAGACTAAAGACTATGCATTTCAACTCAAAAAAAAAAAAAATGACTTTCTTTAAAAGTCTTAACATGATTATCACCATATAGATTTCATAAACACAACTTCTCAAAAAAGTTAACACTACTACAAAAATGTTAAAAGACATCACTAAAAGACATCAGTTTTTGGTAAACGATTTAAAAAAAACTTTTAGACATCGGTTTTTATAAAAACCGATGTCTTAAATATTACAGTTTCAAAAGACATCGGTTTTTAGGAAAACCGATATTAAAAAAAAAAATGTTTAGACATTGGTTTTTATAAAAATCGATGTCTTAAATATTGCGTTGAAAAGACAACTGTTTTTATAAAAACCGATATTAAAAACAAGCGTTTAGACATTGGTTTTTATAAAAACTGATGTGGATTCAAAAGCAAAATTTTGCAATGCAAATCTGACCTATGTCCACATTCAAGTGTGCATCTTTAAAAATACTCAACGTTATTTGCTCAAATTTTGACACAAGAAAGTAGACATGCAAACAAACACTTTTCAATCAAAAAATATTCCAAAAATCGATTTGCAAAAGTGTGAAAATGAGCGATGAAAACAGCTTACTCGTGGATTCGCGAATCGCTTCTGACCTTTGATTGAATAATTGATCATAACTTTGAAAATACCACCTAGAATTTTACGTTCTTTATACCGTTGGATTTGTATCAAAAAATTGAAGAACCTAACGTGGACAAAAAAATTTATGTACTTGCCAAAAGATACAGTTTTAAGGAAAAAGTTTGTACAAAAATATCTCCAATCACTTCAATTCTGACATTTGACTGAATAATTGATCATAACTTTCAAAATCCCACCCAGAATTTTACGTTCTTTATATTGTTGGATTCGTATCGAAAAATCAAAGAATCCAACATGGACGAAAAAATTTATTTCATTGCCAAAAGATACAGTTTTAAGGAAAACGTTTGCACAAAAATATCTCCAATCGCTTATGCCCTTTGAATGAATAATTGATCATAACTTTCAAAATACCATCCAGAATTTTACGTTCTATATACCGTTGGATTCGTATCGAAAAATCAAAGAACCTAAAGTGGATAAAAAAAAATTATTTCCTTGCCAAAAGATACAGTTTTAAGGAAAATGTTTACACAAAAATATCTCCAGCAGAACACAAAACCACAAAATAAAAAATGAAATGAAAAATAAACCCACCAATTTTTTTTTAAATATATATATGTTTATATTAGAAATTAGAATTTTGATTAGTTGAGTAAATTTAAATTTATCAAACAATTTTGTTTTTTTTTTTGTTTTTTTTTTTTTTGTTTTTTTTTGTTTCTAACAACTCATATAGGTTATATATAAATATTGTGCAGTTGTTAACACATCCAATCTTGTAGTCAGGCAGTAAAGGCTTTACCATTTTGACTTTGAGGTTACAAGTTCGATTCCTCATAATGATAATTAGTTTTCATTATTATCAGAGGTGGGGGCGGGGCGGGGCGGGCCGGACGGTGGGGCGAGCCAACGGTGGCCGGACGGTGGGGCGGTTCGGTGACGGCGGTAGGATGGTGGAGCGGCTGGACGAACGACGGAGGCTAGACGGTGGGGCGGTCTGGCGACGGCGGTCGAATAGTGGGGCAGCCGGACGGCGGGATTAATTTTAGTAATACATCAATTTTACATCACAGTTTTATATAAAATCGATGTGTTTTCTCTTGTTTTTACATCGGTTAAAAACCGATGTCTTTTGTGCGGTTTTTTCTAAATCAGTCAAAAAGACATCGGTTTTAAAAATTTCAAAAACCAATTTCTTCCATATAAAAAAACCGATTTCTTTTGTGTTTTTTGTAGTAGTGTAATCAATTGATTTCGACTATCATATCAAAAATGTGAGATAGCTAAGTTCATGTCAAGTTGTAGAGATACAAAGCAATCAAACTAAGTTTCTTAACAACAAAACACTAATCTTAAAGCTAACTCACATGTGCAACTTACACTATTGGTAAGAGCACTCACCCTTGACAAATTTTGTCTTGGGTGAACCTACACAAACATTATCAAGATTCTCTTTGACAACAATGTTGAATCTAGAGTAAAGTTCTTCCACAACTTGATTTACAATAATATCATTGATACTTTTCTTTTCAACATTATTAGCAACACATGCATTGTCAAATTTTGCAAGGTTTCCATTCTTCACATTCCGGACATGCTTAACATGCTTTGTGACGTTATCATGCTTTCCATATTCAAAAGGTTTAGCATGTTTAAAATGAAGTCCAATCTCTCTATCCCTAGATGCATTTCCTATGCTGTAATATTTAATGAATTTAAAGCACTTGAGCTTGATATGGCTTACGGTATTGCAAAAATGACATATGGGAACAAAAGAAGAGATTTTACCTTCCGGAATGGGAGAAGCACAAATGGGAGTTTCAAGGAGTACCTTGTTCTTCAACTTGTTTTTTTTCTTGGAACGTCTCTTCTTATGAGCTTTCTTGTCAACAATGATCTCACTTGTAGGAAGTGATGCTTCTATAAGCTTCTCTTTAACTACCACGTCGCTTGAGCCTCCTAAAGTCAGACTAGAGATGATCCTATCCCTTTCAAAAACAATCCCCTCAACTTCTCTAAGCTTTTTGGCAAGAGTATTCTTTTCACCCAAGAGCCTCCGAGTAGTTGAAAAAAACTCATCCACTTGCAAATTGATCAAAACATCTTTCTCATCAACCTCTCTTAAGACTATCTCTAATTTCTCTTTAAGACTTTTCACTTTAGCCAAAAGATCAACATAGGTTGAATTATCAGTTAAGCACACTTGATGATTCGAATCAACTTCCTTATCCAATGAATCTTGACATACATTCTCTAGGATAAAGTGAGAGGTCGTGAATGCAACAAAGTTGCTCACCAACTCTTTTTCACTAGAAGACTCATCACTTGAGCTCTCTTCATCACTAGAGTCATCATCTTCACTCCATGTGGCCACCATGGCTTTTCCCTTCTTGTCCTTCTTAGAATCACAACTTGGACAATCCGAAGCATAATGTCCTAACTTCTTGCACTTGAAGCATTGGACCTTTCTATTGCTCTTAGCATGACCACTCCTCTCATGAGGTGGAGTAAAAGATTTCTTGACTTCCTTATCCCTTGAGTACTTGCCACTTGGCTTGGCACCTTTCCTCATGAACTTCCTAAACTTCATAACCAATAAAGCCATCTCCTCCTCATCATCGCTACTACTACCTTCCTTGACAATCTTGAGAGCTAAACCTTTGTTCTTAGCCTTCGGTTTCAAGCATGCCTCAACGGTTTGAAGAGATCCTAGCAACTCATCTAAGCTCATGATGTCAACGTCTTTACTCTCTTCAATGACGGTAACCTTGGCTTTGAACCTCTTTGGAAGAGATCTAAGAATCTTCCAATTTAGCCTTTCACTGGAGATAAGAGTACCAAGAGCTTGCCATTGGTTGGCGATGTCTAGTAGCCTGTCTTGGAAGTCAACAAACTTGTATTCCTTGTGTTGCTTGAGTAAGTGATCAAGTCTAATTCGATCATCCTCAAGGGAACAAAAACTTCTTCTTCCTTACTTTTGTAACTAACACTCATTTAAAGCTCATCAACAAAATTGTTAGTAGACAAATGCAATGACAAATAAGAAGAACCTTTTCCACAAATAAAAGGAGGACAACCATGAAACAAAAACCTAAGCAATTCACTAGTAAGTATAAACCGGATCTCATCGAGTGCCGTCCGACGACCCGCTTTGATATACCAATTGAAAGTATACAGACGTAGTTAAATAGCTTAAAGCATACCTAGAGGGGGGGGGTGAATAGATTTTTACGCCTTTTTCAATCCCTTGAACAAACTTACGTTTGTCCTTCAAGGTTGCCTTACATACAACACATAAACCAAGAAATCATACATAGACAATATAAGCATGTGATCATATAAGCATAGTCTATGTATTTCAATTAGTTGTATGAGGTATAATGACACATAAACTTAACAACAAAGAATACTTGTATTTCAATATATGTTCAATGTATTACAAGTATACTCAAATAACACTATACACAAGAATTACAATATACAAAAGAATTATATTTATAAATAAGATCAAATGAATAAGTACACAAACCACACTTCACAAAATCTTGTTTCAATATACATCACAAATGAATAATATTCAACAATATAACAACATACACATATACAAATATAACAGATAGAGATAGGAAGAATTAACACAAGAGATTTTTTAACGTGGTAAAACTTCCAAGGAGGAAACATCCACGGGTTGAACTACAACTATTGGGTACTGTATATATTGGATGGTAAATTAGAAATTCCTCAAAAGTGGCCAACATTGACCAACTTCCTATTGGAGTCTATGTTTACCCAACCTTATTGGAAAGTACGAAATCCCTCAATGATGCGAAGCCACCATATATTGGACAACATACAAAACTAACATCGATGGTTGATTAGAAATTCCTCAAGAGTGCATACACATCCCATGTACCCCGCTCTTTTGGAGTCTATGTCTATCCATACACCTAGGCCTACCAATAATGTAGCCAACTCCCTATCCAAGATACTCATGCCTCTAGGGAGCCTCCCATGCATGACTATCCGAGTCCTCCCGACTCTAGCCATGACTCCTTGCTTGCCTATCCGAGTCCTCCCGACTCTAGACAAGACTTTTTGCTTGGCTATCCGAGTCCTTCCGACTCAACCGAGACTTCATGCCTTTTACAAGGACTTCTTAGTGTGATCCTGTGAATGCAAATGATGCAAACAATCAATTCATCATAGAACATGTGATCAATACATTCCATGAAACAACTAAACCTAAACATGTGAGAATACAGGTAATAAAAGTCTAGATGCAAAACTTGAATAAAAACCTAGAGCATGTGTAAACACCTAACACATAAAACTCATAGTTTCATTCACACAAATAACACTTGAATAAATCATAATCATGAAGCACATATTCAAGATGTTATAAACATACACAAAAATGCTAGAATCACAAAATGTATTCAATGAATATTCTAGCCAACAATTAGAGCAAGGATATATTGAATAATCAATTAAATCCTATTTGTCTCTAAATACACATACAATTGAATTAATCCTAGATATTATCAATCAAAGGATCAAAACACATTTCGAAGATTATTAATCATAAAATGATTCAATCAAGTCACAAATAATCCTAGATATCAATCTAATCACAATACAACTCTCAAATATGTGAAAAACCTAGAATCTAAGAAACTAGTTCACATATGTCTCTAATTAGACTTTTGATTAAGATTGATTATGAAGCTATCTTTCACAATAGCATTCACCATACATATACATACATATAGAAGAAGAAACCCCAAGCAAATTAAAGGTTATAAAAGAAGAAATCTCAAAGATATGAACACTACCTTTCAATCACGAGCTGGTTCGTTTTTCTAGGTAGAACCACCACAAATATTGATCAAACAGCTACAAGACCACTTGGAAAAGGTAGAGGACTCAATTACAAACAATCTCCAACTTGAATCAACCAATTCCGAGTTCGTATGAGAAAGTTATGGTGTTTGGAAGGTGAGAAAAATTGGAGAGAAAATTCTGATTTGGATTTCCAGCTTTTTCTTCTTAGAATGAAATGGAGGGAATTGGAAATATTTAAAAGGAAGAGAGAGAGGGAAGAAACCAGCCAATAGAGGCATGCCACGTCAGCACCCCATGTGGGGTGCACGTGGTACACGTGGACAGAGGGCTGTTCAGCCCGTGTGTCACACGTGGCCCACATGTGGACACCATGGCTTGGCCTTTGGCCAAGCAACCTCCTCCCGCGCTCCTCTCGCGTTCTTCGACCATATTCGGGCCTCCGAACTCTGATTTCTAATCCGTATTCAGATTACGAATCATGACTCCCTCACGCACAACGAAGGCTATGAAAATTTACAAAAGGTTGAGAAATCATCTCGGAATACGATGACGAAAACAACTCAACGTATGAGAACGAAAAGTAGCGTAGCTACATCGTTTGGACTTGAAACCTAATGAATGAGTAATCGAAATGACCGGGACTCAATAAGGAATCATAAGAGATCATGTTCAAGTCCAAAAACAAAAATACGAAAATAAATAAACACAAAATCACACACCATGCCATTTCCTAGACATAGTCCTAGAACATGTAAATAACAATGTTTATCAAATTAAATCTAATGCATGTGCATACATTACCAAGTGTGTGAAAGTGATATATAAATGTTGTTCAATCATGCAGGGACACAAATGAATGCCATGTGTGTGTGTGCGTAGCCTTGTAAGAGAAATGAGGTCTTATATACCTTTGTAGACCGATAAAGCACATTTCTCTTTGAAGCCGGCATCTTGCATGAGTTGTGGCCAAGTATTTCTTTGACGCTTTGAATCTTCAATACTTAGACCACTAAACATTACAAGAGAACATCGTTTTGATATGGAATACATGCCAAGACAAACCAAAAACCTAACAAAAAGCACATCGGGCGGTTGCTTCTTCCTAGGCAACAACTTGGTGTATTGGTTTTACAAAAAGCAAAACTTGATTTCCTTGTCCATGGCCATGGCCGTGGCCGAGTACATAGCCGCGGGGAGTGGTTGCACCCAACTCCTTTGGATGAAACAAATGCTAGTTGACTACAGATTCAACCAAGGTACACTCACTCTCTTTTGTGATAACATGAGTGCTATTAATATTTCCAAGAATCTGGTACAACACTCTAGAACTAAACATATTGAGATCCGCCATCATTTCATAAGAGAACTAGTTGAGAATAAATGCATAGTACTTGAACATGTAGGTATTAATGATCAACTAGCGGACTTATTTACTAAACCCTTATATGCTACTCGATTTAAAACACTTAGTAGATCTATTGTGATTTGTCTTATGGAGTGATGAGTTTTAGTGATTGACCCCATATGGGGAACTCAAGCAAAGAGAGCTATATTGCATACTTGTCACATGCAAAAATTAGAAAAATCTTATGCCTATTTAATTAATTGCTTGAGTATCTTGGTTGCACATATAATATATGATATTTTTCTTTAATAAGTGTGAACCATGCTTTGTTTACAATCCATGTCATATTTATGTTCAATCATGCATTTTTGGACTAGGAGATTTACATAGGAAGTATGATATGAATGACCTATAGTTATCTCCATGACATGATGATTCTTAATTGACATGCTAATAATCTATGAAAAGCATGAAATTCTAATAACATGCTCAAATGAAAAAGCATGAATTGATGATTGCAATTCTTAAATGCAAAACTTGTGTGAAAAAGCTTATGAGACTCAAAATGAATAAAAGATCTTGCATCCGTTTAAAGGACTTTACAATCCAAATTATCTCTCTTTCTTTATTTGTTGAACATGGCTACTATCATACGGGTATCATTCCCGAAAAAATCAAATAGGGTGCAAAGTCGCTCATGCCATGTTTTGCGAGAAGTAGGGGGCCCATAACCCTTCCCCTTCAGCCTTTCATCGCCAGGTTTCTCGCGGAGGCTCAAAATACGCCGGCACAACTCGCCCCAAATAGTTATAGGATATTGATGTGCTTGTGCCTGTGCCTAATGTGGAAGTTGAAGGGTTATGGGCCCCCTACTCCTCGCGAGATCCGCCATTTTTACACGTTAAGACAGGCGAGCAATGGTGGCACGTATTTCCTTCTCTCCTCACCTGTGGAGAACTGGATTCCTGAGGGCGCGGCGAACCCTGGTTAGGTAGAGATTTCCAGTGACGAGAAGAAGAAAGGTTTTATTTGGGGCTTTCCCACTTCAAACAAGAGGTGGAAAAATAGTTGGTTTTTTGTTGGTGGCGAGTGGGGCCGAGATGTGCCAGCTAGCAGTCGCTGTAACCTTTCGACGAAGAAAGTTCCCAGGCACTTCACATCTCCTGAAGCCTGGTCGAAGGCAGTCCTCGTTTTGCTAGATGGGGAGATCTCTCACCTTGCCGCGACGACCGTCCTTCCTTTAGACTTGAGGGATAGGTCCTTCCTCTTAGATGAGGAGAAAATGATCGCTCAACGGGTTTTCCCATGCCTACCTGCTAGGCTACCTCGTTGTAAGTCTTTATCAGTTTTTTTTTTCTTTTGTATTATTGTTTCTTTTTATTCTGTTAGTGACACTTGGTTTATTTTTCTTGCAGTGAATGACTTTGATACCGTTTGCGACTTACAAGCCCAGGCAGTGAAGAATTCCGAGGCTGCCAGTAAAAGATATGCTGCTGGTTTGGCCAAGGAGGGAATTGCTAGCCCCGAATGGTGATGATCCCTCGGACGGCGAGGAGGCTGGTGATGTTACTGAGGGAGGTGTCGAGTCGGGGGAGCCCCCTATGCGTGCAGAGGTTGCTGCGAATGCTCCTGTTGCGGCTACCCCTCCTGTGAATACTCCTGCTGTGACTACTCCCAGTCGTAAAGGTAAAGAAAAAATGGGTGCTTCAGGAGGGGTCAGTGACATCCCTACTTTTAACGCGGATGTCCCTGAGACTCCTCTTGATCCTACGAGTGATCTGGTCCCCAGAGCTGGTAGAGGTAAACGCCCAGCTGAGGGTACCCCTGATCATGCTGCTCGACCCCCTAAGCGGGCATCAAGGGTAGTGCAGTATGTTGTCTCTTCAGACGAGGAGGGTGCTGATGAGCCAGCTTTTACCAAAACTCCCCCTACTTAAACGGCTATTCGTTAGGGTCCTGCTGAGGGGACCGATGCAGCGGTGCCTCCCCCCGAGGAGGTTGATGAATTAAATATCCCTTCTTCTACTCCGCCTCGAACAGCCTCTCCTCCGGTGGCCATGGGCGAGTCAAATGCTTTTTCAGATCAACCTAGGCCGTCTGGTCAGCCAGAGTCAGTTGATCGGCCAGGACCATTGAAGCAACCTGTGACCTCTGCTTCTGGTTCAGGTTTTG
Source organism: Acer yangbiense (assembly GCA_008009225.1). Classification (NCBI taxonomy): domain Eukaryota; kingdom Viridiplantae; phylum Streptophyta; class Magnoliopsida; order Sapindales; family Sapindaceae; genus Acer; species Acer yangbiense. Next base: position 23,594,741 of record CM017773.1, on the reverse strand, counting down.
CCCATGAAGCCCCTCTTGCGGGACCCACAGAAGCCGAAGAAGGGACCGTGTCTCTTTCTAATTTTTCAGCTACCGTAATTTGTGCACACCTGATTAATAATGATGTGTACATTGGTGAGGGTTGGGAGCATGTCAAAGACAAGTCCTGCAATAGGAAGATGGAATTTTTCTTCAACTACCACTCTCTGGTAAGCTTCTCGCCATAAATCTATGTATCTCTTTCATACATACTTCCTAATTCGGCTGTTTCTCTTTTCAGATGATGTCTGAGTTGGCTGATACCTACAAGTATGGGAACAAAGCTTCCCGGGAGATCAAGCGTTTGCGCGAGCGGGCTTCTACTTTGGCTGCTGAGAAGCTTTCTGCCGAAGAATCCTATGCTTAACAACTTGCTCAGCTAAGAGAGTCCTCCGATGGTCATCTGTCTGCTCAACTAGTTGCCGAGGAAAAACTGTCTGCTGCTGAGGAAGAGATTCGCTCGCTGAAGGAGTGTTTGTTTGCTAGCCAAGAATCCCTTGCAGCGCGTTTGGAGGCTGAGCGGGTAACTGGGGAGGCTAAGGAGAAAGCTGAACGTGAGGCGCTGGACTTGCGCAATCAGTTATCTTCGCGTGAACTCATTTTTGATCATTTAAAGGCTGTTTTGGAGGTTGAAGTAGTTGATCGCTTCAAGAGATCCCCTACCTACGACGCGCTTTTGTTGCGCGAATTTGAACGAGGCATGAGGCAGTCGAAGAAGTTCTTCGCCATGAAGGACCATTCGAATGACAAGGCTCTAAGGCGCTTTGACAGGTCTCTCCAACAGCATATGGCCAGCGGGGTGGATTCGATTAAAGAGCAGATAAAGCGATGGAAAGCCCACTGCCGTTTTAGCAGGACTGAGCCTTATCCCATGCATCTAGAAATCCCCAACAAGCGTGCCTTCAATACATACTATTCTGGTCAAAAGGGCAGCTTCTCTAGTTCTGGTGCTGATCCTAATTTGGGTCCTATTGCTGGTAGGGATTATGGGCCTTTCATGCCGGATGGGGATGAAGAAGTCACCTGGCCTTCTGAGGAGGAGATCGAAGATGAGGAAGACAGCGAGGGCCCTCCTGCAGCTAGTTGAGATTAGGTTTTAGGAATAGCTCATAATTGTAAATATCTATATATTTTTTGAACCTTCGAGTGTAAATGACTTTTTGATTCTATAAATTATTTTATAACTCCTTTAGCTCTATTTTTGTTCAGCTGCCTTTGCTGAGTTTTCGGCTTACTTAGTGTTTCACCAAGTTTTTAACATATTTTACAGCTGCCATTGCTGAGTTTCGGCGTACTCAGTGTTTGTCAGGACGTATCCGACCATACACTAAGTTTTTAACATGTTATTTAGTCAGCTACCATTGCTGAGTTTCAATATTATTGGGACGTCTCCCTCATGCTTTTTGCTTGTCTTTTTGGTTTTCAGCTGGCTTTTTCGTCTCATTAGGGATTTTACTTTTCCCGTAATGGCGATTGCCAATTTCTATAACTTGGGATTTTATTTTTCTCGCCAGTTTGCTGCGAGTATGAGATTCGTCTGTACGTGATGGTAGTGATGTATGACGGCGAATGCCCTTTGTGAATGGCGAGTCAAATCATGAATTTTCAGTAATAAATTACTCTTTATTGAATACTTCCTGCAACTCTTGTTAACATAGTCACAGATGAAAATGCTAAAATGAAAACTGTCTAAGAATAAAAAGAATGAAATAAATCCTAAAAGTAAGCGAGAAGTCAAGGGTAATATGTCTTCAAGTACTACACATTGCATGACCGAGGTAGTTCGCCTAAACCCTCTCGAGTAATGCGATATGCCCCGTGACCAGCTATGCCTGTAATTTGATAAGGCCCTTCCCATTTGTCCGCGAGTGATCTTGTAGCTTTGTCTCTTGTTCCTGGGTTCACCCTCTTCAGCACCAAGTCGCCAAGCGCGAACCTCCTTTCACGTACATGTGAGTTGTAATATCTGGCTACCCTCTGTTGGTACACAGTGTTTCTTATTTGTGCGTGCTCTCTTCTTTCTTCTAATTCATCCAGATCGCATTTTAACATATCAATGTTGAGTTCCGGTTGAAAGAGTTATACCTTTGGTGAAGAGAAAGATGTTTCCACGGGAATGACAGCTTCAGCTCCGTAAGCCGTGGAATATGGGGTCTCACCTGTTGAACCCCTTTCTGTGGTTCGATATGCCCAGAGTACCTGTGGTAGTTTATCTACCCAGCTACCCTTTTTCGTTGCCAATTTAGCTTTCAGGTTGTGTTTTATGATCTTGTTCACTGCTTCAGTTTGGCCATTCGTCTACGGATGTGCTGGGGAGGCGTAGTAGTTGTTGATGCCATACTTGTCACACAGCTCCCTGAATTTCTTGCCATCGAATTGGGTCCCATTGTCCGTGATGATAGTGTTTGGTATCCCGAATCTGTACAGAATATTTTTCTTCACAAAGCTTATAGTGTTTGCTTCCGTTATATGCACCAATGGTTCGGCTTCTACCCACTTCGTAAAATAATCCACGGCTACTATGGCGTGCTTCGCTCCTCCAGTTGCTGTTGGCATTGGGCCAATCAGGTCAATTCCCCACATGGCGAATGGCCAAGGCGAGGTAATACTCTGCAAGAGTTCAGGTGGTTGGCGGATGTTATTGGCAATTTTTTGACACGCCTCACATCTTGCTACCATTCTTTTAGCGTCGGCGAATAGTGTTGGCCAGTAAAAACCCTGCCTTAATGTTTTGTGGGCTAGGCTGGCACCCCCAGCGTGATTCCCATAATTTCCACTATGTATGCTTCTCAGGATACCTTCTGTTTCTTCAGGCCCGACACATCTCTGCAGCGCCCTTGAGTACCCCCTTTTGTACAGTTCTCCATTGAGTACTGAATATCTTATAGCTCTGTACTTCAATCATTTTGCTTCTAATGGATCACTTGGGAGTACATCATTGATGAGGTACTCTTTGGTTGATGTGATCCAGCTATCTCTTTCGCCAAAGACTGCCCCAACTTCCTTCGGTTTGACTATACTCGGCTGTAGCAGGCGGATCATAGAAATTGTTATGGGCCAAATATTGATCGTGGCGGATGCCAACTTGGCCAAGGCGTCAGCCTGTTCATTTTCTTCTCTGGGGATCTGAACAATTCTATATTCTTTGAATCTTTCCAGTAGCTCCTTTGCTAATTCCAGGTAGGCGATCATGCTTTCATCTCTCGCCTGGTATTCATCTAGCACCTGATTGACAACAACTTGAGAGTCGCTGAATATTTCCACTTCATCTGCTCCTAGTACTGTGCAAACTTTTAGTCCTGCTATGAGTGCCTCGTATTCAGCTTGATTGTTAGTAGCTTTGAAGTCAAAACGCAAGGCACATTCGACTGAGTCTCCTTCTGGGGTTGATGCCACTACCCCTGCCCCGCTGCCGTGCGTGTTTGACGACCCGTCAATGCGGAGTTGCCATTTGAATACTTTCTTGTTTTGCTCCACCATCATTCTTGCCACCTCTATGCTTGGCTCGGTGAACTCTGCTACAAAGTCTGCCACTGCTTGGGCTTTGATTGTTGTCCTTGGAAGATACTCTACATCGAATTCACTCAACTCGATTGCCCACTTTGTCAATCGACCGGATACTTCTGGTTTTTACAGAATTAATTTCATTGGGCAGTTGGTGTATACTCCGATTTTATGAGTCTGGAAATATGGCCTTAACTTCCTTGCTGCTGTTATTAGAGCGAGTGACATTTTTTCAGCCAGTGAGTACCTGGTTTCGACTGGTGACAGTGCTTTACTGGTGTAGTATATTGGTTTCTGGATCCCCTTATCTTGTCTTACTAGCACGGAACTTGTGGCTGCTTCAGAGACGGATAAGTACATATACAATGTTTCTCCTGTTTCCGGTTTTGATAGCAGCGGTGCTTGCCCGAGGTAATCCTTCAAGGCCTGGAAAGCTCTTTCACAATCCTCGTTCCACACGACCCCCTTTCCTTTCTTTAGGGCTTTGAAAAATGGTAGGCATCGGTCCGTTGATTTAGCTATGAACCTGCTCAGCGATGCCAGGCACGCCGTGAGTCTTTGGACGTCCTTCAAAGTTCTTGGTGAGACCATATTTGCCAGCGCTTGGATTTTTTCAGGGTTCACCTCTATTCCTCTTTGATGCACTTGATATCTTGGAAATCTCCCAGACGGTACGCCGAACACGTATTTTGCTGGATTCAACTTCATTCCATACCTAACCAACACATCGAATGTCTCCCTTAGGTCATCTATATGCTTATCTGCTGTGATGTTTTTTGTCAGCATGTCGTTAACGTAAACCTCCATATTTTTTCCTATCTGTTTGGCGAACATTTTGTTGACTAAGCGCTGGTAAGTTGCTCCAGTGTTTTTCAAGCCGAATGGCATGACTGTGTAAAAGTATAACCCTTGATCTATGGTGAACGCTGTCTTCTCCTCATCTGGCTTGTGCATTTTTATCTGGTTATATCCTGAGTATGCATCCATGAAACTTAATGTTTCATGTCCGGCAGTTGCATCGACCAGCTGGTCAATTCTTGGTAGCGGGAAGCTATCCTTGGGGCAGGCCTTGTTCAGATCGGTGAAGTTGACGCACATCCTCCATTGGCTGTTCTTCTTTTTCACTAGAACTACATTCGCCACCTATTCCGGGTACTTAACCTCTCTGATTGATCCTGCGGCGAGCAACTTGGACACCTCCTCTTTTATTGCCACACTTCTCTCTGGGTTAAAGCTTCTCCTCTTTTGCACTACTGGTTTGCATTTTTCGTTCACAGCCAAGTTGTGTGAAATCACACTTATTTCAATCCCCGGCATGTCTTCATGGCTCCAAGCGAAAATATCCTTGTACTCTTTCAACAAGTTTGTCACATCTATCTTAACCCGTTCAGTCAGTCTTGCTCTGATCTTGATTGTTTTGTCCGGCTCTGCTTTGTTTAAAACAATCGACTCAGTTGGCTATTCCTTTTCTCTGCTCGTTTTGTCCCTTGGGTCCAATTTAAAAGTTTCCGGGTTATCCTCCTGCACTTCCTTGTTTACCTCGAATATGCTTAATGTCTCCATCCCTGCCTTATCCTTGAAGATTGACAGGTTGGCGCGGCGTGCCATCTCTTGTGACCCTTTCAATTCTCCGACTCCGAATTCTGTAGGGAACTTTACTTTCAATGCATGGGTTGAAGTGACGGCTCGAGCTTTGTTAAGAAACGGTCGACCAAGCAAAGCATTATACGGCCAATTATGGATGTCGACTACAACAAAGTCCAGCAGGATTGTTCACCTACATGGTGCTGTACCAAACCTCACCGGCAGCTTCACAGTTCCCAATGATTTTACTTCTGCGCCCCCAAAACCTTTCAACGGCACATGGAAGGGTTCTAGGTCTTTTCTATCCAGCCGCAACTTATCGTATACCCTAGCACTTAGAATATCAGCTGAACTCCCGTTGTCAATCATTACTCGAAGGACATCCCTGTGTGCTATTCGAACCCCCACTACGATTGCATCATTAGGCTTTGCATCAATTCCGTTTGAGTCTTTTGCTGTAAATATTATGGGGTCATGTCCTTCTCTTCCTTTCTTAGGGTTTCTTTGCACAGAATTGATCTCCATGCTTCTGCTGTCATACATTACTTCTCATACTTCTGACATCCTTTCTCGATTGCTTCTCCCAGTATGAGGTCCGCCAAAAATGGTGTTTATGGTGGCGTTAGGGCTGTTTCTCCTTGGACTCTTTCTTTCCTGTCCGTTTCCTTGGTGGCTATCCTAGCGACCACCGTGCTTGTCCCCTTTTAAAGCAAATCCTTCAGGTGCCCATCTCTGATCAAGCTCTCAATATGATCACGCAGCTGAAAACATTTTGAAGTCTCATGCCCATGATTTTTGTGAAATCGGCAATATTTAGTTGTATCTCTCCTGACATTTGCTGATTGCTGCCGAGGGTATTTGGCGAGTCCTTTGTCTTCTACCACGGAAAGTATTTCCTTCTGATCGCTGGTTAGAGGGGTGTAATGGTTGTACCTTCCTCGAAACCTATTGGCTCGAGCGTTTCCCCTGCTTTCCCTTGGATGCCCCTTTTGGCCTTTCTCATCTCTCTAGTGGTCACGTGATTGTATCTTTTTGTCATCCTTATGTTCTGATTTTGAGTCAGGTTTGTGTCCGTGTACGTAACTACCCCCTTGCGTTACTTCTTCTTCTTCCGCCAGTGCATAGTCGCCAGCTATTTCCATCATCTCCTCATAAGTTTTCGGTCTATCTCTTCGCAGGTCAAAGGATAATCGCTCGCTTTGTAACCCATTGGTGAAAGCGGCGATAACAGCTACATCACTGGCGTCTTCAATTTGAGTAACCTCCTTCCCGAATCTTGCTAGATATTTCTTGATTGACTCATTGCGTTCCTGCTTCAAGTTTGATAGATGAGCAAGCGACTTTCTTCTCTGCACACTCCCCATGAATTGTCTTATAAATGCTTTGCTAAGGTTCGAGAAACTGCTTATACTTCCGGGTGGAAGTCTTCCAAACCACCTGGAGGCGAGGTCGCCAAATGTTTGCGGGAAGGTGAGACATAGCAGTCCGTCATTGGATGAATACTGGGCCATAATGTTGCGGAATCGACGAACATGCTCCTTCAGATCCCTATTCTCCTTATACTGCTCAATGGTTGGCATTCTAAATCTGTCCGAAAATCGGGTGAATGTATACAAACGTAGTTAAATAGCAAAAAGCATGCCTAGAGGGGGGGGGGGGGGGAATAGGTTTTTACACCTTTTTTCAAACCCTTGAACAAACTTTCGTTTGTCCCTCAAGGTAGCCTTACACACAACAAAATAAGCCAAGGAAGACATACATAGACAATATGAGAATACAATCATGAGAGCAAAGTCTAAGTATATCATTTAGTTGTGTGAGGTATAAGAACAAGTAAACACAACAACAAAGTAAGCTTGTATTTCAATAGATGTTCAATGAGTTACAAGAGTGATCAAATATCACTAAACAAAAATTACAATATACAAAATAATCATAGATACAAAAATGATCAAAAGAATGGATCCACAAATCACACTATACAAAGTCTTGCTTCACAATATATCATAAGAGAATATTATGAATCAAGATAACAAAATATACAATTAAAATATAAGAGACAGAGATAGGAAGAATTAACACAAGAGATTTTTTAACGTGGTAAAACCTCCAAGGAGGAAACATCCACGGGTTGAACTACAACCATTGGGTACTATATTATTGGAAAGTAAACATAGAACATTCACAAAGTGACCAATCTTTAGCTCACCCAACCTAGTGAAGTCTAAGCCTACCCAACCCTATTGGAAAGTGTAAAATCCCTCAATGATGCGAAACCACCATATATTGGACACCACACAAAACCAACTGTAAGGATTCCCGTTTTGTTGATTGGCTTATTTCGTGGTCAAACCACATGTTGGGGTTTTGAATGTAAGGGTAGTCTAAGTGTTTGGTGTTGAAGATCAAAGGCCCTTCCATGACCTCAAGATACAAGCACGCCAAAGGTATAATCTCTTGTGCTTGTTTTTCTTTGAAGAGATTTAGTAGCACACACACACTTAGCATTCTTGCTATGATTGCATACTTGCTTATTTTTATGTGCATCTCTTCACATGTCACTTTACACACTAGCACTTTGGTTGATATATCTTGTTGTGTGTATATGTGCCTTATAATTCGTTTCCCGACATTGTTCGGAAACGTCCGCGCTTGTACTAATTAGTGCTTGGTTTCGCGGGAAGACCGCCTATGGAGAATGCCCTTGGCTTCTCCTTGGTTTTCACCATTGTTGGTGATCGGCGGTTATGATCGGCGGCCTGGCCGCCGAATGAAACCGCCGTTTCAGTCCAGATTGGTCTGAAGCAATTTTGGGGTCCAGATCGGCGGTCACGACCGCCGTTCGAAACCGCCGTTCATACCTGATCGATTTTAATCTCTCGGGTTTGATTCGGCGGTTGGATCGGCGGTCTCGAAACCGCCGAATGAAACCGCCGTTAATGCTCTGTTCTTCACGAGCTCAATTCGGCGGTCGTCATCGGCGGCCTGGCCGCCGATTTAAACCGCCGAACGGTGCGTTTCAGGGGCAAAAGTGTCTTTTCACATGCCCAATTCTTGATGTCTATAAATATCTTGTTTTCTCAATCTCTGAATAAGTTTCTTGAGCAATTAGAACCCTAATCTTTCAAGAGAGATTTTTGAGAAAAAATCAAATCAAGAACCTATCTTTAAACACTCAAATCAATTCCCTTTTGCATCAAATTTCATATTTGATCTTCTATGCCTTCATAGAATTGATCCATGCATGGTTTTGAATCATCACATCTTATTTGGTATGTTCTTCACTAATTTCATATTACTTTAGTGTTTTTCATATTAATACATCTCTTTAATTACTTGTATGCTTTTGATTATATGCTAGATACAAGTTAGAGATTATTTGTGATGAAAATTAATTGAGTGTTGTTTGTGATAGCTAATTAGGTTTTTAATTAATCTTGATTAGCTAAGCTATTTGACATGTCATTTAGCAATTGATATCTAGGGTTGATTAAATTGATTATATCATCATCCTAGATAAGCATCTAAGGTTACCTAGCCTTGTTTGTTATTTGAATATTCATATATATATTCACATAGGTTGTTTCTCTTCATAGAGAAGTAAGTCTTGAGGCTAAGAGTGCTTAGGCCTCAAGCAAATTGGAATAGGGTTGCTAATAAAGGCCCGCTGGGTAGAAGTGAGGGGTTACAGACCGGAATGTTAGACGAGGTCTACATAGGTTGTAAACTTCATTTCAATTAGTGATTTCGAGTTCCGAGTGTGGCGCACTATACAGCCCGTGGTTTTTCCCAGTGGTTGGGTTTCCACGTATACATCAAGTGTTATTTAAATTCCGCACTATATTACACTTGTATGTATTTTTGACTAGTAGGGGCATTTTCGTAAAATTGACTTGCATGCGAAAATTGGGTAATAATAGCTAAAATCTATTCACCCCCCCCCCCCCCCCCCCTCCTAGCTTTATATTGAACACGCCTCGAGTATTTTAAGAACTTTCACCAACATCGATGGTAGATTAGAAATTCCTCAAGAGTGTATACACCTCCTGTGTATCCCGCTCTATTGGAGTCTATGTCTAACCATACGCCTAGGCCTACCAATATATTAGCCAACTCCCTATCCAAGGCACTCTTGCCTCTAGGGAGCCTCCCATGCATGACTATTCGAGTCCTCCTGACTCTAGCCATGACTCCTTGCTTACCTATCCGAGTCATCCCGACTCTAGGCAAGTCTTCTTGCTTGGCTATCCGAGTCACCCCGACTCTAGCCAAGACTTCATGCCTTTTACAAGGACTTCCTAGTGTGATCATGTGAATGCAAATGATGCAAACAATCAAATCAACATAGAACATGTGATCAATACATCCTATGGTACAAATAGACCTAAACATGTGATAACACATTCAATAAAAGTCTAGATGCAAAATACGAGAATAAAACCTAAGCATGTGAAACACCAAACACATAAGCTCAAAGTCTCATTCACACAAACAATACTTGAATCAAAATATATTCATGAAGAACAAATTCAAGATGCTATCAATATACAATTAAATGCTAGATATATGAGATTAAAATCAATCAATATTCTAGCCAAAAATATAGAGCAAGGATTTGAGATTTACATCAATCAAAACCTAGATTCTCTAAATCACAAACAAATACACAAATCCTAGATTTCATCAATCAAAGGATCAAATCAAATCTCAAGGTCATTTATCACAAAATTAATTCAATTAAGTTCCAAACAACCTAAGATGCCATTCTAATCACAATACAACTCACAAACATATGTAAAATCTAGAATCATAGAAACTAGTCAACATTAGTCCACAAATTGACTTTCAATTAGAATGATAGTCAAGCTATCTTTCTCAATAGCTTTGACCAAACATAAACATAGATATAGAAGAAGAAACCCCAAGCAAATGGAAGGTTAAAAAGAAAGAAATCCCAAAGTTAAGTCCAATACCTTGGTTGCTCGAGCTGGTTCGGAAATCAGTGTGAAACCACCAGAAATCACGATCAAACAGCCCCCAAACCACTTGGAGATGATAGAGGACTCAAATACGAACACTCTCCAACTTGAATCACTCAAATCCGACTCCGGATGAGGAAGATATGGTGTTTTGAAGTTCTGAAAAACTGGAGAGGATATCTTACGGGAAAATCAATTTTTCTTCTTAAAAATTTCAAATGGAGAGAGAGAGGGAAGATATAGGAAGAGAGAGAAGACAAAATCAACCAATGGTGTGAGACCACGTCACCCCCTGGCCGTGGGGGGCGTGTGGCCCACACGGGGGCAGAGGCCCCTCCAGGCCGTGGGGCCCACGGCCACACCAACGGCCAGCCCAAGTGGCCTCATGGCCTGGGCTGTCTCCTCGCGCGCTCCCTCGGTTCTTCAGCCCGTATCTTGGGCATCCAAACTCCGATTTTGAATCCGTTTCTGGATTACGAACCATGACTCTCTTACACACGACGAAGACTACACAACTTTGAAAAACGGTTGAGAAATCATCTTGGAAAACATCGATGAAGTCAACGAATGAGAACGAAAAAGTAGCGTAGCTACATCGATTGGACTCGAAACTACATGAATGAGTAACCGAAATGACCGGAACTCAATAAGACATCAAATATGAACATGTTCAAGTCCACGTACAAAAATATGAAAACATACAAGCACAAATACACACACATATGCTAGTTTCCGGACATAGTCCTAGAAAATGCAAAACACAAAGTTTACCAACATAATATGAATGCATGAGCATATTTTGCCAAGTGTGTGAAAGTGATATATAAATGAAATTAAATCATGAAGGAACACACAAGAATACTATGTGTGTGTGTGCCTAGCCTTGTAAGAGATATGAGGTCCTTTAATACCTTTATTGACCAATGATGCACGAATCTCTTAAAAGCCGGCTTCTTGAATGAATTGTGGATGAGACGTCCTTCGTCTTCTTTATTCTTCAATATACTAACCACTAAACATTACAAGAGAAACACGTTTTAATATGGAATTAATGCCAACACAAACTATAAACCTTACATCGGGTGCGAGCAATATTTTCAACAAATAGGCTATCCGACTCATCATCCGAAGATACGTTGCGACCATTCCTTCGTGCCATCGCTGAAACCTTCCTTGATAGCTCTTGTAAGGCGACATCTCGCTGACCAATTGGCTCCCCTGTTGGATCGAGTCTGCTCTTGACTGTCATTCTCCCATAATTGCCTCTATCATCCGGGCTCCTTCTATCTTCTGTGCTTTCGGATCTTCTTCGTCGTGCTCTTTTGGATCGTAATTCCCTTCGTGGACGAGGACTTTTATCTTTAGACGAGATAGAACGTTGTCTCCGCCGGTTCCTTTGGTATGTGTCACTAGAATAGATCCCATGTGTTCTTATCTGGTCCCGCTCCTCCCTAGATTCTTCGTTCATCACACCTTTTCCCTTCCTTTGTTTCCTACCCTCGAAATCCTCAGGGTAACCCTGGGGAGTCTCTTCAGTGGATTGTCTCGCTTGAGCATCAGAGGTTGCGATGTGAACTTCCGACCGTAGTCTTCCAGGCGACTGGATTCCCGGAGTGGTTAACTCATAGGGAGACGAAACTCCCAATCCTATGGGAAGCGAAAGCCCTATTTTGCTTGCCTCGTTGATTAAGTTTACCAATGCAGTTTGGAAGTGCTGCAGAACCCCGGGGTCGGCTGCCCTAGTTCCTGGCGTTGATGCTGACTGTTCCCCGATTGTCACCGCCCTATCTCCTGTCGGTGCGGTTGGTTCAACAATTAGATCTCCGCTGGAGTTACCATCTTTGTCACTGTCGTTGTTCATGTTTCTCAATTCGCAAGGGTTCCTCGAAGTTTTTGTTCAAGCGACTCCCTCCTTCTAGCGCCAATTGTTGACGGTGAAATTTGGATTGCCACGCACTCAACAATTATATTAATTCAATGTAAAACGAGAAAATAAAGAATGCATGCTAGAGACAGATTTTACGTGGAAAACCCTTGAATGGGAAAAAACCACGGCGCCCCAGAGGGCAGAAAGATAATACTATGCTTATTGCTTTGTTTACACACTTAGATCTCTCATACAATTGCTCTCTTCTCTCAATTTGTGACCCCCTCCTCATGGGATAGATGGTTCTATTTATACATGTTAATTAGGGTTTCCCCTTGCTTTTAGCCGTGTTGGTGGTAGGATTCCCCCTTTGATTTGTACTAGGATTCCCATGTTGTCACGGATTCGGATATGCTTTATCTCTTTTCCTTTTTATGATTCCTTGTTGCCATGGGTCTTCTAGAAGTTAGGGTTTATTTCTGTGTTCCTGCCGAGTTGGTTTGGACCCAGTACGTTGATGCAGCGAACACTTCCACTTCTGGGTATTACCTTTCGGCGACCACGTTTCTATCTTTGGCGAGTAAATGTCTAGCTCTGGCGACCACACTCTTGACTTATTGACTTAAGACAGCACACTAACTGGCCACGTTTTTCTCCCTTGACCTGGTCAATGGGTGACGTGGCCACCTTTTCTTCAGCATTTATTGATTCTGTTGATGACATGTATGCTTGGCGAATTTATACATACAACATAAGACTTGTGGCTAAGATTGCTTAAGCCACAAGCCAATTGGACTAGGACCACTTTTAAAGGCCCGCGGGTAGAAGTGGGGGGTTATTGACCAGAGTGTTTGACGAGGTCAACATAGGTTGTAAACTCCATTTCAATTAGTGGATTTGAGGTTCGAGTGTGGTGCACTTACTAGCCCATGGTTTTTCCCGTGAGGGTTTCCACGTATATATCTTGTGTTATTTAAATTTTGCACATATTACACTTACTATATTAAATTGACTAGATAGGGGTATTTTCGTAATCTTGACCATACACGAAAATTGGGTAAAATTGGTTAAAATCTATTCACCCCCTAGATTAATATTGTACACACCGTTATTAGTTTCAATTAATATGTCAATTAAATAATCATATTATTTAATAATATTTAATTCAACAATTAAATAATATATCAATTAAATAATCACATCATTTAATTAATTACCAAAATATATTTAAGGTACTTTCATAACACAATTAATTGGACTATCCAATTCTCCGTGAGTCTTATTACTATCAATCGTATAGGGCTAGCAAGGGGACTTAATGGACCCACAGTTTTGAGCTCCTATAATACTTAGAAAAAATTAATTAAACTCTTTAATTAATATTTCACAATTATTAACCTTGGAGTTATTCCACTAAAAACCCAAGTTGTACTCTCGTAACTGTAGATGTTTTACACAACTAATTTATCAGTGTCCATTGATATAGCTATTACATATGGTATGATCCTCCATAAGTGGTTCATAATTAGAGCTAGGTCATAAAGTCTATTATACCTCTCTAATTATATCTTTTTCTTTTAAGTACCATTGATTCTCTTGAATGATTATATCCTTCATTTATTTATGGATGAAGGAAAGCGCTCTTAATCGTTCAAGCCCCGAATCAACCCTTAAGGGAACTACTTATCTACTTCTCGCAAGAAGGAGTGGATTCCCCTATTGTGTGTATACCTTCCCAGCCACAAGCCAAACCGTGATTCCAAGATAAAGAGTTATTGACCGAAAATGCTATTCCGATCTCACCCATGGCAAATCAAAAACCACGATCTGACCTGAATGAGTCAGCAAGACACTCAGGATTTAGATTACCTATATATAACCATCATTAGTCGATATATATGAATCTTTTCAACTAACGGATCTTAGTAACAGATTCATATAGATCGTGGCCCAGTCCTATATGATCACATCATATAAGGTGCCTCCATTCTCATAACATCATATGAGTAGTCTAGGATAAGACCACCGTACAATACGGAATGGACCACAGCTGTAGATTAATCACAAATAAAGTACCTAGCTTTATTTGCTTTCTACGGACTCTTTAGATTGCATGTCTCAAACTGAATTCCTATGTATATGACATTCATATACTCAGTTTGAGATTACATCTAGCAATCTTGGATGTTAGCATATATAATATAAGCGTATGAATTAATATATTTGAATGAAATAATTACTTCTTTTATTATTGAATTTATAACATTTACAAATTATAAGATTTAGGGCATAAATGCCAACAAAGTACCAATTAACTCTTAATGAATTGAGCCAAAATATATTAATTTCATTTTAGTCCACTAAAAACTGAAATTGCACTCTTGAATTAAAATAAAATATATTAAATATTTTTATCTTAAGCAATTGTGTAAAATATGTATCCTCATGAAAAATACCAATAATTAAAATGCCTTTTCACCGTTGCATTATTAATTATTTTATTCCCTAGGACCGTCCTTATGCCTAATGGATAATTTTGATTTATCATAAATCATGATTCAATAACTCATTATTGAATAAGTGGTACCAAGATTTATTATCCATGTCCTCGTAAAACCCATAAGGTGGTATTTACTCTTATTTGATTATAAGAGCCATGATGTCCATATCTATAAATATATATCCACTATGACATATGAATCAATAATGCCAAACTATCGAGATTAAATCGTTATTCTATGGTCGTACCCATTGATAGCTCAAACGTTATAACTCATAATACATATGGTACATTATTTATCTAAGGATTAAGATAGATATTTCAGTAGCTCTATTGTGAATGTATTATTTCATTAACGGTAAAATCGAAATATACTATTCACTTTATCCATTCAATACATCACATGTAATAGGTTTTTTGTTCAAAGTTTTTCATTTGGTGATTCTAAACTCATCACTTCCCAATTGAAAACAAAGACCCACAACTTTAATCAAGATGAGGTGTACATCATGTATCTTAACTTGTGAACATTTTTAGACTAAATAAAGAATTATATCTATCACGCATAAATTTCTTTATGTGAATAATTCTTTATGTTTCTTTTAGTCTTGGATCCTTAGAATATTTTACTTTTGACATATATAATAAACAATTTATACATGCTACATAGTTTATTTGTAAATGAAAGACTTTTATTGATATCAAATGATTTGTTACAGAAAAACCCTTGCTTTAAGGCATACTTCCTAACAATCTCCCACTTGCACTAAAGCAAGTGTGTCATATCCTTCATCCCAAAACCTTTTAGGTGACTGTTAAAACTCTTTTGTGGTAGAGTCTTTGTGAATGGATTTGCCAGGTTATATGCTGATACTATCTTACATACGGACACATCCCTTATTTGTACGATTTCCCTAAGTAAATGATTGTTAAGATTATGCTAAATAGCAAGAGTGTAATATTGTTTTTGACAATCTTTTCATATTAATAAAGTGATCTCTGTTTTAAACAAATCTTATAGCATTTATAGATTGAATATTATAATTGTCAAAAGTAAATAATCATAAGGTCAAAAGACTATGAGAAAAGAAGAATTGTTCATACATCTGGATATGTATGAGGGAGACACAATTCTTTAGTTAGTCTTGAATAATGTTCACAACTTAAGGTAAAGGTTGTGCACCTTTATTTTGTTAAAGTTGTAGATTCTTTTGCTAGCATTTGAGTGGGATCAAATGTGTTATGATGGGTCTAAATCATTAAAGTGTCTTTGAGTAAAAGAATCTAGTGCACTAGGTGCATTGAATAGGATCACAATGAAATACTTTATCTAGAACCGTCAATAGATAAAAGTCTTTTCATTATGAGGGCAATCAGAGAGTCTATCTTAATCCTGAGATAAATGATGGACTTATGGTTACAAGTGTTATCATTCGAGCTATCAATGAGTACGATTATATAGCATAGTCTATCTTTGATAGTTTGGTGGTATTCATTTACTAATTGATAGAGGAATTCATTTATAGATAAGGATATCGTGGCTTCATTTATTAAATGAGAGTATAATATCATCATATGGATGTTTTGAGGTATTGGATATTAAATCTCAACGTTGAGTTTTTGATAGTGACTATTGAAAACATGGCTTCTGGACAAGTCAAAATATCCAAGTTCAAAATGTGGTCATATGAGTAAATATGGTAACTTGGAGAGCTATAGATGGTCTATGAGCTCTTGGCGATTACTGATATTATTCATGAGGATTCACTATTTCCAATAAGATTGTCTAGGGTATGAATGAGAAACATTTACTTGTTCTATTTTTATTTAAGAGTGCAATTTTAGTTCTTTAGTGGAATGATCTAAAATTAATAGACCGAACCTAAGTGAATCATTTATTGATTGTGATTGAGTTATGTCTATTGAAGCTTAAATTAAGATAGTCCGCCAAGATCCCCAATCCACATGGACTTGCATGGATCACTTGATATATTCTACCGGACTAATTTATGGGTCCATCTAGAATTGTATTAAGGCATGTGGACTTGTTTCTTTTAGTAAGATTGGGCCTAGTTCACATGTGGGCCTTTTAATTAAGGTCCAATGGA
Source organism: Acer yangbiense (assembly GCA_008009225.1). Lineage (NCBI taxonomy): Eukaryota > Viridiplantae > Streptophyta > Magnoliopsida > Sapindales > Sapindaceae > Acer > Acer yangbiense. The sequence goes on along the minus strand of CM017773.1, from coordinate 23,578,181 downwards.
TTAAATGAAATGAGAAAATAATATATAGCCCATGTATGTATATATGGGCGGCAAAGCCTAAATAAAAGTCTAATATATTATTTTATTTTATTATTTGATTAAATGAAAATTAATTGATTGATTGATTAATTATTTAATTAAAAATCAAAATCTTTTTCTGACTAGGAAATATGTTTCTTAGTAGTATACTATTGTGGTAGTATAATGAGAATAAAAGACTTTATTTGGTAAGAAGATAAATAAAATGATTTTATTTATCTAGTCAAATTAGGAAGTCTTTGATATAGTCACAAATACACTAAAGAGTTGGATTATGGTTTGATTTCTAAAAGATTGATAGGAGTCCTTTGTGGAAACACAAATCCTCTTTTGTAGAGGATTTCGGTCACCTTATCAATATAGACTAAAGAATTCGGCCAACCCTAATTGTAATAGGGCAAGGAATTCGGTCACCATATATAAGACAAGTGATAGAATTCAGCCACCCCTAATGCATGGCTTGAGAGTTATTTTCTTTTGCTTGAGAAAAATAAAATCCAACTCTAGACATTAGTGTGAGAATTCGGCCAAGAGAGAAAAAGAGAAGAGATCGTTTTATTTCGATAGTGCACTAGTGGCTTATACATCAATAGGCTTTGTGCACAACTTCGAATAAGATTCACGCGAGTTTCGATCATTAGATTGAGAATTCAAAAGTGACTGGAGCGTTCTTTGTTATCTTTTAGAGGTTTAGTGACTAACGAAAAAGAAAAAGTTTTGTTATCCATCCTCAGGTACACAATTCAAAAAGAAGGAAGACCACGCTCCTAGGTGATTCACGTTCGTGATTGGATTGGAAGATCTTGTGGATTACCATCGATGCAACGTCAATCGGATCATGCAACAAAGGTAGGATACTTTTAATCATATATGTTAATCAATTAAAGGGTTAAGGTTCAACTTATGAAAAAATTTTAAACTATACTAAAACCTCTTTTAGTCTCGCTTCTGCTGCGTGCACGTGTTTTTCCCTACAATGATCACACTTGCACTTCTTTGTTGTATCTTGTTAGTGTGTCTAGTAATTTGTTTCCCGAAGATTGTTCGGAAACGTCCGCGCATGCACGATGGTGTGCTTGGTTTAGCGCAAGGATCACCTTCAGAAAATGCTCTTGGCTTCTCCTATGGTTTCACCATAATTGGTGAAACGACGGTTTGATCGGCGGTCATTCGTTTGAGTCCAGAAGGTTCTGGAGTAGATCTATGGCTATGATCGGCAGCCCCAACCGTCGATCGAAACTGCCGATGAGACCTAATTGATTTAAATATCTCGGTCTCAAATCAGCGGTTGTTATCGGCGGCCATGTTACCACCGATTGAAACAGCCGTTGATCCCCTGTTCTCTCAGGTTCAATTCGGCGGTTATGATCGGTGGTTGGTGGCCGCCGAATGAAACCGCCGACTAGCGCGTTTCATGGGCAAACTTGTCTTTTCACCAAGCCTTTTGTTGCTCTCTATAAATACATCATTATGTCACTCTCTTTCACTCAGCTCTTTGATCATCAAGAACCCTAAAATAGAAAGAGAGAGTTTTAAGAGAAAATGCATCAAGATTGCTCCTTTGATTCTCTAAACTCATTTCCATGTGTATGAAACTTCATTTAAGCTTCATCTAGGATCATCTAGGATGCATCTAAGCATGGGTCTTCTTCAACAAACATAGTTTGGTAAGTTGAATACCATACTCATCCGTTTTAGTGTTCTTACTTGTCAATTAATCTCTTTTATAACTTGTATGCTTTTAGATCATATTCTCAATACAAGATTAAGATTATTGTGTTGTTTGATTGTGAGTTGTATTTTGATAGCTATAACATCTAGGATTATTTTATCTTTGATAGCTATGTTGTATGCCATGTCATATAGCAATTTTGATATCTAGGATTGTGATTATTATCATCTTTCATCCTAGATAAGCATTTAGTGTAACGTAGCATTAATTGCATAATTGAATATCATGATATTCACTTAGGTTGTTGATCTCTTTAGTGAGAATTAAGTCTTGTAGCTAAGGTTGCTTAGGCCGCAAACAAATTTATCTAGGTTCGTTATTAAAGGCCCATTGGGTAGTAGTGGTGGGTTCGTGGCTGTGTAGGGTTTGACGTGGTCAACCTAGGTTGTGGACACCATTACAAATAGTGATTTTGAGGATCGTGTGTGGCGCACATAACAACCCGTGGTTTTTCCTTGTTGAAGGTTTTCACATAAAAATCAAGTGTCATTTAAATTCCGCATTTTACACTTGATTTAATATTGTGACTAGTTTGGGGCGTAAAATTGAATATTGACTAATCAAGAAAAATTGGTAATATGACTTGATTAAAATCTATTCACCCCCTAGATTATATTAGACACACCATAATTGTTTCAAGACCAATATATAAAAATTCAAGAATTAAAATTGGTAAGCGATTATTTAGAAACATCATAGGGCAATCCAACATCACTTGTAGCATTATTACCTCAAAGGAAGCCTCGAGTCACCAATTCACCACCATTGACATTGCCACCAAATTCCACATTCCTATAAGGCTGCATGCCTTGAGCAAAAATTGAAAGCTGTTTAAACTGATTCAGAGCAAGTAATTGAACAGAACTGAACTAGTTTTGATCGGTTCGATTCAATTTGGTTTTGGGCCTAATGGTCTTGATGTGCCTGATGAGTTTTGTTTTTTGTTTTTACATATTTTTGAATTTAATGGGCTTTTGGATGTTAATTTTGGACCAATATTTACTAATTTTCATGAATTTTTATAATTCAAAGCCAAAAAAGCCACAAATCAAACGTAGCTAATAATATTAGTAATGTTCACTTCATTATTTATTCACAACAAAAAAAAAAAAAAAAAATCAGAATTTTAGAACTTGTATTTTTGGAAGAAAAAAAATGTATGTATTTGAATGGATAATAATTTAATAATTTCTACCAGATTCAAAGATCAAACATAAATAATTCAAAATTAAAACTGAAATACATTTTATAATAACAAATTCAAACTCCAAATTCAAAATTGCAAATAACAATCCAAAATACATAAGTAAATAAATGTTAGTCAGTCATTGATGTGAAAATTCTATTTTAAATAACTCGTAAGTACATGAATCGTGGTGATCCGTATAGCGGTAGGTAGAGTTCGTCCATGGGGAAAAGTTATTATCAATTATATGTAATTCTAATTAAACAAAAGTAACCAAATCTTGATATTTGTTTTGAATTTACTAAGACAACAATGTAAGAGAATTTGATGTTGTGATCAATGGATAGAAAACTAGGTAACCGATGCTCCCCATATGCAGTACTCAATGTTCATCAATTAATTCCATTAACAAGTTCAATCCAAATTTAGGGTTCATTCTTATCTTAATTATAATATTACCGTTCGATCGCGGGTTTAACCACGTGTTCTCAATCACTACTCACCCTTTTCCAAGGTGTGAGCAATAAATAAAAATCCATTACATGCAAGAATTTGTGAACCGAAACCCTCTCACATATGTCTATGTCGAAAGTAAATTTTGTTCATTCAATTGAAAAGTAATTAAGATTATTTATAGTCTTATAGCGCAATCTCAATTTATAATTATCAAAATCCTAGACAAGCATCTATTAATTTTCATAGATTAACACAAGTCAAGAATAGAGACATATAATGAATTGAACAAATCTAAACTTGAATTGATTAATAATAATATTATCACATAGGTTCACATCAATTCCTTAGTATGGAGTTAGTTACACATTGTTAAAAAGACAAGAGACACTACAAGAAAATAATACCTTTATTGACAGTTAAAAACTGTCAAGAAAGGTTTCCTTGACAGTTTTGTCAAGGAAGCTACTGTCTAAGATGACATTGACAGTTTTTAATTGTCAAGAATAAAAAAAAAATAATTTAATTTTATATTTATACACAATCCGACCGTCCGGCCACCAGCGCCGGACCCCGCCCAACCGGACCGCCGCCACCGCTGATAATAATGACAATTAATTGTCATTAGTGGGAGTTAAACTTGAGACCTCAAGTTCAATGGTTGTAAGTCTTTACCACTTGACTACAACCTTTGATGTGTTAACAATTGAACAATATTTATATATAAACTATATGAGTTGTTAGAAATTAAAAAAAAAAAAAAAACCTTGTTAGATAAATTTAAATTTATTCAACTAATCAAAATTCTAATTTCTACGACAGACATATATTTAAATATTTATTAAAACTTTTAATAAAATTATATTTTTTTAAACATATATAGTCGAGTTATTGGTCAATACTCTATGGTCACATTTGGTTACATGGTAGAATGGTAATCAGAATGGTAATCGGAATGGTAATGGAAATGAGAATGAGAATGCGAAGGAAAGGAAAACTAAGTTTTTTGTTTAGTTGGAACTTTAGAATTAGTCTATGAATCAGTATTATTTTGTTTGGTTAACAACAGAATGGAATGAAGTTAATTGTATTTTGATCAAAATACCCCGAATTATGAATGTATAATAACATGATATATTATGGATAATAATAATAAAACATTAAATAAAATATTATATATTATATATATAATATATAATACATATATATTATATATTATATAATATAACATATATATATAATATATTAATACATATAATAATATATATATAAATATATATATTATATAATAATATAAATATATAATATATATAATATATAATATATATATATTATATATAATAATATAATATATAAATGTATTATTTTATATATGTTTATATATCGTTATATATATTTTAATAATATAATATATGATAATAATATATATAATAATATAATATATAGTACATATATATAAAATATATATTTATATATCATTAATGTAATAATATATAATAATAATATATTATTTTTTGAAAGGAGCTGAGGGTATTTTTGTAATGGAGTTGGGGCATATGAGGGTATTTATGGAATATAAATTTTAGTTTGGAATGGAATGACTTTTCATTGGTTTTTGGATGGAATGCCCATTCCACCAAAATAGTGGAATGCCCATTCCACCAAAATAGTGGAATGCCCATTCCAATGGAATCACCATTCCATTGCATTTTAACAAACCAAACGAATGGAATGACTTTCTTTCCATTCTATCCAACCAAACATAGCCTATAGGAGACTCGTGACATCAGTTGTAATAAGCATGATTTGGAATACAACTCTCACTACATGAGATATATTTCTCAATATGTATCTTGCAATTTAATAAACAAATGTAAGACTCAGATTACTAATTTATATGGGTAATTGGATTATTAATGTGTCTCTTAGTATGAAACAAGAAGGTGCAAAATAAATAACAATTATTTTAAAATTATTTTTTTGAATTTTTTAAAAGTAAATGATTTAAAAGTAAATTTATTAAATTTAAAATTTTACTTATCCGATATCGGTTTGCCCAAAAACTGATATCTTACTGTAAAATAAATCCATATCGGGATTTTGTTTGGTGTTGAAAATGGGAAGTAAAAGTTTTAAAAAATTATTAAAGATAAATAATTATATATATTATTTAAGAACGGAATGGAATTGAGTTAACTGAATTTTTACCAAAATACCCCTAATTATAAAACATTCATAATATTTAATATAAAATACATATATATTATATATAATACATATAATATATATATATATATATATATTATATAATATAATATCTATATAAATATATATAATATATATAATTTATAATATATATATATATATATATATTATACAATATATATAATAATATATTTATATAATATATATAAATTATACAATATATATAATAATATATTTATAAAATATAAATATATAATATATATTATTTAATATAATAATATATAATAATATATGTAATAATATATAATATATATAGTAATATAATATATATAATAGTATAATATATATAATATATATAACATATATTATATATAATAATATAATAGTATAATATATTATATAATATATAAAAATTGTCTTTCTTGACAGTTTTGGAAAGGAGGGTATTTTTGGAATGGAGTTGGGGCATATGAGGGTATTTATGGAATATAAATTTTAGTTTGGAATGGAATAGGCATTTCATTGGTTTTTGGATGGAATGGCGGTGGGTGGCCGGACATCGTCGGCGGCAGCGGGCGGTGGTCCGACGGTGAGGGAGGTGGTTATTATAAATATAAAAAATGTTATTTAATTAAATATTATAATTAAATATTAAATAATGAAAATTTTAAAATATATATATATATATATATATATATATATATATATATATATATATAAACATTTCTTGATAGTTTTTAACTGTAAAAAAAAAAAAAAAAAAAAAAAAACTTATAATTTATGACAGTTTTTTAAAACTGTCATCTATTAAGGTTTTTCTAGTAGTGAGAAGATATATCAAATATAAAACCCATGATTTCTAACACTAAACTTCTTTGTATCTTCAATTTCTTAAGTCTTCTTTTCCAATCTTCAAGCTTCAATCTACAATGATCAATGGAATGATGAAAGGCTGGTGGTTTTATGATGAAAGTTGTGTAGATAAGGTTTGATTGTTCTTGGTGGAGGGAGAGAGAGAGAGAGAGTCTTTTTCAAACTAAAAGAGTGGTATTTAAAGTCCCACAAGATTAGCGCTACGCAACTTCTCGAGAATCTCGGAATAGTGCCGACCACTGTTTGTGTGCTGCAGCCTTCAAGCAGTTACACCTCTGGAATTCACCGAGGTTTGTACCGCAGTTTGTTTCTTCTGCCTGAGCCGTAGTTGTCTAGCGGTGACACCTCTTGTTTTTTGCCATGGTTTGTCCAAATTGCCTGGACTGCGGTCAACCCGCGGTTAATGCTAAAATTGCCCATTTTCTTCATGATTTGACCCTTTTCTTCCCAAGTGCTCCCAAACACTTTTATGCGGAATGTGACCTACACATGCTCAATAAACAACATAAAATACATAAATAACTCAAAAATTCAGCACAAGACATAGGGAATGGGGACCAAAAATACATATATAAATGGACCGATCAGTCACCTATACATGAGCTTGTCCAGTAGGATAAGAAAAGTCAATAAAAAGGTTTCAAGTGTTTTTTTCTTCCTATCAAATTCTCTATGATCTACATTGTTCCTCATCTAGAAAGTGCTTTGTTTTCACTAGAAAATTGGAAGTTATTTCAACTTTAAAAAGAGTAAAAATGAAATACATCTTAACTATCTAGTTATTGGACACCTAAACTAACGATAATCTAACAAAATTTTGAAACATTTATATCTTAAACATAGAAAAGATCAACACTTGAAACTTGAAAATTATTTCCACACAAAATCTGTCATGAAATCAAATTTCCAATTCCTCTTTCAAAACTTAAAAATATTTCCAGACAAAATCTGCAAAAAGTGGATGAAACAAATAATAGCACGGTGTGTATAAAGCTATCTAGAGGGGGGGTGAATAGATTTTATGCTTTTTACCCAATTTTTCGTGTTAGTCAAAATTACGAAAATGCCCTCAAGATAATATAACCAAGCAATTGTAATATGGTGCGGAAATTAAAACAACACTTGGTTTTTACGTGGAAACCCTCACGGGAAAAACCACGGGCTATGTAAGTAAGCCACACTCGAACCTCGAATCCACTAAATGTGCAAACGATTACAACCTAATCCCGGAAGTAATCACACACCTACCTAATCCCGGTATGAGTGAACCTAGTCCAATTTGCTTGCGTTCTAAGCAACCTAATCCCGGATGCTACACACAAGACTTACTTTCTCTATGAAGAGAATACAACCCTAAGTGAATATATGTAAATATCCAAAATGCAACATAGAGCAAGGGAAACCCTATATGCTTATCTAAGATGATTAATATGCAATTAAGAACAATCCTAGATATCAAAACTAAATGACATGTCAATTAGTTTAGCTAATCAATATTAAGCACAAAACCTAATATGCTAGCACAATACAACTTCTCAAACATACATCATACTCATCTCAATATTGTATCCAAAGCATACAAAATAATCAACAAGTAATTAATTGAGATTGCTAGATAAGAGAAACACAAAACATGTAAGATATTAGTGAAAAACTTACCAAGCAAAGTATGATGAAGATTCCATGCAAGATGACATCTAGATGATCCAAGATGATGCTAGATGATGATTGATGATCATGAAAAAGTGTTTGAGTGATTAAAAATGAGTTCTTTGTGTATTTTTCTTCTCTTGAAAAATATCCTAAGTATAGAATATGAATATGAACTCTCTTGGCTGACCTAAAGTCAAAGTGTTATATATATAGGGGCCATAAGTGAAGTGTGGTCGTTTTGAAAAACGCACCAAAAATTGCTCTGTGCGCTGGTGGACTTGCGCTGGACGACAGGCGCAAGACCAGCGCACACGCACATTTTTGCATTGGCGCTGGACGACATGCGCTCACACAGGCGCCATACCAGCGGAGCCACACTGGGCGATCAGCGCTGGTGACCTTGCGCTGGTGTAGACCAGCGCACGACCGGCGACAGAGAACTGGACGATCTGCGCTGGTGGGCTGCGCTGGTGTGGACCAGCGCACGACCAGCGGCATGCCACTGGGCGTTTTGCGCCGGTGAGCGGCGCTGGACGTCAGGCGCAGGTGGACCAGCGCACAGCCCACAACTTTGAACCCCACAAGCAATCATGCAAGGGGAACAAAGGTAAACTAAGATGCATCCTAAAAGCCTAAATGCTATGATGTTATAAACACAAGATGCAATCATTATACCAAGCAAGAAGAGATGTAAATAGGCATTGATGCACAACAAAAAGAAACACAACATACAAAGATTAAACATATGCATGAGTTGTGAGTGTGTGCAACTATCTCTTCAAGACAAGTAAGCACTTAGAGTATTACCTTTGGTGCTTGTCAATAATGAGGTCTTCAAAGGGCCTAAGCAAAAACAACAACATCTAAACTACCCTTACAAAGAATCCCCACATATGGTTTGATCACGAAATAAGCCAATTAAAACCAACGGGAATCCTTACAATCTCCCCCTTTGGCTATTTCGTGACAAAACCATCACTCACATTGATTCCTCACAAAAAAAAAATAGAAACTATGGGACTATAATGATATTCTACATTACAAAGAGATAAGAGAATGCAACTTGAAGTCTTCAATCCTCTTGTAGAATAATCAATCCCTGAAAAGAGTTTCTAACATTTCTAATACAAGAAAAGTGTGAGATTAATCATGTGAGAACAATACCAAGCATTTGCATTTTTAGAAATTAGGCACAACATTACCAAATGTATGCAATGTATGATAAATGCAATGCTCCCCCTCAACGGGTTACTCCCCCTCAATGTATGTTCTCCCCAAAGTGCACAATAGATTCTATATTTTGCACCTCCCCTTACCATATCCTACTCCCCCTTTTTGTCATGATATAGGCAAAGGAGTAGTCCCCAACCGGGTCACTCATAGCAACGAGAGATAGAAGCATGCACGATTTGCAAATACATATAAGTCACTTTATGCACTTCAATCAATTTGAGAGAAACAAGGAGATTTATTTTGAGAAAATGTGTGAATCCAACATGCTTTGCATACAAGACATATAGCATTCAAGTCCAAAATACAATGGTATTTGGCAAAGCAAATGACAAAGGTTTCTAATAAGAATTCAAACCAATTTCACCAATGTCATGGGAAAAGCAAGGATATAGAGATTATTGATTTCAATTTAAGAGCAACTATATCCAACTTTATAAGCGAAACATGGCATGAGCGACTTTGCACCCTATTTGATTTTTCCGGATAAAATTATCCGTATGATAGTAACCATGTGCAACTAATAAAGAAAGAGAGACATTTGGAATGTAAATTCCTTTGAATGGATACAAGATCCTTTATTCATTTTGAGTCTCATAAGTTTTCACACAAGTTTTGCATTTTTAAGAATATGCAATCATCAATTCATGCTTTTCATGTGAGCATGTTTTATGAATTTCATGCTTTTTCATTTGTCATTAGCATGTTATTAAAGAATCATCATGTCATGGAGATAATCATAGGTCATTCAAATCATACTTCCAATGTAAATCTCCTAGTCCAAAAATGCATGTTTGAACATAAATATGACATGGATTGTAGACAAGCAAGGTTCACACTTATGGAATTTTAAAACATATATACATATGTACAACCAAGCTTACTCAAGCAATTAAAAGAAGAGGCATAAGATATTTCAAATTTTTTGCAAGATACAAGAATGCAAAATAGCTCTCTTTGCTTGAGTTCCCCATATGGGGTCAATCATAGAACATCACTCCACAAGACATACCCCAATAGATCTACTAAGAGTTTTAAATCGAGTAGCATCTAAGGGTTTAGTAAATAGATCCGCAAGTTGATCATTAGTACCTACATGTTCAAGTACTATGCATTTATTTTCAACAAGCTCTCTAATGAAGTGATGGCGGATGTCAATATGCTTAGTTCTAGAATGTTGCACCGGATTCTTGGAAATATTAATGGCACTCATGTTATCACAAAAGAGAGTGAGAGTACCTTGGTTGAATCCGTAATCCACTAGCATTTGCTTCATCCACATAAGTTGAGTGCATCCACTCCCCGCGGCTATGTACTCGGCTTCCGCCGTGGACAAGGAAATCGAGTTTTGCTTCTTGCAAAACCACGACACCAAGTTGTTGCCTAGAAAGAAGCAACCGCCCGATGTGCTCTTCCTATCATCACAATTTCCTGCCCAATCCGCATCACTATATCCTACAAGACTAGGATTAGTGTCAAATGAGTACCAAATCCCATAGTTGGAAGTCCCATTTACAAAGCGAATGACTCTCTTAACCGAAGAGAGATGGGACTCCTTGGGATCGGATTGGTACCTAGCACAAACTCCTACACTAAATGATATATCGGGCCTACTTGCGGTCAAATAGAGCAAGCTCCCTATCATGCCACGATATAAGGTTTGGTCCACACTTTTACCGCTAGCATCCTTGCTTAGCTTCAAAGTGGTGCTCATAGGAGTGTCACAATGTTTGGCTTTTTCAAGACCAAACTTCTTCACAAGGTTTTTGGCATATTTGGCTTGGGTTATGAAGATCCCATTATCAAGTTGCCTAATTTGCAAACCTAGGAAGTAATTAAGCTCACCAACAAGACTCATCTCAAATTCATGAGACATAACATCAACAAATTGTTGGACCTTGGTGTTGTTGGTGGAGCCAAACACTATGTCATCGACATATATTTGAGCTATGAAAAGCTCATCATTGTCTCTCTTGATGAATAGTGTCTTGTCAACACTACCTCTTGTGTAGTTATTGTCAACAAGAAATTGAGTGAGGCGCTCATACCAAGCCCTCGGTGCTTGTTTCAACCCATATAGTGCCTTCTTGAGGCGATAGACATGGTTGGGGTGGTGAGCATCCACAAACCCCTTGGGTTGTTCAACAAACACTTCCTCTTGCAAGAAGCCATTGAGGAAGGCACTCTTGACATCCATTTGGTGCAATTTGAACTTGTGCACACAAGAAATGGACAAGAGAAGCCTAATAGACTCTAAACGGGCAACGGGAGCAAATGTTTCCTCAAGGTCGATACCCTCAATTTGAGAGTACCCTTGTGCTACAAGTCTAGCCTTGTTCCGCACTATGTTGCCATCCTCATTGGATTTGTTCCTAAATATCCATTTAGTGCCTATGACATTAGTGGTCTTAGGCCTAGGAACTAGAGTCCAAACCTCATTCCTTTCAAATTGGTTTAGCTCTTCTTGCATGGCAAGAACCCAAAATTCATCATGTAAGGCTTCTTCAACCTTTTTGGGTTCAATTTGAGAGGTGTAGCAAGTATAGCTAATAAGATTAGCAAGTTGACGTCTAGTCCTAACACCCTCATTTACCTCTCCAATGATATCTTCTTTATCATGGAGTTTCCTAACCCATGGAGCGGGTTCTTTAGAGTCCAAGAGAGGAACTCTAGCAATATGTTGTGTGTCATCATTGTTGACATTAGATGTCCCAACATTAGGAGGCACCACAACCTTCTCCAAAGGAGAACCATCACTAAAAATAACCTCCTCCTCATGATCATTAGACTTGAGCCTAGTATCATCAAATACGACATTGGATGATTCCATAACACTTAGAGTCTTTAAATTGAAAACTCTATAGGCTCTACTATTCAAGGCATAGCCAATAAAGATACCCTCATCACTCTTAGCATCGAATTTGCCAAGTTGATCATGGTCATTCAAAATGTAGCATTTGCTTCCAAAAGTGTGGAAGTAGCTAACATTTGGCCTCTTGCCTTTCCATAACTCATAGGAGGTATTTCTAGTACCGGGCCTTAGGAAAACACGATTCCCTATATAGCAAGCCGTATTGACGGCTTCGGCCCATAGGTTCCTAGGGACATTGTTGCTAAGCAACATCACACGGGCCATCTCTTGAAGGACCCTATTTTTCCTCTCAACAACTCCATTTTGTTGAGGTGTCCTAGGAGCCGAAAACTCATGGGAGATACCTAAACCGTTACAAAAGGTTTCAAAGGTAGCATTCTCAAATTCCCTCCCATGGTCACTTCTAATCCGTTTTATGCTTTTAATATTAGAGTTCATTTCATTTTGAAGTTTATTACAAAGCATTTTAAACTTATCAAAAGTTTCGGATTTTTCTCTAAGAAAATATGTCCATGTGAACCTAGAGAAATCATCAACACATACAAAAATGTATCTCTTTCCACCCAAACTTTCGTTTTGCATGGGACCCATGAGGTCCATGTGGAGAAGCTCAAGAGGCTCCTTGGTGGTGAGATACTTACCCTTTTTGTGCATGCTTTTAGTTTGCTTTCCTTGTTGGCAAGGTCCACAAACACCATTGGCTTTCTTCCCAAGCTTAGGGAGGCCACGCACACACTCGAACTTTCCAAGGGTCCGTAGATCCCTAAAGTTCATGTGGCCAAGTCTTTCATGCCACAACTCAATTTGCTCATCCATGGACACATTGTTTGAGACTATTCTAGCTTCAAGACAATAGCAATTGTCGCTAGATCTCATACCTTTCAATAAGGTTTGTCCATCGGGCTTTAGGATCGAGCAATCATCTTTACAAAACAAGACGGAATATCCTTCATCACTTAGATGTGAAATGCTTATTAAATTGGCTTTCAAGCCATCAACAAATAAAGCATCGGATAAGGAGGGTAATCCGGGAACGGAAATGGTTCCTTTCCCTACTACTTTCTTTTTGGATCCATCACCAAAAGTGACATATCCACCTTCCTCCATAACAAGAGTCTCGAAGAAACTCTTGTTTCCCGTCATGTGCCTAGAGCACCCACTATCTAGATACCAAAAATTAGAAGAATTTGCCTTCAAGGCTATTTGAGCAACATGGCAAACAATGTCAATCTTTCTAATCCACCTAGAAACAATCTTAGCTTTCTTAGTGGTCTTTGGTATATGGGCTCTAGATGTCCTAGGATCATGCATAATAATATTATCATTCCTAGGAACATGCATCATGGCTCTTTTCTTTTTCTTCTCAATCATGCTTTGTTTTCTACACATTTTAATATATTGAAAGCAATTTGGTCTAATATGACCATCACAACCACAAAAGTGACAAATAGGGATGAAATAAGAAATCATACCTTGCCTTTGTGCACGTATGGGAGCTTGTCCATGTCTTTGTGGATAAGTGGATTCAATCCATCTTCGTTGTTGAACCGGTCTAGGTTGCTTCCAAGCTTGAGGTTGCATGATTGGTCTCTTTCCTTTGTGAGCCAATTTTGGAGGAGTGTTGGCTTGAGGGACCCTAGGGGGTTGAGCTTGAGATTTCCTTCTTGGTCCCATTTTCACTTGAGCATTAGAACATTGTCCTACTTCTAACTTCTTCCTAGGAGGTTGCACAAATGAAGTTTCTTCGTTCTTCAAGCTCTTGACAAACACGGTCTTGTTAGAGGTTGAGATTTTCTTGCCATCATCATACCCAAGACCTCTCTTGTCACTTGGACTCTTTCCAACACCAAGTAAATGATCAAGCTTCTTGGTGCTAGAATCTATCCTAGCCAAGGACCCTTTAACTTCTACAAGTTCCCTCTTCAAGCCTTCTTCACTTCTCTTGGATAAGTCTAACTCCTCAATTAACTTATCCTCTCTCCTCTTCAATCTTTCCACTTATTCACTTAAGTGGTCATTGTGAGCCGAAAGTTCAAGGTTTTCTTCTCTCAACCTCTCAATCTTTCTTGTGCTTTTAAGTGCTAAATCATTGAACTCAGCATGGTATTTAGCAAGCACCTTTTGCTCCACAAATTTCTTTTTGGAACTAGAAGAGGAGTCACTTTCTATTTCACTTGAGTCATTTTCCTCTTGACTCATTTCCTCTTTCTCACTACCACTTTTGCTCTTATGTGAGGAGGCAAAAGCTAGGAGGTTAGCCATGAGCTCTTCTTCACTTGAAGACTCATCTTCCTCATTGGAGTCATCACTACTCCCACTCCAAGTGGCGGCCATCACTTTGCTCTTCTTCTTATCATTGTGATTAGCACATTCGGGGGCAAAGTGACCAATCCCACCACATTCAAAGCATCGGACCCCTTTCCTTTCGGTCCTCTCTTGTCTAGGCTCAAACTTCTTGAAGGAACTCTTTTTCTTCAAATCTTGTCCTCTTGACCCAAATCCCTTCTTCTTCTTGAACCCCATAACCTTGTTGAACCTTTTCACAAATAAGGCAAGGTCTTCATCCGATTCATGCTTTGCCTCCTTTGCATCCTTAGATGCTTTCAAAGCTATTCCTTTAGACTTCTTAGGAGGAGTAGTGGTGCTAGGAGCCTTCCTAGACTCATATGCAAGGAGACGCCCAATCACCTCACTTGGCTTCATATCCATGTAGCCACTATTTTCTTCTATGGCCGTCACCTTGGATTCAAACCTATCGGGGAGAGATCTCATAATTTTTTGCTTGACTCTCCTATCCGAATACGGGTCTCCGAGTTGATGGCTTTGATTTACAATGTCCATCAATTTGATTTCGAAGTCATTGAAGCATTCATCCTCTCCCATCCTTAGAAGCTCAAACTGAGTTTGGAGGACTTGAAGCTTGGACTCCTTCACCACCTCGGTTCCCTCATGTGCAACTAGAAGGATGTCCCATGCCACTTTGGCAATCTGAGTATTCTGAATAAGCTTGTACTGATTCTCATCCATAGCACACATAATGGCATGCATAGCCTTCCTATTCCACTTAGAAGCCTCAAACTCTTGCGCGTTCCATTGCGCCTTAGGCTTCAAAACATCTTGTCCTCCACCCTCGGGAGTCATCATAGGGAGATCATATCCGTCTTCCACCACCATCCATGCACGGTCATGAATTTGGCATATGTAGGATTCCATCTTCCCTTTCCATTGGGAATAGTTCAATCCGGTAAGAAGTGGAGGCCTTGTGCTAGAAGCTCCTTCGTGGCCACCACCATTTCCACCGTTTCCACTCATAGTGTTTATGAATGAATGAAATGAATGCAAATGTATGAATAATCAAAAATCACACAAAATGCAAAACACACCAAAATAAGCAAGGATCACCTATGTATGTCTAGGAACCCGCTCTGATACCAATTGAAACAAATAATAGCACGGTGTGTATAAAGCTATCTAGAGGGGGGGTGAATAGATTTTACGCTTTTTACCCAATTTTTCGTGTTAGTCAAAATTACGAAAATGCCCTCAAGATAATATAACCAAGCAATTGTAATATGGTGCGGAAATTAAAACAACACTTGGTTTTTACGTGGAAACCCTCACGGGAAAAACCACGGGCTATGTAAGTAAGCCACACTCGAACCTCGAATCCACTAAATGTGCAAACGATTACAACCTAATCCCGGAAGTAATCACACACCTACCTAATCCCGGTATGAGTGAACCTAGTCCAATTTGCTTGCGTTCTAAGCAACCTAATCCCGGATGCTACACACAAGACTTACTTTCTCTATGAAGAGAATACAACCCTAAGTGAATATATGTAAATATCCAAAATGCAACATAGAGCAAGGGAAACCCTATATGCTTATCTAAGATGATTAATATGCAATTAAGAACAATCCTAGATATCAAAACTAAATGACATGTCAATTAGTTTAGCTAATCAATATTAAGCACAAAACCTAATATGCTAGCACAATACAACTTCTCAAACATACATCATACTCATCTCAATATTGTATCCAAAGCATACAAAATAATCAACAAGTAATTAATTGAGATTGCTAGATAAGAGAAACACAAAACATGTAAGATATTAGTGAAAAACTTACCAAGCAAAGTATGATGAAGATTCCATGCAAGATGACATCTAGATGATCCAAGATGATGCTAGATGATGATTGATGATCATGAAAAAGTGTTTGAGTGATTAAAAATGAGTTCTTTGTGTATTTTTCTTCTCTTGAAAAATATCCTAAGTATAGAATATGAATATGAACTCTCTTGGCTGACCTAAAGTCAAAGTGTTATATACATAGGGGCCATAAGTGAAGTGTGGTCGTTTTGAAAAACGTACCAAAAATTGCTCTGTGCGCTGGTGGGCTTGCGCTGGACGACAGGCGCAAGACCAGCGCACACGCACATTTTTGCATTGGCGCTAGACGACATGCGCTCACACAGGCGCCATACCAGCGGAGCCACACTGGGCGATCAGCGCTGGTGACCTTGCGCTGGTGTAGACCAGCGCACGACCGGCGACAGAGAACTGGACGATCTGCGCTGGTGTGGACCAGCGCACGACCAGCGGCACGCCACTGGGTGTTTTGCGCCGGTGAGCGGCGCTGGACGTCAGGCGCAGGTGGACCAGCGCACAGCCCACAACTTTGAACCCCACAAGCAATCATGCAAGGGGAACAAAGGTAAACTAAGATGCATCCTAAAAGCCTAAATGCTATGATGTTATAAACACAAGATGCAATCATTATACCAAGCAAGAAGAGATGTAAATAGGCATTGATGCACAACAAAAAGAAACACAACATACAAAGATTAAACATATGCATGAGTTGTGAGTGTGTGCAACTATCTCTTCAAGACAAGTAAGCACTTAGAGTATTACCTTTGGTGCTTGTCAATAATGAGGTCTTCAAAGGGCCTAAGCAAAAACAACAACATCTAAACTACCCTTACAAAGAATCCCCACATATGGTTTGATCACGAAATAAGCCAATTAAAACCAACGGGAATCCTTACAGTGGAAAACACATCTTATCATCGAAAAAACAATGGACAGCTGTAAGGTTCATGATTTGTATTGGCTTGATTCCATTGCAAAACGCTCTATATTTGTAATAGTTATTGCTTAGGATGTTCTTGGAAGAAAAGAAGCTTCAAAGTTGAAGAGCAACATCTAGTGCAAATATTGTCTTCAAGAGGTGAAAGCGTCAAAGGTATACTTAGACTTCTATCCTTTTGCAAGGCGTTAGCGCACACACACACAATTCATATATGTGTGTCCCTACATCATTGTGCAAACATTTGGTATAACACATTCACACACATTTAAGTATGCACATGCATTGGTCTCTTATAGACAAACATTGTAGAATTGCATGTTTTATGACTATCGCGTATATATGGCATACTTGTGTGACATTGTGTTTATATGTTTGTGTTTCTTGTTTTTTGGACTTGAACACATGTTCTTATTTGATTCCTTATTGAGTTCCAGTCGTTTCGGTTACTCATTCATGAGGTTTCGAGTCCAAACGATGTAGCTAGGCTACTTTGCGTTCTCATTCGTTGAGTTATTTTCGTCATCGTTTTCTGAGATGAATTTTCAACCTTTTATCAAAGTTTCTTAGTCATCATCATGCATGAGGGAGTCACAGTTCATAATCTGAAAACGGATTCGAATTCGGAGTTCGGATGCCCGAATACAGCTGAAGAACGTGAGAGGAGCGCGAGAGAAGCTAGATTGGTCGACGGCCAAACTTGGAGGCCACGTGCAGGACACGTAGCTCACATGGCCAGCATGGCCTTCTGGCCACGTGTGACACACGCGGTCCACACGGGGCTGTGATTTGGCAAAAGTTGATTGGCCTCCCGTTTTCACTCTCTCTCTCTTTTAAATCCTCTTCATTCCCTCCCATTCATTCTAAGGAGAAAAATTTGAAAAAGATGAAATCAGAAATTTTCTCTCAATTTTAGTTTTCTTATTTTGATCATAACTCTCTCATACGAAATCGAAATCGAGTGATCCAAAAACCAAAATTTTTGGTCTGGAAGAGAGCTACAAACCCCAAGCATTTTTAGAGTCATTTGAGTTCGTGATTTTTCACAGCTTGCAGATTTCTGTCCGAGATTCCATTGTTGTATGTTAAACTTCTTCATATCACTTTCTCTTTGATCATCTCTTTTAATCTTCCTATTTGATAGATGATTTGTGTTAAGAATGATGTTAGATCATATTCTAGGGGTGTTTGATCATTTTTTAATTGAGTTTTAGCTTTGTGATTTCTCTTGAACATATATTTGCTAAACTTGATTTAACTTGAAATTGATTCTAGAAATGTTGTATATGATGTGCCTCATGTTATTTTCTAGGTTTAATTTCATCATCTAAGAAATAAGATTTTTGTGTGATATATTGAATATTCATATCTTGTTCTTATTGATTCACATGCTTTGATTTCTAGATAGATTTGTGATTGTGTGTTGAAAGCATAATTCTAGTTTATCACTAAGCATGTACATTTAGCTTGATTGATCATCTAGCTTTATTTGATTGTGTTTGTATCATTTGCATCACTTAGATCATTGCCTTGTGAAAGGTTGAAGTCTCTTGCAAAGCGAGTGAAGCTTTGTGGAAAGAGCAAGAAGTCTTGGTTAGGAAAGTGTTCCGGATAACCAAGCAAGATAACTTAGCTAGGAGTAGGAAACTCCAGATAGCTAAACAAGAAATCATCCTAGAAGCTTTAGAGCTTTGGATAGGATGTTGCTACCTAGAGGTGTAGGACACACCTTGGATAGGTAGTAGGCTTTGTGGTTCACTAGCCCGAGGGTAGATTAGGAGTTGATAGCTTGAAGTGGATATCATGTGTTGATAGCTTTGAGTGTGTAAGTCCTTATTCATATAGTGGATTGCTTTGCCGGTGGTTGTGGTATCAACTCGTGGATGTTTCCTCTTTGAGGTTTTCCCATGTAAAAATACTTGTGTCTATTTTCACTTTACTTTTTATTATCTTCCTTATCTTGAATTGATTGTATATCTTGCATATTGATTTTCACATGTATTGAATCATCCTATACCATTGATTAAATCATATCAAGTGTTCTTTTAATTCTTGTTTTCTGCATTCATTTTTGAATAAGGAAGAAATTGGGCCTATACCTATTCACCCCACCTCTAGGTATATTTTACACTATATTGCTACAGCAAAGGCATTGGAAGTACAAAATTAAAAAAAAAAAAAAAAAAAAAATCAAAGTTACAATACAAGACCCAAATAATAATAATAAAATAAAATAAAAAATAAAAAACCTAACCTGGGTTGGATGGAGAGAGATAAGGGAAGAAGAAGATGTTGAGAAGACACTTGAGGATTGAAGAACTCTCAATGAAAGAGAAAGGGATATTTGTTGGTAAGGGAAAAGAGAGAGCAGCGGTAGAGCGTGAGAGTTTAAGAGAGAGATTCGAAAATAGAAAAAATAAGTCGTAGGTTTTTTTTTTCCTGTAAATACAATTGATTTTCGGATCAAACCATTTTGGGTTTTCCAAAACTGAAATCCATTCGATTATACAAATGTAAACTAGTTTGAAACAAAATGGATTGGTGAACCAAATCAAACTGCACTTTTCGATTTGGTTACGGATCAATTTGGTTTAGTTTTGATTTTAATGCTCACCCCTAAGTTTCATCATTGTTAGAACCACCAAAATATTATTTATAATCCTCATGGGCCATACTACCGCTCCCAACGATAGTGTCAACGTTGCTCAACAAATCGATGAACCACTATTCCTACAAAGCAAGCCCCGTTTGAGAGTTCCCATGATGAAACAAATTATAGCACGGTGTGTATAAAACTATCTAGATGGGGGGGGGGGGGGGGGGGGAACAGATTTTAAGCTTATTACCCAATTTTTCGTGTTTAGTCAAAATTATGTAATTACCCCTAAATAGATAAAGCAATAAATCAAGTATAAAATGCGGAAATAAAATAACACTTGATTTTTACGGGAAAACCCACGGGCTAGTAAGTAAGCCACACTCGAACCTTGAATCCACTAAATGTGTAAAACGATTACAACCTAATCCCGGAAGTAATCACACACTTACCTAATCCCGGTATAAGCGAACCTAGTCCGATTGCTTGCGAATTAAGCAACCTAATCCCGGTCACAACAGAAGACTTAATTCTCTAAAAAGAGATTAACACCCTAAGTGAATATATAAATATTCAAATGCAACATACAGCAAGGGAAACCCTATATGCTTATCTAAGATGATGAATTTGCAATTAAAAACAATCCTAGATATTAAAGCTAAATGACATGTCAATTAGCTTAGATAATTCTAGATTATAGAAACCTAGATATCTATCATAAAAACAACACTCAATCAAATCAACACAACAATCTCTATCTTGAATATTAGAATATAATCTAAGAACAATCAAGTAATAAAAGAGATGCCATAATAAATTAAACACTAATTATGTATGATAATAGTGAAAAACTTACCAAAGCAAGTGTGATGATGAAAGACCCATGCAAGCAAGCATCCTAGATAT
The DNA here is from genome assembly GCA_008009225.1 of Acer yangbiense. Taxonomy (NCBI): domain Eukaryota; kingdom Viridiplantae; phylum Streptophyta; class Magnoliopsida; order Sapindales; family Sapindaceae; genus Acer; species Acer yangbiense. The sequence continues at coordinate 23,557,340 of CM017773.1, read as the reverse complement.
GCTAGAGAATGCTAGATGAACTTTGATGCAAATGGATTTTGGTTTGAGTGTTTAATGAGCAAACTTGATTGCTTTCTCTCTTAAAAATCTCTCTTTTGAAAGTAGGGTTCTTGATGATTAAAGAGTTCCTTTCAGAACAAGAGAAAGTGATGTTTTTATAGGCATGAAAAACAGAGCATGTGAAAAGACAAGTTTGCCCCTGAAACGCACCGATCGGCGGTTTCAATCGGCAGCCAGGCCACCGATCATAACCGCCGAATTGGACCCGAGAAGAATAGGGGACCAACGGTGGTTTCATTCGGTGGTTTCGTGACTGCCGATCTAACCGCCGAATCGAACCTGAGATAAAAAAATCAATCAGGTATGAACGGCGGTTTCGTGACCGCCGATTCAACCGCCGAATTAGACCGAGAGATAAAATCAATCAGGTCTTGAACGATAGTTTCAAACGGCGGTCGTGATCACCGATCGTAACCGTAGAATTGCGCCATACACTACTGGAAGCAAACAGCGGTTTCATTCGGCGGCCAGGCCGCCGATCATAACCGCCGATCACCAACAAAGGTGAAAGCCAAGGAGAAGCCAAGGGCATTTTCCGTAGGCGGTCCTCGCGCTAAACCAAGCACATTCTAGTGCATGCGTGGACATTTCTGAAAACTATCGGGAAACGAATTACAAGACAACAAGACACAATTACACACAACAAAATATAACAAATAAGTGCAAGTGTGAAATGTGACAAGTGAAGAGAATGCACACATATGCAATGTATGTTAAGTGTGTGTGTGCAACTAATCTCTTTAAAGAAAAGTAAGCACATAGAAATTTACCTTCGGTGCTTATCAAGACGAGGTCTTCAAAGGGCTTGAGCAATAACACCGATACCTAGGCTACCTGTAAGGATTCCCATTAATTGATTGGCTTATTTCGTGGTCAAACCACATGTTGGGGTTTGGTTGTAAGGGTAGTCTAGGTGATTTGTTGAAGATCAAGACCCTTTCCAAGACCTTAAGAGGACAAGCACCAAAGGTATATCTTGTGCTTACTTTGGCTTGAAGAGTTATAGTTGCACACACACACACAACATGCATAACTCTTATTCTTGTATGGTGTGTTTGTATTTTGTATGCATTGTGCTTTATTGATTTATTCAATATCTCTTCTTGCATGTTGAATTGATTGCATCTTGTTATATGATAATGTCATGACATGTTAGGCATTAGGATGCATTCAATACCCACACTTGCACTTCATGCATGATTAGCTTTTATGTGTGGTGTAATTCTTTTCCCGAAGATTGTTAGGAAACGTCCGCGCGTGCACGTTGATGTGCTTTGTTTTGCGCGATGATCGCCGGTGGAGATGCCTTTGGCTTCTCCTTGGTTTCACCATTTTTGGTGAAACGGCGGTTCCGTTCGGCAGCCTGGCCGCTGTTCGAAACCGCCGAATCAGACCTGATTGAAATTCCTCTCGGGTCCAAAACGGCGGTTACGAAACCGCAGAACGAAGTCGCCGAAGTTCCCCTGTTCCTCTCGGGAGCCATTCGGCGGTTAATTTCGGCGGCCTGGCCGCCGAATGAAACCGCCGATCGTGCGATTTCAGGGGCAAAATTGTCTTTTCACTTGCCCTGTTCTTGATGTCTATAAATATCACACTTTCTCATTATCTGAATCAGTTCTTTGACTCTTAAGAACCCTAATCTTCAAAGATAGATTTTGAGAGAAAATCAAATCAAGAACTCAACTTTAACCACTCAAATCAAACCCCTTTTGCATCAAATTTCATATTGCATCTCCTATGTCTATATAGAGTGCATCCATGTATGGGTTTGCATCATCACAACTTGCTTGGTAAGATTTTGATTAATTTCATCTTATTGTAGTATTTTAAATACTAAGCCATCTCTTTTAAATTACTTGTATGTTTTAGATCATATGCTAAATACAAGAAAAGAGATTATTTGTGATGAATTGATTGAGTGTTGTTTTTGATAGATATCTAGGTTTTTATAATCTATGATTATCTATGCTATTTGACATGTCATTTAGCTATTGATATCTAGGGTTGATTTAAATTGAATATATCATCATCCTAGATAAGCATTTAGAGTACCCTAGCTCTTATTGCATTAATTGAATATTCATACATATTCACATAGGGTTGTGCATCTCTTTTGAGAGATTGAAGTCTTGGTCTAGGGTTGCTATTACAGGCCCGCTGGGTAGTAGTGGTGGGTTACAGACGGGGATTGGCTGTAAACATCATTACAAGTAGTGACTTCGAGGATCAAGCAAATTGGAATAGGGTTGCTAATAAAGGCCCGCTGGGTAGAAGTGAGGGGTTACAGACCGGAGTGTTAGACGAGGTCTACATAGGTTGTAAACTTCATTTCAATTAGTGATTTCGAGTTCCGAGTGTGGCGCACTATACAGCCCGTGGTTTTTCCCAGTGGTTGGGTTTTCCACGTATACATCAAGTGTCATTTATTATTTCCGCATATTTTACACTTGTATGTATTATTGACTTGCTAGGGGTATTTTCGTAAAATTGACTTGCATGCGAAAATTGGGTAATAATTAGATAAAATCTATTCACCCCCCCTCTAGCTTTATATTGAAAAACACACTTTGAGAACTTTCACTACCCTTACAAAGAACCCCCAACATGTGGTTTGTCCACGAAATGAGCCAATCAACAAGTCTAGCCTTGTGCTACAAGTTTAGCCTTGTTCTGCACTATGTTGCCAGGAAGCAAACGGCGGTTTCATTCGGTGGCCAGACCGCTGATCATAACCGCCGATCACCAACAAAGGAGAAAACCAAGGAGAAGCCAATGGCATTCTCCGTAGGCGGTCCTCGCGCTAAACCAAGCACATTCTAGTTAGACCTGGCACGGTTCCGGTTGGAACCGTCGGAACCGGCCGGAACCGGAACCGGAACCGGAACCAAAACCAAAACCAAAACCGGAATCGGAATCGGATTTCCCGTTCCGGTTCAAGAACCGGAACCTGAACCGGAGGAGGCCGGTTCTGGTTCCAGTTTCGGTTCCAGTTCCGGTTCTATGATTTGGTCGAACCGGCGGTTCGCACAATAATTTTTTTTTTTTTTTTTCTATAAATACCACCCCCCCTTTCATTTTTCCTCACACCAATTTCTTCTGAATTCTCTAATTCTAATTTCTCTCCAATGAGAGAATAGAAAAAATTTGCCTTAAAAAAAAAAAATTTGCGGTAACATTTTTTTTATATATGCCTTAAACTTTGAAAGGCCATAACTTTGTGCTCGGATGTCCGAATCAGGTAATTTTTTTTTTTTAAATCACATAGAATGATGCAAGGAATGCGATGGAAGCACGTCCAGAGGGCTTGTGGCCACTTTTCGAGCCCTAAAAACCCCTTTTTCATAAAAAAAAAGTGTTTTTAAGTGTTGTGTCTATTTCGAACCTCGTTTAAACCTAGTAAGAAACCTTTTCCTCCCGATCCCACACCACATCCGTGCCCGTCTTGGTCCGGAGAATTACTTTAACATCAGGCCTTGTGTAAATGGACACGTTTTTAAAAAATCCTTTATACTACTTATAGTTTTTGTTTGAAATATTATACAAGTATTGAATGTGGCTTTAGTGGCTAGTTTAGTTTGTGTTTTTCTTTTGCAACCATGGTTCAAGCATCCATAAGAACCCATAAATTGTCATTTGTAATTTTATTTTATAATTTAATTTAATTTTTTAATTTAATTTAATTTTGTAATTTGTCATTTATATATTTTATTTTATTAGAGAAGTCTTTTTTTTTTTTTTTTGTAAAAACAAAAAAAAATGAAAAAAAAAAAAAAAAAAAAACAAGGTTCAAAACCGCCGGTTCCGGTTCGGAACCGGAACCGGACCGGAACCGTGCCAGGTCTAATTCTAGTGCATGCGCGGACGTTTCCGAAAACTATCGGGAAATGAATTACAAGACAACAAGACACAATTACACACAACAAAATATAAAAAATCAGTGCAAGTGTGAAATGTGACAAGTGAAGAGAATGCACACATATGCAATGTATGTTAAGTGTATGTGTGCAACTAATCTCTTTAAAGAAAAGTAAGCACATAGAAATTTACCTTCGGTGCTTATCAAGACGAGGTCTTCAAAGGGCTTGAGCAATAACACCAACACCTAAGCTACCCTTACAAAGAACCCCAACACGTGGTTTGTCCACGAAATGAGCCAAACAACGAATGGGAACCTTACAATCTCCCCCTTTGGCTATTTCGTGACAAAACCACCACTCACATTGATTCCTCACAAAAAAATAGAAACTACGGGACTACAGTGATATTTTACATTACAAAGAGATAAGAAAATGCAACTTGAAGTCTTCAACCTCTTGTAGAATAATCAATCTCTGAAAATAAAGTTTCTAACATTTCCAATACAAGTAAAAAGTGAGATGAATCAAGTGAGAACAAAAACAAGCATTTGCATTTGTAAAAGATTAGGCACAACATTATGCAATGTATGTGTATGCAATGCTCCCCCTCAACGGGTTACTCCCCCTCAATGAATGTTCTCCCCAATATGCACAATTGCTTCTATATTTTGCAACTCCCCTTACCATATCCTACTCCCCCTTTTTGTCATGATATAGGCAAAGGAGTAGTCCCCAACCGGGTCACTTATAGCAACGAGAGATAGTAGCATGCAAGATATTTGCATAATCAATATAAGTCACTTTATGCATCTCAATTAATTGGTGAGAAATAAGGATATTTATTTGTTAGAAAATGTGTGAATCAAACATGCTTTGCATACAAGACATGTAGCATTCAAGTCCAAAATACAATGGTATTTGGCAAAGAAAATGACAAAGGTTTCTAATAGGAATTCAAACCAATTTCACCAATGTTATGAGTAAAGCAAGGATATAGAATATATTGATTTCAATTTAAGAACAACTATATCCAACTTTATAAGCGAAACATGGCATGAGTGACTTTGCACCCTATTTGATTTTTCCGGATAAGATATCGGTATGATAGTAGCCATGGTCAACTAATAAAGAAATAGAGACATTTGGAATTTAAATTCCTTTGAACGGATACTAGATCCTTTATTCATTTTGAGTCTCATAAGCTTTCACACAAGTTTTGCATTTTAAGAATATGCAATCATCAATTGTTTTCTGGCAGATTCTACAAATTCTTGGATCATAGACTCTGGAGCCACAAATCATGTTTGCTATTCCTTACAGGGGTTCCAAGAAAGGAGAAAGTTAAATAAGAATGAAATCAACTTGCGTTTGGGCAACGGAACGTTAGTGTCTGCAAGTGCAGTGGGAGATATTAGAGTTAATCTAGATTCTTTTAGGCATTTAGATTTGATAGACGTTTATTATGTACCAATTCAAGAGAAATTTAATTTCAGTTTCTTGTTTGAATAAATTTGGATATTCGGTTACTTTTAATAAAGATTTTATTATTAGTAAGAATAACAAATTTATTTGCAAAAGTACATTGGAAAATGGCTTATTCTTTTTGCATAAAAATATCTCTCACTTGTTGGACACAGAATTAACGGAACCTAATCATAAAAGAGTAAAATTATCAATAGATGAAACCTACCTATGGCATTTACGCCTAGGTCATATTAACCTTAATAGGATTAAAAGATTGGTAAGTGATGGACCTTTAAGTGACTTAAAGGTTGATGATCTACCAACTTGTGAATCTTGTTTGGAAGGTAAGATGACCAAAAGGTCGTTCTCGGCCAAAGGTGCAAGAGCCACTGAATGTTTAGGATTGATACACACTGATGTATATGGTCCTATGAGCATTCAAGCTAGAGGTGGATATGAGTACTTCATCACCTTCACAGATGATTACTCGAGATTTGGCTATGTGTATCTCATGCGACATAAGTCGGATGCTTTTGACATGTTCAAAGCGTTCAAAGCTGAAGTAGAAAATCAGCTTGAGAAACACATAAAAATCTTGAGATTTGATCGTGGTGGAGAATATCTATTTGGTGAGTTTCAGCAATATCTTATTGATAATGGGATAGTTTCTCAGTTTTCTGCACCAGGAACACCTCAACAGAATGGGGTGCCAGAAAGGAGAAATAGAACTCTTTTGGATATGGTTAGGTCTATGTTGAGTTATTCAACACTTCATATTTCTTTTTGGGGATATGCTTTACAAACTGCTATATACATTCTAAACGATGTACCATCTAAGTCTGTTCCTAAAACACCGCATGAGTTGTGGACTGGGCGCAAGCCTAGTTTACAACACTTAAGGATATTTGGTTGTCCTGCGCATGTGTTAAAAGGAAAGACAGAAAAGATGGAGTCCCGTTTGGAAATATGTATATTTGTAGGGTATCCAAAAGAAACTAAAGGATATTATTTCTATAGTCCTTCAGATCTTAAAGTATTTGTTTCGACAAATGCTAAATTTATGGAAAAGGACTATATGAATGATTTTGTGCCTAGAAGTAGAATTGTCCTGAATGAGTTGTCAGGAGATACAATTCCACGAGAGGTTACACAACCTAACCCAATTGTAAGTTCCGATCCAACACAAAATCAACAACCTACCATTCCTCGTCGTAGTGGGAGGGTTAGAACACAACCCGAAAGATACATCGGTCTGGGAGAATCAGTGGAGAATCTCCAGAACGACGATGATCCCTACACATATAAGGAAGCAATGGAGGATGTTGATAGTCACCATTGGCAAAAGGCAATGCAATCTGAGATTGAATCCATGTTCGATAACAAAGTCTGGTCCCTTGTAGACTTGCCTAAAGGGATAAAACCTATTAGGTGCAAGTGGGTATACAAGAGGAAAAGAGGTATGGATGGAAAGGTGGAAACCTTTAAAGCTAGATTGGTAGCTAAAGGGTATACACAGAAAGAAGGTATCGATTACGAGGAAACCTTCTCTCATGTGGCCATGCTTAAATCCATTAGGATACTCTTATCCATTGCAGCATCTTTAGATCTAGAGATTTGGCAAATGGACGTCAAGACAGCTTTCCTTAATGGAAGTCTTGACGAAAGCATCTACATGATGTAACCAGAAGGATTCATTGAAAAGGGCCAAATGGAAAAGGTATGCAAGTTGCAGAAATCCATATATGGATTAAAACAAGCATCCAGACCCTGGAACATAAGGTTCGATCAAGCTGTCAAAGGTTTTGGATTTATTCAGAATCTTGACGAACCTTGTGTATACAAAAGGATTAAGGGCAACAAGTTGGTTTTCCTGATTCTTTATGTTGATGATATACTACTTATTGGAAATAATGTAGGTGTATTGACATCAGTAAAAGAATGGTTAGCAAAACAATTTGATATGAAGAACTTAGGAGAAGCAAGTTTTATTCTAGGTATCCAAGTAATAAGGGATAGAAAGAATAAAACGATTGCATTATCCCAAGCTTCATACATAGACAAGATCTTGTCTAGGTTTTCCATGCAGGATTCCAAGAAAGGTATGTTACCTTTCAGACATGGAATCAAACTTTCTAAGGAACAAGTTCCTAAGAATGAGCATGAAGAGCAATTCATGAGCAGAGTTCCATATGCCTCGGCAGTTGGAAGTCTCATGTATGCAATGCTCTGCACTATACCAGATATTTGTTTTGCTGTTGGAATAGTTAGCAGGTTTCAATCGAAACCTGGTCCTGATCACTGGACGGTAGTCAAGCATATTTTCAAGTATCTTAAAAGAACGAGAGATAATATGCTTGTATACTCTGGAGGGGATTTAATTCCCGTTGGGTATATAGATTCTGATTTTCAATCAGATTCTGACTCCAAAAAATCCACATCATGGGCTGTGTTTACTATTGGAGGAGGAGCAGTCATATGGAGGAGTATCAAGCAATCTTGTATTGCTGATTCCACCAAGGAAGCTGAGTATGTTGCTGCATGCGAGGCTGCCAAAGAGGCTGTTTGGCTCCGCCAATTCTTGATAGACTTGGAAGTGGTTCCTAGTGCGAATAAGCAGATCACTATCTACTGTGACAACAGTGGAGCAGTGAAAGAACCAAGAAGTCACAAGAGAGGAAAACACAAATAATGCTTTAAGATCTTCGTCCTTTTATTGGTTTCTTTCCATTGTGAGCCAATTGTGGAGGAATGTTGGTTTGAGAGACCCTAGGGGGTTGAGCTTGAGGTTGCCTTCTTGGTCCCATCTTCACTTGTGCATTTGAACATTGTCCTATTTCTAACTTCTTCCTAGGAATTTGCACAAATGAAGTTTCTTCGTTCCTCAAACTCTTGACAAACACGGTCTTGTTAGAGGTTGAGATCTTCTTGCCATCTTCATACCCAAGACCCCTCTTGTTACATGGACTCTTTCCAACACCAAGCATATGATCAAGCTTCTTGGTGCTAGAATCCATCCTAGTCATAGACTCTCTTACTTCTTCAAGCTCTCTCTTTAGACTTTCTTCATTCCTCCTAGATAAGACTAACTCCTCTCTTAGGTTATTTTCTATCTTCTTGAATTTTTCCACTTGTTCACTTAAGTGGTCATTTTGAGATGAAAGCTCAAGATTTTCTTCTCTCAACATCTTGATCTTTCTTGTGCTCTTGATTGCTAAATCATTAAACTTGGCATGGTATTTAGCAAGCACATTTTTCTCCACAAAACCATTTATGGAGTTAGAAGAGGAATCACTTTCTTCTCCACTTGAGTCATTTTCCTCTTGACTCATTTCCTCTCTCTCACTAGAACTTTTGCTTTTATGGGAGGAGGCAAAAGCTAGGAGGTTAGCCATGAGCTCTTCATCACTTGAAGACTCATCTCCCTCAATGGAGTCATCACTACTACTACTCCATGTGGCAGCCATCACTTTACCTTTCTTCTTGTCATTGTGGTTAGCACATTCGGGGGCAAAGTGACATATGCCAGCACACTCGAAGCATCGGTCCCCTTTCCTTTCGGTCTTCTCTTTCCTAGGCTCAAACTTGTTGTAGGAACCCTTTTTCTTGTAGTTTTGACCTTTGGAACCAAAGTCCTTTTTTCCGAACTTCATGACCCTTTTGAATCTCTTCACAAATAATGCAAGGTCTTCGTCCGAGTCATTCTTCTTTGCCTCCTTTTCATCCTTGGAGGTTTTCAAAGCAATTCCTTTTTGCTTTTTAGGAGGTGTGGAGATAGGACCCTTCCTAGACTTATAAGCTAGAAGTCTCCCAATCACCTCACTCGGCTTAATATTCTTATATCCACTATTTTCTTCTAAAGCCGTTACTTTTGATTCAAACCTATCCGGAAGAGATCTCATAATCTTTTGCTTGATTCTCCTATCCGAATATGGATCACCAAGTTGATGACTTTGGTTGACTATGTCCATCAACTTGATCTCGAAGTCGTTGAAGCACTCATTCTCCTCCATCTTAAGCATCTCGAATTGAGTTTGGAGGACTTGAAGCTTAGAGTCCTTCACCACTTCGGTTCCCTCATGTGCAATCTCTAGGATGTCCCAAGCCTTCTTAGCTATCCTAGTATTTTGAATTAATTTGTATTGATTTTCGTCATAGCACATAAGATGGCATGCATTGCCTTCCTATTCCACTTTGAAGCCTCAAACTCTTGCGCGTTCCATTGCGCCTTAGGCTTCAATACTTCTTCTCCTCTACCCGCGAGAGTCATCTTGGGTAGATCATATCCGTCTTCAACCGCCATCCATGCACGGTCGTGAATTTGACATATGTAGGATTCCATCTTCCCTTTCCATTGGGAATAGTTCAATCCGGTAAGAAGTGGAGCCTTGTGCTAGAAGCACCCTCGTTGCCACCACCATTTCCACCGTTTCCACTCATAGTGTTTATGAATGAATGAAATGAATACAAATGTATGAATGATCAAAAAATCACACAAAATGCAAAACAAACCAAAATAAGCAAGGATCACTTATGTATATCTAGGAACCCGCTCTGATACCAATTGAAACAAATTATAGCACGGTGTGTATAAAACTATCTAGAGGGGGGGTGAATAGATTTTAAGCTTATTACCCAATTTTTCGTGTTTAGTCAAAATTACGAAATTACTCCTAAATAGATAAAGCAATAAATCAAGTATAAAATACGGAAACTAAATAACACTTGATTTTTACGTGGAAACCCTCACGGGAAAAACCACAGGCTAGTAAGTAAGCCACACTCGAACCTCGAATCCACTAAATGTGTATAACGATTACAACCTAATCCCGGAAGTAATCACACACCTACCTAATCCCGGTATAAGCGAACCTAGTCTGATTGCTTGCAAATTAAGCAACCTAATCCCGGTCACAACACAAGACTTAATTCTCTAAAAAGAGATTAACACCCTAAATGAATATATGAATATTCAAATGCAACATAGAGCAAGGGAAACCCTATATGCTTATCTAAGATGATGAATTTACAATTAAAAACAATCCTAGATATTAAAGCTAAATGACATGTCAATTAGCTTAGATAATTATAGATTATAGAAACCTATATATCTATCATTAAAACAACACTCAATCAAATCAACACAACAATCTCTATCTTGAATATTAGAATTTAATCTAAGAACAATCAAGTAATAAAAGAGATGCCATAATAAATTAAACACTAATTATGTATGATAATAGTGAAAAACTTACCAAAGCAAGTGTGATGATGAAAGACCCATGCAAGCAAGCATCCTAGATATGCTAGAGAATGCTAGATGAACTTTGATTCAAATGGATTTTGGTTTGAGTGTTTAATGAGCAAACTTGGTTGCTTTCTCTCTTAAAAATCTCTCTTTTGAAAGTAGGGTTCTTGATGATTAAAGAGTTACATTCAGAACAAGAGAAAGTGATGTATTTATAGGCATGAAAAATAGAGCATGTGAAAAGACAAGTTTGTCCCTGAAACGCACAGATCGGCGGTTTCAATCGGCGGCCAGGCCGCCGATCATAACCGCAGAATTGGACCCGAGAAGAACAGGGGACCAACGGCGGTTTTATTCGGCGGTTTCGTGACCGCCGATCTAACCGCCGAATCAAACTTGAGATAAAAAAATCAATCAGGTATGAACGGCGGTTTCATTCAGCGGTTTCGTGACCACCGATTAAACCACCGAATTAGACCGAGAGATAAAATCAATTAGGTCTTGAACGGCGGTCGTGACCGCCGATCGTAACCGTATAATTGCTCCAGACACTTTTGGAAGCAAACGGCGGTTTCATTCGGCGGCTAGGCCGCCGATCATAACCGCCGATCACCAACAAAAGAGAAAACCAAGGAGAAGCCAAGGGCATTCTCCGTAGGTAGTCCTCGCGCTAAACCAAGCACATTCTAGTGCATGCGTGGACGTTTCCGAAAACTATCGGGAAGCGAATTACAAGACAACAAGACACAATTACACACAACAAAATATAACAAATAAGTGCAAGTGTGAAATGTGACAAGTGAAGAGAATGCACACATATGCAATGTATGTTAAGTGTGTGTGTGTGCAACTAATCTCTTTAAAGAAAAGTAAGCACATAGAAATTTACCTTCGGTGCTTATCAAGACGAGGTCTTCAAAGGGCTTGAGCAATAACACCAACACCTAAGCTACCCTTACAAAGAACCCCAACATGTGGTTTGTCCACGAAATGAGCCAAACAACGAATGGGAACCTTACACACACACACTAATCACTCGAGTAGGATTTATTTTCTAAGCAAAAGAAATAATTCTCAAGCCAAGCAAGTAGTAGGGTGGCCGAATTTCATCACTTCCCTTATATAGGGTGACCGAAATTCCACCCTATTTTCTTTTAGGGTTGCCGCATTCTCTAGTGTGGGAGTTTGTGGGTGACCGAAATCCTCACTCAAAGAGGATTTAGGTTTTACCAAAACTCTTACACTCCTGAGAACCCAAACCCTAATCCAACTCTATAGTGTAGTATTAAATTATGACTAAATTAAAAGACTTCCTATTTGATTAAATAAATAAACTTAATTATTTATTTTCTTACCAAACAAGTCTTTTACTTTTAATATACTACTATCAATAGTATAATTCTAGGAAACATATTTCCTGATTAGAAAAAGATTTTGTTTCTTAATTAAATAATTAATTAATAAATTAATTAATTCTCATTTAATCAAACAATAAAATAAAATAATATTTTTGACTAAATAATTAGCCTTGCTGCCCACACCATATATATATGGGCTTAATATTATTTTCTTATTTTATTTAATTCATTAGACTTTAATTAAAAAACCCACATGTGAACCAGACCCATTCTTACTAAAAGAAACAAGCCCACATGCCTTTCATTAATATATTAATATAATTGATCAGCCCATTAAATAAATAATGTGCAAATTATATTCTTAATATATTAAATGCAATTCTAGATGGACCCATAAATTGGTTCGGTAGAATATATCAAGTGATCCATGCAAGTCCGTGTGGATTGGGGATCTTGGCGGGCTATCTAAATTTAAGCTTTAATAGACATAACCTAATCACAATCAACAAATGATTCACTTAGGTCTGATCCATTAATTTTAACTCATTCCACTAAAGAGCTAAAATTGAACTCTTAAATAAAGATAGAATAAGAAGATGTTCCTCATTCATACCCTAGACAATCATGTTGGAGATAGTGTATCCTCATGACTAATATTAGTAATCGCCAAGAGTTCATAGACCGCCTATAACTCTCCCAGTTACCATATTTACTCATATGACCACGTTTTGAACTTAGATATTTTGACTTGTCCAGAAGCCATGTTTTCAATAGTCACTATCGAAAACTCAACGTTGAGATTTAATATCCAATTACCTCAAAACATCCATATGATGATATTATACTCTCATTTAATAAATTGAGCCACGATGTCCATATCTATAAATGAAGTCCTCTATCGATTAACAAATGAATATCACCAAACTATCGAGGATAGATTATGCTATATAATCGTACACATTGATAACTCAAATGATATCACTTGCAACCATAAGTCCATCATTTATCTCAGGATTAAGATAGACTCTCCGATTGTCCTGATAATGAAAAGACTATTATCTATTGACGGTTCTAGATAAAGCTTTTCATTGTGATCCAGTTCAATGCACCCAGTGCACTAGATTCTTTTACTCGAAGACCCTCCGATGATTTTAGACTCATCATATCTCATTTGATCCCACTCTAATGCTAGCAAAAGAATTCTACAACTTTAACAAGGTAAATGTGCCCAACCTTTAACTTAAGTTGTGAACATTATTCAAGACTAACTAAAGAATTGTGTCTTCCTCATACATATCCAGATGTACGAACAATTCTTCTTTTCTCATAGTCTTTAGACCTTATGATTATTTACTTTTCACAATTATAATATTAAACTATAAATGCTATAAGATTTGTTAAACCAGAAATCACTTTATTAATATGAAAATGATTGTCAATTACAATATTACACTCTTGCTATTGAGCATAATCCTAACAAGAGTACCTACATTTTGTTCAATACTTGCTTTGGCAAAAATAGATTTGTTAGATGAAGGAGTTTCTTTCTCATTGATATAACTCAAACCTCTTTTGTCACATGGATGCTTACCACTTCTAATGAGGGTTTCAACTTTGTTAGAACTAGATGACATCTTGTTAATCATCCTATTAGCCTCATCAAGTTTCTCACTAAGCACCCTATTTTTAATGGCATATTTTTCTAAGATGTCATCACTTTTCCTAACATCTTCTCTTGATTTATTAAGCCATTGTTCATACTTTTTCTCTTGATTTAAGTGCTCATTAAGTTTGGCTTTAAGCATATTTTCTAGCCTTTTAGCACTAACAAGAGAACTATCCATTTGCTCAATTTCTTGCTTCAAGATGCTAAGTCTATCATTGCTATCTTTTAGATTCAATTCTAGACTTAGGATCTTGTCTTTAAGTTCATTGAATTCTTTTGAGCCAAAACCATGATTATTAAGCTTTTTATTGAGGGACACATTGACTTTAGACAAGTATTCATTTTCAAGAATAAGATCATTGATCTTTTTCTCATCCAAGTCAATAGGTTCAACAAAAGAAGCCATATAGGAACACATTTCCTTAATCATAATTATCACAAATAAAACAAAAACACTATAAAGAAAGGATCTATCTAAGTGCGTCTAGACAACAGCTCTGATACCAAATGAAATTCCCTTAAGTAATAGTGTAAAATATACCTAGAGGGGGGGGGGGTGAATAGGTATAGGCCCAAATCTCTTCCAATGCGGAATATAACAAAGAATATGCACACTTGCTAAGATTTGACAAATGAATTGATTTAACTAAAGCAAGAGTAAATCAATATACAAGATAGGCAATCAATGTAAGATATGGAAGATAATGAAAAGTAAAGCGAAAATTGACACAACGATTTTTACGTGGTAAAATCTCAAAGAGGAAACATCCACGGGTTGATACCACAACCACCGGCAAAGCAATCCACTATACGAAAAGGACTTACACACTCAAGCTACCAACACATGATATCCGCTCAAGCTATCACCTCCTAATCTACCTCAGGTAAGTGAACTACCAAGCCTACTTCTTATCCAAGATGTGTTCTACACCTCTAGAAAGCAACTTCCTATCCAAGACGCTCACGTCTCTAGGAAGATTTCTTGCTTGTCTATCCGAATCATCCCGACCCTAGACAAGTCTCCTTGCTTGACTATCCGAGTCCTCCCGACTCTAATCAAGACTTCTTTGCTCTATCCATAAAGCTTCACTCACTTTGCTAGAGACTTCAACCTAATGCAAGGCTATGATCTAAGTGATGCAAATGATGCAAACACAATCAAATAAAGCTAGATGATCAATCAAGCTAAATGTACATGTTCAATGATAATCTATAATATGCTTTCAACAAAACAATCACAAAAGTATCTAGAAATCAAGACATGTAAATCAATAAGAACAAGGTATGAATATTCAATATATCACACTAAAAACCTAGTTCTTAGATCATGAAATAAAACCTAGAAAATAACACGAGGCACATCATATTTACCTTTTCTAGAATCAATTTCAAGTTGAATCAAGTTTAGCAAATATATGTTCAAGAGAAATCACAAAGCTAAAACTCAATTAACAAATGATCAAACACCCCTAGCATATGATCTAACATCCTTCTCAACATATTTCATCAATCAAATAGTAAGAATAAAAGAGATGATCAAAGATGAAATGAAAAAGAAGAAGTTGAACATACAAAGTTGACCACGTACTAAAAATCAGACCACTGGGAAAAATGACAAAGTCAGCTGCCTCTGGAAATGCTTGGGTTTTGTAGCTCTCATTAAGACCAACAATTTTGGGTTTTGGATCAATCAATTTTGAGTTCGTATGAGAGAGTTATGATCAAAATACTAAAACTAAAATGTGAAGAATTCTGTAGAAATTTCTTTTCAAAATGCTCTTCAAGTTCTTTGTTTGGAGGGAAGGAGAGGTGTTTAAATGAAGGAGAGAGAGAGGATTTTCGGCCAACCAAAAGAGGCCACCTCAGCCAAGCCCGTGGGGGGTGCGTGGACCACACAGGACCAGAGAGGTCCTTTGGCCGTGGGTCCCACGGCTCCCACACGGCTTGGGCAATGCATGGCATTTGGCTATGTTTGCCTCTCGCGCACTCCCTCACGTTCTTCACCCGTATCTTGGGCATCCGAACTCTGATTTTGAATCTGTTTTTGGATTACGAACCATGACTTCCTCACGCATGACGAAGACTAAGAGACTTTGACAAAAGGTTGAGAAATCATCTCGGAAAATGATGATGAAGTCAACTCAACGAATGAGAACACAAAGTAGCCTAGCTAAGTCGTTTGGACTCGAAACCTTATGAATGAGTAACCGAAATGATCGGAACTCAATAAGGAATCACATAAGAACAAATTCAAGTCCAAAATACAAAACACATAAACAAACAAACACAAATTCACACAAGCATGCCATATCAAATAGATAGTCACAAAGCATGCAATTCTACAATGTTTGTCTATAAAAGACCAATGCATGAGCATACTAAGAAGTGTGTGAATGTGTTATACCAAATGTTTGAACTACGATGTAGGGACACACGTGTATGAATTGTGTGTGTGTGCTCTAACGCCTTGTAAGAGGATAGAAGTCGAAATATACCTTTGACGCTTTCATCTCTTGAAGACGACATTTGCACTAGACGTTGCTCTTCACCTTTTAAGCTTCTTTTCTTCCAAGAACATCCTAAGCAACAACTAATACAAATATAGAGCGTTTTGCAATGGAATCAAGCCAATACAAATCATGAACCTTACAAGGCTCCTATACAAGCTCAAGGACATGGTATGATTTCTAAATTCATCCCTACATGTCACTTTTGTGGTATTGATGGTCATATTAGACCAAATTGCTTTCATTTCATTAAATTATGTAGAGTCAAAAGCTTGATTGAAAAGAGAATGACAAGAGCTAGAATGCATGTTAATAGAAAAGAAAAGAAAAAATTCATGTTCATGATCCTATTATTTCTAGAACTCTTGAACCACTAACCACTAGGAAGAAAAAAGTTATACCTAAGTGGATAAGGAAAAATGAACCCTTCTGCTATGAGACAAACTTGTCTCACATAGGTTCAACCAAGTCAAATGGACTTGGGAGGTCTATAGGACCTCATGACCTTCATTGATGAAGGATGGTGATGACCTCATATGGGGAACCCAAGCAAAGAGAGCTATATTGCATACTTGTTGCATGCAAATAATTGAAAAATCTTATGATTCTTTGTTGATTGCTTGAGTAAGCTTGGTTGCACGTTTGTATATATGTTTTCAATTCAATAAGTATGAACCTTGCTTGTTTACAATCCATGTCATATTTATGTTCAAACATGCATTTTTGGACTAGGAGATTTACATAGGAAGTATGCTTTGAATGACCTATAATTATCTCCATGACATGATGATTCTTATAACATGCTAATGAAAATTGAATAGCATGAAATTCATATGATATGCTCAAATGAAAAGCATGAATTGATGATTGCGTTCTTAAATGCAAAACTTGTGTGAAAAAGCTTATGAGACTCAAAATGAATAAAGGATCTTGTATCCGTTCAAAGGATTTTAAAATCCAAATGTCTCTCTTTTTTTATTGGTTGAACATGGCTACTATCATACAAATATCTTATCCGAAAAAATCAAATAGGGTGCAAAGTCGCTCATGCCATGTTTCGCTTATAAAGTTGGATATAGTTGCTCTTAAATTAAAATTAATGAAATCTCTATATCCTTGCTTTTCTCATGACAATGGTGAAATTGGTTTGAATTCTTATTAGAAATCTTTGTCATTTGCTTTGCCAAATACCATTGTATTTTGGACTTGAATGTTATATGTCTTGTATGCAAAACATGTTTGATTCACACATTTTATTCAAATAAATCTCTTTGTTTCTCTCCAATTAATTGAGTTGCATAAAGTGGCGTATATAATTTTGCAAGTATCTAGTATGCTTCTAACTCTCTTTGCTAAGTGACCCGGTTAGGGACTACTCCTTTGCCTATATCATGACAAAAAGGGGGAGTAGAATGGTGGTAAGGGGAGTTGCAGATTGTGGTAGCAATTGTGGTAGCAATTGTGCATGTTGGGGAGACAATACATTGAGGGGGAGTAACCCTTTGAGGGGGAGCATTGCATTCATCATACATTGCATGATGTTGTACTTAAATTTCTAGAATGCAAATGCTTGTTTTTATGCTCTCACTTGATTAATCTCATATTTTTTTGTATTGGAAAGTATAGAAACTTTACTTTCAGGGATTGATTGTTCTACAAGAGATTAAAAACTTCAAGATTTTTTTTTAGATATCTCTTTGTAACGTAGAAAATCATTGTTGACCCATAGTTTCTATTATGTTGTGAGGAATCAATGTGAGTGGTGGTTTTGTCACGAAATAGTCAAAGGGGGAGATTGTAAGGATTCTCATATCTTGATTGGCTTATTTTATGGATAAACCACATATTGGGGATTCTTTGTAAGGGTAGCTTAGGTATTGGTGTTCATGTTCAAGGCCCTTTGAAGACCTCATTGTGATAAGCACCGAAGGTAATTTCTATGTGCTTAATTGCTTTGAAGAGATAGTTGCACACACTCACAACTCATGCATAGTGTTTAATTCATGTTTGTTGTGTGTCTTATTTATGTGCATTAATGTTCATTAACATCTCTTCTTGCATGCTTTACATGATTGAATTATGTATGACCTAAGCCATGTTAATTCTAGCTTAGGATTGCATTCATTGAGTTGGGCGCTGTACACAGCACTGTTGAAAGCGATGTACGTATAGCGCCTGTATGAGACTTGAAGGGAATGGGTTTTGGCGATGTACAGACCTGATCGATTTAATCGGTCGCTGTTGGGTCGCTGTATAGGCGCTGTACGAAGCGCTCTACGTACAGCGCCGCTCTGTTTTCCCTTGAGAACAGAGGCGTGGCGCTATTCAGGCACTGTACAGAGCGCTCTTCGAATAGCGCCTAAGCCAAAAAATGTGTCACTTATTAAAACGCACCACTTTGACTTTGACACCCTATATATATGTCTCTATGACTTTAGGTCAACCAAGAGAGTTGATAATAAGATTTCATACTTAGGATATTTTTCAAAAGCAAGAAAAATACAAAGAACTCTTCTTTAAATACTCAAATACATTCCTTTGTGCATCAAAGATCATTTTTCAATCATCATGCATGGGTTTGCATCATCACAACTTGCTTGGTAAGATTTTGATCAACTTCATCTTATTTTAGTATTTTTACTATCAAGCCATCTCTTTAAATTACTTGTGTGTTTTAGATCATATGCTAAATACAAGAATAGAGAATTGATTGTGATGAATTGATTGAGTGTTGTATTGTGATAGCTAATTAGGTTTTTGTTTAATCTTGATTAGCTAAGCTATTTGACAAGTCATTTAGCTCTTGATATTTAGGGTTGATTTAATTGATTATATCATCATCCTAGATAAACATCTAAGGTTCCCTAACCTTGTTTGTTATTTGAATATTCATACATATTCACATAGGTTGCATATTCTCTTCATTGAGAATTATGACTTGGGGCTAAGATTGCTTAGGCCTCAAGCAATTTGGACTAGAGCCACTTTTAAAGGCCCGCGTGGTAGAAGTGGGGTGTTATTGACTAGAGTGTTAGACGAGGTCTACATAGGTTGTAAACTCCATTTCAATTAGTGGATTTCGAGGTTCGAGTGTGGTGCACTATACAGCCCGTGGTTTTTCCCAATGGTTGGGTTTCCACGTATACATCAAGTGTTATTTAATTTCCACACCATTTTACACTTGTTTGTATTTTTGACTAGTAGGGGCATTTTCGTAAAATTGACATGTATGCGAAAATTGGGTAAAATTAGTTAAAATCTATTCACCCCCCCCCCCCCCTTCCCCCTCCCCCTCCCCCTCCCCCTCTAGATTAATCTATCGAACACACCGCGTATTTGTTCTTTCATAGAACGTGGTTATCGAGCCGGGATTACGAGAATCCCATCAATTCATGAGAGCAATAAACAACTATATATGATGTATATCTAGTTGCCTAAAAAAATAGAATCCAATGGAAGCTTGTAAAGAGAGTGTGTCTAAAACAAGTAAATCCAATGAAATCCATACATACTCATCAATAAATCAAATAGAAGATAGATATATAAAAGAAATAAAGCTTATCTACAAAAGCCCAACCATTCACAACTTATCCATAAACCCCCTTAGTGGGGTTTAGCTACTCATTGACAATAATGAAAAGAAGAGAAAAGATGAGGAATAACCCTTGAAGATCATCTCCACCTTGAATATCCCTTAGATGTAGAGTAAGAAGCTTATGAAATGAGAAGAAATGGATTGCTTAGTCTAGTTACAACTTTCAGAATTTCTAAGTGTAAAAGCGTACTAAGAACATTACATACACATTCTATTTATAGTCCCCCAAAATAGGTTACAAAATCAGCTTTAAAATAATATCTGACGCGAGGGAGTGCAGGTCAGTGATCCGCACTCACCCGCACTATATCATTTCCTTCGATTTTGGACTCTCAGATCTGAGAAGAAGTGCGGGTGAAGTGCGGGTGAAGTGCGGTTGGATGATCCGCACTCACCCGCACTTTATCGTCCTTCAGCAATCAGGTCCTCTGGTCTGGGCTGTAGTGCGGGTGGAGTATGGTTGGGACCCGCACTTTATCCTCTTTCAGCAATCAGGTCCTTTGGTCTGGGCAGTAGTGCGGGTGGAGTGCGGTTGGGACTAGCACTCACCCGCACTATATCCTCTTTCAGCAATCAGGTCCTCTGGTCTGGGCTGTAGTGCGGGTGGAGTGCGGTTGGGACCCGCACTTGTTGTAGCCTATGATGCTTTTCTCTCTCATTGCAATTCTTGGTCCTCTTTTCGCCCGAAAGTCCCGTAATACGCTCTAATCACCCAAAATGGGGAAATGCCTGCAAATGCGAACATATAGCCCATAAGTGACGCTAAAACGCACGAAAACGATACAAATGTTACAGGTTTAGGGGCTGAAATATACAACATATTTGGTGCGATCAAATACCCCAAAACTAAACATTTGCTCGTCCTTGAGCAAAACAAAAAGGAAAACAAACAAGACGGACAGACAACCGACTCGACTGAAAAAAATAATCCTAGAAACTTAACAACAATTCCAAAAAGGGTCGCAAGTCCAACCAGTGATGTGATACAAGAATGTGTGAATGAGAGAAGTAAACATATGCATATTATCTAAAGCAACTTGGAGATACCAAAAGGAAGCTCACACGAACACAAGTCCCACACCTAAAGGTACTCATGCATCAAGGACTACTCACTCTCATGTCTTGAGCGTAATTCGCTTCAATTCTAAACTCACGTGATCCGCTCTTTTCTTCTCCTCTTAGAGCCCTAGGTTCCACACATACATATATGTAAAGATGAATGATGCATAGAATTTAAGCAATGTCTATCCTAGGAAAAGATCATCATGCCATGAACGTGAAAGATCAAGTGTCAACCCTCATACCAAATTTAGACTCATTATGGATCAAAAAGGTCTTTTTATTGGTTGTAACTTGGCCATGGGGTGTAATTAGGTACTACAACAAATATGGACAATTTGGAGTTTAAAATTACCAATCATGCTAGAATAAGTCCACACACCCCTACAATGCTCTTTATCTTCATGAGAACTCGCACGCTAGTGCTTTAGGCATTTGTTTTACCCACATTTATGCTTACAATGTTTGTACCCTTTATTGTGAGTACTTAGCAACAAATAATATGAGAATCTTTTGGTTTTCTCATTTTCTTTTCTTTTGAGTTGCTAATTTTTCTTTCATTTGACAATTAAGGCTCATAAGTACTTATTTTGGTACTTTTACAATTTAAGCCATTTGTTTAGCATATTTTTAATATATTTTTCTTTGTACACGCTTTTTGACAATTAGAGCATAACTTCTTTCATTACCACCATTACACATCCTAAACATGATTAATAACAAGGTAGGCATGTGTTTAGGCTATGAGGTATATGGTTATATGTGGTACAAAATGAAAGAGTAGTGTTTAGCTTCAAATTGGCCTTAGAGCACACAATATAGATAGGAAAGTGTTTAGGCTCTTGTAGGTAATTCAATTTACACACATTGCCTAATATCATGTCCACAATCATCTAGCAAGGGAATGAACGCATCAACAAGCACTTCACTATATGATATGCAATGTCCTATGGCATGTGACGTATATGACGAGATGAGTTTTTAAGAATAATCAATACTACACTCAAAATGCGCAATTTAAGCTTGTGTTTGTGATCTCACGGATATCTCCACTATTAGGACAAGGTGTGAAAGCGCTAAGTCCCCTCAACTTAGCACCATAGGATGGGACAAACCCATGAAGGTGTAAGCGAAACCCTAAGGTGGCACCAAGCTACATCACAAGATTAAAATGCAAATGAAGAACTCGCCAAAAGCACACGCTAAAGGCATCACATCCAAACCACATCCAAACTAATTAAAGTTTGAAATTTTTGGTCAATGCGACAAAATTTGAAAAAATTGGACACTAAAAAGACTAAAAAGACTAAAGAAAATACTCAAGATGACTCTACAAGGCGACTTCACCCCCAAACAAAAACTCAACAATGTCCCCATTGTTGGAAACCAAAGAGAACGGCCTAGAGGGGTGGAAATACCTTACAAGACTTCAAATAGGGTCTATTTATCAACGTGAATCCACTACATGTCATTTTAAAGCATTCGTTTATCCTAAATCAAGCATATTCTCAAATTGATGGAATGGGGGTAAACAACCCCCAAATCGGATCCTTTCATAAGATCAAACATTCATATCAACCAAATATTCTAAATTCACAAATAACAATATGAACACAATTAAGCGCAACATTTGAGAGGTAGAAACTCCCTTAAAAGAAAGATAGGCTCTGTTCTGTGCAAGCTATCATGTAATTCCCAACAAGATGAAGAACCTAGCACAAACACAACACTTCTACCAAATGCAAGTTAAATGCAAATCAAAACATAGTGTATAATGTTCATAGAAATTCCAAATAAAAACAAAGCAAAAATAGCTAAAAGAACAAATAACGTAAAAGGTTCAACAATAAAGGACAAGAAAATAAAATATAGGCAATGGATGATCAATCCTCGTCTGAGGATTCCTTCTCTGCTTCGGTGGATGTCCTCTTCCCTCTGGGATAAATTTATGCTCTCATCCTTTCTTCATGCTCCTTTCTTGACAACTCCATTACTGCTTGGAGTTCTGTCGCATCAGGATCAATCACTGGGCCTCTTGAAGGTGGTGAGGAAGTGGCAGGCCTCTTCTTCTTCCTTGGATAAGCTGGGAGACTGAGTGCCTCTCTCATGCTAGTGATGTTGCCCTATATATCAGTAAAATACCCACTAGCCTTTGCTCTGCTATCAGCAATCTGCTTTCTGTTTTTTATCACATAAGTCCTAAGGTTTTGCAAACCTGTAAGCAAAGTCTTCCAATGAATCTTTTCAGAAGCCTCCTGTGGAGGTGGGGGCATCTGATCATAAGCTATAAAGACATCATTTTCTTATTCGACCCCTGTTTACTCTGGAATCTCTTCAGCCTACCTACTTGTACCCGCTCCTTGAACAGACTTCTTTTTCCCAGTTCTAACTCTAACACTTGAGGGGTTCTGTTCTCGCAATTGGTTGTTCCAGATGCCCCTATCACAAGGCCCTATGTCACTATCAAACGGATCAGACCCGAAATCTACCCCAGCCTCGTTGTAGAAGACAGTGATGAGGCTAGGAAATATGAATGGCTGCTTGTCTACCCTTATGCATCCTAGTTCAAGAATCTCCCTCTTGATTAGAAATCCAACATCGATCAACTGATCATAAAGAATGCAATGAAGGACCGTGGCCGTATTGAAATTTACTGAAGTCCTGTGCTTCCTGAGAATCAAGGAGTAAGAAATGAAAACATGCCAAAAACCCAATTCCAACCTCAAGTTGGTGTGCTTCATGCGGTAGTCCGGGGTAACCCAAAAGTCCATCGGTCTAATCACCAACTCATTAGCAAAATCCACTTTCCCTGTTTGGTAGAGGTCGTTCCCAGTCACCCCATTTCGGAGTCTTCCTACAACCTGTTGATCATCTGGAAGTTCAGTCCTATAATAGTCATTCGAACCTCTACCCCTTGAACCATAACAGAGCTATGTTGCTGAAAATATTCTGGTACCATCCCAGAATAGAACTCTTCCACCACTTTTCTGCAATACATAGGAGGGGAACTAGTAAAAGTTTCCCATCCCCTCATTTCAATCACCTGAGGTACGGGAGTATCCTCTAGCTCTTGTACTGCTATCCTTCTCTCTACCACCATATCACGACGCTCGAAACACTCCATGCTATCGTTGAAATTGGGGTTCCTGACACAAGGAGGCACTCGAGGTGCCCTCCTTGCCCTTCTCTCGAAACCTTGTCCCACTTGCTTAGCAGACTGTCTGGTTCTTCCTGACATCCACACAAGACAAACAATACAGTTTAGGGAGCAAATCAAAGAATTATGAGGAAAATTTTGAAAATTAAAAACAGCAAAACTGGTCTCTGTCAGATACAGTTCGGGTGAAGTGCGGATCAAAGACCCGCACTGGACCCGCACTATAGTGCGATATCAGTTTTCAACTATGTGCAGATTCGCAGCAACCAACAATCAACAAATACACATTCATGCCTATTGACATATATTTGATCAACAATGGCTTTTACTTAAAAATAGGCACAAAGCTCCCTTCAATCATATAAACCCTAAGTTTTGAAACTTCACATAATTGTGCACTTTGATAATCAATTAAAGCATAAACATTTCACATGCCACAAGGTAATAATCAACCCATCATTCCTATTTCAAAGTTAATCAAAGATAAATTTATAATCCCATTTTATGAGAACAAATTCATGTGAGGGCAATAATTAACAATGACAACTTAAAACAATTTCTCTACAACATGATTTCTCAAAAGTTTCACTAACATGCATTATAGATAGGCAAAGGATAAGCACACATTCATGACCCAACCATAGATAATGAAGTTCAAGCATATAGGAGAAGAATTTTTGAATGAAGAAGATGAAAATCATGATGGAATTCATGTATAAACAAAAGTAGAGAAGAAAATTCATACCTTAGTTGTCCGAAAATTGAAACGTGGTGCACAAGGAATACCTTAGGGTTGTAGAGAGTGAAAAGAGAAAAAGGGGCGTTTTTTGCTTTTGGTTTGAAAGTGGTAGAGCCCTAGAAAACAACTTGTTCGTATTTATACTTCGCGCCCAGAGTGCAGGTGAGTACGGGTCAATGACCCGCACTGGACCCGCACTTTATACCTGATGTGCTTTGTCGCTTGGAGTGCGGGTGAAGTGCGGGTCAATGACCCGTACTGGACCCGCACTTAGCCCAGTTTGTTGTCTGCTCATTTTTTTCCTGTATAAAAACACCACAATCAACACTTTTGATCATCCTCTATCAATCAAATATCATCCAAAACCAGAACTAACTAACAAAAATGCAAAAATTTAAAATTTATTCAAAAACGGGTGTAATTCACTCAAAGTGAGACACGGTCAACCAAAGGAGGTTTGACCAGATTAGGGAGCACACTCCTCTTGACTACCCAAATGGGTGCCAATGGCCTACTTTTTGCATCTATCCCCACTTTCCTCACTTGACCTACCAAGTCTTTCCTAACCCAAATTTGTTTAACCTTTGGTGTGTTCATCCTAGACCTCATTTGACTTGTTACAACTCTTTTAAAACTAAAGCAGTGGGCCTTAGTGAGCCATTTTTTAGCATAAAAATAACAAGTGATAGGTTGGTTAGAAGAACTCCCTCTTTGGTTTTGGATGTTGGGTTCTTTGTATTGCCAAATTTGGAGGGATTTCAACTCCTATTCCGCCGAGTCTAGTTGGACAATAAAGTCGCACTCTTTGACCTTGGCGAGTTTCAATTCTTCCTCCTTCTTGTTCAAAAGTGCTTGCAACTCCATTGCGGCATTGGTTGACTTCTCAACCCCCATAAGCATCTTTCTTGACCTTTTTGCATTCTTTTCCTCAAATTCTTCAGTGAGCCTAGCCAAATCTTCTAAATTCTTGGAGACTTCCTTCTCCTTTTTGTCAAGCATCACAACTTGCTCTCCCAATTCTTTGTTCAATGTTAAGAAATTATGAACCCGTTTTCTCAATATTCCATTCTCGAACTTTAGCAACTTGACTTCTAGAACGAGCTTTGTGTTCTCTCTATCTAGCTCACCTATTTCTTAAACAGTTCTTGTGGCCAATTCCTCTTCTTCAAGTTCAATTGCTTATTGTTCATTCAAGCAATCATGGTTGCCCTTCTTCATATCGGAAATACCCTTAAACGTTTGCACGAGAGCGAACACTCAGCTTCTCTTTTTCCTTAAATTTTGCGCTTCCAATACAAGGTGAAAAGAATACGGTGTGTATGATATATAAAGCTAGAGGGGGGGTGAATAGATTTTATCTAATTATTACCCAATTTTCGCGTGCATGTCAATTTTACGAAAATGCCCCTACTAGTTAAATATACAAGCAAGTGTAATAAGATGCGGAAATAATAAATGACACTTGATGTTTACGTGGAAAACCCAACCACTAGGAAAAACCACGGGCTGTATAGTGCGCCACACTCGGAACTCGAAATCACTAATTGAAATGAAGTTTACAACCTATGTAGACCTCGTCTAACACTCCGGTCTGTAACCCCTCACTTCTACCCAGCGGGCCTTTATTAGCAACCCTATTCCAATTTGCTTGATCCTCGAAGTCACTACTTGTAATGATGTTTACAGCCTAATCCCGGTCTGTAACCCACCACTACTACCCAGCGGGCCTGTAATAGCAACCCTAGACCAAGACTTCGATCTCTCAAAAGAGATGCACAACCCTATGTGAATATGTATGAATATTCAATTAATGCAATAAGAGCTAGGGTACTCTAAATGCTTATCTAGGATGATGATATATTCAATTTAAATCAACCCTAGATATCAATAGCTAAATGACATGTCAAATAGCATAGATAATCATAGATTATAAAAACCTAGATATCTATCAAAAACAACACTCAATCAATTCATCACAAATAATCTCTTTTCTTGTATTTAGCATATGATCTAAAACATACAAGTAATTTAAAAGAGATGGCTTGGTATTTAAAATACTACAATAAGATGAAATTAATCAAAATCTTACCAAGCAAGTTGTGATGATGCAAACCCATACATGGATGCACTCTATATAGACATAGGAGATGCAATATGAAATTTGATGCAAAAGGGGTTTGATTTGAGTGGTTAAAGTTGAGTTCTTGATTTGATTTTCTCTCAAAATCTATCTTTGAAGATTAGGGTTCTTAAGAGTCAAAGAACTTGATCAGATAATGAGAAAGTGTGATATTTATAGACATCAAGAACAGGGCAAGTGAAAAGACAATTTTGCCCCTGAAATCGCACGATCGGCGGTTTCATTCGGCGGCCAGGCCGCCGAATTGAACTGCCGAATGGCTCCCGAGAGGAACAGGGGAACTTCGGCGGTTTCATAACCGCCGATCAGAACCGCCGTTTTGGACCCGAGAGGAATTTCAATCAGGTCTAATTCGGCGGTTTCGAACGGCGGCCAGGCCGCCGAACGGAACCGACGTTTCACCAAAAATGGTGAAACCAAGGAGAAGCCAAAGGCATCTCCACCGGCGATCATCGCGCAAAACAAAGCACATCAACGTGCACGCGCGGACGTTTCCTAACAACCTTCGGGAAACGAATTACACCACACTAAAAGCTAACATACATGAAGTGTAAGTGTGGGTATTGAATGCATCCTAATGCCTATCATGTCATGGCATTTCATAAAACAAGATGCAATCAATTTAATGCAAGAAGAGACATTGAATAAACAATAAAGCACAATGCACACAAAATATAAACACAACATTCAAGAATAAGAGTTATGCATGTTGTGTGTGTGTGCAACTATATCTCTTCAAGCCAAAGTAAGCACAAGATATACCTTTGGTGCTTGTCCTCTTGAGGTCTTGGAAAGGGTCTTTGATCTTCAACCTTAATGACCTAGACTACCCTTACAACCAAACCCCAACATGTGGTTTGACCACGAAATAAGCCAATCAACAAAAGGGAATCCTTACACAAGGCAATCATCCATTTGACTCCCCTTGGGGCGGTCAACCTTGAAGTTTACACTCTTTCCTCCACAATTGAACGAAATGTTCCTAGAAAGTATATCAACCACCATTCCAGCTGTGGCCATAAATGACCTCCCAAAGAGTAACTTCCAATCCCTACCATAGGATCCACCTCCTTTTACCTCTAACACAACAAACTCCACCGGGACTGTCAAACCGTGCACATTCAAGTAGACTTCTTCAATCACTCCAACTGGAGTTTTAGCAGTGTTGTCCGCCATAATCAGAGTAATAGAAGTCAGTTTGATCGATTGGATCTTCAACTGTTCATACAATGCTAATGGCATCATATTGATGCTAGCCCCCATATCAAGCACCGCTCCCATTTTTGGTGAAGTTCCAATGGTTACTGTAAGGATTCCCGTTTTTTTGATTGGCTTATTTCGTGGTCAAACCACATGTTGGGGTTTTGAATGTAAGGGTAGTCTAAGTGTTTAGTGTTGAAGATCAAAGGCCCTTCCATGACCTCAAGATTCAAGCACGCCAAAGGTATAATCTCTTGTGCTTGTTTTTCTTTGAAGAGATTTAGTAGCACACACTCACTTAGCATTCTTGCTATGATTGCATACTTGCTTATTTTTATGTGCATCTCTTCACATGTCACTTTACACACTAGCACTTTGGTTGATATATCTTGTTGTGTGTATATGTGCCTTATAATTCGTTTCCCGACATTGTTCGGAAACGTCCGCGCTTGCACTAATGAGTGCTTGGTTTCGCGCGAAGACCGCCTATGGAGAATGCCCTTGGCTTCTCCTTGGTTTTCACCATTGTTGGTGATCGGCGGTTATGATCGGCGGCCTGGCCGCCGAATTAAACCGCCGTTTCAGTCCAGATTGGTCTAAAGCAATTATGCGGTCAAGATCGGCGGTCAAGACCGCCGTTCGAAACCGCCGTTCATACCTGATCGATTTTAATCTCTCGGGTTTGATTCGGCGGTTGGATCGGCGGTCACGTAACCGCCGAATGAAACCGCCGTTAATGCTCTGTTCTTCACGAGCTCAATTCAGCGGTCGTCATCGGCGGCCTGGCCGCCGATTGAAACCGCCGAACGGTGCGTTTCAGGGGCAAAAGTGTCTTTTCACATGCCCAATTCTTGATGTCTATAAATATCTTGTTTTCTCAATCTCTGAATAAGTTTCTTGAGCAATTAGAACCCTAATCTTTCAAGAGAGATTTTTGAGAAAAAATCAAATCAAGAACCTATCTTTAAACACTCAAATCAATTCCCTTTTGCATCAAATTTCATATTTGATCTTCTATGCCTTCATAGAATTGATCCATGCATGGTTTTGAATCATCACATCTTATTTGGTATGTTCTTCACTAATTTCATATTACTTTAGTGTTTTTCATATTAATACATCTCTTTAATTACTTGTATGCTTTTGATTATATGCTAGATACAAGTTAGAGATTATTTGTGATGAAAATTAATTGAGTGTTGTTTGTGATAGCTAATTAGGTTTTTAATTAATCTTGATTAGCTAAGCTATTTGACATGTCATTTAGCAATTGATATCTAGGGTTGATTAAATTGATTATATCATCATCCTAGATAAGCATCTAAGGTTACCTAGCCTTGTTTGTTATTTGAATATTCATATATATATATTCACATAGGTTGTTTCTCTTCTTAGAGAAGTAAGTCTTGAGGCTAAGAGTGCTTAGGCCTCAAGCAAATTGGAATAGGGTTGCTAATAAAGGCCCGCTGGGTAGAAGTGAGGGGTTACAGACCGGAATGTTAGACGAGGTCTACATAGGTTGTAAACTTCATTTCAATTAGTGATTTCGAGTTCCGAGTGTGGCGCACTATACAGCCCGTGGTTTTTCCCAGTGGTTGGGTTTCCACGTATACATCAAGTGTTATTTAAATTCCGCACTATATTACACTTGTATGTATTTTTGACTAGTAGGGGCATTTTCGTAAAATTGACTTGCATGCGAAAATTGGGTAATAATAGCTAAAATCTATTCACCCCCCCCTCTAGCTTTATATTGAACACGCCTCGAGTATTTTCTAATTTGTTTCAATTGGTATCAGAGCGGGTTCCTAGATATACTTAGGTGATCCTAGCTCATTTTAGGTGTGTTGTGCATTTGTGTGATTTTTGCTCATTCATACATTTTGCATACATTTCATTCATTCATTTGATACAATGAGTGGATTCGGTGGCAACCATGAGGGTGCTTCAAGCACACGGCCACCCCTCCTCACCGGCATAAATTACTCCCAATGGAAAGGGAAGATGGAGGCATATGTGTGTCAAATCCATGATAGGGCATGGATGGCCATTGAAGATGGATATTCGCCTCCTATGATGACTCCCACGGATGGAGGAGAAGAAGTGCTCAAGCCTAAGGCACAGTGGACACAACCTGAGTTTGAGTTGTCCAAGTGGAATCAAAAGGCGTGGCACGCCCTCATATGTGCAGTGGATGAAAATCAGTACAAATTGATTCAGAACACTAAGATAGCCAAGGAGGCATGGGACATCTTAGAGGTTGCACACGAGGGAACCGAAGTAGTGAAGGACTCCAAACTTCAAGTCCTCCAAACTCAATTTGAGACACTTAGGATGGAGGAGAATGAGTGCTTCAACGACTTCGAGATTAGGTTGATGGACATTGTCAACCAAAGTCATCAACTTGGTGACCCTTACTCGGATAGAAGGATCAAGCAAAAGATAATGAGATCGCTTCCCGAGAGGTTTGAGTCTAAGGTGACGGCTTTAGAAGAAAATAGTGATTTTAAGGACATGAAGCCGAGCGAGGTAATAGGTAGACTTCTCGCCTACGAGTCTAGGAAGGGTCCTAGCTCCACTCCTTCAAAGAAGCAAAAAGGGATTACTTTGAGAGCTTCCAAGGTTGAGAAGGAGGACAAGGATGACTCGGATGAAGACATGGCACTTTTAATGAGAAAATTCAAGAAGTTTGTAAAATTCGAGAAGAAGGGTCATGCATCCAAAGGGCAAGAATTGAAGAAAAGGGTTCCTTTCAAGAAGGTTGAGCATAGGCAAGAGAATAGTGAAAGGAAAGGGATCCAATGCTATGAGTGTGGTGGCATAGGTCATATCTCACTAGATTGTGGGAATTTGAAGAACAAGAGAGAAAAAATGATGGCCGCCATTTGGAGTGAAAGTGATGACTCCGAAGAAGGAGATAAGTCATCAAGTGATGATGAGCTTATCAATAACTTCAAGGCATTGGGTGCCAATTGTGAAGAAAATGAAGTTGTTGGTAAGAATTCCGTTGCTAGTGATCCCATAGAAGAGAAAGTCGAAGAAGTAGCTCTAGAGGAGATAGTTGTTGCTTCGCATTGGGATATGGCACTTATTGACTCAAGAGATCAAGGTGAAGGTCTTGATGAGGAAATTGGATCCATAAGAGAGGAGGAGAGCCTAGAAGATGACACTAGTGGAGATGACTCCTTATCTAACTCTACAAATGGAAATGTAGAGAATATGGATATGCATAACTTTATAGTCAATGTTGAAAGCTCCATGAAGAAGAAAGATAGATTTCTAAGGATTTTAGAGGAAGAAAATCTAGAGCTTACAACATACAATGACCTCCTAAAGAAGCAAGTGGAGAAAATGGATCTTAAGGACAACTTTGAAAGTTTTGAAAGCTCTAAGTTAAAGAATGAAAAAGAGATTCAAAGGTTAAAGGAAGAACTACTTAGGCTTTCAACACAAGTTGATCACTTGAATGATGAAGTGATAAGATCCATGGTGGAAGAAGACAAGCTAAAAGATGAGCTAGCTTTGTCTAAGAGGAATGAAGAGGGTTTGAAGAGAGAGCTTGTTGAAGCCAAAGAGTCATTGACTAGAATGACCACAAGCACCAAGAAACTTGACAACATACTTGGTGTAGGAAAAAGCCCTTGTGACAAAAGAGGTCTTGGATTCGAAGTGAGCAAGGATTGCTCTATTCCTAAGAAGACCGTCTTTGTGAAGAGTTTGGGTAAGATAGAAGCGTCACCGGTGCAAACTCCTAGGAAGAAGTTAGAACTAGGACAATGTTCAAAAAATGCACAAGTGAAGGTGGTGAAAACGAGACAACCCCAAGCTCAACGGATTAGAGCCTCTCGAGTCATCTCTCCTCAACAAATGACTCACTATGAAAAGAGGCAAAACATGCTACCTAATCCAAGGAGGCAACCCATTCCGGTTCAACCAAATAGAAGACATGAACCGACTCAACACCAAAAGAGACATCAAATGCATGATGAGTCTCCAATGACTTCACAAGAACATGGTATGAATTCTTACTTTGTACCAACTTGTCATTATTGTGGTGTTTATGGGCATATTAGGCCTAAGTGCTTTAAGTACATTAACCATTGTAGGATTGATAGCATGATAAAGAAAAAGAGGCTAAGAAGAGCCCATTTGCATGAGCCTAGGAAATCTTTTGTCAATAATCCTAGGTTAGTGAATGACATGCAACCTTTGTCCACTAGGAAGAAAAATGTTATATCTATGTGGATAAGGAAAAATGAACCCGCTTGCTACGAGACTAACAAGTCTCAAATAGGTTCAACTAAGTCCAATGGACTTGGTAGGTCCATAGGACCTCATGCCCTTCATTAATGAAGGATGATACTAACCCCATATGGGGAACTCAAGCAAAGAGAGCTATTTTTGCATTCTTGTCACTTGCAAAAAATTTGAAAAATCTTATGCTTCTTGGTTGATTGCTTGAGTAAGCTTGGTTGCACATATGTATATATGTTTTCAATTCAATAAGTGTGAACCTTGCTTGTTTACAATCCATGTCATATTTATGTTCAAACATGCATTTTGGACTAGGAGATGTATGTAGGAAGTATGATTTGAATGACCTATGATTATCTCCATGACATGATGATTCTTAAATAACATGCTAATGTCTTATGAAAAGCATGAAATTCATGTACATGCTCAAATGAAAAAGCATGAATTGATAATTGCGTTCTTAAATGCAAAAACTTGTGTGAAAAAGCTAATGAGACTCAAATGAAAAAGGATCTAGTATCCATTCAAGGATTTTACAATCCAAATGTCTCTCTTTCTTTATTGGTTGAACATGTCTACTATCATACGGGTTTCATTCCCGGAAAAATCAAATAGGGTGCAAAGTTGCTCATGACATGTTTAGCTTATAAAGTTGGATATAGTTGTCCTTAAATTGAAATCAATGAAATTTCTATATCCTTGCTTCTCTCATGACAATGGTGAAATTGGTTTGAATTCCTATTAGAAACCTTTGTCATTTGCTTTGCCAAATACCATGGTATTTTGGACTTGAATGCAATATGTCTTGTATGCAAAGCATTTTGTTTCACACATTTTATCTAATAAAACTCCTCGTTTCTCTCCGATTAATTGAGATTGCATAAAGTGACTTATATTGATTATGCATATACTAGAATGCTACTATCTCTCTTTGCCTTGAGTGACCCGGTTGGGGACTACTCCTTTGTCTATATCATGACAAAAAGGGGGAGTATAATGTGGTAAGGGGAGGTGCAAATTGTTGTAGCAATTGGTGCACATTGGGGAGAATATACATTGAGGGGGAGTAACCCTTTGAGGGGGAGCATTGCATTCATCATACATTGCATGATGTTGTGTTTAATTTCTTAGAAATGCAAATGCTTGTTTATGTCCTCACTTGATTCATCTCACTTTTACTTGAATTGGAAAGTATAGAAACCTTGTTTCAGGGAATGATTGTTCTACAAGAGATTGAAGACTTCAAGTTTATTTTTATATATCTCTTTGTATTGTAGAAAATCTTCATTGACCCATAGGTTTATTTTTGTTGTGAGGAATCAATGTGAGTGGTGGTTTTGTCACGAAATAGCCAAAGGGGGAGATTGTAAGGATTCCCGTTTTTTTGATTGGCTTATTTCGTGGTCAAACCACATGTTGGGGTTTTGAATGTAAGGGTAGTCTAAGTGTTTAGTGTTGAAGATCAAAGGCCCTTCCATGACCTCAAGATTCAAGCACGCCAAAGGTATAATCTCTTGTGCTTGTTTTTCTTTGAAGAGATTTAGTAGCACACACTCACTTAGCATTCTTGCTATGATTGCATACTTGCTTATTTTTATGTGCATCTCTTCACATGTCACTTTACACACTAGCACTTTGGTTGATATATCTTGTTGTGTGTATATGTGCCTTATAATTCGTTTCCCGACATTGTTCGGAAACGTCCGCGCTTGCACTAATGAGTGCTTGGTTTCGCGCGAAGACCGCCTATGGAGAATGCCCTTGGCTTCTCCTTGGTTTTCACCATTGTTGGTGATCGGCGGTTATGATCGGCGGCCTGGCCGCCGAATTAAACCGCCGTTTCAGTCCAGATTGGTCTGAAGCAATTATGCGGTCAAGATCGGCGGTCAAGACCGCCGTTCGAAACCGCCGTTCATACCTGATCGATTTTAATCTCTCGGGTTTGATTCGGCGGTTGGATCGGCGGTCACGTAACCGCCGAATGAAACCGCCGTTAATGCTCTGTTCTTCACGAGCTCAATTCAGCGGTCGTCATCGGCGGCCTGGCCGCCGATTGAAACCGCCGAACGGTGCGTTTCAGGGGCAAAAGTGTCTTTTCACATGCCCAATTCTTGATGTCTATAAATATCTTGTTTTCTCAATCTCTGAATAAGTTTCTTGAGCAATTAGAACCCTAATCTTTCAAGAGAGATTTTTGAGAAAAAATCAAATCAAGAACCTATCTTTAAACACTCAAATCAATTCCCTTTTGCATCAAATTTCATATTTGATCTTCTATGCCTTCATAGAATTGATCCATGCATGGTTTTGAATCATCACATCTTATTTGGTATGTTCTTCACTAATTTCATATTACTTTAGTGTTTTTCATATTAATACATCTCTTTAATTACTTGTATGCTTTTGATTATATGCTAGATACAAGTTAGAGATTATTTGTGATGAAAATTAATTGAGTGTTGTTTGTGATAGCTAATTAGGTTTTTAATTAATCTTGATTAGCTAAGCTATTTGACATGTCATTTAGCAATTGATATCTAGGGTTGATTAAATTGATTATATCATCATCCTAGATAAGCATCTAAGGTTACCTAGCCTTGTTTGTTATTTGAATATTCATATATATATTCACATAGGTTGTTTCTCTTCTTAGAGAAGTAAGTCTTGAGGCTAAGAGTGCTTAGGCCTCAAGCAAATTGGAATAGGGTTGCTAATAAAGGCCCGCTGGGTAGAAGTGAGGGGTTACAGACCGGAATGTTAGACGAGGTCTACATAGGTTGTAAACTTCATTTCAATTAGTGATTTCGAGTTCCGAGTGTGGCGCACTATACAGCCCGTGGTTTTTCCCAGTGGTTGGGTTTCCACGTATACATCAAGTGTTATTTAAATTCCGCACTATATTACACTTGTATGTATTTTTGACTAGTAGGGGCATTTTCGTAAAATTGACTTGCATGCGAAAATTGGGTAATAATAGCTAAAATCTATTCACCCCCCCTCTAGCTTTATATTGAACACGCCTCGAGTATTTTCTAATTTGTTACATTTATCACGAAGCTTCCGGGGTCTGTCAATTTAATAGGGAAATCTTCTCCCTTTTCCCATTCCTCATTCTTTGTGCCTTTTTCCAAATTATCCACCTCCACCTTAGTGGAGTGATCTAGA
Organism: Acer yangbiense; assembly: GCA_008009225.1. Taxonomy (NCBI): domain Eukaryota; kingdom Viridiplantae; phylum Streptophyta; class Magnoliopsida; order Sapindales; family Sapindaceae; genus Acer; species Acer yangbiense. Next base: position 23,521,874 of record CM017773.1, on the reverse strand, counting down.
ACTCTCACTTGCTTAGGTGCAATCTCCGGTCCTATAATGTTCTCAACCTCCTCCTCGACCACTTCTAGCACATTAATCTGCTCATCGGTACTAGGTGACATCCCTTTGTTCTACTTAACCACTGCATCCAAAAGTTGAGCCAATTGTGTCTCCATCTTTTTTAGTAACTCCATGACTATTGGCTCTCTGATCGTTAGATTGCATGTAAGCTATCATTCTCTGCTCCGATGCTTGCAAAGTGTTCTTGAGTGCTTCGGAACCTATGCCAACTGTCTTTATCACCGTATTGACTATTTCCTCCAACGATTTGTCCTTTGGTTGGTTAGAGGGTGCTTGAGTGTTGAAATTGGTTGGGAGGTTGTTACTAGAACCACTCCACTGGTTGTTGTTATTACTAGGACCTCCTGGTTGGTTATACCTATTGTATCCATGATTTTGGTACCCTTGATTGTTATTCGCACCTTGGTAATTGTTTCCACTTTGGTAGTTGTTCCCACTTGGTTTGCTACTCGCACCGAGGTGGTTGTTGTTTGACCAAGATAAGTTAGGGTGGTTCCTCAACCCTGAATTGTATGTATTCGAATACAGGTCATTCTGTTGCCTCTGAAATTCCTTAAAGGCTTAGGCTTCCTCTTCTTGCCCAATCTGGCCCTCTCCCTCATCTATCACTCCCATGACTTGACTAACTCCATAGGAAGGCCCCGGCTTTCCTGTTATAAGGTCCTTAATAGATTGAAGCTCTTTGTTCATTTGGGACATCTGAATTTGAACTTGGATGTCCGATCCCACATCCAGTGTTCCACTCTATCTCACATTGGATGTCCTTTGTTGTGAGTTTTGGGTGATCTTTTCCAAGATGTTGTAGGCTTCAATCGCTCTCTTGTCGGCTATTATACCCCCACATGCATTATCCACTAGCATTTACGTAATAGAAGAAAGTCCACTATAAAAGGAATTCACCTTCAACTCTGGATGGTATGTATGTGGCGGCACCTGGGCGAGCAACAAGTTAAACCTTTCCCATGCTTCATGGAAGGGTTCACCGTCCTCCTCCTAGAAAGATGCAATCTTCAACCGTAGATCCTTTACCTTCAGTGACGGGAAAAATTTGTTGAAAAACACCTTGCACACTTGACCCTATGTCACTAATGACCCTGGCCTTAAGTTCATGTACCAAGTCATTGCTCCGTCCTTCAAACAGTACTGGAAACATCTGAGGTGAAGTTGCTCTCTAGTTAGCACTACTTTGTGGGCCATCACCGGAAATGTCTGTAATGTGGCTCTGTATTGCTTCATAAATTGAAGGCAATCTTCAGTAGGTCTTCCACTGAAAGATGGTAGGAGGCCAATGTGCATGTTCTTCAATTCGTACTGTCTTGCCACATCGTCAAGTACTATAGCCGTAGGCACATTTCCTACAAAGGGAAGTGTGTACTCGCCAATGGTGAGCCCCAATTGCTCATCCCCATGTACACTACCCTCTTGCTCAAAAGCATATTGCTCTTGCAGATTTGGATCATAAGCTTGTTGCTCTTGAGGATTCTGAACTCCTTCTTCCATGTTCCCCTCAAACTGATCTACTATTCTTCTCACTTGATGTATGTTATCATTGACTGGTAGAACTGCTCTTTTTAGCGATCTTCATCCGTGCATAAACCTAAAATCCTGAAATTTCACAAAAAGAATACCGTACGACGTAAAAAGACACTAACAAAGTAAAACAAAAATATAACTATAAACCAATACTACTAAAATAAAACTAATCAAAGCTAAGCACGTTAATCCTCGGCAACGGTGCCATTTTGACAAAGTCGTTTTGTGTGTATTTAAAAGCACTTGTCAAACACAATTTGTAAACCTAGCAATGCCTATAAGGGTTTTGAAAACGCATGTATAGTGGCAAGTAAGGGTCGTCCACAGAGATCGAGATTTAGCTAAAACTAATCTAAACTTAAGTGATATTAGTGCAATAAAGATGAATGGTTGATGATGTTGAAATGTAAACTAGCAAATACTTACTTACGAAATTAGAAATGTAACTAAAGATGGAAAATGAATGAAACGAAAGATATGTATGATGGAGAATAGGGAGTTAACGGATTAGAAAGCAAAAGTTTGGGCAAATGTAATAAACTAGTAAAATAAGCATGTTTTGACGATTGTAGCCAACCTAGGGTGTATAGGTTGGCTATCTATCCCTACCAAGGGGCCAACTAGGGTGTATAGGAGGCCTCATAATAGGGATGGTCCCTCCTAAACAACCGACCTAGGGTGTATAGCATTGGTTATTCGGTTAGGACCCTAGCAATGAAGCTCGTATACCTATCTCGGGGCTCAACCATCTAGGGTAGCCACCTAGGGTAGCCACCTAGGGTGTATAGAATGGCTTCTAGCCTTTTACGAGAACCGTCCTAGGGTGTATAGTCACGAACACCCATTAGAGACTAGATGAAAAACGTGGTTATCGAGCCGGGATTACGAGAATCCCATCAATTCATGAGAGCAATAAACAACTATATATGATGTATATCTAGTTGCCTAAAAAGATAGAATCCAATGAAATCTTGTAAAGAGAGTGTGTCTAAAACAAGTAAATCCAATGAAATCCATACATACTCATCAATAAATCAAATAGAAGATATATATATAAAAGAAATAAAGCTTATCTACAAAAGCCTAATCGTTCACAAACTAATCCATAAACCCCCTTAGTGGGGTTTGGATACTCATTGACAATAATGAAAAGAAGAGAAAAGATGAGGAATAACCCTTAAAGATCATCTCCACCTTGAATATCCCTTAGATGTAGAGTAGGAAGCTTATGAAATGAGAAGAAATGGATTGCTTAGTCTAGTTACAACTTTCAGAATTTCTAAGTGTAAAAACGTACTAAGAACATTACATACACATTCTATTTATAGTCCCCCAAAATAGGTTACAAAATCATCTTTAAAATAATATCTGACATTAGGGAGTGCGGGTGGAGTGCGGGTCAGTGACCCGCACTCACCCGCACTATATCATATCCTTCGATTTTGGACTCTCGGATTTGAGAAGAAGGGTGGGTGAAGTGCGATTGGATGACCCGCACTCACCTGCACTTTATCTTCCTTCAGCAATCAGGTCCTCTAGTCTGGGTTGTAGTGCGGGTGGAGTGCGGTTAGGACCCGCACTCACCCGCACTTTATCCTCTTTCAGCAATCAAGTCCTCTGGTCTGGGCAGTAGTGCGGGTGGAGTGCGGTTGGTACCCGCACTCACCCGCACTTTATCCTCTTTTAGCAATCAGGTCCTCTGGTCTTGGCTGTAGTACGGGTGGAGTGCGGTTGGGACCCGCACTGACCCGCACTTGTTGTAGCCTTTGATGCTTTTCTCTCTTATTTTACAATTCTTGGTCCTCTTTTCGCCCGTAAGCCCCGTAATACGCTCTAATCACCCAAAATAGGGAAATGCCTACAAATGCGAACATAGAGCCCATAAGTGACGCTAAAATGCACGAAAATGATACAAAGGTTACGGGTTTAGGGGCCGAAATATACAACATATTTGGCACGATCAGAAGGATAGAGATGAGCTAGAGTCGGATGAGGAGTCAGAGTGAAACCACCACCATCATCTAGTCATTACTTTTGAATTATCACATGTGCATCATATTCGGATTTGGATATTTTGAGCACTCTAGTTTTATTTCCTTGTTTTTATTATTCATTTCATTATCGTATTCACTTTTATCTTTATGCTAGTATTTTTCATTTTATTTCATTTCCGCTTCTTATTTTGTTGTTGATTAGAATAAGGGTGTGCGATGTTTTTGATAGTAATTTAGGATATTTGTGCTTAATTGATGAATTTATGGATGATAAGAATATTGAAAATATGCTATTCATGCTTATGCATCCTTTTGGGATGAATTTATGCATATTAGGATGAGAAGGCACCTTGTCAAATTTTTGGAAATTCTTTGATTATTTGAGGTCATATATGCTTTCTTTGCTTTGGATGTGTGGGTTGCGTCATTTAAACAAATTCTACCTCCCATGAACGTTGAGGAAAATGTCCAATTTAGGTTGGGGGTACATTTGTGCAACACCATTTACTCACTTTGCTTGGTTTTACAATTTGAGCCGAATTTTTCAAATTTTTGCGATAATACCATATTGAGCATACTTTGCTTATTGAGATTATGATTTACATGAGTAGTGAGGTATTGTGCATCTTTGCCATTGTATGGTTTAAATTAATGTCATGCCATTTGGGACTTCATTGAACAAAGCGCGTTTATCTTTTTCTCATAATGTTAGGGTGGATTATCATTATTGCTTGAAGGCTAAGAATTAATAGTGGAGATTCCAGAGAGGATCACAAACACGACCTGAAAGAAGCATATTTTGAGTTGTAAAAAATTCACTCTTTTAACACTCACTCTCAAACACTCTTTTAAGCATGTATAGGTCTCATTTGCACTTAAATGTTGCATGTCATAAAATATTATGGACTGCTTGTGGAGGCTTTGATTTGCTTATGGACAAACCTTTAGAAAGGACTTTAGGCAATGCATGTGAAGAAAACCATAAATTGGCCTAAATACTTCCATACCCTTTAAATGTGTGTGCTCCTAAGCCCTTTCGAAGCCAAATACATCTGAAGCTTTTCATTTTGTGAACCACATCTAAATTAACCATATAGCCTACATAATTGACTTACCTCAACCAAATGATTTTGCTAAGGCTTAGGTTATGAATGTAAGCTCTTTTATGAGAAAATGTCGATACATGTACCTAGGCATGTAATTTTGTGTAAAGAGTATTGAAATGCAAGAGTGGATAAAAAGCAATGATAAAAAAAGAAAAAAAAAATGCAAAAGCAAAGAAAAAAATTGAAATGAAAAAGATGTATGCAAAAGAAAAGAAATGAAAGGGCAAAGCCAAATTAAATAAAAAGAGAACCATGAATTAGGCACAATTGGCCTAGATAGAGGGTTAATATTGAATAGGCTGCTCAAGAAAATTTGAGTAGTGAATATGCATTTGAAATGATATTGTAAGCAATGGGCGCCAAAGGCGTAAACGAATGTGTGAAGCATGTGGAACTTGTAATTAGAATGTATGCCTAAAGTATAATCATTAGGTTTCTTATTATCTATTGACCCATTATTTGACTCAACATTCACCTAAGCCCCTTTACAACCAAAGAAAGACCTTCACGATCTTCAGGTATGTCCATTTTGTGAATTATGGTTTTCGTATGTTCTTTCCAATCCATGATTTGCAACTCCATTCATGGGACCTCATTTTTTAGAAATTGTGTTTTAAATGATATCAAATGCAATCAATTTGATATCCATAAATTAACTCATATTGCATATGTATTTTTGAGGAAAGCTTAGGAATCTGAGAGAAGAAATGAGAGAATCCATTAAGGACTAGCTATCAAGGCGAATTACATTCTAAACTGAATAGTACCTTTGCTCTGAAGCTTAGGCATTTTGAATCTAAGATCACGCTACGTGCAATCATATCTAGAGTGGCATGCTCTTAATTTTTACTTGACATTTTCTTACATGAATAGGTCCTTACTAGTGCATTATTGTTCTAATCTCTTCATTCTTTGGTTTCGCTTATCAATCAATGCTGGTAAAACCTTGCTATGATGATTTGAACTCATTTGAAAAAATTATGAGATATCTTGATGAATATCTTAGGGGTTGATTGGTGATTGTTTTGCTCGAGGACGAGCAAAAAATAGGTTTGGGGGTATTTGATCAGACCAAATATGGTACGATTTTGTACCCTTATTTCCTTTTCTTTGAGCTTATTCTCGGGCGTTTCCCCATATTTAATGTTGTCAAATCAAGTGTTTTCAGGTTTTTATTAGGCCTCAAGGGCATTGTGAAAAAGAGGAGGAACTTGGTGCAAAAAGGAGCATAAAGACATGAAACAAGGCATTTTCGCCACTTACCAAAGCTAGGTCACCATGGCGACAGGGAGGTGCTTTTCAGAGCACAAATGTCGCCCCTATGTCGCCATATGGTCGCCATGGTGACAGAAGAAATGTTTCAAGAAGAATGCATCAAGTGTTATCGCCATTTGCATGTCGCCATGGCGACATTAAATGGCAAATGGCAACATCACTCAGATTTCCTCAGTGTCGCCATTTGCACTAGGGTGAAAAAGAAGAGAATTGGTGGCGACAAGTGAATCTTAGAACAAGTAACAGTATGTCGCTATGAGGTTGCCACAGTGACACAAGGGCGACAATCCCGCCACATCAGCTTTCCAAGCGATTTTCAGTGCAAATCTAAGACCACTATAAATATTCTTCTCCCCTGAGATTGAAGACACACAAAATTTCCAAAGCACATTTTACTTAGCATTTTTAGATCTGGTTTCTCTTCCATGATTCCCGACTTCAAATTCCTCCATTTCTAACCTTGAACTACCTTTTCCATCAAACACTCAACATCAAATCTATCTTACCGCACTAAACTATTCCTCTCTTGCTATTTTCTTCACCATATTACCTTAGTTACTTACCATTTGACATTCACCACACTATTTGCACAAAAGAGCATCTAAGGACAGAAATGAGTAAGCATTAAAGAAGGTGACCCAATGGTGTTTTTCTTATTTATTACTCTCTTTTCCTATTTGTAACTATGTGTAGCTAAAAACCCCAATCTAGGGGGTTGGTGTTAGGAACATTTTGACTTGGGGTTTGCTTGACTATATTTTAATTGAATCTCTATATATTTTCTATTTATTCTATCATTAGATTCTTGTCATTATGTGATTGATTTGTATATCAACCTATTGATCATAATCTTGTTAGAATAATTTATTATATAATCACCCTTGGATTGACAACCTTGTGTGATTAAAGAATTCAATGAATAGGATGGATTATTGTAGAGAATACCAACCACAATAGTCCAAACCTTGTCTTGTAAACAACCAATCCCACCATGACCCCCTTTCCTTAATCGGTTAGTCATTAAGGTGGGAAAGTGTTTATGGTTCATAGTTATAACCTAAACATACTAAAGAATACAAGAGGTTAACTTACAAGAGATTGGTTCTTTAAGATAGTTTGAAAAGCACCCCTAATCCACTTGCAACTTCATCAATCCCCTAGCGTATCTCTTAATTGTTTACACCCACTATTCTTATCATAGATTGTTGAGCTTCTATTTTGCCTATCACTTTTGTCACTTTTATTTTATGATTGACAACCTTGTGTGATTAAAGAATTCAATGAATAGAATGGATTATTGTAGGGAATACCAACCACAATAGTCCAAACCTTGTCTTGTAAACAACCAATCCCACCTTGACCCCTTTTCCTTAATTGGTTAGGCATTAAGGTGGGAAAGTGTTTATGGTTCATAGTTATAACCTAAACATACTAAAGAATGCAAGAGGTTAACTTACAAGAGATTGGTTCTTTAAGATAGTTTGAAAAGCACCCCTAATCCACTTACAACTTCATCAATCCCCTAGCGTATCTCTTAATTGTTTACACCCACTATTCTTATCATGGATTGTTAAGCTTCTATTTTGCCTATCACTTTTGTCACTTTTATTTTATGCATGTTTGGTGGTACATTAAACCACACACCATCCACTTATTATGATTTATGTTATCGCATCTTAGATTAGTTAATCAACCTAACATATTACTTCATTTCCCTGTGGAACGAATCTAGCTTACCATTTATTACGTTTTATATCCTAAGAGGATTCCAAATTGGTAAAACATTATTTTCGAAAAGATCACATATATACATTGTTTTGATGTGCACAAACGACCTCATCAAGACTGATATCGAATGTAAGGTGAAACTAAAAGATGTAAGGTACGTTCCTGATCTACACTTGAATTTGATTATGGAATTGCATTGTATAAGCAAGGCTATGAGAATCAGTTTGGTAATGGGATGTGGAGACTGAAAAAGAACTCCATGGTTGTTGCTTGAGGAGAAGAAATTGGTTGGTTATTTAAAACCAAAGTGAATGTGCTAAATGGTGTCTATTTAGTTTCGTGACAAAACTAGTTAGGCCACATGGGTGAACAGAGGTTGGAGGCTCTAGCAAGAAAGTCACATATTCCCTTGGCTAATGAAGGTTCGCAGGTTCTAGTGTAGATGTCAACTAATCCATTTACTAATGGTAGAGTTGTTCATAGAAAGAAACGGGTTGGATTACTTACTAAGGGGGAGCTATAGGAGATCATATCATAGATGTTAATGAGTAAAGTTCTGCAAAAATTTAGCGTAAACTCCCTTTAGTGGGGTCATGGATTGAGACACTTAACGTGGACTCTTAGAAAAGTAAAGATATGCATTGAGACACTGATCGAGCCAAAAATGTATATGATTTTGGCCCCTAATGCCGACTCTTTTTGTTTTTTCTGGAGTAAAATCCCGTCATTTGATAGCTTGAATTGAGCATTGCAGGGAAATTAAGTCACAAGGGCATTTGTGAGCAATAGAGGAAATTCTGGGTCAAAAGCACAAAAAGAAGAAAGTTTTGAAGTAGATCATCGGGTTGTTGTTACGGTTACTAGGTGAAGACCGTGAATCCTAACTAGAGGATGTCACTGGCAACGCGTCGTGGTTTGACAACCGCGACATTTAAAGAGCATACCAGTGAAGGCAAGTCCAAAGAATGTCACGGCCGTTGTGTCGCCATATCAAAACCACGAAAATGAAGGAAGAAGCCAACAAAGCCATTTCCAGAGAATGTCGCTGCCTTGGCGTTGCTAGGCAGCCACCGCGACCCCCACTGAAGAAACTCAGATCCAGATGTCACCCTTATGGGCGTTGCCTTGCCAACCGTGGAAACCAGATCGAAGACTGACTAACCGTCTGTCATAGTCAGTGTCGCAGCGTCCAACCCGCGACAGTCGGGCCACGACTTATGGCTAGCTCAGTGAATCTCGTAGTTACAAGACCTCACCTTTGGACCACTATATAAACGCTCCTTTGATTCATTTTGCATATCATCTTTGATCGCTAATCTTAGATTATACACACTTTATAATACCCAAAATCATCTTCATCCATTTCTATCCCTGAACTAATCTTTTCCATCCTAAACTCAACAAATAAAATCTAGATTACTTCACCCAAATCATTCCTTACTACCCATCTTCTACACCCATTTCCTGTGTCACTTTCCATTTGACTTCAACTCACTACACATCCTTATCTTCCACTTTTTGCATTAAGGTTCATCAAGGAGCAAGAAGGGATCAAGCTTAAAGTAGGAGGCTCATAGGTGATTTCCTTATCTTTTACATCTTCTCTTTGTTTGTAATTATGTGTAACTAAACCCCATTCTAGGGGATTGATTTGAGAAACTATTGGACATTGGGTATTTGCTTAGTTATCAATAATGTTCTACAATTATAGTTCTATTCACTTTATATTTAGATCATATTCCTTATGTAATTGACTGAGAATATCACTTGTTAATTGCAATATTGGTAAGATAATGTTTGATAAAATCAATTGAGAATTGACAACCTTAGTTGGTTAGGGCACATAGTGAATATGATAGGTTAATTGGTGGATATATCAACCCCGACTGCCTAGACCATTGATCGTCACTAACCGATTTTACCATTATCCCCTCCATCTAAATATCATAGGTGATGAATTTTTGTGATAAGTGTTTTGGTTTAGTTCCCACGGCCAAAGCACACTTTCGAATGAGATCAGTCTTTAATTGTGTGAACCGTACATGAATGAAGCTATATATGCATTGCCCAAGATCCAATGGCGACTCTATCAATTCCTTAGACTTCTCTTTAATTGTTCAATCCATATATCTTATCTAAAAGTTTAGTATTCTATTTTTCATATCACCTTTATTTCATTTACTTTTCTTTTACTTTATGTATTTGTTGGTTTTTCAAACCAATCAATCTATCTCCAATCTATGATTTATCTTTATATGCACTTAGATTAGTCTAACATAGATTTATTAGCATTTCAACTATTCATCCCAATTTTTATGGACTATCCCTTGCTTACTATTTTACTAATTTCATATCTTAATTGTGGATATAAGTGGTGAAACTTGGTTTTTAAAGTAAAATATAAATATCTTTTTGTCGAGTGTAAAACGGCCTTTAGTGGGGTCATGGAGTACCTCCCTCATTGGCTAGAGGTGTAAGGATTCCCGTTTTTTTAATTGGCTTATTTCGTGATCAAACCATATGTGGGGATTCTTTGTAAGGGTAGTTTAGATGTTGTTGTTATTGCTTAGGCCCTTTGAAGACCTCATGATTGACAAGCACCAAAGGTAATACTCTAAGTGCTTACTTGTCTTGAAGAGATAGTTGCACACACTCACAACTCATGCATATGTTTAATCTTTGTATGTTGTGTTTCTTTTTGTTGTGCATCAATGCCTATTTACATCTCTTCTTGCTTGGTATAATGATTGCATCTTGTGTTTATAACATCATAGCAATTAGGCTTTTAGGATGCATCTTAGTTTACCTTTGTTCCCCTTGCATGATTGCTTGTGGGGTTCAAAGTTGTGGGCTGTGCGCTGGTCCACCTGCGCCTGACGTCCAGCGCCGCTCACCGGCGCAAAACGCCCAGTGGCGTGCCGCTGGTCGTGCGCTGGTCCACACCAGCGCAGACCACCAGCGCAGATCGTCCAGTTCTCTATCGCCGGTCGTGCGCTGGTCTACACCAGCGCAAGGTCACCAGCGCTGATCGCCCAGTGTGGCTCCGCTGGTATGGCGCCTGTGTGAGCGCATGTCGTCCAGCGCCAATGCAAAAATGTGCGTGTGCGCTGGTCTTGCGCCTGTCGTCCAGCGCAAGGCCACCAGCGCACAGAGCAATTTTTGGTGCGTTTTTCAAAACGACCACACTTCACTTATGGCCCCTATATATATAACACTTTGACTTTAGGTCAGCTAAGAGAGTTCATATTCATATTCTATACTTAGAATATTTTTCAAGAGAAGAAAAATACACAAAGAACTCAATTTTAATCACTCAAACACTTTTTCATGATCATCAATCATCATCTAGCATCATCTTGGATCATCTAGATGTCATCTTGCATGGAATCTTCATCATACTTTGCTTGGTAAGTTTTTCACTAATATCTTACATGTTTTGTGTTTCTCTTATCTAGCAATCTCAATTAATTACTTGTTGATTACTTTGTATGCTTTGGATACAATATTGAGATGAGTATGATGTATGTTTGAGAAGTTGTATTGTGCTAGCATATTAGGTTTTGTGCTTAATATTGATTAGCTAAACTAATTGACATGTCATTTAGTTTTGATATCTAGGATTGTTCTTAATTGCATATTAATCATCTTAGATAAGCATATAGGGTTTCCCTTGCTCTATGTTGCATTTTGGATATTTACATATATTCACTTAGGGTTGTATTCTCTTATAGAGAAAGTAAGTCTTGTGTGTAGCAACCGGGATTAGGTTGCTTAGATCGCAAGCAAATTGGACTAGGTTCACTCATACCGGGATTAGGTAGGTGTGTGATTACTTCCGGGATTAGGTTGTAATCGTTTGCACATTTAGTGGATTCGAGGTTCGAGTGTGGCTTACTTACATAGCCCGTGGTTTTTCCCGTGAGGGTTTCCACGTAAAAACCAAGTGTTGTTTTAATTTCCGCACCATATTACAATTGCTTGGTTATATTATCTTGAGGGCATTTTCGTAATTTTGACTAACACGAAAAATTGGGTAAAAAGCGTAAAATCTATTCACCCCCCTCTAGATAGCTTTATACACACCGTGCTATAATTTGTTTCAATTGGTATCAGAGCGGGTTCCTAGACATACATAGGTGATCCTTGCTCATTTTGGTGTGTTTTGCATTTTGTGTGATTTTTTGATTTATTCATACATTTTGCATTCATCTCATTTGCATTCATCCAAACACTATGAGTGGTTTCGGGATGAGCAAAGAGGGAGCGTCGAGCGTGAGGCCACCGTTGCTCACCGGCGATAATTACTCCTCATGGAAGGGGAAGATGGAAGCATACATATGCCAAATCCATGATAGGGCATGGATGGCGGTTGAAGATGGATATGCTCCACCTATGATGACTTCTACGGATGGAGGAGAAGAAGTTCTCAAGCCTAAGGCACAGTGGAGTCCTCAAGAATTTATTGACTCCATGTGGAACAACAAGGCTATTCATGCCATCCGATGTGCAGTGAGTGAAAATCAGTATAAACTGATTCAAATTACTAGGATTGCTAAAGAGGCATGGGATATCCTAGAAGTTGCACATGAAGGCACCGAGGTTGTCAAGGACTCAAAGCTTCAAGTCCTTCAAACTCGGTTTGAGACCATTAGGATGGAAGAGCACGAGCACTTCAATGACTTCCAAGTGAGACTAATGGACATTGTGAACCAAAGTCACCAACTTGGTGATCCTTACTCGGATAGAAGAATCAAGCAAAAGATCATGCGATCACTTCCCGAGAGGTTCGAACCCAAAGTGACGGCTTTAGAAGAAAATGACACTTACAAGGAAATGAAGCCGAGTGAAGTCATTGGAAGACTTCTAGCCTATGAATCAAGAAAGGCTACCACATCTCCTCCTAAGAAGAAAAAAAATATTGCCTTGAAGACATCCAAGATGGAAAAGGAGGAGGATGACTCATATGAAGACATGGCACTCATTGCCAAGGGATTCAAGAAGTTCTTGAATCTTCAAAAGAGTGATTATGGCTCAAAGGGGAATGACTTCAAGAAGAAGAAGTCCACTATTAAGAATGTCAAGCCATATCATGAGATGTCTTTAAGAGAGAAGATTCAATGCTACGAATGTGGAGGATTCGGGCATATCTCCAAGGAATGTGCTAACTTGGAAGATGAAAGAGAGGAGGCCGCCACTTCAAGTAATAGTGATGAAGAGATTGTGGCAAAATTCTTGGCATTAGGTTGCTCTCACAAGCGGGACAACAAAGTGAAAGTTGTTGAAGGAAGTCCCTCAAGCTTGAATGATTGTGAGAACAACTATTTTGCCTTTCCGATCTCCTACAATGAAGAAGAGAATGAGAGTCAAGAAGAAAGTGACTCTAATAAAGATGACTCTTCATCTAACTCCTCACATGGATATGTGAAGAAAAAGGTTCTAGATGAATACCTCATTGAGTTTAAAAGCTTAGCAATGAAGACTAAGGAAAAGATACGAAGATTGAGAGAAGAGAATCTAGACCTTGAGGCTCATGTTGACCACTTAAGTGAACAAGTGGATAGATCCAAGAATATTGAAGATAAGCTAAGAAAGGAGTTAGACTTATCTAAGAGGAATGAAGAAGAATTAAAAAGAGAGCTTGAAGAGGCTAAAGGATCAAGGACTAGGATAGTTTCTAGCACCGAAAAACTTGACCACATGTTAAGTGTTGGAAAGAGTCCGTGTGATAAGAGAGGTCTTGGGTTTGAAGATAGTAAGGAGTCCTCCACTCCTAACAAGACCATGTTTGTCAAAAGCTTGAGCTACAAAGAAGATTCACCGGTGCAAACTCCTAGGAAGAAGATTGAGCTAGGACAATGCTCTCATAGTGCACAAGTGAAGGTAGCTCCAAGAAGACAACCTCAAGCTCAACCTACAAGAGTTCCTCATGCTAACTTCCCTCAAACTCAAATCCATCAAGGGAAGAGACCAATCATGCAAACTCAACCGTGGAAGCAACCAAGTGTTGGTCAACAACAAAGAAGGAGAAATCCTATCCAACAACCAAGACAACCACAAAGACATGGGAAGGCTCCTATGCATGCACAAGGACATGGTACGATTCCTAACTTTGTCCCTACATGTCATTTTTGTGGTGTTGATGGTCATATTAGACCAAAGTGCTTTCATTACATTAAAATGTGTAGAGTTAAAAGCATGATTGAGAAAAAGAAAGCTAGAGCTAGAATGCATGCTCATAGGAAGGAAGAAATTCATTTACATGATCCTATGACATCTAGATCTCTAGAACAATTGACCACTAGGAAGAAAAATGTCACACCTATGTGGATAAGGAAAAATGGACCCGCTTGCTACGAGACTATCAAGTCTCAAATAGGTTCATCCAAGTCAAATGGACTTGGGAGGTCTATAGGACCTCATGACCTTCATTGTTGAAGGTTAATGATTGACCCCATATGGGGAACTCAAGCAAAGAGAGCTATTTTGCATTCTTGTATCTTGCAAAAAATTTGAAATATCTTATGCCTCTTCTTTTGATTGCTTGAGTAAGCTTGGTTGTACATATGTATATATGTTTTAAAATTCCATAAGTGTGAACCTTGCTTGTCTACAATCCATGTCATATTTATGTTCAAACATGCATTTTTGGACTAGGAGATGTATATAGGAAGTATGATTTGAATGACCTATGATTATCTCCATGACATGATGATTCTTTAATAACATGCTAATGTCAAATGAAAAAGCATGAAATTCATATAACATGCTCACATGAAAAGCATGAATTGATGATTGCATATTCTTAAAAATGCAAAACTTGTGTGAAAGCTTATGAGACTCAAAATGAATAAAGGATCTTGTATCCGTTCAAAGGAATTTACATTCCAAATGTCTCTCTTTCTTTATTAGTTGAACATGGTTACTATCATACGGATAATTTTATCCGGAAAAATCAAATAGGGTGCAAAGTCGCTCATGCCATGTTTCGCTTATAAAGTTGGATATAGTTGCTCTTAAATTGAAATCAATAATCTCTATATCCTTGCTTTTCCCATGACATTGGTGAAATTGGTTTGAATTCTTATTAGAAACCTTTGTCATTTGCTTTGCCAAATACCATTGTATTTTGGACTTGAATGCTATATGTCTTGTATGCAAAGCATGTTGGATTCACACATTTTCTCAAAATAAATCTCCTTGTTTCTCTCAAATTAATTGAAGTGCATAAAGTGACTTATATGTATATGCAAATCGTGCATGCTTCTATCTCTCGTTGCTATGAGTGACCCGGTTGGGGACTACTCCTTTGCCTATATCATGACAAAAAGGGGGAGTAGGATATGGTAAGGGGATGTGCAAAATATAGAAGCTATTGTGCACTTTGGGGAGAACATACATTGAGGGGGAGTAACCCGTTGAGGGGGAGCATTGCATTTATCATACATTGCATACATTTGGTAATGTTGTGCCTAAATTCTAAAAATGCAAATGCTTGGTATTGTTCTCACATGATTAATCTCACACTTTTCTTGTATTAGAAATGTTAGAAACTCTTTTCAGGGATTGATTATTCTACAAGAGGATTGAAGACTTCAAGTTGCATTCTCTTATCTCTTTGTAATATAGAATATCATTGTAGTCCCGTAGTTTCTATTTTTTTTTTGTGAGGAATCAATGTGAGTGATGGTTTTGTCACGAAATAGCCAAAGGGGGAGATTGTAAGGATTCCCGTTGTTTTTAATTGGCTTATTTCGTGATCAAACCATATGTGGGGATTCTTTGTAAGGGTAGTTTAGATGTTGTTGTTATTGCTTAGGCCCTTTGAAGACCTCATGATTGACAAGCACCAAAGGTAATACTCTAAGTGCTTACTTGTCTTGAAGAGATAGTTGCACACACTCACAACTCATGCATATGTTTAATCTTTGTATGTTGTGTTTCTTTTTGTTGTGCATCAATGCCTATTTACATCTCTTCTTGCTTGGTATAATGATTGCATCTTGTGTTTATAACATCATAGCAATTAGGCTTTTAGGATGCATCTTAGTTTACCTTTGTTCCCCTTGCATGATTGCTTGTGGGGTTCAAAGTTATGGGCTATGCGCTGGTCCACCTGCGCCTGACGTCCAGCGCCGCTCACCGGCGCAAAACGCCCAGTGGCGTGCCGCTGGTCGTGCGCTGGTCCACACCAGCGCAGACCACCAGCGCAGATCGTCCAGTTCTCTATCGCCGGTCGTGCGCTGGTCTACACCAGCGCAAGGTCACCAGCGCTGATCGCCCAGTGTGGCTCTGCTGGTATGGCGCCTGTGTGAGCGCATGTCGTCCAGCGCCAATGCAAAAATGTGCGTGTGCGCTGGTCTTGCGCCTGTCGTCCAGCGCAAGGCCACCAGCGCACAGAGCAATTTTTGGTGCGTTTTTCAAAACGACCACACTTCACTTATGGCCCCTATATATATAACACTTTGACTTTAGGTCAGCTAAGAGAGTTCATATTCATATTCTATACTTAGAATATTTTTCAAGAGAAGAAAAATACACAAAGAACTCAATTTTAATCACTCAAACACTTTTTCATGATCATCAATCATCATCTAGCATCATCTTGGATCATCTAGATGTCATCTTGCATGGAATCTTCATCATACTTTGCTTGGTAAGTTTTTCACTAATATCTTACATGTTTTGTGTTTCTCTTATCTAGCAATCTCAATTAATTACTTGTTGATTACTTTGTATGCTTTGGATACAATATTGAGATGAGTATGATGTATGTTTGAG
Source organism: Acer yangbiense (assembly GCA_008009225.1). Classification (NCBI taxonomy): domain Eukaryota; kingdom Viridiplantae; phylum Streptophyta; class Magnoliopsida; order Sapindales; family Sapindaceae; genus Acer; species Acer yangbiense. The sequence continues at coordinate 23,505,400 of CM017773.1, read as the reverse complement.
AAGTTGTATTGTGCTAGCATATTAGGTTTTGTGCTTAATATTGATTAGCTAAACTAATTGACATGTCATTTAGTTTTGATATCTAGGATTGTTCTTAATTGCATATTAATCATCTTAGATAAGCATATAGGGTTTCCCTTGCTCTATGTTGCATTTTGGATATTTACATATATTCACTTAGGGTTGTATTCTCTTATAGAGAAAGTAAGTCTTGTGTGTAGCAACCGGGATTAGGTTGCTTAGATCGCAAGCAAATTGGACTAGGTTCACTCATACCGGGATTAGGTAGGTGTGTGATTACTTCCGGGATTAGGTTGTAATCGTTTGCACATTTAGTGGATTCGAGGTTCGAGTGTGGCTTACTTACATAGCCCGTGGTTTTTCCCGTGAGGGTTTCCACGTAAAAACCAAGTGTTGTTTTAATTTCCGCACCATATTACAATTGCTTGGTTATATTATCTTGAGGGCATTTTCGTAATTTTGACTAACACGAAAAATTGGGTAAAAAGCGTAAAATCTATTCACCCCCCTCTAGATAGCTTTATACACACCGTGCTATAATTTGTTTCAAGAGGGATTGTTGGGCTTGGAGACCCAATTGGTCCAGCCCAATGAGTATTTGGTGGCCAATTGGGGGTAGTTTTGGTAATTAGTTTGAAGGGTTAAATAACCCTAACTAATTGGTATAAAATCAAAGATAGATTGCTTTTTGGTAAGTGCTGTGGCAGCCAAGGGGAGAGAAAGAAAGAAAAGTGCGGCAGCCAATTGAGAGAGTGAAGAAAAGAAATGAAAAAAAAGGAGAGAAAAAAATAGATATTTGGGTGTCTTTTCTCCGTCGTCTGGCCATCGTTTTTGAATCTGTCAGAAGCAGTGAGTTCTTGAGATTATTGTCTACCTCATTCCGTGTTTGAGAAAGTTAGCTGTGGTGAGGTTGTTCTTTTTTTTTTTTTTTTTTCCTTTGTATTGTTGTTCCTCTGATTGTTGTTTCTAAAAGATATTTATTTGTTTACCCCTTATAGGTGATAATAGTAGAGATATTATTTGGAGTTTGACCTTTGGATTTAGGTTTACGCCGAACCACGTAAATCTCGTGTTATTTTCTACGATATATTGTTTGCATGCTTGATTGTGGTTTTGCTTTAGTGTTAAGTTGTTATTGTTTTCTATAATTCGCACAAATAATCGGTAGTGGTGGTTTTGCACAACTAGTGATATCAGGAACATATAGTAGAGTTTTTTACTAACATACATAATAATAAAGTGATCACTCTTTTCGTCGATTTCTTTGGTGACGATCTGAAAACATTTCCATGGTTTTATTCCAATACCATCTGTAGCCCTCTCAGCGCACAAAGATATAAGGTGATATAATTAATAACGTCCGGAAGGATTCAATACTTTAAAATGGCCTTAGAAACAAAACACACAATATACAAATTTTAGACATAATTATGGAGCTTCAATATCATATTATTATTTGTCACACAACTTGAAAAAACCAAAAAAAAAAAAAAAAGAACAAAGAATCTTCGTTAATTACCTTCTCTTGATGAAGGAAAAAATTCTAAACCAACATAACGTTCTGTGGCTTCAAGTAGGGTTGGTTGTGATTATAAGGTGGAGGAGAAGGAAATTGATGCGGTGAGGGATGAGGAGTGGGCATGACCAGAGGCATAGGAACTGAATTGGGTGGGGGGAGGCCATTGATACCAAGTTCTTGATTAGCCAGTTCTCTTCCTTCTTGCTGACCTTTATGCCTTCCCATGTAATAACAGCCAATGGAAGCTAAAATGCAGACGAATACAAAAGGGAGGGAAACTATCACCACATATCCCATCTTTAGTACTTTTGATTCTCAAAATTAAAGGAATTCAATGAAGTTAGCTAATTAAATCAATGAAACATTACATATATAAATATAGTTGTTAGAGGGAAGCATGCATGCAAGTTGATGATTTGTTTCAATTTCTGAACAACCAGAAACTAGCTGTGTGCATATGTTATGAAGATTGACTTTTACTTCTTCAAGTTCTTCCTAGCTAGCTCGTTGTTTCTATAATTCTATATATCCAGTCCGGATAATGTGCCAAGTAATATGGGTCAATGCTTTACACCAACTACAAGTTGACAAACCATCCAATCTAAGAGACTTTTCTATTTTCCCTCTTCAAATGTCTATTTGTTTACATATGTGGCAATTTGAGGAGTGAAAAAAGAATAGCCCTTCCAAAAGACTCTTCAAGTAGGAATATGTTTATATTATTTTAATGAAAACACTCAAATTCCCCTCTCCCTACCAACAAATCTAATTACCCTCCATTTTTTACAAGTTAGAAATAATAATTTTTCAAATGCACTAGTTTCATACATGTGAAACTAGTATTATTTTTAGGTGGATATGGAAACCATTTGAATAGTGGCGGACCTAGGAATTTTAACCAGGTGGGGTACTTGAACAAAATAACAATTATATTATAAAAAATATTAAAAATTAAGATCATAGTAAAATGTGTTTTTTTACATAAAGAAAAACTGATGATATACTGAAGTTTATATAAAATAAAACAAATAGAATACCTACTCATGATGAACTAAATAATTTTACGTACAAAAAAATAAAAGTAAAAACAAGAAACACAACATTAAAAATTAAATAATAACAAGAAAAACAACATAAACAATAAAATTGCAATATTTATTCTTCTTAAAATAATAAATTACAATCTAATTTTATAATAAGAATTTTTATTTTATATTTACAACTAATTCACTTTAAATTTATACAAAAATAATTGATTAATAAATATTACTAGACATGTTTTTTTTTTTATTCTTCTAATTATTGGTAAATTATCGATTTATTGAATTAAAATAAATTAAAACTATAAAATAAAGAAAAATACCAAGGATAAAATAAAATGAATCATAATAATAGGTGAACTATTTTAATATAATAAATTAAAATTTGAGATTTTAGGGTTTATTGATTGGAAACTAAAACTAATAGAAATAATAAAAGTTTAAAATAATAGATAATTTAACATAAAATAAATTGAATTAAATAACCACAAATTTAAAGTTGCTAAGAAGTTGATAATGACAAAAAAGGGAAAATAAATTATTTTGTTTTAGAATAAGATGAAAATTTGAGAAAGAAATTGGAAAAGATGGTGAAATAAAGAAGGCATAAAAAATTAGTAAAATTAAATTTGTAAAATAAGATTTATTTTCCTTGAAAAGAGTAAACAATGGGACTTGAATCACCACCAACAATACAAAAAAGTGACGAAATGACAGTTTTACTAATAGATTTTTGCTATCATTATTGTTATTAATTTGTATATATATATACAGTCTTTCTATTATCAGTTCGAACTGATAAAAGTTATATCAGTTCCTTGTATGTGGACCACTGAATTTAAATACTTTGACTGACAAGTGCATACAGCCAAGTCAAAGTATTTAAATCCAGTGGCCCACATGCAAGGAACTGATATAACTTTTGTCAGTTCGAACTGATAATAGAATTTCTGTATATATATATATAAATAATTGAAAGCAAAATCAATTTATTTTTTTAAAATTTTGAGATAGGGCACGGGCCCCACCTAGCCTTAAGGTGAGTCCACCCCTGCATTTGAATGACTTTCCAAATTATTACTATGTTCTTATTAAATATTCAATATTAGTCTCATTTTAAAGATCTAAATGTGACTTTTCTAATGGTATAATTTTTCCTTTTTATGATGATAAAATTTATAAATTAAAATTTATCATATATTAATTGAATTTAATTAAAAAGATAAAAATGATATAGATTTCAAATATTAATGATGATGCGATATAAAAAATAATATAATAATAATTGAAGAGTGAGAAGTTGCTTTTCAATATGGAAAAAACTTGGGTGCTAACCGGTCAGCACCCAACCATACTGACCACCCAATGGGGTGTTTTCACGTGGTCAAAACTCTTTGACTTTTTACCATTTTCTCATTGCTTTGGGTTATGTGGCAACCAACCATTGATTAGTCAGTATGGCTGGGTGCTGACTGGTCAGCACCCAAGCAATGTTCTTTCAATATTGAAAAGAGAAAAGCAAAATCTTATTTTAAGAATCTCATTTGAAGAGTTTATTAGAGCTAAATATGCTGATGTGACTTATTTGACTTTAGCAAATATCTTATTTGAAGAGTATTTTGGAGATGCTCTAACAATACATTTATACACAGTTATGCACAGTTATATATATATTTTAAATGTTCTTTACAATTATAATATATTATTATGCACAGTTATGGAGAGCTAACATTGAGCATAATAGCGCATGTGGTGCACCGAACAAGGGGCGATTGGATTATTTCCAATCCTAGATCCTTATTTTTGGCCCAATAGGATTGGAGATACTCGTTGAGCATAAAAATTAGAGTCTATTTTTGCTCACCTCCCCTTCAAGGGGGGTAACTATTATCACCCCCCCCCCCCCCCCCCCCCCCCCCCCCCCCCCCCCCCCCCCCCAAACAGGTAACATATGTCCATGGAGGGGTAAAATTATCCCCCAAACAGATAACATATGTCCATGGAGGGGTAAAATTATCTAAAAATATAACAGGGTTTGGACAAATTTACCCCTTCCATGGACACATGTCATATTTTTGGAAGGGGGTAATGCTCACCCCCCCTTAAGGGGGTGAGCAAAAGTAAACTCTAAAAATTATTACAGAGCTGCCAATTACTACGTTGGAATGCCAATTAAGGAGGGTGTATTCAATTAGGATTTTAAAAGACTTTTAAAGACTTTTAATGACTTTTATTAAATTAAAAAGTTTAGGTGTATTCAATGTGGACTTTTAACGACTCTATAAAAGTCATGAGGTATTCAATACAGACTTTTATAGACTTTAAAAAAGTCTTTAAAAGTCATGTGGTATTCAATCAAGACTTTTTAACAGTCTATAAAAGTAATGAGGTATTCAAAATCTCAATGACTTTTAATGACTTTCAAATATCAATGACTTTTAATGACTTTTAATGATTTTTAGTTATAACAAATCTCACAATTTGTCTTCCATTCCTACCAAAAACTTTGTGAAACAAATACTCGGTGTGTATAATATATAAAGCTAGAGGGGGGGTGGAATAGATTTTATCTAATTATTACCCAATTTTCGCATGCATGACAATTTTACGAAAATACCCCTAGCAAGTCAACAATACATACAAGTGTAATAAGATGCGGAAATAATAAATGACACTTGATGTTTACGTGGAAAACCCAACCACGGGAAAAACCACGGGCTGTTAAGTGCGCTACACTCGGACCTCGAAATCAACTAATTGAAATGGAGTTTACAACCTATGTAGACCTCGTCTAACACTCCGGTCAATAACCCCTCACTTCTACCACGCGGGCCTTTAAAAGTGGCTCTAGTCCAATTTGCTTGATCCTCGTAGTCACTACTTGTAATGATGTTTACAGCCTCATCCCGGTCTGTAACCCACCACTACTACCCGTAGGCCTGTAATAGCAACCCTAGACCAAGACTTCAATCTCTCAAAAGAGATGCACAACCCTATGTGAATATGTATGAATATTCAATTAATGCAATAAGAGCTAGGGTACTCTATATGCTTACCTAGGATTATAAGATGACAATATAATCAATCCTAGATATCACATATAGCTATATGTCATGGCATATAACTTTATCTAAGTAAAGGATAACCAATCCTAGATACAAAGCTATCATATAAAACCCACAAACATTCAAAGGATTAACTAGTTGATTAAAAAACAATCTATCAACCTAGTTATCAATACATCACACAAGAATGTTCATGGCATAGCTTTTAGGCAATAATGACCTAATCAAATAAGCTATGAAAAATAATCTCAATCAACAAATGAGATCAATTAGCTAGATGGCATATGAACATTAAAGCCTAGCTATCAAATAATAACCCAATCAACACATAATCTCAATCTTATATGTAGAAATTAATCTAAACACATATAAGTAAAATATGAGATAAAATTGATAAGTAGAAACACTAATTATGTAAGATAAAAGTGTTCAACAAATCATACCATGTGTGTTGAAGAAGACCCATGCATTAGCATATACTAGATGAACCTAGATGATGCCTAGATGATGATTAGTGCATGTGGGAATGGGTTTAGAGAATTAAAGATGTGATCTTTAAGCTTTTTCTCTCAAGTCTCTCTAAATATCTCTCTAGGGTTCTTGGGATGCAAGACTTGTATTCTGAACCAGAGATAAGGATGTATTTATAGAGACCAAAAACAGGGCAGGTGAAAATACAATTTTACCCTTGAAACGCACCGATCGGCGGTTTCAATCGGCGGCCAGGCCGCCGAATTGAACCGCCGAATGGCTCTCGAGCGGAACAGGGGAACTTCGGCGACTTCGTTCGGCGGTTTATAAACCGCCGATCCCAACCGCCGTTTTGGACCCGAGAGATATATTTCAATCAGGTCTCATTCGGCGGTTTCGAACGGCGGCCAGGCCGCCGAAAGTAACCGCCGTTTCACCAAAAATGGTGAAACCAAGGAGAAGCCAAAGGCATCTCCACCGGCGATCATCGCGCAAAACAAAGCACATCAACATGCACGCGCGGACGTTTCCGAACATCCTTCGGGAAACGAATTACACCACACTAAAAGCTAACATACATGAAGTGCAAGTGTGGGTATTGAATGCATCCTAATGCCTATCATGTCATGGCATTTCATAAAACAAGATGCAATCAATTTAATGCAAGAAGAGACATTGAATAAACAATAAAGCACAATGCACACAAAATATAAACACAACATTCAAGAATAAGAGTTATGCATATTGTGTGTGTGTGCAACTATATCTCTTCAAGCCAAAGTAAGCACAAGATATACCTTTGGTGCTTGTCCTCTTGAGGTCTTGGAAAGGGTCTTTGATCTTCAACCTTAATCACCTAGACTACCCTTACAACCAAACCCCAACATGTGGTTTGACCATGAAATAAGCCAATCAATTTAATGGGAATCCTTACACTTTGAATATAATGACTTTTAAAAATAAAAAATAAAAAAGAATTTCACTTTAGAAAAAAAACATAAAACTCTTTGGAAAAACATCAACCACCGAACATATATTCTATTTTCAAATAAAAGCACACTCATTCTTACCAAATTTCATAAATAAAATAAAATGAATAAACATTATAAAAAATAAAATAAAAAACATACAAACATTAACAATTTATAACAAAAAAAAAAAAAAACTAAAAAAATAATATAAACAACTCTCCATCAGCCAATTAAGGACGAGAGATTTTTTTTTAATTTTATTTTATTTATTTATTTATTTTAATCTCTATTTTCAAGTCTTTTAAGTGGTGGAATGGTCTTTGAAAAGAATACGGTGTGTTCTAAATATGTTATCTAGAGGGGGGGGTGAATAGATTTTAACAAATATTACCCAATTTTCGCATACAAGTCAATATTATGAAAATGCCCCTACTAGTTAAATATACAAGCAAGTGTAATAAGATGCGGAAATAATAAATGACACTTGATGTTTACGTGGAAAACCCAACCACTGGGAAAAACCACGGGCTGTATAGTGCGCCACACTCGGAACTCGAAATCACTAATTGAAATGAAGTTTACAACCTATGTAGACCTCGTCTAACACTCCGGTCTGTAACCCCTCACTTCTACCCAGCGGGCCTTTATTAGCAACCCTATTCCAATTTGCTTGATCCTCGAAGTCACTACTTGTAATGATGTTTACAGCCTAATCCCGGTCTGTAACCCACCACTACTACCCAGCGGGCCTGTAATAGCAACCCTAGACCAAGACTTCAATCTCTCAAAAGAGATGCACAACCCTATGTGAATATGTATGAATATTCAATTAATGCAATAAGAGCTAGGGTACTCTAAATGCTTATCTAGGATGATGATATATTCAATTTAAATCAACCCTAGATATCAATAGCTAAATGACATGTCAAATAGCATAGATAATCATAGATTATAAAAACCTAGATATCTATCAAAAACAACACTCAATCAATTCATCACAAATAATCTCTTTTCTTGTATTTAGCATATGATCTAAAACATACAAGTAATTTAAAAGAGATGGCTTGGTATTTAAAATACTACAATAAGATGAAATTAATCAAAATCTTACCAAGCAAGTTGTGATGATGCAAACCCATACATGGATGCACTCTATATAGACATAGGAGATGCAATATGAAATTTGATGCAAAAGGGGTTTGATTTGAGTGGTTAAAGTTGAGTTCTTGATTTGATTTTCTCTCAAAATCTATCTTTGAAGATTAGGGTTCTTAAGAGTCAAAGAACTTGATCAGATAATGAGAAAGTGTGATATTTATAGACATCAAGAACAGGGCAAGTGAAAAGATAATTTTGCCCCTGAAATCGCACGATCGGCTGTTTCATTCGGCAGCCAGGCCGCCGAATTGAACTGCCGAATGGCTCCCGAGAGGAACAGGGGAACTTCGGCGACTTCGTTCGGCGGTTTCATAACCGCCGATCAGAACCGCCGTTTTGGACCTGAGAGGAATTTCAATCAGGTCTGATTCGGCGGTTTCGAACGGCGGCCAGGCCACCGAACGGAACCGCCGTTTCACCAAAAATGGTGAAACCAAGGAGAAGCCAAAGGCATCTCCACCGACGATCATCGCGCAAAACAAAGCACATCAACGTGCACGCGCGGACGTTTCCTAACAACCTTCGGGAAACGAATTACACCACACTAAAAGCTAACATACATGAAGTGCAAGTGTGGGTATTGAATGCATCCTAATGCCTATCATGTCATGGCATTTCATAAAACAAGATGCAATCAATTCAACATGTAAGAAGAGATATTGAATAAATCAATAAAGCACAATGCACACAAAATATAAACACACCATACAAGAATAAGAGTTATGCATGTTGTGAGTGTGTGTGCAACTATATCTCTTCAAGCCAAAGTAAGCACAAGATATACCTTTGGTGCTTGTCCTCTTGAGGTCTTGGAAAGGGTCTTTGATCTTCAACCTTAATGACCTAGACTACCCTTACAACCAAACCCCAACATGTGGTTTGACCACGAAATAAGCCAATCAACAAAAGGGAATCCTTACAGTCTTCTTCAATTTGCCTAACTACCATGCATATTACAGATGTCCAGAAAGAGAGATCCAGTTTCTTTTTCGACCTGTAATGACTCGTTTTCTTTTTCTTTTTTCTTTTTTCTTTTTTAAGTGTTTTTTTGTTGATGTGAATTGTATATTTTTGTAAGTTATATTGGTACATATTATATATCAAATTATATAAAAAAGATTTATTGATTATAATATGGAATAAGTGTTTCTCTTGTAGTCTTGTTCCTTATTGTTTTAGCTTGTCTATTGAATTTGATTCACTGCCAGGATTTCTTCTAATGAGAGGCTGCCAACAGGAGACTCTTTTGATCTTCTGTGCACAACTCAGCTCTGCTTGTTGTGTTTCGAGTAAAATCAATGTGGTTTTTGAATTGTTATTAACAATGATTTTTTTTTACTATTTTTCAAAGCAATGAATTCTGTTTTTTAGTTGTTAATTGATTGTATTTATTTATTAATATGTTTAAAGTGCATCAAATTTTATAAAGATAATTCAAATAGTAATGTGTCTTCAGAACTTTCTTTGTCTACACTGCTTGACAGTGTATGATTTTTGAGAGATATAAGTAACCAAACTTGAAGGCTATTGCATTTTTTTTTTTTTAACTGCACCAAAATTACTATTTTGAATCATACCAAAATTTAAGAATAATTTTGGTATAATTCGTATGAATTTATTGTCTGAAAAAGCTATCAACTACGCAAATATGTGAGAAGTTGTTTGGTATCTTAGTAACACAATGAAAATATTTTATAGGATCCAGATTATTTCATAATATACTTTATTCCATTAATCAGGGGTAGAGATGCACATTTTTTCCCAGGACCCCAATTCCCCACATCCCCATTTTTTTTTTTTTTTTTTTTTTTGGATGTGTGTGTGTGTGTGTGGGGGGGGGCGTTGGAATCATCCCCAAATTGAAATGGGGATGGGGATAGGGGGACCCATCCCCATTTCCCCACAATTATATTGAAATGGGGATGGGGATGGGGATGGGGGATTGAGGGAAGGTCCCCCATCCCCATTTCCCCATTTCCCCCAAACATATATTTATTTTTAATTTTTTTTTTATTCTTTGAAAACCCTAACTCCCTAAGTATATATACACATTTTATATAAAATGCACTAATGAATTTTATTTTGTATTTGTGATGAAATGTTTATTTTTTTTAGTTTAATTTGTAATTTTTAGTCAAATAGGGGAACGGGGGAAACGGGGAACTAGGAAAAAATGGGGAAAAACGGGAAAAATAGAGAATTGGGGATGATGATGGATATAGGTCCCCCCAAGATTCCCCATCCCCATATTCCCCAAATAGGGGGTGGGGTGGGGATGGGGGATTGAGGGAAGGTCCCCCATCCCCATTTCCCCATTTCCCCCAAACATATATTTATTTTTAATTTTTTTTTTATTCTTTGAAAACCCTAATTCCCTAAGTATATATACACATTTTATATAAAATGCACTAATGAATTTTATTTTGTATTTGTGATGAAATGTTTATTTTTTTTTAGTTTAATTTGTAATTTTTAGTCAAATAGGGGAATGGGGGAAACGGGGAACTAGGAAAAAATGGGGAAAAACGGGAAAAATAGAGAATTGGGGATGATGATGGATATAGGTCCCCCCAAGATTCCCCATCCCCATATTCCCCAAATGGGGGGTGGGGTGGGGGTGGGGAGCAGTGGGGGGATGGGGGAAGGGTTTAGGAAGTAGGGATGGGAATGGGGGGACCTATATCCATCTCCATTCCCCAAATGTACATCTCTAATCAGGGGCAACAACAAAAAGATTACACCATAGGAAGTGGGGATGGGAATGGGGGGGACCTATATCCATCCTCATTCCCCAAATGTGCATCTCTAATCAAGGGCAACAACAAAAAGATTACACCATATATATAAAATCACACCAAGGAAATTACCATATGCAGAAATAAGTTATTTCTTTTTCTACTTATTTTCCTCGTCAAGTAGCTTCTTAAATCCAAGTTCTGAAGTTGCCAACTCTCTCTTTTCTTTGTGCAGCCAGCCACTACACAAAACAGCAACATTTGATTCATAAATTTCTTGGTGACAAAAACATTGAAAAGAACAAAAGCTATTTCTACAGACTTCACCTGATAATTCCATAATGGTGTCTCAATGGAAATTATTTAGAACTTCAGGAGTTTGTTTAGCATTATAAATAATGAATGTATAATAAACCCAAATGTTTAGCATGGAAAAATCCATGTGAAATAATTTGTTCCAAGTATGATTCAACAACAAATGGACCAACCTGCATAACAGAGTAAACATTCGGAAAGTTAATTATTACTCTTTGAGAAGCATAGCATTCAAAGTACAAGAGTAAAATCTAATATGCGAGCAAGATATGGATAGGATTTATGAGGGGATTAGCTTGACCTTTTTCTATTGCACAACTGATTTAACGCTTAAATCTTGTTTATTTTGATCCCCAGGACACGGTCCATTGCCAAAAGCTAAATGATATTCACCTTGTTGTTATCTCTTAAAGGGAAATGAAGGAAGCCAGGTCAAACATTCATGACATTTCTCATCTTTTGCAAGTAAGTCCATGACAACGGAAGCTGTAGATGCATCTGGCATTATATTTCTCTCCGCCATTTTTTGTAGAAGTTCCACCACTTTTGTTGTCTCACTATTTTGCAAAAATCCCCACATGAGTGTATTATATGTGGTAACATCAGGAGCACAGCCCATGTCTTCCATATTTGATAATAGATACCATCTTTACAAAACCCATTAATCATCATAGTATATGGGAGATTAAATTACTGTGTCAATGTACCTAGAAAGTTTAAAAGTCATTTGTTTTATTTCTAAGTGTCCTTTGATTATTTCAATGTGTCATATGTAAAGCAATATATTGTATTGTGTGTAATTTTCAAGGCATGAAGTTGAATGACAAAAAAGAATGAGCCTAATACAAATATTTTCTTCTCTGTTTTGTTCTTAGTTATATAACAAAATATCGATATCAATCTAACTCTTCAGTTTTGTGATATTGTTAACAGTTTCCCTTTTTTCGGTGGTTACCCGGAGAGAAATCTCTGGTTTATAACGAAGAACTCATCTGCACTAGTACACTTGACCCTGATTGTTCTGTCCAATTATACTGAGGTGGTGGTGGTGACGGCGTAGATGTCATTATGGGAGAGATCAGCCTTACCCATGGAAGCACTGAGAAGATGATTATATGGCTGGAAATATAAACAAACACTCTCACTCAACCATGGAATCATATTTTTATCAATATATTGGTCAACCAGAGTGAGAGTTGAGGGCACAAACAGCCTTCAAACATAGTTCATCATCCTCTCCAAGTGCAAGAATGACGTCTAATTCATACTCCCAGTTTTTATCAACTTGCTGCCGTTCATCATCTTGCCATGCTGAATTGCCATCATCTTGTTTATATGCCTTAAAACTAATAGGTTTACATACGGAAATGTATAGATTTTACGTACTTTGATGTAATGGAAGCACTGAGAAGATGATATTATGTCCCTACTGTTGGTATATACATGAAAAGTTTTTGGATTGAATCATTCATTCCATGTAGAAATATTGATTACTTATGACCTACTTTGCTTTGCTTCCAAAAGTTTTGGATTACTTTGCTATTATGTCATCAGTATTGGGTCTGATAAAAAGGGAACTAAGCCCAGGAAGTTTAAATTCACACTGTTGATCAAAAATCAACAGTGTCAAAGATTTCACGATGCCAACAAAGCATACTTACACGATATATTTAATATATCTTGTAAGCTTTATTAGTTTTCATCGTGTAATCTTTTAGACTGTTGAATTGTGATCAACAGTGTGAATGATAACACGATGAAAAGTAATCAATATTACAGGCTAATATTAATGTATCGTGTAAGAATGCTTACTTTCATTGTGTAATCATGTTTTCAAAGTGACATGAAATCATTCATGCTATGACCATTTTACTTGTAATCATGGTTACTTTTCATCGTGTAGTTGCCTATATATGTTTCAAGTGTGCCTCTCATTGTGTGAATTGTGTTATTCACTAACCGTTCTGGGTAATACAAAGTTCAATAAATCAAATCCAGTATCCTTACACGCTGTATAACAATATTCTTTACACGAAGATTTGTACAAGGGTTTACACGCTCAAATGTAAAGTAGCGTGTAACCATTCTGGGTAATTTACAAGTTCCGCAATCGAACCCAGAATCCTTACACGCTGAATAACAATCTTCTTTACATGAATACTTGTACCAGGTTTTACACGCTTAATCTTAAACTCATTTTAGCGTGTAAACATTCTGGGCAATTTGAATGTCAAAATAAGAAATCAATCATCAAAAACACAACATTGTTCACAACAAATAAATTAAATAAAAAGGTGACATTCTTGTAAACCCATCTTCAAAAGGTGCCATTTAGTTTTTTGTCCTTCGACATTGAACCTTTAACTGGTCAATGATTACACGCTGATAAGTAATCATGGTTACACGCTACAGTTAATGTATCGTGCAAGGAAGATTATTTTCCATCGTGTAATCTTTGTCATAGTTTCCTCCCTGACCCCAGTTTTCAGCGTGTAATTATAGACATTGTTGCATGTTGAATCAAATTAACAATGAGTTGGCCAATATATATATATGCATCTAATGTGAATGAGTCTCTCATTACAGTCAAGATCATTTTCTTGATTTTCAGAGTTATTGGATAAATAGGATCAAGTCACAAAAATGGTGACCGGAATCATTATTGATGACTACAAGTCGACTAAGCCTGGGAAGAAATCTCCTAGGCCTAGAAGAGTGTTTCCCAGGCCTAACAGAATTTTTTCACAGTACAAAATACATCATAAACAATCCCATTTGAAGTGCACATAACATTCTCAGCCTAAATACATGATTCCCAAGCTGTACAAGTCTATGGGGAATTACGGATTTGACCATTGGTGAAAATGTCAATTGCAATGGCCTTACGAATGTTTTTGATATTCTTTTGTCCAAAAATTGATTTCCATGGAGTTGGTACTCTAGCCATAATCAACTCAGCATACTTCATCAAAAAGGCACCACAACTGCTTCTGTTAAATGATGGGATATGTCAAACATAAGTATATTAAGGAAAGTAAATAAAGTAAATAAAAGTTTATAAATATGTCAAACATACCCATCATCTTGTTGTGGAATGAGATCACTGTGCAAGCTTTCAGCTGTGAACGGGGTGGCATGAGGATCGATCTTCATTTGTTGGTAGTAACCGGCATGCTTCAACACAGATGACAATAGGTAAAGCAGGCCACGAATGTCCTTTAGCCGATTACTAAGTCCGCTCTTCCATTCATTCAATGAGTCAAATAATTTAACTTTTCCTTCCTTGAGAAGTACATGGCATAACACCCAATGCCCGTGAATGTGGCACGGAATGAGCACCTGTATATACAATAGATAAAATTTATTTAAGGAAATAGATAATGACAATGCAACGTCATTTCCAACAACTTATTGAATCCAGTTGCCACCAAGGTTGAGGGTATAGAAGTTCATTCCCTATAATATGTCTAAGGACGTCTGAACTAGGTTGGTAATCTAAAGGAACAAATTCGGGGTACTCTTCCCAGACATTGACTGCTTTAGGAGAAGCATCGATGGACTTCTTGACCTTTTTTTTGCGATCTTTTTTCTGTTGAAGAGAAGTAGTTTCTTTCGGCTTACTTCTTTCCTGGTCATCCTTCAGAGACTTTGCTTTCTCCCTCAAGCTGTCCAGCGATTTCATTTCAGTTTCCCACTTTATGTTTATGCTTGTCTGTCATCAAAAAATACATTCATTGAGATAATTCCTAGACTTCATTGCAACCAGTCCTAGACTTCAAAAATACATGCATTATAACACATTTTCATATAGCATATCATATAACTATGGTGAAACTTACGAAAAAAGATGTGTTGACAAATCCAATATTTTGCATGTAGCTAAGCTCACTGCTCGATCGCCTCCTCCATAGGATATCAAAGTAACTTTGGATGTGCTGCGTAAATGCAGTGATGTACGTTAAGGTGAATAAGTAACATAAAGCCTTAATAACCAACAAGAAATAGGTAGTTAATTATGTTACCATATCTGATATCCACTTGTCGACGTTGACCAGCTCTTAAAAAAGTTGATGTGTCATGGGAAGGATTTGACCAGTATAAAAAATATTAAAATATGAATAAATTACATTATGACAGATATTCAAAAATGAATACATTGAAAATCATGGCAATATAACAGAGTACAGGAATGGAAAAATACCTAACTTGGTCGTCGTTCTTCAAGAAAGATGTGAACTCAACTAAGTCTACATCTTTCTCATTTGATTTTGATTTCTTTGTCTTATTGGGCATTGAATCTATGTAGAGGCTTTTGAGATATCTTAACCACTTTCGAGCCCTCTGTTTGTCGAGGTCTCTGTATTCAACATGCGGGTCGGCCTCAGTAAGTGCTACCACACTACTGGGGAGGGTTTGGCCAATAAAACACACGGACGGGGATGGATGTTCTTCCAAGTCAAGGATAGATTTTCCCCCTGAGTTCTACATAAAATTAAATATGTAGTCGGTAAAGTACAAACCATTGATATACTCATGTACATGACAAGAAAGTATTATATAATTTGTTCCCAAGCCTGGAAGAATTGTTCCCAGGCCTAAATATTTGTTCCCAGGCCGTGCAGAATTATTCCCAGGCCTGACAAATTGTTCCCAGCCCTGAAAAAATATTCCCAGGCTAAGAAGAATTGTTCCCAGGCTGAACAGAATTGTTCCAGGCCTAACAATTTGTTCCCAGCCCTGAAAAATTATTTCCAGGCCTGGAAGCATTATTCCCAGGCCTAACAAATTGTTTCCAGGCCGAATAGAATTATTCCCAGCCCTGAAAAATTATTCCCATACCGAACATAATTGTTCCCAGGCCTCGACCATATACATAACATAAACACTATATGTTATAGATAGTATACATGACAAAATCATACCTTGACCGTCCCATCACCCTCGATTACAATAGATCCAACAACCTTAACACCCTGAACAACAGCCTCATCTCCCTCACCACCCTCACCAAGAGAATCTTGCTCACCAGCCGTACGAACAAAACCAACATCTTACAGCTCACCCACTTCTTCAACATCCTCCTCAATAGCAGCCTTACCACCAACATCCTCCTGAACAGCAGCCTTATCACCAGCAGCCTTACCACCAACATCCTCCTCAACAACAGCCTCATCATCTTGCTCAGCACCCTTGAAAACATCAACAACAATAAATTAGTGAAATTTATTAAGGACTAAACTATTATATATAAATAATAATATAATTTTCAACAACTTTATATCTAACCTTCATCTCCTTCCTAATCTTTTCAAATTCATTTCTACAGAAGGAAATGATACGTTTCTCACTGTCAAGCATGGCGGCATATAGTTCTGGGATTGTGGAAGGCACCTAAATTTTGCAATAATTAACACAATACATACAAGAATAACATACTAAAAGTCTAAAACCAAATAGTATAGATGCAATCATACCTTCGAATTTCCATCGGAGAACAGACGCTTCTTAGAAGGGGGGGAATATTCGTTACAAAATGTGCTTATATTTCTTCCCACAGAGCCTCCTATCTCCTTCAAAACAGAAGCGCATATCCCATCACTGTCATTGCCTGTCTGATAATCATCAACTCCATCATCATAACCAAAATCTTCTTTCTGTTCACTTGGATGTATTGGCTGTATTAGCAGAGCCAATTTCTCCCTCTTCTTCTCAGGTAGTGGCTCACAAACGTATTTTAGGTTCAATGACTTGAAGTACTTTGTACCCTTTTCATAAGTTTCAACTTCCTAAGGAAATAAAGCCATCTGCATATTAGGAACAAACAATTGTTAGCGAATTTCTACAAATAATTAACTAAAAACAAAGCTATGTCATTAAGTACACACCGGTGAATTGAATTTTGATTCAATATCTGAAATTGTTGCACTAAATTGCCATCTAGTGAACCGTGGATACCCCAAACCAATTCGCTTTCCAACGTGAGCATCAAAACGAATTATCATCTCCATGGCCCATACCTATACAATTTAAACTAACTACTATGAATCAATGTTTTTCAATCGAACAAAGTATGAAACGAGAAACACTAAAAAAAGTTTGATAACATGCAAAATTATTCTAAAACTTACCTGGAGTACTAGAGGGAACCTGGACAAATTGTATGTATAATATTTTGATTTCTTTTCCTTCTCTTCCTTACCTCGCGGCTTCACTTTCTCTTTCCTTTTCCCTTTCACTTCTTCTTCTTCTAGTAACTTATTCTTCCTCTTCTTGTTCTTTTTCTTCTTATCTTCTTCTTCTTCTTCTTCTAAGTCTTCTTCTTCTTCTTCTTCTTCTTCTTCTTCTTCTAAGTCTTTTGTATTCTTATTCTCCTGCAGCTTCCCATTCTTACCTCCCTTCTTTGCTTCACCTCTCAGTTGGGATAGCCGTTTGTGAAGTACAGCCTTCAAAAAATATAGTGTAAACCTGAATATGTAAGAACCCCATGGAAATTTTTTGAATTCTTCTTCATTTTCAACTAATGAAAACAGCCACTCCGATATGGCTGTGGTCCGTCCGTCATCCGTGCCAAAGAATTGGCTCACCATATATATATTCAACATCTTATATGCATCTTCACTCTGTTCGGACGTCATTTTGCTCAAAGTGGCATACAATAGCTCCGCAGTCGGCCTTCTTCCTTTAAAAATTCTTCTAAGCATCGAATCCTCTTGTACTTCATTGTTATTAGCAAAACCTTTGGGCAGCTGTCCCATATTCAAACCGCTGCATACACAAAATTCTTTTTGGCCGAAACGGGCTTTCGACTTCCCTAACCCAAACCACATCTCATCTTCTCTTTGTCCTTTGAGGTAAATGATCTCTCGTTTCAAAATATTATGGATAAGCTGCCCGTAAATTTTCAACGGCTCTTTCAAATCCAAATATTTGCCGAATGGGCCCTGCTTGAATTTTTCCACCAACCCAAATTTCTGTAGGACGGACTTCAGTCGTGTAATCATGTACATTTTACTTCCACTGTTTACTCTGACGGGAACCCAATTCTCATGGTCTGGGAACCGCCACAACTCTGGAATCGAATTTTTCTGCATCTAAACAATGAAAACAAAAAGAAAACATCAGTCCCAGGCTTATGAAAATATGTCCTAGGCTCAAAATTATGCATGTATCATCAGTCTCAGGCTCAACATCAGTACAAGGCTTATGAAAAGCATTCAAATAATACACATTCAACATCAGTCTTAGGCTGAAAATAATACATACATGCATCATCCATACATCACCCCTAGGCTTATGAAAATCACTCATAGGCTCAACATATACATTCACCATTAAACCTAGGCTCTCTCCGTGCAAGATAAGTCATTTTCAGTCCCAGGCTTATGAAAATATGTTCTACGCTCAAAATTATGCATGTATCATCAGTCCTAGGCTCAACATCAGTACTAGGATTATGAAAATCATTCAAATAAATGAATAATACACTTTGAACATCAGTCATAGGCTCAAAATAATACATGCATCATCCATCCACCGGCCCTAGGCTTATGACAATCATTCATAGGCTCAACATATGCATTTACCATTACATGCAACGGTCATTTACTCTACAAACGTATTTCTTTCTTCCCTCCCTCTCTCCCACTATAAATTTCCAGTGTAGTGTTCACAGCACAAATTACCATAAAAACACACAACCTCCAAATACTACACATACAACAAGTCAAAAACACAAATTACCATCACAAGACACAAACAAGAACAAACTACAATAAAAACATAAATTTGAACAAATTAGTACCTTGGAAATTGGTTTGCGTTTCGTCTAGGGTTTGGATGCTTCGTTCAATGCCGACGGCGACGGCGACGGCGACGAGGCAACGGCGACGAGGATAACGAAGACCAGGACAACGATGACCTCGTGCTTCTCCTTCCTCTCTCTATTCCTGGTTTGTTGTTGTTTGGGTTTGCGATTTCACACAGAGCAGAGTTTCGTCGTTTGGGCTTGTGCGTCACTGTATCTCTGCGTCATGGCAACGGCAACGGCAACATGGTTTCGGTTTGGGTTTACGCGTAATCACACAGACGAGAGTTTGAATTTGTTTTCAATTGTGCTGTAAACTGTTAGTTTTGTGGGAATTCAGAGGCCAATTTAGTTATTTTGTGGGTATGCGAATGGGGAGGGTAATTTAGTAAATGTGATCAATTTTTATTTGTTACAACATTTAAGGAGGGTATTTAGGGAATTTCCATGTGAGGGCCTCTTAAGGGCATAATGGTAAATAGGGTTCCCAAAGCGGCTATATATGCAATTTTTTTATCCAAGGGGCTATTTCCTAGAAAGTGAATGTTGGGACAGGCCATTTTTACTAATTTCCTCTTGTTTTAAATTCAAAAATTAATTTTTGTAGGTGGCTCATTACCTACAGATGATTTAGTTGAGATACTAAGGGAGTGGTTTCAGTGATACGAGCTAAAAATCTCAATACACCCTGATCAAGGTAGGGGGAAATTCTAAACTCTAAGCTAATTATGGACTAAATTCTATTGATGTGTCAATGACTTTATAAATCATTGGTTGAATTATTTGCTTTAACAAGAAAAGAAATCATGTGTGATAT
Source organism: Acer yangbiense (assembly GCA_008009225.1). Lineage (NCBI taxonomy): Eukaryota > Viridiplantae > Streptophyta > Magnoliopsida > Sapindales > Sapindaceae > Acer > Acer yangbiense. The sequence goes on along the minus strand of CM017773.1, from coordinate 23,485,484 downwards.
CATATCGTTGTGTATCACATATTTGTATAGGGATTTATTTATTTATGAATAAACTATGCTTCAGAATACATGGAATCGTGAAATGGTATTATGAGTAACTACATAATTGAGATTATATTATTTTCGTGTTGCATTGAGGTTTTTTTTTTTTTTTTTTTGGAATGAGAAATAAAAGATTAAATGGAATTGTTAATATCCAAGATATGGATTCGTTGCGGTTATAGTGCTGTGGTTAGGGTGTAACCTTGGTGCCCCGAACTCTGTCTGAGGGAGTTGTAGCACTCCTCATGCCGAATTGGATGAGGGTAGTACCCTTGTATTGTGATACTTGTTTTATGATTGAAATTCACGAATTCCACGGTTGGTAAATTATAAAAATATATTGTTCAGTTATTGTATGAAAGTTGTTATATTTTCTACATCTTAGAAATTGATGCTTGATTTATAAGCTGATTTTATTTTTATTTTTTATGGAATGTTAGATTGATTATAGTGTGCAAGTATACTAGTATAAATCTTCATTTCTTTTATAATTGCGTCACTTAAATACAATTTAAGCATATGATTGTACATGTTGTAAATTAATGTTTGTTTAGAATTTAGAATACTTCCTACTGGGCTTTATAAGGCTCACCCCTTATTTTTCCCCACATAAAAGTAGCTGATAATTCAATACGAGATAGGCAGGCTAAAAGTTTTGACTATAGCTATATAATCGAATAGTATAAGTGTAGTATCCTCTCTTTTGTTGTAATATATATGAAGGATTTATTTATGTATATATTAAATCAAAGTTGAGTTGTCAATTATGTAAATTTGGAACCATATGTATGATGTGCTGAGGTTATGGTTTATAAAAAGATGTATCAATGTTTGTGTAGAGACTGAGTCTCTACTTGTGATGGATATTGTTTATGGAGCTTAGGTATTCATACCGTAGGTGTAAAGAATTTTGAGCATGCATAAGAGATATAGGAATCTCTAACAAAAATTTTGTTAAAAATTTATACCTTCGAGGTTTAGAGTGAAAAATAAAATGATTTTTTTTTTTTGTTTAAAAAAAAAAACACGTATCCAAAATCTGGGTCGTGACAGCAACGCTTCGAACTTAAAGAACCGTCAAACACAATTCAGTGTTATGTAGTCGAAACTTTAGATACTATTTATTTTGTATGTAGAGAGAACAAGAATGCAAAAAAAAATTGATCTCAAATGGTTAAAGGGCCCATACCCTTTCGAATGGACATGTTCTTAAAGGAAAGACATATCTTTTAAGAAAGGATACCACCTTTATAAAAAGATACAACTCTTATGAAATAACACAATTGTTATGAAAAGTCACAACAATTAACCAAATTTTCTCATTCAGAGGTGGAAACAGGCCTGGCTAGGGTTGTCTAAGACCCACCTTAGCTTTTCGAAAAGAAAAAAAATTAAGTTTTTTCAATAGTTCTAAATACACCCTATTTAATTCTAAGTATATCTTGGCCTAATTCCGATTTTGACTTTAGTTAACATATTTTTCTTTATCTTAATAACAACTCAATAATTTAAAAAACATGCATGAAACTCATTAAAGCCCATTGTATTTCTTTAACCAAGTGAAAGATCAAATTGAGAAATTTTAACCCTTTGTTAACACAAAAATCAAATTGGGAAATTTCAACCCCTTAACAACAAACCAAAAGCAATAGATTTACCATATAAATTAGGGATAATTACCCCGGTAGCCATCGAATTGATGACACACTATCAAAATGGCCACTAGATTGGAAAGTTGTTCCAAAATAGTCATTTTTGGTGAACTTTGTGACACTAATGGCCATTCCATCAAATTCCATTGAATTCCATCCAATGAGTAGCATTTTGGTAAATAAGAGGATTCCATTAATTTATTTTAGATGTTTTTGGGAAATCAATTTTTTCTTTTTTTGCAAAAGAATAATTATATTTAGTATGTGTATATATATATATATATATATATATATATATATATATATATATTTATACACATACTAAATATAATTATTCTTTTCAAAAAACAAAAGAAATGGTTTAGAGCAATACACGTGTCTCTTCTTTGTTTTTTAGATTTTTTAGCCTTAATCTTCTTAAAAAAGAAATATATATATATATATATATGCACACACACGTGTGTTTGTGTGTGTGTTTGAGATATATTTATTTATATATATATATATATATATATATATATATATATATATTTGAGATATGCTATACATATATATAAACTAAATATAATTATTCGTTTCAAAAAACAAAATAAAAAATTGATTTCCAAAACAAAATCTAAAATAAATTAATGTCATCCATTTATTTACCAAAATGCCACTCATTGGATGGAATTAGATAGAATGACAATTGGTGTCACAAAGTTCACCAAAAATGGCCATTTTGGAACAACTTTCCAATCTAGTGGCCATTTTGATAGTGTGTCATCAATTTGATGGCCACCAGAGTAATTATCCATTTATTTTATAGGTTACAAGTTACAAAAAATTCAAGGGATAATTACCCCGGTAGCCATCGAATTGATGACACACTGTCAAAATGGCCACTAGATTGGAAAGTTGTTCCAAAATGGCTATTTTTGGTGAACTTTGTGACACAAATGGCCATTCCATCAAATTCTATTGAATTCCATCCAATGAGTGGCATTTTGGTAAATAAGAGGATTCCATTAATTTATTTTAGATGTTTTTGGGAAATCAATTTTTTCAACGAGTGACATTTTGGTAAATAAGTGGATGATATTAATTTATTTCAGATGTTTTTTAGAAATCAAGTTTTTCTTTTTTTGCAAAAGAATAATTATATTTAGTATGTGTATATATATATATATATATACACATACTAAATATAATTATTCTTTTCAAAAAACAAAAGAAATGGTTTAGAGCAATACACGTGTCTCTTCTTTGTTTTTTAGATTTTTTAGCCTTAATCTTCTTAAAAAAGAAATATATATATATATATATATATACACACACACACGTGTGTTTGTGTGTGTGTTTGAGATATATTTATATATATATATATATATATATTTGAGATATGCTATACATATATACAAACTAAATATAATTATTCGTTTCAAAAATCAAAAGAAAAAATTGATTTCCAAAACAAAATCTAAAATAAATTAATGTCATCCCTTTATTTACCAAAATGCCACTCATTGGATGGAATTAGATGGAATGGCAATTAGTGTCACAAAGTTCGTCAAAAATGGCCATTTTGGAATAACTTTCCAATCCAGTGGCCATTTTGATATTGTGTCATCAATTTGATGGCCACCAAAGTAATTATCCCTATAAATTAATATCCAAGTTTCCAAGAATTTCAATTTTATGAGTTTTCATTGATTTTGGATTTGTGGAGGTATATAGACGTCAGTATGAGAGAATCGTAAGTTTTATTTTATTTTTATTTTAAAGTTTATGTTGTAAAATTAATTGTAAAATTAAGTTATATTTTCGGCTATGAAACTTATAAAAACGTCTTTGCGTAACAAGATATGGATGACGAGTTTCTTGAGAATTTTATGTTTGATTATATTGAAAGAGAACTTGTTATAACAATTGATTCAGATTCGGTATTAGATGTTTTTGCTTCTTTGAAACCTTAGAAGTCAAAATTTATGTAGGATCTTATTGTATTTACATTGTATGTGTATTTCGTTTTTATTTTCTGTGTTTTTTTCTTGGATAGAATATGTATTTGATATTAAGAGTCATTATGTCCCATGATTACAAATACTTTTTCATTTTAACTAATAAAAATTCTCTCGTATCGTCGAGACTCACCATCAAAATCATTTTTTTTATTATATAGTATAACTTTTTATTTATATGAAATTGTCCACAGCTCACCCAAAAAAAATATTTCTGGTTTTGCCCCTGTTTTTATTCAATAATACAACAATTTCCAACACAACTTTCCTCAAATCTTGTACTACAATCTGAGAACCCAATTTATTAAGTTTTGATTGGTGTTTTGCCAATGAAATTAGTGTTTTTCATGTGATTTAATCTTTGGTTTATGTTGGTTAATGAAAGAAGAAGATAAAGAAAGAAGAACAAACACGTCTGGAGAAGAAAAGAAGGAAAAATGAAGAAATTAAAAAAATTAATTTACTGAGGGATATTTGGTAATTTTGGTTAAGGGGTTAAAAAATTTATTAAAAAGTTGCTCTAAACGGTTAAAATTAAAAATAAAATAAAAAATAAAATAAAATAAAATAAAAAAAGTAAATTGAAAACAATTTTCACATCATTTGGATGGCTATGATCGTCTATTTTCACAATATAAAAGAGAAAATGAAATTCACGAGAGGGTGTTAACTTTTTAAGTGATGTGGGTCAAAGGAGGTCAGAGACACGTGGCATCTTACAGGTGTTTCCCTACCAAGGCTGGCTTGAACAAGCGAAAACAAAAACATTAAATGCCACCATTAATGATTTCTCTGTAATTTCCTCGTTCGTTTATTAATAGCGAGTAAACCAAGTCTCTTTAAAGCACCATCGACATCACCATTAATTTCCAAGGATGTTGATTGTTGAAAAGTCAATTTCAACATCATTCTCTCTCCGCAATTCAGGAAGATGTTCAAGGGCATCATCGTCATTTCACAATGAAACGGCCTCCATCACGAGTGTCGGCATCCGAATAATAATTAAGTGTGACTATTAAATGCTGATAAAACTTTCTCGACGGCGACTTTATATATACCCGGATTGCGATTCTGGTTCATGTCTCTGTTTTCGTTTACACTTGTGAAGAAAAAAAAAATGTTGAAGAATGATCACAGAGAAGAGCAGAGTAGCAATTCAGAAATTCTGATTACTAAAGACTTGCTTGGTGGGTTGTCTTGTAACTCACAACAATCGGCCGATATGGGTTTCAAGGTAATCTATCTCTTCAACACAAATATGATGATTTTTGTATATATATATAATTTTTTTAATTAATTAATTGAATAAATGAGATATGTGCAGGCAGCAGAAGCAGAGAGACTGTACCATGAGATATGGAGGTCAGTAGCAGTAGCAGATAATTATAAGCAGGACCTGAACCATCCACCAGAAATATTGAAAGAAAAGAGTTCAGATTTGAAGTTAGAAGAATCCAGTAGGAGTTGGTCAAGTAGTAAATACCAGAGTGTGTGTACACTTGAGAAGGTGAAAAATGCACTGCAAAGAGATGCAGAGAAAGAGAGAAAAAGATCATCATCATCATCATCATCATCATCATCATCATCAATGTTTGCTGCGGCGTGTCCTGCTTGTTTGCTCTACGTGGTTACACTCAAGACAAACCCCAAATGCCCTCGTTGCAATTCCGCTGTCTCTTCTTCTTTGCATGTCAAGAAGCCCAAATTTGATCTCAATTCCTCCTCTGCTACTATTTGACCAAACTGATAATGATCTCTATAATGTTTTTGATCTTCTTGTATAGTTAAAAAAACCATAGTAGCTTCTTTTACTTTTTACAAGTTATATCATTCTATTTTTAAGATTCAATTGTGTTATTTTTGTGTTCCAAACTATAGTCCTTATTTCTTTATTGAGGTGCCACCTACCCACCTCACTACATTCGTTCTCTACTATTGTATTTGATTATTAAGATTTAAGAGAAAGAAAGAAAGAAAGAAAGAAAGAAAGAAAAAAAAAAAACTACTTAAAAATTTAAATTTTTAGCAAGTTTTTTTTTTTTTTTTTTTCCTCTTCTTCTTTTTTCTTGAAATATTATAACAAATTCTGAACGCGAACGGATCAGGGTCTATATGGACCTTCTAAGATTATACGGTACATGCACGATCCGGATGTCTACTCTCATTACGGGAGATATCAACATTAATAACACCGGATAAAAACTCATCACACATGGCTATAAATGAAATACAACTTTGTCATACAATGTTTTCCCAAAAAAAAAAAAAAACTTGGTAATACAGTAGTGAGACTATTTTATCATTTTATCAAATAATGGGTGTTTAGATAATTTTTTAATTTTTTTTTAAGGAAGAAATTCATTAAGAGAAGAAACTAAGAGGGCAATTAGCCATGATTACAAACTCCAGGCAAGGAGGGAAATTCTCCAGCCAATAACAATCATCAACAGACATTAAAGCCAACCTTATTGGCATTTCTGGGCACAAAAGAAATAGAAATATCAAAAGACTTAGACAAAGCAACAATATCACTGACAATAGAGCCAATATCAGCACTAGAATCTCCATTAGAATTAATAAAATCCATAACCCATTTGGCGTCACTTTCAAGAATAGCAGGAGTTAGGCCAACATCAATTGCAAAACGTAAACCTCTCAAAATAGTCGTAGCCTCCGCTATCGATGGCGAATTGTAAGGATTCCCGTTTTGTTGATTGGCTAATTTCATGGACAAACCACATGTTGGGGTACTTTGTAAGGGTAGCTTAGGTATTGGTTTAATTGTTCGAAGCCCTTTGAAGACCTCGTGTTGATAAGCACCGAAGGTAATTTTCTTTGTGCTTACTTGTCTTGAAGAGATAGTTGCACACACTCACAACTCATGCATATGTTTTATCTTTGTATGTTGTGTTTCTTTTTGTTGTGCATCAATGCTTATTCTCATCTCTTCTTGCTTGTTATTTTGATGCATCTTGTGTTTATAATGTCATAGCATGTTAGGCTTTTAGGATGCATCTTGCTTTTACCCTTTTACCCCTTGCATGTTTGCTTGTGGGGTTCAAAGTTGTGGGTTGTGGGCTGTGCGCTGGTCCTCCTGCGCCTGTCGTCCAGCGCCGCTCACCGGCGCAAAACGCCCAGTGGCGTGCCGCTGGTCGTGCGCTGGTCCACACCAGCGCAAGGCCACCAGCGCTGATCGCCCAGTATGGCTCCGCTGGTATGGCGCCTGTGTGAGCGCATGTCGTCCAGCGCCAAAGCAAAAATGTGAGTGTGCGCTGGTCCTGCGCCTGTCGTCCAGCGCAGGTCCACCAGCGCACAGAGCAATTTTCTGGAGCGTTTTCAAAACGACCTCACTTCACTTATGGCCTCTATATATATGCTAACTTGATTTTAGGTCATTAACAAGAGTTCTTATTCATGCTTCATACTTAGGATATTTTTCAAGAGAAGAAAAATACACAAAGAACTCATTTTTAATCACTCAAACACTTTTTCATGATCATCAATCATCATCTAGCATCATCTTAGATCATCTAGATGTCATCTTGCATGGATTCTTCATCATACTTTGCTTGGTAAGCTTTTCACTAATATCTTACATATTTTGTGTTTATCTTAACTAGCAATCTCAATTAATTACTTGTATGTTATTTTATATTCTTTGAATACAAGTTTGAGATTAGTATGATGTATGTTTGAGAAGTTGTATTGTGATAGCTAATTAGGTTTTGTGCTTAATCTTGATTAGCTAAGCTATTTGACATGTCATTTAGCAATTGATATCTAGGGTTGATTAAATTGATTATATCATCATCCTAGATAAGCATCTAAGGTTACCTAGCCTTGTTTGTTATTTGAATATTCATATATATTCACATAGGTTGTTTCTCTTCATTGAGAAGTAAGTCTTGAGGCTAAGAGTGCTTAGGCCTCAAGCAAATTGGAATAGGGTTGCTAATAAAGGCCCGCTGGGTAGAAGTGAGGGGTTACAGACCGGAGTGTTAGACGAGGTCTACATAGGTTGTAAACTTCATTTCAATTAGTGATTTCGAGTTTCGAGTGTGGTGCACTAAACAGCCCGTGGTTTTTCCCAGTGGTTGGGTTTCCACGTATACATCAAGTGTTATTTAAATTCCGCACTATATTACACTTGTATGTATTTTTGACTTGCTAGGGGTATTTTCATAAAATTGACATGCACGCGAAAATTGGGTAATAATTAGATAAAATCTATTCACCCCCCTCTAGCTTTATATAGAACACGCCTCTAATTTGTTTCAATTGGTATCAAAGCAGGTTCCTAGACATACATAGGTGATCCTAGCTCATTTTTGGTGTGTTGTGCATTTGTGTGATTCTTTGATCATTCATACATTTTGCATTCATTTCATCAATTCATTATACACTATGAGTGGAATCGGTGGTTCAAATGAGGGTGCTTCGAGCGTAAGGCCACCCCTCCTCACCGGTATAAATTACTCCCAATGTAAAGGGAAGATGGAGGCATATGTGTGTCAAATCCATGATAGGGCATGGATGGCCATTGAAGATGGATATTCGCCTCCTATGATGACTCCCACAGGTGGAGGAGAAGAAGTGCTCAAGCCTAAGGCACAGTGGACACAACCCGAGTTTGAGTTGTCCAAGTGGAATCAAAAGGCGTGGCACGCCCTTATATGTGCAGTGGACGAAAATCAGTACAAACTGATTCAGAACACTAAGATAGCCAAGGAGGCATAGGACATCTTAGAGGTTGCACACGAGGGAACCGAAGTAGTGAAGGACTCCAAACTTCAAGTCCTCCATGAAACAAATAATAGCACGGTGTGTATAAAGCTATCTAGAGGGGGGGGTGAATAGATTTTACGCTTTTTACCCAATTTTTCGTGTTAGTCAAAATTACGAAAATGCCCTCAAGATAATATAACCAAGCAATTGTAATAAGGTGCGGAAATTAAAACAACACTTGGTTTTTACGTGGAAACCCTCACGGGAAAAACCACGGGCTATGTAAGTAAGCCACACTCGAACCTCGAATCCACTAAATGTGCAAACGATTACAACCTAATCCCGGAAGTAATCACACACCTACCTAATCCCGGTATGAGTGAACCTAGTCCAATTTGCTTGCGTTCTAAGCAACCTAATCCCGGATGCTACACACAAGACTTACTTTCTCTTTGAAGAGAATACAACCCTAAGTGAATATATGTGAATATCCAAAATGCAACATAGAGCAAGGGAAACCCTATATGCTTATCTAAGATGATTAATATGCAATTAAGTATAATCCTAGATATCAAAACTAAATGACATGTCAATTAGTTTAGCTAATCAATATTAAGCACAAAACCTAATATGCAAGCACAATATAAAATCTCAAACATACATCATACTCATCTCAATATTGTATCTAAAGCATACAAAATAACAAACAAGTAATTAATTGAGATTGCTAGATAAGAGAAACACAAAACATGTAAGATATTAGTGAAAAGCTTACCAAGCAAAGTATGATGAGGATTCCATGCTAGATGACATCTAGATGATCTAAGATGATGCTAGATGATGATTGATGATCATGAAAAGTGTTTGAGAATCAAGAATGGAGTTCTTGGAATTTTTCTTCTCTTTGAAAAATATCCTAAGTATGAATTCTGAATATGAACTCTCTTAATTGACCTAAAGTCAAAGTGGCATATATATAGGGGGCCAAATCAAAGTGTGGTCGTTTAAGTAAGTTTCAAAGAAACGCGCCAATCGGCGGTTTCAATCGGCGGCCAGGCCGCCGTTAATGACCGCCGAATTGAGCTCGTGAAGAACAGAGCATAAACGGCGGTTCATTCGGCGGTTTAGTGACCGCCGATTCCAACCGCCGAAACAGAACAGAGAGATCAAACTCGACCAGGTATGAACGGCGGTTTCGAACGGCGGTTTAATGCCCGCCGTTTCAACCGCCGAATTAGACCGAGAGATAAATCAATCAGGTCTTGAAACGGCGGTTTTGAACGGCGGTCGTGACCGCCGATCTTAACCGCAGAAAAGCTTCAGACCAATCTGGACTGAAACGGCGGTTTAATTCGGCGTCCAGGCCGCCGATCATAACCGCCGATCACCTAGAAAGGTGAAAACCAAGGAGAAGCCAAGGGCATTCTCCATAGGCGGTCCTCGCGCTAAACCAAGCACATTCTCGTGCATGCGCGGACGTTTCCGAAAGTTATCGGGAAACGAATTAACACAACAACAAGACACAATAACACACAACAAAATATAATAAATAAGTGCAAGTGTGAATTGTGACAAATGAAGAGAATGCACACATATGCAATGAATGTTTAGTGTGTGTGTGCTTCTAAATCTCTTCAAAGAAAAGTAAGCACATAGAAATTTACCTTCGGTGCTTATCAACACGAGGTCTTCAAAGGGCTTCGAACAAGAAGACCGATACTTAGGCTACCCTTACAAAGAACCCCCACATATGGTTTGATCACAAAATAAGCCAATTAAAAACAACGGGAATCCTTACAATCTCCCCCTTTGGCTATTTCGTGACAAAACCATCACTCACAAAGATTCCTCACAAAAAAATAGAAACTACGGGACTATAATGATATTCTACATTACAAAGAGATAAGCTAATGCAACTAGAAGTCTTCAATCCTCTTGTAGAATAATCAATCCCTGAAAAGAGTTTCTAACATTTCTAATACAAGAAAAGTGTGAGATTAATCATGTGAGAACAATACCAAGCATTTGCATTTTTAGAATTTAGGCACAACATTACCAAATGTATGCAATGTATGATAAATGCAATGCTCCCCCTCAACGGGTTACTCCCCCTCAATGTATGTCCTCCCCAAAGTGTACAATAGCTTCTATATTTTGCACCTCCCCTTACCATATCCTACTCCCCCTTTTTGTCATGATATAGGCAAAGGAGTAGTCCCCAACCGGGTCACTCATAGCAACGAGAGATAGAAGCATGCAAGACTTGCATATACATATAAGTCACTTTATGCACTTCAATTAATTTGAGAGAAACAAGGAGATTTATTTTGAGAAATGTGTGAATCCAACATGCTTTGCATACAAGACATATAGCATTCAAGTCCAAAATACAATGGTATTTGGCAAAGCAAATGACAAAGGTTTCTAATAAGAATTCAAACCAATTTCACCAATGTCATGGGAAAAGCAAGGATATAGAGATTATGAATTTCAATTTAAGAGCAACTATATCCAACTTTATAAGCGAAACATGGCATGAGCGACTTTGCACCCTATTTGATTTTTCCGGATAAAATTATCCGTATGATAGTAACCATGTTCAACTAATAAAGAAAGAGAGACATTTGGAATGTAAATTCCTTTGAATGGATACAAGATCCTTTATTCATTTTGAGTCTCATAAGTTTTCACACAAGTTTTGCATTTTTAAGAATATGCAATCATCAATTCATGCTTTTCATGTGAGCATGTTATATGAATTTCATGCTTTTTCATTTGACATTAGCATGTTATTAAAGAATCATCATGTCATGGAGAAAACTATAGGTCATTCACATCATACTTCCTATGTAAATCTCCTAGTCCAAAAATGCATGTTTGAACATAAATATGACATGGATTGTAGACAAGCAAGGTTCACACTTATGGAATTTTAAAACATATATACATATGTACAACCAAGCTTACTCAAGCAATTTAAAAGAAGAGGCATAAGATATTTCAAATTTTTTGCAAGATACAAGAATGCAAAATAGCTCTCTTTGCTTGAGTTCCCCATATGGGGTCAATCATAGAACATCACTCCACAAGACATACCCCAATAGATCTACTAAGAGTTTTAAATCGAGTAGCATCTAAGGGTTTAGTAAATAGGTCCGCAAGTTGATCATTAGTACCTACATGTTCAAGTACTATGCATTTATTTTCAACAAGCTCTCTAATGAAGTGATGGCGGATGTCAATATGCTTAGTTCTAGAATGTTGCACCGGATTCTTGGAAATATTAATGGCACTCATGTTATCACAAAAGAGAGTGAGAGTACCTTGGTTGAATCCGTAATCTACTAGCATTTGCTTCATCCATATAAGTTGAGTGCATCCACTCCCCGCGGCTATGTACTCGGCTTCCGCCGTGGACAAGGAAATCGAGTTTTGCTTCTTGCAAAACCAAGACACCAAGTTGTTGCCTAGAAAGAAGCAACCGCCCGATGTGCTCTTCCTATCATCACAATTTCCTGCCCAATCCGCATCACTATATCCTACAAGACTAGGATTAGTGTCAAATGAGTACCAAATCCCATAGTTGGAAGTCCCATTCACAAAGCGAATGACTCTCTTAACCGAAGAGAGATGGGACTCCTTGGGATCGGATTGGTACCTAGCACAAACTCCTACACTAAAAGATATATCGGGCCTACTTGCGGTCAAATAGAGCAAGCTCCCTATCATGCCACGATATAAGGTTTGGTCCACACTTTTACCGCTAGCATCCTTGCTTAGCTTCAAAGTGGTGCTCATAGGAGTGTCACAATGTTTGGCTTTTTCAAGACCAAACTTCTTCACAAGGTTTTTGGCATATTTGGCTTGGGTTATGAAGATCCCATTATCAAGTTGCCTAATTTGCAAACCTAGGAAGTAATTAAGCTCACCAACAAGACTCATCTCAAATTCATGAGACATAACATCAACAAATTGTTGGACCTTGGTGTTGTTGGTGGAGCCAAACACTATGTCATCGACATATATTTGAGCTATGAAAAGCTCATCATTGTCTCTCTTGATGAATAGTGTCTTGTCAACACTACCTCTTGTGTAGTTATTGTCAACAAGAAATTGAGTGAGGCGCTCATACCAAGCCCTCGGTGCTTGTTTCAACCCATATAGTGCCTTCTTGAGGCGATAGACATGGTTGGGGTGGTGAGCATCCACAAACCCCTTGGGTTGTTCAACAAACACTTCCTCTTGCAAGAAGCCATTGAGGAAGGCACTCTTGACATCCATTTGGTGCAATTTGAACTTGTGCACACAAGAAATGGACAAGAGAAGCCTAATAGACTCTAGACGGGCAACGGGAGCAAATGTCTCCTCAAAGTCGATACCCTCAATTTGAGAGTACCCTTGTGCTACAAGTCTAGCCTTGTTCCGCACTATGTTGCCATCCTCATCGGATTTGTTCCTAAATATCCATTTAGTGCCTATGACATTAGTGGTCTTAGGCCTAGGAACTAGAGTCCAAACCTCATTCCTTTCGAATTGGTTTAGCTCTTCTTGCATGGCAAGAACCCAAAATTCATCATGTAAGGCTTCTTCAACCTTTTTGGGTTCAATTTGAGAGGTGTAGCAAGTATAGCTAATAAGATTAGCAAGTTGACGTCTAGTCCTAACACCCTCATTTACCTCTCCAATGATATCTTCTTTATCATGGAGTTTCCTAACCCATGGAGCGGGTTCTTTAGAGTCCAAGAGAGGAACTCTAGTAATGGGTTGTGTGACTTCATTAGATGTCCCAACATTGGGAGTCACCACAACCCTCTCCAAAGGAGTGTCATCCTCTAGAACATCCTCCTCCTCATGGTCATTAGACTTGAGCCTAGTATCATCAATGACCACATTTGATGATTCCATGACGGTTCGAGTCTTCAAGTTGAAAACTCTATAGGCTTTACTATTCAAGGCGTAGCCAATAAAGATACCCTCATCACTCTTAGCATCAAACTTGCCAAGTTGATCACGGTCATTTAAAATGTAGCATTTGCTTCCAAATGTGTGGAAGTAGCTAACATTTGGCTTCCTACCCTTCCATAGCTCATAGGAGGTGTTTCTAGAACCGGGCCTTAGGAACACACGATTTCCTATATAGCAAGCCGTATTGATGGCTTCGGCCCATAGGTTCCTAGGGACATTGTTGCTAAGCAACATCACTCGGGCCATCTCTTGGAGGACCCTATTTTTCCTCTCAACAACTCCATTTTGTTGAGGTGTCCTAGGAGCCGAAAACTCATGGGAGATGCCTAAGCTATCACAAAAGCTTTCAAAAGAGGCATTCTCAAACTCTCTCCCATGGTCACTTCTAATCCGTTTAATGCTTCTAATGTTAGATTTCATTTCATTTTGTAATTTAGTACAAAGCATTTTAAACTTATCAAAAGTTTCGGATTTTTCTCTAAGAAAGTATGTCCATGTAAATCTAGAGAAATCATCAACACATACAAAAATGTATCTCTTTCCACCCAAACTTTCGGTTTGCATGGGACCCATGAGGTCCATGTGGAGAAGCTCAAGAGGCTCCTTGGTGGTGAGATACTTACCCTTTTTGTGCATGCTTTTAGTTTGCTTTCCTTGTTGGCAAGGTCCACAAACACCATTGGCTTTCTTCCCAAGCTTAGGGAGGCCACGCACACACTCGAACTTTCCAAGGGTCCGTAGATCCCTAAAGTTCATGTGGCCAAGTCTTTCATGCCACAACTCAATTTGCTCATCCATGGACACATTGTTTGAGACTATTCTAGCTTCAAGACAATAGCAATTGTCGCTAGATCTCATACCTTTCAATAAGGTTTGTCCATGGGCTTTAGGATTGAGCAATCATCTTTACAAAACAAGACGGAATATCCTTCATCACTTAGATGTGAAATGCTTATTAAATTGGCTTTCAAGCCATCAACAAATAAAGCATCGGATAAGGAGGGTAATCCGGGAACGGAAATGGTTCCTTTCCCTACAACTTTCTTTTTGGATCCATCACCAAAAGTGACATATCCACCTTCCTCCATAACAAGAGTCTCGAAGAAACTCTTGTTTCCCGTCATGTGCCTAGAGCACCCACTATCTAGATACCAAAAATTAGAAGAATTTGCCTTCAAGGCTATTTGAGCAACATGGCAAACAATGTCATTCTTTCTAATCCACCTAGAAACAATCTTAGCTTTCTTAGTGGTCTTTGGTATATGGGCTCTAGATGTCCTAGGATCATGCATAATAATATTATCATTCCTAGGAACATGCATCATGGCTCTTTTCTTTTTCTTCTCAATCATGCTTTGTTTTCTACACATTTTAATATATTGAAAGCAATTTGGTCTAATATGACCATCACAACCACAAAAGTGACAAATAGGGATGAAATAAGAAATCATACCTTGCCTTTGTCTTTGTGGATGAAAGGGTTCAATCCTTCTTCGTTGTTGAACCGGTCTTGGTTGCTTCCTAGCTTGAGGTTGCATGATAGGTCTCTTTCCTTTGTGAGCCATTTGAGGAGGAATGTTGGCTTGAGAGACCCTAGGGGGTTGAGCTTGAGGTTTCCTTCTTGGACCCATCTTCACTTGTGCATTAGAGCATTGTCCTACTTCTAATTTCTTTCTAGGAGCTTGCACAAATGAAGTTTCTTCTTTCTTCAAGCTCTTGACAAACACGGTCTTGTTAGAGGTAGAGATCTTCTTGTCATCTTCATACCCAAGACCCCTCTTGTCACATGGACTCTTTCCAACACCAAGCATATGGTCAAGCTTCTTGGTGCTAGAATCCATCCTAGTCATAGAATTTCTAACTTCTTCAAGCTCACTCTTTAGACTTTCTTCATTCCTCCTAGATAAAGCTAACTCCTCTCTTAGCTTATCTTCTATCTTCTTGAATTTTTCCACTTGTTCACCTAAGTGGTCATTATGAGATGCAAGCTCAAGATTTTCTTCTCTCAACATCTTGATCTTTCTTGTGCTCTTGATTGCTAAATCATTAAACTCGGCATGGCATTTAGCAAGCACCTTTTTCTCCACAAAACTACTTATGGAGTTAGATGAGGAATCACTTTCTTCTTCACTTGAGTCATTTTCCTCTTGACTCATTTCCTCTTTCTCACTACCACTTTTGCTCTTATGTGAGGAGGCAAAAGCTAGGAGGTTAGCCATGAGCTCTTCTTCACTTGAAGACTCATCTTCCTCATTGGAGTCATCACTACTCCCACTCCAAGTGGCGGCCATCACTTTGCTCTTCTTCTTATCATTGTGATTAGCACATTCGGGGGCAAAGTGACCAATCCCACCACATTCAAAGCATCGGACCCCTTTCCTTTCGGTCCTCTCTTGTCTAGGCTCAAACTTCTTGAAGGAACTCTTTTTCTTCAAATCTTGTCCTCTTGACCCAAATCCCTTCTTTTTCTTGAACCCCATAACCTTGTTGAACCTTTTCACAAATAAGGCAAGGTCTTCATCCGATTCATGCTTTGCCTCCTTTGCATCCTTAGATGCTTTCAAAGCTATTCCTTTAGACTTCTTAGGAGGAGGAGTAGTGGTGCTAGGAGCCTTCCTAGACTCATATGCAAGGAGACGCCCAATCACCTCACTTGGCTTCATATCCATGTAGCCACTATTTTCTTCTATGGCCGTCACCTTGGATTCAAACCTATCGGGGAGAGATCTCATAATTTTTTGCTTGACTCTCCTATCCGAATACGGGTCTCCGAGTTGATGGCTTTGATTTACAATATCCATCAATTTGATTTCGAAGTCATTGAAGCATTCATCCTCTCCCATCCTAAGTAGCTCAAACTGAGTTTGGAGGACTTGAAGCTTGGACTCCTTCACCACCTCGGTTCCCTCATGTGCAACTAGAAGGATGTCCCATGCCACTTTGGCAATCTGAGTATTCTGAATAAGCTTGTACTGATTCTCATCCATAGCACACATAATGGCATGCATAGCCTTCCTATTCCACTTAGAAGCCTCAAACTCTTGCGCGTTCCATTGCGCCTTAGGCTTCAAAACATCTTGTCCTCCACCATCGGGAGTCATCATAGGGAGATCATATCCGTCTTCCACCGCCATCCATGCACGGTCATGAATTTGGCATATGTAGGATTCCATCTTCCCTTTCCATTGGGAATAGTTCAATCCGGTAAGAAGTGGAGGCCTTGTGCTAGAAGCTCCTTCGTGGCCACCACCATTTCCACCGTTTCCACTCATAGTGTTTATGAATGAATGAAATGAATGCAAATGTATGAATGATCAAAAATCACACAAAATGCAAAACACACCAAAATAAGCAAGGATCACCTATGTATGTCTAGGAACCCGCTCTGATACCAATTGAAACAAATAATAGCACGGTGTGTATAAAGCTATCTAGAGGGGGGGTGAATAGATTTTACGCTTTTTACCCAATTTTTCGTGTTAGTCAAAATTACGAAAATGCCCTCAAGATAATATAACCAAGCAATTGTAATAAGGTGCGGAAATTAAAACAACACTTGGTTTTTACGTGGAAACCCTCACGGGAAAAACCACGGGCTATGTAAGTAAGCCACACTCGAACCTCGAATCCACTAAATGTGCAAACGATTACAACCTAATCCCGGAAGTAATCACACACCTACCTAATCCCGGTATGAGTGAACCTAGTCCAATTTGCTTGCGTTCTAAGCAACCTAATCCCGGATGCTACACACAAGACTTACTTTCTCTTTGAAGAGAATACAACCCTAAGTGAATATATGTGAATATCCAAAATGCAACATAGAGCAAGGGAAACCCTATATGCTTATCTAAGATGATTAATATGCAATTAAGTATAATCCTAGATATCAAAACTAAATGACATGTCAATTAGTTTAGCTAATCAATATTAAGCACAAAACCTAATATGCAAGCACAATATAAAATCTCAAACATACATCATACTCATCTCAATATTGTATCTAAAGCATACAAAATAACAAACAAGTAATTAATTGAGATTGCTAGATAAGAGAAACACAAAACATGTAAGATATTAGTGAAAAGCTTACCAAGCAAAGTATGATGAAGATTCCATGCTAGATGACATCTAGATGATCTAAGATGATGCTAGATGATGATTGATGATCATGAAAAGTGTTTGAGAATCAAGAATGGAGTTCTTGGAATTTTTCTTCTCTTTGAAAAATATCCTAAGTATGAATTCTGAATATGAACTCTCTTAATTGACCTAAAGTCAAAGTGGCATATATATAGGGGGCCAAATCAAAGTGTGGTCGTTTAAGTAAGTTTCAAAGAAACGCGCCAATCGGCGGTTTCAATCGGCGGCCAGGCCGCCGTTAATGACCGCCGAATTGAGCTCGTGAAGAACAGAGCATAAACGGCGGTTCATTCGGCGGTTTAGTGACCGCCGATTCCAACCGCCGAAACAGAACAGAGAGATCAAACTCGACCAGGTATGAACGGCGGTTTCGAACGGCGGTTTAATGCCCGCCGTTTCAACCGCCGAATTAGACCGAGAGATAAATCAATCAGGTCTTGAAACGGCGGTTTTGAACGGCAGTCGTGACCGCCGATCTTAACCGCAGAAAAGCTTCAGACCAATCTGGACTGAAACGGCGGTTTAATTCGGCGTCCAGGCCGCCGATCATAACCGCCGATCACCTAGAAAGGTGAAAACCAAGGAGAAGCCAAGGGCATTCTCCATAGGCGGTCCTCGCGCTAAACCAAGCACATTCTCGTGCATGCGCGGACGTTTCCGAAAGTTATCGGGAAACGAATTAACACAACAACAAGACACAATAACACACAACAAAATATAATAAATAAGTGCAAGTGTGAATTGTGACAAATGAAGAGAATGCACACATATGCAATGAATGTTTAGTGTGTGTGTGCTTCTAAATCTCTTCAAAGAAAAGTAAGCACATAGAAATTTACCTTCGGTGCTTATCAACACGAGGTCTTCAAAGGGCTTTGAACAAGAAGACCGATACTTAGGCTACCCTTACAAAGAACCCCCACATATGGTTTGATCACAAAATAAGCCAATTAAAAACAACGGGAATCCTTACACTCCAAACTCAATTTGAGACACTTAGGATGGAGGAGAATGAGTGCTTCAACGACTTCGAGATTAGGTTGATGGACATTGTCAACCAAAGTCATCAACTCGATGACCCTTACTCGGATAGAAGGATCAAGCAAAAGATAATGAGATTGCTTCCCGAGAGGTTTGAGTCTAAGGTGACGGCTTTAGAAGAAAACAGTGATTTTAAGGACATGAAGCCGAGCGAGGTAATAGGTAGACTTCTCGCCTACGAGTCTAGGAAGGGTCCTAGCTCCACTCCTTCAAAGAAGCAAAAAGGGATTGCTTTGAGAGCTTCCAAGGTTGAGAAGGAGGACAAGGATGACTCGGATGAAGACATGGCACTTTTAATGAGAAAATTCAAGAAGTTTGTAAAATTCGAGAAGAAGGGTCATGCATCCAAAGGGCAAGAATTGAAGAAAAGGGTTCCTTTCAAGAAGGTTGAGCATAGGCAAGAGAATAGCGAAAGGAAAGGGATCCAATGCTATGAGTGTGGTGGCATAGGTCATATCTCACTAGATTGTGGGAATTTGAAGAACAAGAGAGAAAAAATGATGGCCGCCATTTGGAGTGAAAGTGATGACTCCGAAGAGGGAGATAAGTCATCAAGTGATGATGAGCTTATCAATAACTTCAAGGCATTGGGTGCCACTTGTGAAGAAAATGAAGTTGTTGGTAAGAATTCCGTTGCTAGTGATCCCATAGAAGAGAAAGTCGAAGAAGTAGCTCTAGAGGAGATAGTTGTTGCTTCACATTGGGATATGGCACTTATTGACTCAAGAGATCAAGGTGAAGGTCTTGATGAAGATATTGGATCCATAGGAGAGGAGGAGAGTCTAGAAGATGACACTAGTAGAGATGACTCCTTATCTAACTCTACAAATGGAAATGTAGAGAATATGGATATGCATGACTTTATAGTCAATGTTGAAAGCTCCATGAAGAAGAAAGATAGATTTCTAAGGATTTTAGAGGAAGAAAATCTAGAGCTTACAACATACAATGACCTCCTAAAGAAGCAAGTGGAGAAGATGGATCTTAAGGACAACTTTGAAAGTTTTGAATGCTCTAAGTTAAAGAATGAAAAAGAGATTCAAAGGTTAAAGGAAGAACTACTTAGGCTTTCAACACAAGTGGACCACTTGAATGATGAAGTGGTAAGATCCATGGTGGAAGAAGACAAGCTAAAAGATGAGCTAGCTTTGTCTAAGAGGAATGAAGAGGGTTTGAAGAGAGAGCTTGTTGAAGCCAAAGAGTCATTGACTAGAATGACCACAAGCACCAAGAAGCTTGACAACATACTTGGTGTAGGAAAAAGCCCTTGTGACAAAAGAGGTCTTGGATTCGAAGTGAGCAAGGATTGCTCTATTCCTAAGAAGACCGTCTTTGTGAAGAGTTTGGGTAAGATAGAAGCGTCACCGGTGCAAACTCCTAGGAAGAAGTTAGAACTAGGACAATGTTCGAAAAATGCACAAGTGAAGGTGGTAAAAACGAGACAACCCCAAGCTCAACGGATTAGAGCCTCTCGAGTCAACTCTCCTCAACAAATGACTCACTATGTAAAGAGGCAAAACATGCTACCTCATCCAAGGAGGCAACCCATTCCGGTTCAACCACATAGAAGACATGAACCGACTCAACACCAAAGGAGACATCAAATGCATGATGAGTCTCCAATGACTTCACACGAATATGGTATGAATTCTTACTTTGTACCAACTTGTCATTATTGTGGTGTTCATGGGCATATTAGGCCTAAGTGCTTTAAGTACATTAAGCATTGTAGGATTAATAGCATGATAGAGAAAAAGAGGCTAAGAAAAGCCCACTTGCATGAGCCTAGGAAATCCTTTGTCAATAATCCTAGGTTAGTGAATGACATGCAACCCTTAACCACTAAGAAGAAAAAAATCATATCTATGTGGATAAGGAAAGATGAACCCGCTTGCTACGAGACTAACAAGTCTCAAATAGGTTCAACTAAGTCCAATGGACTTGGTAGGTCCATAGGACCTCATGCCCTTCATTAATGAAGGATGAAGATGACCCCATAAGGGGAACTCAAGCAAAGAGAGCTTATGCATCCTTGTTGCATGCAAATATTTGAAAAATCTTATGCTTCTTTGTTAATTGCTTGAGTAAGCTTGGTTGCACATATGTATATATGTTTTCAATTCAATAAGTGTGAACCATGCTTGTTTGCAATCCATGTCATATTTATGTTCAAACATGCATTTTTGGACTAGGAGATTTACATAGGAAGTATGATTTGGATGACCTATAGTTATCTCCATGACATGATGATTCTTAATGACATGCTTAAAATTTGAAAAGCATGAGTTGTTTATAACATGCTAATGTCATATGAAAAGCATGAAATTCAAATGACATGCTCAAATGAAAAGGCATGAATTGATTATTGCAATTTTTAAATGCAAAACTTGTGTGAAAAAGCTTATGAGGCTCTAAATGAATAAAGGATCTTGTATCCGTTCAAAGGAATTTATATTCCAAATTGTCTCTCTTTCTTTATTTCTTGAACATGTCTATTATCATACGGGTTTCATTCCCGGAAAAATCAAATAGGGTGCAAAGTTGCTCATGACATGTTTGACTTATAAAGATGGATATAGTTGCTCATACATTAAAATTAATGAAAACTCTATATCTTTGCTTCTCTCATGACATTGGTGAAATTGGTTTGAATTCTTTTTAGAAACCTTTGTCATTTTGCTTTGCCAAATACCATTGTATTTTGGACTTGAATGCTACATGTCTTGTATGCAAAGCATGCTTTGTTTCACACATTTATTTCAAAATAAATCTCCTTGTTTCTCTCCATTTGATAGAGTTGCATAAAGTGCATTTTGTGATTATGCAAATGACTTGAATGCTATCATCTCTCTTTGCTAAGTGACCCGGTTGGGGACTACTCATTTGCCTATATCATGACAAAAAGGGGGAGTAGAATGGTGGTAAAGGGGGTTGCAATTATGCATGTTGGGGAGACAATACATTGAGGGGGAGTAACCCTTTGAGGGGGAGCATTGCATTCATCATACATTGCATGATGTTGTGCTTAATTTTTTTTAATATGCAAATGCTTGTTTTAATCTCACTTGATTCATCTCACCTTTTCTTGTTTTGGAAAGTTTAGAAACCTTGTTTCAGGGAATGATTGTTCTACAAGAGATTGAAGACTTCAAGTTTTATTTTCTTTATATATCTCTTTGTATTGTAGAAAATCTTCATTGCCCCATAGGTTTATTTTGTTGTGAGGAATCAATGTGAGTGGTGGTTTTGTCACGAAATAGCCAAATGGGGAGATTGTAAGGATTCCCGTTTTGTTGATTGGCTAATTTCATGGACAAACCACATGTTGGGGTACTTTGTAAGGGTAGCTTAGGTATTGGTTTAATTGTTCGAAGCCCTTTGAAGACCTCGTGTTGATAAGCACCGAAGGTAATTTTCTTTGTGCTTACTTGTCTTGAAGAGATAGTTGCACACACTCACAACTCATGCATATGTTTTATCTTTGTATGTTGTGTTTCTTTTTGTTGTGCATCAATGCTTATTCTCATCTCTTCTTGCTTGTTATTTTGATGCATCTTGTGTTTATAATGTCATAGCATGTTAGGCTTTTAGGATGCATCTTGCTTTTACCTTTTTACCCCTTGCATGTTTGCTTATGGGGTTCAAAGTTGTGGGCTGTGCGCTGGTCCTTCTGCGCCTGTCGTCCAGCGCCGTTCACCGGCGCAAAACGCCCAGTGGCGTGCCGCTGGTCATGCGCTGGTCCACACCAGTGCAAGGCCACCAGCGCAAGGCCACCAGCGCTGATCGCCCAGTATGGCTCCGCTGGTATGGCACCTGTGTGAGCGCATGTCGTCCAGTGCCAAAGCAAATATGTGCGTGTGCGCTGGTCCTGCGCCTGTCGTCCAGCGCAGGTCCACCAGCGCACAGAGCAATTTTCTGGCGCGTTTTCAAAACGACCTCACTTCACTTATGGCCTCTATATATATGCTAACTTGATTTTAGGTCATTAACAAGAGTTCTTATTCATGCTTCATACTTAGGATATTTTTCAAGAGAAGAAAAATACACAAAGAACTCATTTTTAATCACTCAAACACTTTTTCATAATCATCAATCATCATCTAGCATCATCTTAGATCATCTAGATGTCATCTTGCATGGATTCTTCATCATACTTTGCTTGGTAAGCTTTTCACTAATATCTTACATATTTTGTGTTTATCTTAACTAGCAATCTCAATTAATTACTTGTATGTTATTTTATATTCTTTGAATACAAGTTTGAGATTAGTATGATGTATGTTTGAGAAGTTGTATTGTGATAGCTAATTAGGTTTTGTGCTTAATCTTGATTAGCTAAGCTATTTGACATGTCATTTAGCAATTGATATCTAGGGTTGATTAAATTGATTATATCATCATCCTAGATAAGCATCTAAGGTTACCTAGCCTTGTTTGTTATTTGAATATTCATATATATTCACATAGGTTGTTTCTCTTCATTGAGAAGTAAGTCTTGAGGCTAAGAGTGCTTAGGCCTTAAGCAAATTGGAATAGGGTTGCTAATAAAGGCCCGTTGGGTAGAAGTGAGGGGTTACAGACCGAAGTGTTAGACGAGGTCTACATAGGTTGTAAACTTCATTTCAATTAGTGATTTCGAGTTCCGAGTGTGGCGCACTAAACAGCCCGTGGTTTTTCCCAGTGGTTGGGTTTCCACGTATACATCAAGTGTTATTTAAATTCCGCACTATATTACACTTGTATGTATTTTTGACTTGCTAGGGGTATTTTTGTAAAATTGGCATGCACGCGAAAATTGGGTAATAATTAGATAAAATCTATTCACCCCCCCCCCCCCCCCCTCCTCCAGTTTTATATAGAACACGCCTCTAATTTGTTTCACGAATAAAACGTTATAATTTTTTGAACAGAGGAAGCCATTACTTGGCCCTTCAAATCACGCACAATAGCCCCAATCCCAATCTGATGATTCCTATCATGAATCATAACATCTGTGTTAATTTTGTAAATCCCCTCCAAAGGCGCATACCACAGAATCATCCTACCAGTATTTGCAATACTAGTAGGAGGTCTAGCAATCAACTTGGTGTCCTGGTACTCCCTAAGGAAACTAGTGGCCCAACCAAACACATCTTCTTTTCTAAGATTAGAGGGAGAATGGACAACTTGATTTCTCCAATACCATATTCTCCAGATCATAACACAAAGGATCTTCAGCTCTTCTTTTTTAAGGATGCTAAGGAAAAGGAGAAAGAAATCCTGAAAATGAGTATCGTCTCCCCCATTCATACCTTTTGGTTAGTAGCAAGCTGAACGCAGGCGTTTAACACCACTATAATTCCACAGAGCGTGCATCGTCGTTTCAGGCCTTTTAGAACAAATAGGTCAATGCACCTCAGCCTAAAACCTCTACCAATAAGATTAACCATAGCAGGGATCTAGTTGTTGCAAGCCTTCCAAATAAAACATATAATCTTCGAATGGATTTTGAGTTTCCATAGAGATTTCCACTAACCACCATCAAACGAACCAGAAAGCAGATGTTGGGATTGAAGCAGTTTGCCAAGTTTGTAACCACTCTTCACTGAATAAATGTCTCTCTTATCATAATGCCAAAGGAGCAAACCCTCGACTTGAGTTGAGCAAAAAGGAAGGCTCAAGATTGCCTTTGTTTCCTCCGAAGAAAACGACGAGCGAATAAGAGAGACATTCCAGTCACTAGAAGGGGAGATCAATTTCCTCACCATAGCACCATTACCAAGAATTGGTTGGGATTGGATCTAGAAGGAGTGTGGTCTAGGGATCCACTGATCCGTATAAATAGAGACTCTTAGGATTTTGAGTCTAGTTGGCATTATTCTATATCAAAACGACACTTCCTTTCTATTGTTAAGTTGTCTAGGTTTTACGGTTTATCAAGCTTCAATGACAACTCTTCAAGCAAAGGGAAGCCTTCAAGAGGGGAAAGCATTATTGTCTTCAAAGGTATATTAAGACCTCTTTCCTCTTGCAAGGCTTAAGCGCACACACACACACATTGCATACATTTGTGTCCCTGCATCATAGCGTTAAATTGGTATAACACATTCACACTATTGTTGAAGTATGCTCATGAATTAGTCTTAATTTGACAAACATTAAATTGCTTGTACTATAACTATCTCTAGAAAAGTGCATACTTGTATGATCTTGTGTTTATTTGTTTGTGTTTTATTGATATCGAATTTGAACATGTTCTTATATTGTTCTACATTAAGTTCCGAGCATTTCGGTTACTCATACATTAGTTTTCGAGTAGGAAGTTACGAAACTTTCCGTGCTTTTATCGTCCTTGTGTATTGAGTCGAGTTCCAAGCTTTTGGTCAAAGTTTCATAGTCTTCCTCGTGCGTAAGAGAGTTATAGTTCATAATCTAGAAACAGATTTGAATTCAGAGTTTGGAGGCCGGAGAATGGTTAAAGAACGCCAAGGATACGCGTAGGAGGAAAGCAAAGTGTAAAGGGGCCACAAGGGCTCCTTCCCGTGGAGGCGTGTGGCCACCAAGGGAAGGGCAACCCTTTGCCCCCGTGGTGGCCACGCGCCTCCATGAGAAGCCCATGTTGCAGCCCTCAAGTGGTCCCCACTTCTCCACCTCACTTTCCCTCACATTCTCATTTAAATATTCCCCCTCTCTCTTGTTCATTCTAAGAAAGAAAAAGATAAAAATGTGCAGAATTTTCTCTTAAGATTTTCTCTCTCATCTCTTATCTTATTTGAGAGATTCAAGTTGGAGAATCTTCGTATTGAAGTCCTCTGTAAGTCCTCAAAGTTTGATTGGCTTATTTCAGTGACAAACCACAATTGGGGTTTGAAATGTTAGGGTAGCTTAGGTGATTGGTGATCAAGCTCAAAGGCCCTCTCAAAACCTCAAAATGATAAGCACTCTAAAGGTATATCTCTTGTGCTTAGTTTTCTTTGAAGAGACTTAGTTGCACATACACACACTTATCATGTTTTCATATGTGAATATTGCTCTTGTGTGCATCCTCTTCACATGTCACATTTCACACTTGCACTTTGTTGTTGTGTGTTAGTGTGTCTAGTTATTCGTTTCCCGAATATTGTTCAGAAACGTCCACGTATGTACGATGGTGTGCTTGGTTTAGCGCGATGATCGCCTTAGGAGAATGCCCTTGGCTTCTCCTTTGGTTTCACCAAAATTAATGAAACGACGGTTTGATCTATGGCCCTGATCGCCGAATGGAACCATCGTTTGTTTCCAAAAGATTCTGGAGTGATTATGCGGTTATGATCAGTGGCCCTGACCGTCGATAGAAACCACTGATGAGACTAGATTGATTTAAATATCCCGGTCTCAAATTAGCGATTGGATTCAGCGGCCATGAAACTGTCGTTGATCCCCTGTTCTCTCGGGATTCAATTCGACGGTTGGATCGGCGGTTTTGAAATCGCCGATGGCGCGTTTCAAGGGTAAACTTGACTTTTCACCTGCCATGTTCTTGATGTCTATAAATACATCATTATCTCTTTCTTTGAATTCAACTCTTGCATTTTTAAGAACCCTAAAGAGAAATATAGAGAGACTTAAGAGAAAAGGCACAAAGATTGCTCCTTTGATTCTCTAAAACACTCAAAACCATTTTCATCTGCATTAAAACTTCATCTAGCATCTTCTAGCATATCTAGGATTCTTACTTGCATGGGTCTTACTCAACACACATCTCTTGGTAAGTTTTTCACTAATTTCATCTAATCTTAGTGTTTTACTTAACAATACATCTCTTTAATTACTTGTATGTTCTTAGATTATATTCTATTATACAAGATAAAGATTGTTGTGTTGTTTTGATTGAGTGTTGTATTATGATAGCTACATTTAGGATAGTTTAATCTATGTTAGCTATGCTTTATGCCATGACATATAGCAATTGATATCTAGGATTGATTTAATTGTCATCTTATAATCCTAGATAAGCATTTAGTGTAACCTAGTATTAATTGTATATTTGGATATCATGTATATTCACATAGGTTGATTTATCTCTTCATTGAGAAGTAAGTCTTGTGGCTAAGGTTGCTTAGGCCCCAAGCAAATTGATCTAGGTTCACTTTTAAAGGTCTACGGGTAGTAGTGGTGGGTTAGTGACCGTGTAGGGTTTGACGTGGTCAATCTAGGTTGTGGACACCATTACAATTAGTAGATTCGAGGATCGTGTGTGGCGCACATAACAACCCATGGTTTTTCCTTGTTGAAAGTTTACACGTAAAAATTAAGTGTTATTTAAATTCTGCACTTTACACTTGATTTATTGTTTTGATTAGATTGGGGTTATTTTCGTAAAATTGACTAATTGTGAAAATTTGGTAATAACAGGATTAAAATCTATCCATCCCCCCATCACACCCACCCCCCCCCTCTAGATAGTTTTATATACACCGACATAATTAGTTTCATCCTCTATCATCTCCAAGCAACCTTGAGGTCTTTTGTTCAAGTTTTGTGTTGGTTCAACACCAAATTCGTGGTTGCACTTTGGATTCAAGGTGATTGTCTAATCCTTTTTGTTTTGTGCTTAATCATCTTCAGTTACCTTGGGCTTTCTTCATCAATATGTGTATGTTACTTGAACAAATGCTATTAGGATTTAAAGCTTCAATTAAAAGCTAATTGTGTTTAATAAAAACTTGAATGTGAGTTAGGTTTTTCTTAAAACCTATGTTTTCACATGCTTGTGTGTTGTATTGTGATTAGCTTTGTATCTAGGACTATTTGAGTTTTGATTGTGAATATTCAAATGATTAATAGTTCCCAGTTGTGCTATGTGTCCTTGATTAAACATATTTAAGAATAGCATAAGTTGTTATATATTTAGAGCATTGTTGGATTCAATTGATTGATTTATGAATATGTGCTTTAATTGATTACTAGAGAAGTTTGTAGATCACATCTCATTTCTCTAGTATTTTAATTTATGTTTTAAAGTATTGAATATGTGCTTCATGAACATGATTAATTTCAAGCTTTAGTTGCATTAATCAAATCTAGGATTAAAGTATGTTTGGTGATTTTGGCATACTTTAGATTTCGAATTAATTTGTAAGATCTAGACTATCTTGTTGTGAACTTTGTTGCCTATGTCTAGTTCTTCATGGAATGTACATAATCCATACATTTCATATGATCATGCATCATTTCGCGTGATGTCATATTTTGGATCATAAACTAGAAAAACATACATTGTGTGCTCATTGATTATTTCTAGTTTTCTTAGGATATATTGATCATATAATCTTTGTTACATGTGCTTGCATTATTTGCATCACTTAGATCATTTGCCTTGAAAAAGATGGAAGCCTCATTGAAATTCTCTTAAGCAGTTATAGTGTAAAATATACCTAGAAAGAGGGGGGGGGGGGGGGGGTTGGTGAGTTGGTGGGGTGTGAATAGGTATGTGCTCAAATTCTCCAAACTTCTTTTTCAAAACAACAAGGTTGTGCACACTTGATGTGTTTAACAAATGGATTGCTTTAACAAGTCAATAAGAGTTCAATTACACAATTGTTACAAGCAATACAAGTTATAGAAGTAAAGAAACTTAAAGTACGAAAATTGACACAAGATATTTTTACGTGGAAAACCTCCTAAGAGGAAACGTCCACGAGTTGATACCACAACCACCGGCAACACACAATTCACTAGTTGGATAAAAGTACACTCTCAAGGCGATCAACACATAAAACGCTCTGTCTTGAATATCCCTTATATCCTACCATTTAGGCCTTTTACTAATGAAAAGATTTCCTTCACTTTCTAACCGAGACAAGTTGCATGCCTCTAGAAAGTCACCTTACTTGGCTAACCGAAGCCTCACACTTCTAGCCAAGACTTCCTTGTTTGTCTAACCGGAGCCTCGCACTCCTAGACAAGTCTTCCTTGCTTAGCTATTCGGAGCCACATGCTCTTAGCTAAGACTTGCTTTCTTGACTATTCGGAGCCTCTTGCTCTTAGTCAAGACTTACTTGCTCAATGTTAAAGAGTTACACTCCAACAAGAGACTTCCACCTAATACAAGGCAATTGATCTAAGTGATGCAAATACAACCAACAAGGTTGTGCACACTTGATGTGTTTAACAAATGGATTGCTTTAACAAGTCAATAAGAGTTCAATTACACAATTGTTACAAGCAATACAAGTTATAGAAGTAAAGAAACTTAAAGTACGAAAATTGACACAAGATATTTTTACGTGGAAAACCTCCTAAGAGGAAACGTCCACGAGTTGATACCACAACCACCGGCAACACACAATTCACTAGTTGGATAAAAGTACACTCTCAAGGCGATCAACACATAAAACGCTCTGTCTTGAATATCCCTTATATCCTACCATTTAGGCCTTTTACTAATGAAAAGATTTCCTTCACTTTCTAACCGAGACAAGTTGCATGCCTCTAGAAAGTCACCTTGCTTGGCTAACCGAAGCCTCACACTTCTAGCCAAGACTTCCTTGTTTGTCTAACCGGAGCCTCGCACTCCTAGACAAGTCTTCCTTGCTTAGCTATTCGGAGCCACATGCTCTTAGCTAAGACTTGCTTTCTTGACTATTCGGAGCCTCTTGCTCTTAGTCAAGACTTACTTGCTCAATGTTAAAGAGTTACACTCCAACAAGAGACTTCCACCTAATACAAGGCAATTGATCTAAGTGATGCAAATACAACCAACATATAACATATGATCAATGTATTCTACGGAAACTAGAATTAATCATGTGAGATTGCAAATCAAAGTATTCTAGTTTAGAAAATGCAACTTGAAAAACCTAGAAATCAACATTCAAGAACAAATCACAAAGTGTTCTAGATTCAAGTTCATATTCATCAAAATTAGCTAAGATCATATTCAATCAAACACAAGAGCTAATTTTGAAATCAAAAAAGTCTAAAATAGGAATAAAATACATTCTAAACATTTTTCATCAATCAAATAATAAGATCCATCAAGTTGATCATAAGAAAAATGTAAAGAAGATGATTAACGAAAGAAAAGATGAATCACGATCTGAAATCAGATGACTGCGATTAACCTGGACATCTTTTCACCTTGAAAATAGTTGGGACTTGTTCCTCTCTTCAAGACCAACAATTTTGTCTGTTGGATCACTCAATTCAGTGTTGATTTGAGAGAGTTATGACAAAAACAAAAATGCACAAGTTCAATGAGATTTCAGCACGAATTTGAAATATATAGGGAAGGAAATCAATTGGAGAAGAAGAAGAGCAAAGAGGTAAAAGAGCCACCACCCATCCTCTTTTCCCATGGAGGCGCGTGGCCACCATGGGGATAGAGAGGAGTTCCTCCCGTGGTGGCCACGCGCCTCCACAAAAAGGAAGTGGTTGGCCTTTGCCACCTCTCTTCTCCTTTACTCACTTTCATGCACCTCACGTGTTGTTCGACCGTTCTCCAGCCCTCAAACTCCGAATTCGAATCCGTTTTGGATTAAGAACCGTAACTCAATAACACACAAGGAAGACTATGAAAATTTGACCAAAGGTTATGAATTCGACTCGATACATGATGACGAAGACAATGCATTGTAAGAGAGCGTAAAGTATCGTAACTTCCTAGTTTGAACTCAAAAACTAATGTGTGAGTAACCGAAATGACCAGAATTCAACAAGAAATCATATAAGAACATATTCAAGTCTAAAACAATAAAACACAAACAAATAAACACAGGATCACACAACTATGCAATTTCCTAGAGATAATCCTAGTACATGCATTTCTACAATATTTGTCACTTTGAGACTAATGCATGAGCATACTCCAACACGTGTGTGAATATGTTATACCAATTTAGCGCTATGATGCAGGGACACAAATGTATGCAATGAGTGTGTGTACGCTTACGCCTTGCAAGAGGAAGAAGTGTCTTGATACCTTAGCATCCTAAGTAAGTGTTTTTCCTCTTAAAGACGATCTTTGAATGAGAAGATGCTTTTCTTCTTTGAAGCTCCTTTCAACCATGAAACACCTAAGCAACTAGTTATTACAAATAAAGAGAGTTTTGCAATGGAATCAAGCCAATACAAATCTAAAACCTTACAATCTCCTCATTTGGCTATTCCATGGCAAAACCTCAACCTCACCAGACAATGATCACTCAAATATACTCAAAGTTGATCGCATTCTCTCATCCTCACATTACAAAGAGATCCCTAAAATAAAATGTCTTATTGTCTTCATAAGTCTTCAAGAATCCCTTCTTTGATCATCAAAGTACCTATGAGAAAAATATAGAACCAGACAAGAGATCTTCTCCAAAGAAGATTGGTGAGATATATTCACAAAAACAAACAAGAGTCCCTCTATCCTATACAAATGTTCGCTTTAAAGCTCTCCCTAAGTTCCTTAACCTTATTAATCAAGAATTCTCCCCCTTATGACAAAGTCTCAATTATGCACAAAGAGGTACATTTCTCCCACACATGGAACATTTTTCCACACATTGTGAGGTATACATTTCTCTCCCTTTTTGTCAAGGAATAAACAAAGGGCACATGAGATAGAATATGAGATATTATGCAAACAAGTCGTATAGAGAACAAAGTTAAATAAACTAAGCTCCCCCTTAACATATACTTCACATTATGATCAACAAGTATACTTGTACACAAGGGAATCACATAATAACACATTTCAAGCAATAAGAGAAAATATTTCATCACTTTTCAAAGTCCAGGAAAGAATCATAGATTTTTCATTAATCTCTCAAAAATATTCTCACATTGCTAATGAATCAAGCACTATATGCAAAATGTGAGTGTGTGTGTGTGTGTGTGTGTGTAATGTTTCTAGCATATACAAACAGAGTAATTGTGATATCAACATGCAAACCATATAAACACCTATACATCTAAAGCATTTCCAATCTAGGTCAAACCGATTATCATTCGGAATTTTCGATTTGAAGAGAATAGATTTCAACATGTGAGCATGTGTGTGCATGCGGCTCGTTAACTCATTTCTATTTGACGATCTGAGCATTTCACAATTCTCAACTATACTCCATTAAGCCTTTTATTATTTATTTCTGTTAACCCAAAATTGTCACCGGGGTGCAATTTAGAATTAACGGAATGTGAGGGGCCCGGATCTAATTGGATCTGGGCTAGCGGGATAATCTATACCCCGGTACCCTGCAGGTTCTTTGAAATCTGTTAGGCGTGATAGGGGGTTTGTAGGTGACGGATCCGGATCAGGATCTGATAAGGGCCAGCGAGATACTTAATAGTTTGGTATCCCGCTGGGTGTCATGAACTCGATATTATGGTGGATGTGAGTAGTAAGATGGATGATCTCTCATAAGATGGATGCATAAAACAAAAGCTGTTTATATATGTATATGGATCTCGATCATAGTGGGATCTTACAACTTGGTATTTGAACTAACAATATTGCAGTAGGAAAAAGTAAAGCATATGGGGAACCAATGGCGATGGAACTCTTCGTGCCTGTCGATAAGTAGTAAAAGTGTGGCCGTAGGGTTGCCTCCTTTTCCCATCATTATATCATCAATATATATAGGCCTCCTTTCTTGCAGTGCACTTCTAGAACTTCAGTCTAGGGTTTTAGTGGTGCACGGGCCCTTTTTTGGAGTCCGACGCATTCGTCGGGATATCGATCCCGAAAGGTTAGGTGATTGCTTCTTTCTCGGTACCGACCAAGTTGACCCTATTCAAAATAGGACTCTTTATGGTGGAAATAAATGTCGCATTGTATCTTGTGCTTCTATCTTGAACGGTGGCGTTTAGTGTTTCCCTTTAAGCGAGGTTACTCTTTGGGATATCCGCCTCTCGCTTCAACGGGGTCGGCGTAAGGGAAACCTCGCTATGTGTATATCATGAGCTTTGCTGGTTGGGGTACCCCAGGTATCTCGAGTCCTTCCCGCTCCTTTTAAAACAATGTTTGTAGATACCGGGCTTTCAAGTAGCGGGGTATCAGGATACTCGGGGTAGTTGGGTACCTGGATCCCGTGATGGTCGTGTCTTCTAGGCCCTCATTTGTCTTTTGACCTCCTAGTGCTTTTCACAGTCCCGGGAATCCAGGACCTGGTCGGGGTGGGTTAAGGCCCTTTCCCTAACCCGTCAGCTAGCAGACGGGGTATTCGGATATCTTTTTGCTTCTACTTTGGATCCCGGCTTTCCTCTCAAGGCTAGTGGAAAATCCTTTTTTGGTCCCTACCCATTTTGGCGGTTAACAGAAGTCCCCCCTGACTTGAACACCGGTATCTTACTGGGGTTGGAGTCAGGATTCTCAAGTCCACTCGAAGGATTTTCCGTCTCGTCTGCTTGTCTAATCTTGCCCGGCTGGCTTCCACAATTGATGGGAGGATCTTTCTTGGATTTGATTGTATTTAATGCTCGACCCACGTGTCAGATAACGCCTGTCTTGTGATTTTAAATTTGCCGTTTTTGGCGCGATTCCCTCGAAACCGTCATGATTCATCCCCGACTCTGTCTCTTCCTCTACCTCGATTT
This sequence comes from Acer yangbiense, assembly GCA_008009225.1. Classification (NCBI taxonomy): domain Eukaryota; kingdom Viridiplantae; phylum Streptophyta; class Magnoliopsida; order Sapindales; family Sapindaceae; genus Acer; species Acer yangbiense. The sequence continues at coordinate 23,452,375 of CM017773.1, read as the reverse complement.
CTGTCCGCCTTTACCTATAAATGCACACTTCCTTCTCCCCCATACGCTCACACTTATTTGAATTTCTCAGTGCTTCTGTTTTCTTCTGTTTTTCTCTTTTAAGAATCTTCCTTGCTTTCTTACTAAAATGGCCTCGCTTTCCAACAAAACATCTTTCACGCCGGTCTTCCCTGAAGATAACCCAGCGGTCTTGACTAACCCCCCAACCTCTCCTCCGAATCCTCCTGATAGTATTGACGAGATGCTTGGTGCGGGGCAAACAGGGTCAGGAGAGGACTCCCCGACGTCTAAAGCGTCGAAATGAGGTTGGGACGAAGCCGATGTTGACGACGACAGTACTCCGCTAAAACGCCATCGTCTTAGCAAAGATCAAAAAATCGGGTCGGGTTCTGGTACTAGGCTTGAAGACCTAGCCCACATCGCTGATGAGGAAGACGCAGCTGAAATCAAGGCGGACAAAGGGGATGCCCCTTCCAACAGCCTAACTGGGGTTCACCTAGGTCCATTGTCCTCCTTCCACGACGGCAGAATTATCCCGGACTCCGTTTGCACTTCCGATACACTTATCCGGTTGAGGAGGACCTTTAGGATTCCAGATTATCTCTCGCTGTCTCTCCCTCATCGGGGTTATGACGTTCTCTCCCTCATCGAGGTTATGACGTTTACACCTCTTCTGAAGGTCGTCTGCTGATCCACGTAGCCGCCTTTGAATGCGGGGTCCGGCTTCCACTTCACCCTTCACTCCGTAGAATGCTTGTAGCTTTGGAGCTAGCCCCACTCCAGATTTCTCCCGGTTTCTGTAAGAACTTAACGGGGTTCTTGGTGCTCTGGAGAGAGCAATGTGAGAGGGATAACATATAGAGGGAAGCGGGCCTCCCCGAGATCCGCTACATCTACTAGGTGACCAACATGTCACCAAGAGGTCAGTTTTATTTAAGACCTAGCAATGCGATGAAGTTCTCCGTTCCTGGTGCCAACGTGAAGTATAATCCGCCCTGGAAGGATGAATGGATCGTTGTTGAAGGTGAATGGGGCCGCTCGGTGTATATCGGGGGAACCGAATACTCTGTCCCCACCCAGTTTTCTCCCAGAGACAAATGGATTTCAGAGGAATTGTCTCCTGAATCCATAGGGATCCTGACAAGGATCCAGAAGCGGGGTTACATTAATATGCAGCATCCCTTTTGTGACCCCTTCGAAGGAGCCCGGTTAGAGAGGTATTTGAGGATATCTGTTGCCGAGCTGGGTATGTGATCATGTTTTTCCAACATCCTTCTTCCCTTCTCTCTCTCTATTATATATTTTCTTATATTATTTTTCTTTATGCAGTTTCAGCAGTCTCTCCTCCAGCATCTCCTCCTATTGCTCCGGGGTTATCTATCACGGCTTCTCAAGCACCACGTTCTCCCATTCCTTCTCCGCCAGGCGCAGGGACTACCCCGGGGTCGTATTCTCCGGCATCTTCCTCCCTTCGTACCTTAGCGAGGTCTACGCTGCGTTTTCCAGATCCTTTGTTGACGAAAATAGTTGCTCGTCCCTCTCTCAGTGAGATGTTGGCGAAGGCCGCGAAAGCAAAAACTTCTCCAGTCCCCAAGGCTAAGCCGGCTACAAAGGCCGTTGCCTCCAAGTCTATGGTTACGGTGGGCTCTCCCCCTTCTCGGATTATTCCAGCCAGGCGGACTACCGGGGTGGAGAAAGATAAACCTGAGAAGGCTAAGGTAACCGTCCCCAAGACTATCTCCACTGATCTCCCCTCTGGATCAAGGCTGCAAGATGGCGGGCAAGACGACATTGTTGCTAGATTCATAGCGCCCTGTCCTGGAGGAAGTTTACATCAGATGGCCACTTTGCCGATAGAGATCTTGGCTACCAAGGGCGCCGCCCTGCTTGCCGAGGTATATATCTTCAACTTTCCTACTTGTTACATAAAACTTCTTTTCAGGTACTAACTTCCTTGCTTATGTAGGGCTTCAAGTTTGCCTTGGCCATGGGGCAGTAAACATCGGCTTTAAGGGAAGCCAATTTGGTCCTTCAGGCTCATGTGGAGGAAGCCAAGGATGAGCTGGCTCGGGCTGAAGAGAACGTTGCTTCCCTGGTGCAAGATGCGGCCGAATCTAAATCCCGGAGGCAGGATGCCTTGGTGGAGCTAGAAAGAATGCAGCGCGCCTATGACACAGAAACCATTATTTCCATGCAACGTAAAGCTGAGAGGGAATCTGTCAATGCAGAGAGGGCAGTCCTCCTGGATGAGAACCGATTCTTAAGGGGTTCCATGAAGGTTTTGGAATCCCGATTGGATTCTTCCTTCACGGATGGATACTTTACTGCCTCCTACGAGGTTGCCAAGGCCTTCCCCCCTCCTTTCGATCTGTCGACTCCTTTGGGCTGGGATCGAGACCAAATTATGGTGAAAGTAGCAGCTCTCTCTGATGCTGGTCATGATCAAAGAGGTTCTTTGCAGGAAGCTGTCGTCCCGGATCCATCCACTAATCTGCCTGGTTCTGATGGCTTACTCAGGGTTGAGGCTCAAGATCCCTCTTCTGCCTTAAATGACCTTGAACGGTCTTCTGCTCCGCACATGGGGGAAATGAGTTCTTCTGTTGCAGCCAGCTTGCTTGAAAAAAAGCAGACATGAGGAGAACAGGTGGAGGGATCCCAGCAGGAGGCGCATGCGGGAGAAAGGGGCGACACATGATTTTTTTTTTCTTTTGCTTCAATGAGGCTTGCCTTGTAACCTATTTGTAGCCTTGAAATGGGGATTGGGCACCCTGTTTGATTTAATGAATTCCTCACATTACTGCATTCGTTCTTTTCCTATTTCCTTCGTACCCTTGTTTGTATATTTATGCCTTGTTCAAGAAAGGTACTTATGCTTGAACGTGATCAAAATAAGGACTATCCCGATCTTCTGCAGTGTTTGACTTCTACTTTAACTCGCTGGTGGCATTAGGTTTTTGGCAGGAATGTCTTGGTAGGCAGATAAGACTACTTTGACACCGGGTTCATCCTGAAGGGGGGTATTCCCCGTCCGAGGCTTCAGGAGATCCATATAGGTTCTTTTGGTCTTGTTGAGATAGATCCTGGCGAGTGACTACACTCTTTGTGCATTTTGAGCACCAGGTCCTTCCTGGAGGAGGGTATACCCCGACCAAGGCAACAGGAACACCATATGGCTTCTACTGGTGTTGGTTGAGATAGATCCTGGCGAGTGACTACACTCCTTGTGCATTTTGAGCACCAGGTCCTTCCTGGAGGAGGGTATACCCCGACCAAGGCAACAGGAACGCCATGTGGCTTCTCCTGGTCTTGAGGCGAAAAGGAGCGATGAAGTCTTGCTAGGCGAGATTAGGAGCACTAAAACTAACTTTATTGATTTTCTCAAAAGCAAATACAAAGCAGAAAAGGTCAGGGTATATACATCAGGAATATACCAACCGAGACAACATCTTTCTTCCAACTTAAAAAGTAAGACTTCTTAGAGTGACTGTCCTTCCTAGCGCGATCAATTGAGCAACCTACCATATCTCATAACTGCTATGCTGGATACTTGTCAAGCCTTCCCGCTTTTCCTCTTCTGTGTTCCCTGAATATGCCATCCTGTATCCCGACTTAATACCATAGTGAACATATTGTTTGGCCAACGCAACAAGGTTGGCTGACACTACATAACATGTGCGGGCTGCTTGCTGATCTCCTCTGACTTCTCCTACCTCAGTCCCAATCGGGAACTTTAAGACATTGTGATAAATGGATAAAACTCCCCTGATACCTGATAAAAATGGCCTTCCCAGAATTGCATTATAGGCGGACGGGGTGTCAACCACTATGAACTCAGTCATAATGTTCTGTTGAAGGGGGGCCTCTTCAATTATCACTGGCAAGATGTGCGTCCCTATTGGCATTACGGAGTCCCCCGTAAATCCGTATAGGGGTGTAGTGCAACTGTTGTAACAAGGATTCTTAAGGTTAAGCTTCTCTAATGCTTCTTTAAACAGGATATCCACACTACTTTCGGTATCTACAAAGATGCGGTGGACCCGGCAATTAGCAATCTGAACCGTGATCACCATTGGATCGTCATGGGGTTGTACTGTGTTGTAAGCATCATCTTCGGTGAAAATGATCTGGACGGATCGACGGTATTCTCGGGATCCCCGGGATACCCGGAACACATCCTAGCCAGTGGCGAGCTTCAGAATCTTCCTAGCGTGATTCATTCTTGAATTGTTGGAAGTCCCGGCTAGAGTTGGTCCTCCACTAATGGTATGGATGACATGGATCTGTTGCATCAAATCCTTTCCTTCGTCTTTCCTCTTTTCTTCCGCATCCCGCATCTCTTTCTGCACTTCCTTTCCTATCTTGATGTTGTCCCGTACTTGTTGCAAGAACTCCGTTAACAGTCCTCCTCTTACCAAACTCTCAATCTGGTTACGGAGGCTATAGCATTCAGATGTGTTGTGCCCGACATCCTCATGAAAGTTGCTAACGGCTTCTTTGATCAGCTGGGACCTTTATTGGATCAGGCTTCCTGAGCAGGCCCTTATCGCGGATGGCTAGGTATATGGTTTCTCGGGAGGCATTGAGTGGAGTGCAATGGTTATACCAGTCTTCCTCCATTGATATGCGGGTTACCTCTCTTAGCAGAGGAGTTGCTCGGGGTGGAGTTCTTCTAGTAGGATATCTCTCCCGGTACTGAGAAGGTGGTGGCCTGTATGTTGATCGATTTGGGGGAGGGTTATGTACTCTCCTCACAAGTGCAGGTTTTGGGGATTCCTTCTTAGACCGCTTAGATGTCCGGGCTTCATCGTGCTCAACCTTAATTCGGAGCTGCTCATCTATGTCCACCTGCTCCAGCGCCCTATCATAGGCCTCCTGGTATGTCCCAAGCGGGTGTTTGGCGAATGATCGGAATAACGTGCCAGCCCATAAGTTTCTTCTGAAGTTGGCGAGGGTCTCCTTCTCAGCGAATACCCCCATCTGGATTACTTCCTTGTGGAACTTTTCTACGTAAGATCTCAGGGTCTCACCCCGTTCCTGGATCACATACTGCAGAAGGACGGGATCCTTAGGGTGAGGCTTGATGCCTTGGAACTGAGCACAAAAGTCGGTAGTGAGTTTTGTGAATGAATCTACACTTCCTGGGGGTAACTTTCTGAACCAAGTCTTAGCACAGTCGGTCAGTGTTGAAGGGAACATCCTGTACATAGCTGACCGGGTAGCGTTCTGGATTTCCATTTGGTGGACAAAGCTTTTCATGTGACTCACGGGATCCTCCGATCCAGAATATTTCTCAGTGGGCATTTTGAACTTGGGGGGTAACTCGGCTTCTCGAATCCTCCTGGAAAATGGTGCATTCATCTCCCCCAGGGGGTTCTTCCTAGTACCCCATTGTTTTCCTTTCTTCAATTCCTCGAGCTCCTTCGCCATCTTAGCCATCTGATCCTCAAGGCGTTTGGATCCGTTGTGTCCGGATCGTGTTACCGAGTCCTCACTGTCCGAGGTTTTTGATTTCCCATCAGGTTCCTTATGTTCCCCTTTCTGTCGACGGGCACCCCGTTGGTCCTTCCGGGATCCAGCACTGCCACCTGCGTCGGGCTGAGGATCCCTCTTCCTTGCCGCTGGCCTCGTTGTTGACTGGGCTTTTCTCGGTGGAATGTCGGCAACGAATTTCACCAATCGATGTCTGAGATCTTCGGGATGATTCTGTACCGGTAACGGTAGTCTGAGTCTGTCAAAAGCCGGGACCCGAGTATTTTGTCCAACTTCTTCTGTGGATCTGGGTGATTCAAAAGGTATCCCTTGAGCAATCATCCAAAGGCGGACGATTTCCACATAGACAGTAGCTTGTTGCCCTATGGCCTCTCTAGTGGCCTCTAGGACCGCGGGGTCCTGTGGTGCTGGTCCGGGACTCGGTGGCGGGATTGGTACCGGGATCTGGCTTCTGGTTCCTTTCCTTTTCCCCTGATTCCTCTGGGTGGAAGCAAGGGAATGAGGCCCGGAATTTATGAGCTGTCCTTGGGAGGATCGAAGCCTCATCTTCTATCTTCTCCTGAGCTGAACTTGAAAGCTTGTTAAAGGGTGGGGAGTTTTTTCCCATAGACGGCGCCAAAGTGCTAACCCAAAATTGTCACCGGGGTGCAATTTAGAATTAACGGAATGTGAGGGGCCCGGATCTAATTGGATCTGGGCTAGCGGGATAATCTATACCCCGGTACCCCGCAGGTTCTTTGAAATCTGTTAGGCGTGATAGGGGGTTTGTAGGTGACGGATCCGGATCAGGATCTGATAAGGGCCAGCGAGATACTTAATAGTTTGGTATCCCGCTGGGTGTCATGAACTCGATATTATGATGGATGTGAGTAGTAAGATGGATGATCTCTCATAAGATGGATGCATAAAACAAAAGCTGTTTATATATGTATATGGATCTCGATCACAGTGGGATCTTACAACTTGGTATTTGAACTAACAATATTGCAGTAGGAAAAAGTAAAGCATATGGGGAACCAATGGCGATGGAACTCTTTGTGCCTGTCGATAAGTAGTAAAAGTGTGGCCGTAGGGTTGCCTCCTTTTCCCATCATTCTATCATCAATATATATAGGCCTCCTTTCTTGCAGTGCACTCCTAGAACTTCGATCTAGGGTTTTAGTGGTGCACGGGCCCTTTTTTGGAGTCCGACGCATTCGTCGGGATATCGATACCGAAAGGTTATGTGATTGCTTCTTTCTCGGTACCGACCAAGTTGACCCTATTCAAAATAGGACTCTTTATGGTGGAAATAAATGTCGCGTTGTATCTTGTGCTTCCATCTTAAACGGTGGCGTTTAGTGTTTCCCTTTATGCGAGGTTACTCTTCGGGATATCCGCCTCTCACTTCAGCGGGGTCAGCGTAAGGGAAACCTCGCTATGTGTATGTCATGAGCTTTGCTGATCGGGGTACCCCAGGTATCCCGCGTCCTTCCCACTCCTTTTAAAACGATGTTTGCAAATACTGGGCTTTCAAGTAGCGGGGTATCAGGATACTCGCGGTAGTTGGGTACCTGGATCCCATGATGGTCGTGTCTTCTAGGCCCTCATTTGTCTTTTGACCTCCTAGTGCTTTTCACGGTCCCGAGAATCCCGGACCTGGTCGGGGTGGGTTAAGGCCCTTTCCCTAACCCGTCAGCTAGCAGGCGGGGTATTCAGATATCTTTTTGCTTCTACTTTGGATCCCGACTTTCCTCTCAAGGCCAGTGGAAAATCCTTTTTTGGTCCCTGCCCATTTTGGCGGTTAACAATTTCTTTTAGGCTTTGAATCATAGATTTTCTTTTTAATAATTCTTTTCAACACTTCTTTGATTTTTCTAACATAAATATATACGCTTCATGACGGCTTTCAAACATCATAATAGTGTATCCCTTTCATACATTGGGCAACTGCACAACCAAAGTGTGTAGCCCTTTTCATGAAGGTGCTCGTTGAAGCAAAATAGATACTAACCGTAGGTCATCTATCATGTACAAAGCAATAAACTTCTAGATGCATCCATAATCTACACATTTTCAAATTCAACTACTCAAACATAAACATATAAGAGAAGCATTAGTACACTTTCAAAAAACAAGATTTTTCAAGCTCAAGTTCATGATCTAGAAACAATAAAAGTTATTTGCTTAAAATCATTACTTCTCAAGTGAGTAGCTCTCAAAGATATTGATATTCAAATTAAGTTTTGCTCATCAAGCCACTCACAATCACACAAAGACATTAATCAACACAAATCATGCCAATGGATCTTCTAAGTGATTTAAATCTCTATTTGTCCAAAGGCTTGGTGAACAAGTCCGCAAGCTGATTTTTAGTAGGCATATGCTCTAGAGTAACAATAGAATATTCAAATAGATCTCTGATGAAATAATGCCTAATATTTATGTGCTTTGTGCATGAGTGTTGAACCGGATTTTTAGAAATGCTAATGGCACTTAAATTATCACAATAAAGTATCATTTTTCCTTGTTCTTTCTCATAATCTTTAAGGATTTGTTTCATCCAAAGTAGTTGTGTGCATGCACTTCCGGTCATAATGTACTCGGCTTCGGAAGAAGAAAGGGAAACAGAATTTTGTTTCTTACTTGACCAAGAAACCAAGTTATTCCCAACATAAAAGCAACCGCCCAATGTGCTTTTACGGTCATCTATATTTCCCGCCCAATCGACATCACAATAACCAACAAGTATATCATTAGTATCAAATAAATAGAATAGACCAAGATTATGTGTTCCCTTGATGTATCTAATGATTCTCTTGACGGCTTTTAAGTGTGATTCTTTAGGATTGGCTTGGAATCTAGCACATAAACCTACACTAAAGCAAATGTCTGGTCTACTAGCCGTTAGGTAAAGTAGACTACCTATCATGCTTCTATATAGGCTTTGATCAACACTCTTCCCCTTTTCATCTTTGTCAAGTTTAAGAGTAGTACTCATGGGAGTTTCAAATTCTTTTCCACCAAACCTCTTAACTAGGTTTCTAGCATACTTATATTGATTCAACATAATGCATATGCTAGATTATTTCACTTGCATGCCTAGAAAGTAATTTAACTCACCCACCATACTCATTTCAAACTCACTTAACATTACATTTACAAATTCATCAACCTTGGTTTTATTGGTAGACCCAAAAACAATGTCATCAACATATATTTGTGCAACAAAAATATCATTATCATGAAGTTTGAAAACAATGTTCTATCAATTCCACCTCTCCTATAGTTTTTCTTAATAAGATATTAAGTCAACCTATCATACCAAGCTCTTGGAGCTTGCTTTAGACCATAAAGGGCATTTTTCAATTTAAACACATTATTAGGAGTGTGTGGGTCTATAAAACCCTTAGATTGTTCAACATACACTTCTTCTTGAAGTTATCCATTGAGAAGAGCATTTTTGACATCCATTTGATATAATTTGAACTTTTTAAGACATGCAATGGACAACAAAAGTCTAATAGACTCAAGACGTGCAACGGGTGCAAATGTCTTATCAAAATCTACACCCTCAACTTGAGTGTAACCTTGAACGACTAGCCTACCTTTATTTCTCACTATCTTGCCACTCTCATTGGTCTTATTCCTAAACACTCATTTAGTGCCAATCACATCAATGTCTTTTGGCCTAGGAACTAAAGACCACACTTCATTCCTCTCAAATTGGTTAAGTTCATCTTGCATAGCCCAAACCCAATATTCATCAACTATTGTCTCATTAATATTTTTGGGTTCAATTTGAGAAGTGCAGCAAGCATACGAAACTTGGTTAGCTAGTTGATTCCTAGTTCTAACCCCTTCATTCAAATCACCTATGATGTCTTCTTGATAGTGTAAGCTTCTAAGTCTAGAGTGTGAACGTTCAAGAACTGGGTCATTTTTTTTATTATCATTTAGTGCATTTTTTACCTCTTGACTTTCTACTCCAACATCACTATCATTTTCATTGTTATGGCTAGACTCACTATGTGAATCCTCACTAGACTCACCACTAGTCACATCAATAGATATTTTAGTGTCATTCAAAAGATTTTCTTTGGATTCATTAACACTATTACTATCATACAAATCAAGTATGCTACGGTCATCTATCTTCACATTGATAGACTCTATAATAGTTTTAGTAGTCAAGTTGAAAACTCTATACACACGACTATTAATAGCATACCCAAGAAAGAGACTAATATCACTTTTAGCATCAAACTTTCCTAAGTAATCTCTATCATTCAAAATAAAACATTTACTTCCAAAAGTATGAAAGTAACTCACATTGGGCTTCTTTCCCTTCCAAAGCTCATAAAAGGTTTGTTTTGTGCTTGGTCTTCTAAATACTCTATTAAAGACATAGCAAGCGGTATTGATCACTTCGGCCCAAAGATTCTTAGGGACTTTCTTGCTATTGAGCAAGACATTATCCATCTCTTGCAAGACACGGTTCTTCTTCTCAACAACACCATTTTTTTAGGAGTTTTAGGTGCCAAAAACTCATGAGATATCCCTAAGTCATCACAAAACACACTAAATTTGGCATTTTCAAATTCTGTCCCATGATCACTCCTAATGCGACATATTTTCTTAATACCAAGACCTTTTTCATTTTGAACTTGATTACAAAACTTCTTAAAGTAATCAAAGGCTTTGGTCTTGTTCCTACCCAAGTAAACCTAGAGAAGTCATCAACGCATATAAAAATGTACTTTGTATTGATGCTTTCGGTTTGAATTGGCCCCATTAGGTCCATGTGCACTGGCTCTAAGGGCTTCTTGGTAGCTATGGAAGTGCTCTTTTTATGAGACACTTTGGTTTGTTTACCTAATTGGCAATGTTCACAAACACAATCTAGCTTCCTACTGATCGTGCTCTAAATATTTATATTTAGTGCCCCTTTTACCTTGTTTTTGCAATCATTTTCTATGCATTCTATGTGTTAAATATTGTAAATAAGTATTTTCAGGTAAAATAGGTGTTTCAAGGGCATTTTTGTCTAAAGTGAAGAAATGAGGGCAAATTGGGAAAAAAATAGAAGAAAAGCAAGAAGGCGGGTTCGTGCATTCAGGCCGGCGGGAACAAAGCCGCCGGAGGAAGCATCTCGTCAAAAGTGGCGAGTTCAGACGATCTGGAAGGCGGGCAATTGGACGCCTCACAAAGCCGCCGTCAAGTCCGGCGGGTTCCTGGATAGGCCACGGTGAGACAAGTCCCGCCGAATGAGTCTGCGGTGAAGGCAAAACAAGCCCGGCGGGTTCATGCGGCGGGCAAATAGCCGCCGCACTTACCCGCCGACGATTCTGAGGAGATGCATATGGTCAAAGCTCGCCCCAACAAGTCAAAGAAAGCTGTCCCTTTTGCCACCTCTTGCCCTTGGAAGACCTTCTCTCTCATGGACACTTGCAATTGGGAACAAACTACAAAAGAATGTTTTCAACTAAGAGAGATATACGGATAGTTAGAGTTAGAAAGGAGGATAGATAGAAAAATAGATCTTAATAAGATATTTTGTTCTTAGGAATCAAGAAAGATAGTATTTTCTTGGCCAATTTCTAGGTAGCCAAACACCACATGTTGGTTATTTAGAGTGATCAATTCAAGTTGCCATAGAAGAGTTAATTGCTTGGATTGCAAGGAGGATCATTTCCACTTCACAAGCTTGTCCATTGGTGATGTTCTCCTTACTTGTATATCTTTGTAATTGTGATACTATGTGTAAGGATTCCCGTTTTGTTGATTGGCTTATTTCGTGGTCAAACCACATGTTGGGGTTTTGAATGTAAGGGTAGTCTAAGTGTTTAATGTTGTAGATCAAAGGCCCTTCCATGACCTCAAGATACAAGCACGCCAAAGGTATAATCTCTTGTGCTTGGTTTTCTTTGAAGAGAATTAGTAGCACACACACACTTAGCATTCTTGCTATGATTGCATATTTGCTTATTTTTATGTGCATCTCTTCACATGTCACTTTACACACTAGCACTTTGGTTGATATATCTTGTTATGTGTATATGTGCCTTATAATTCATTTCCCGACATTGTTCGGAAACGTCCGCGCTTGCACTAATGAGTGCTTGGTTTTGCGCGAAGACCGTCTATGGAGAATGCCCTTGGCTTCTCCTTGGTTTTCACCATTGTTGGTGATCGGCGGTTATGATCGGCGGCCTGGCTGCCAAATTAAACCGCCGTTTCAGTCCAGTTTGGTCTGAAGCAATTATGCGGTCAATATCGGTGGTCACGACCGCCGTTCGAAACCGCCGTTCATACCTGATCGATTTTAATCCCTCGGGTTTGATTCGGCGGTTGGATCGGCGGTCACGAAACCGCCGTTGATGCTCTGTTCTTCACGAGCTCAATTCGGCGGTCGTTATTGGCGGCCTGGCCGCCGATTGAAACAGCCGAACGGTGCGTTTCAGGGGCAAAATTGTCTTTTCACATGCCCAATTCTTGATGTCTATAAATATCTTATTTTCTCATTCTCTGATCAAGTTTCTTGAGTCATTAGAACCTTAAACTTTCAAGAGAGATTTTTGAGAAAAAATCAAATCAAGAACTCAACTTTAAACACTCAAATCAAATCCCTTTTGCATCAAATTTCATATTTGATCTTCTATGCCTTCATAGAATTGATCCATGCATGGTTTTGAATCATCACATCTTATTTGGTATGTTCTTCACTAATTTCATATTACTTTAGTGTTTTTCATATTAATACATCTCTTTAATTACTTGTATGCTTTTGATTATATGCTAGATACAAGTTAGAGATTATTTGTGATGAAAATGATTGAGTGTTGATTGTGATAGCTAATTTGGTTTTTAATTAATCTTGATTAGCTAAGCTATTTGACATGTCATTTAGCAATTGATATCTAGGATTGATTTAAATTGATTATCTCATCATCCTAGATAAGCATCTAAGGTTACCTAGCCTTGTTTGTTATTTGAATATTCATTTATATTCACATAGGTTGTTTCTCTTCATTGAGAAGTAAGTCTTGAGGCTAAGAGTGCTTAGGCCTCAAGCAAATTGGAATAGGGTTGCTAATAAAGGCCCGCTGGGTAGAAGTGAAGGGTTACAGACCGGAGTGTTAGACGAAGTCTACATAGGTTGTAAACTTCATTTCAATTAGTGATTTCGAGTTCCGAGTGTGGCGCACTATACAGCCCGTGGTTTTTCCCAGTGGTTGGGTTTCCACGTATACATCAAGTGTCATTTAAATTCCGCACTATATTACACTTGCTTGTATTTTTGACTAGTATTCTTTGATCATTCATACATTTTGCATTCATTTCATCCATTCATTATACACTATGAGTGGAATCGGTGGTTCAAATGAGGGTGCTTCGAGCGTAAGGCCACCCCTCCTCACCGGTATAAATTACTCCCAATGGAAAGGGAAGATGGAGGCATATGTGTGTCAAATCCATGATAGGGCATGGATGGCCATTGAAGATGGATATTCGCCTCCTATGATGACTCCCACAGGTGGAGGAGAAGAAGTGCTCAAGCCTAAGGCACAGTGGACACAACCCGAGTTTGAGTTGTCCAAGTGGAATCAAAAGGCGTGGCACGCCCTTATATGTGCAGTGGACGAAAATCAGTACAAACTGATTCAGAACACTAAGATAGCCAAGGAGGCATGGGACATCTCAGAGGTTGCACACGAGGGAACCGAAGTAGTGAAGGAGTACAAACTTCAAGTCCTCCAAACTCAATTTGAGACACTTAGGATGGAGGAGAATGAGTGCTTCAACGACTTCGAGATTAGGTTGATGGACATTGTCAACCAAAGTCATCAACTCGGTGACCCTTACTCGGATAGAAGGATCAAGCAAAAGATAATGAGATCGCTTCCCGAGAGGTTTGAGTCTAAGGTGACGGCTTTAGAAGAAAACAGTGATTTTAAGGACATGAAGCCGAGCGAGGTAATAGGTAGACTTCTCGCCTACGAGTCTAGGAAGGGTCCTAGCTCCACTCCTTCAAAGAAGCAAAAAGGGATTGCTTTGAGAGCTTCCAATGTTGAGAAGGAGGACAGTGATGACTTCGAAGAGGGAGATAAGTCATCAAGTGATGATGAGCTTATCAATAACTTCAAGGCATTGGGTGCCACTTGTGAAGAAAATGAAGTTGTTGGTAAGAATTCCGTTGCTAGTGATCCCATAGAAGAGAGAGTCGAAGAAGTAGCTCTAGAGGAGATAGTTGTTGCTTCACATTGGGATATGGCACTTATTGACTCAAGAGATCAAGGTGAAGGTCTTGATGAGGATATTGGATCCATAGAAGAGGAGGAGAGTCTAGAAGATGACACTAGTGGAGATGACTCTTTATCTAACTCTACAAATGGAAATGTAGAGAATATGGATATGCATGACTTTATAGTCAATGTTGAAAGCTCCATGAAGAAGAAAGATAGATTTCTAAGGATTTTAGAGGAAGAAAATCTAGAGCTTACAACATACAATGACCTCCTAAAGAAGCAAGTGGAGAAAATGGATCTTAAGGAAAACTTTGAAAGTTTTGAAAGCTCTAAGTTAAAGAATGAAAAAGAGATTCAAAGGTTAAAGGAAGAACTACTTAGGCTTTCAACACAAGTTGATCACTTGAATGATGAAGTGATAAGATCCATGATGGAAGAAGACAAGCTAAAAGATGAGCTAGCTTTGTCTAAGAGGAATGAAGAGGGTTTGAAGAGAGAGCTTGTTGAAGCCAAAGAGTCATTGACTAGAATGACCACAAGCACCAAGAAGCTTGACAACATACTTGGTGTAGGAAAAAGCCCTTGTGACAAAAGAGGTCTTGGATTCGAAGTGAGCAAGGATTGCTCTATTCTTAAGAAGACCGTCTTTGTGAAGAGTTTGGGTAAGATAGAAGCGTCACCGGTGCAAACTCCTAGGAAGAAGTTAGAACTAGGACAATGTTCGAAAAATGCACAAGTGAAGGTGGTGAAAGCAAGACAACCCCAAGCTCAACGGATTAGAGCCTCTCGAGTCAACTCTCCTCAACAAATGACTCACTATGAAAAGAGGCAAAACATGCTACCTCATCCAAGGAGGTAACCCATTCCGGTTCAACCAAATAGAAGACATGAACCGGCTCAACACCAAAGGAGACACCAAATGCATGATAAGTCTCCAATGACTTCACACGGATATGGTATGAATTCTTACTTTGTACCAACTTGTCATTATTGTGGTGTTCATGGGCATATTAGGCCTAAGTGCTTTAAGTACATTAAGCATTGTAGGATTAATAGCATGATAGAGAAAAAGAGGCTAAGAAAAGCCCACTTGCATGAGCCTAGGAAATTCTTTGTCAATAATCCTAGGTTAGTGAATGACATGCAACCTTTGTCCACTAGGAAGAAAAATGTCATATCTATGTGGATAAGGAAAAATGAACCCGCTTGCTACGAGACTAACAAGTCTCAAATAGGTTCAACTAAGTCCAATGGACTTGGTAGGTCCATAGGACCTCATGCCCTTCATTAATGAAGGATGATACTAACCCCATATGGGGAACTCAAGCAAAGAGAGCTATTTTTGCATTCTTGTCACTTGCAAAAAATTTGAAAAATCTTATGCTTCTTGGTTGATTGCTTGAGTAAGCTTGGTTGCACATATGTATATATGTTTTCAATTCAATAAGTGTGAACCGTGCTTGTTTACAATCCATGTCATATTTATGTTCAAACATGCATTTTTGGACTAGGAGATGTATGTAGGAAGTATGATTTGAATGACCTATGATTATCTCCATGACATGATGATTCTTTTATAACATGCTAATGTCTTATGAAAAGCATGAAATTCATGTACATGCTCAAATGAAAAAGCATGAATTGATAATTGCGTTCTTAAATGCAAAAACTTGTGTGAAAAAGAAAAGCTTATGAGACTCAAATGAAAAAGGATCTAGTATCCATTCAAGGTTTTTACAATCCAAATGTCTCTCTTTCTTTATTGGTTGAACATGTCTACTAACATACGGGTTTCATTCCCGGAAAAATCAAATAGGGTGCAAAGTTGCTCATGACATTTTTAGCTTATAAAGTTGGATATAGTTGTTCTTAAATTGAAATCAATGAAATTTCTATATCCTTGCTTCTCTCATGACAATGGTGAAATTGGTTTGAATTCCTATTAGAAACCTTTGTCATTTGCTTTGCCAAATACCATGGTATTTTGGACTTGAATGCTATATGTCTTGTATGCAAAGCATTTTGTTTCACACATTTTTATTTTAATAAATCTCCTCGTTTCTCTTCGATTAATTGAGATTGCATAAAGTGACTTATATTGATTATGCATATACTAGAATGCTACTATCTCTCTTTGCCTTAAGTGACCCGGTTGGGGACTACTCCTTTGCCTATATCATGACAAAAAGGGGGAGTAGAATGTGGTAAGGGGAGGTGCAAATTGTTGTTGCAATTGGTGCACATTGGGGAGAATATATATTGAGGGGGAGTAACCCTTTGAGGGGGAGCATTGCATACATAAAACAACATGATGTTGTGCTTATTTTTTTTAAATATGCAAATGCTTGTTTTAATCTCACTTGATTCATCTCACCTTTTCTTGTTTTGGAAAGCTTAGAAACCTTATTTCAGGGAATGATTGCTCTACAAGAGATTGAAGTCTTCAAGTTTTATTTTTATATATCTCTTTGTATTGTAGAAAATCTTCATTGACCCATAGGTTTATTTTGTTGTGAGGAATCAATGTGAGTGGTGGTTTTGCCACGAAATAGCCAAAGGGGGAGATTGTAAGGATTCCCGTTTTGTTGATTGGCTTATTTCGTGGTCAAACCACATGTTGGGGTTTTGAATGTAAGGGTAGTCTAAGTATTTAATGTTGTAGATCAAAGGCCCTTCCATGACCTCAAGATACAAGCACGCCAAAGTTATAATCTCTTGTGCTTGGTTTTCTTTGAAGAGAATTAGTAGCACACATACACTTAGCATTCTTGCTATGATTGCATATTTGCTTATTTTTATGTGCATCTCTTCACATGTCACTTTACACACTAGCACTTTGGTTGATATATCTTGTTGTGTGTATATGTGCCTTATAATTCGTTTCTCGACATTGTTTGGAAACGTCCGCGCTTGCACTAATGAGTGCTTGGTTTCGCGCGAAGACCGCCTATGGAGAATGCCCTTGGTTTCTCCTTGGTTTTCACCATTGTTGGTGATCGGCGATCGGCGATTATGATCGGCGGCCTGGCCGCTGAATTAAACCGCTGTTTCAGTCCAGTTTGGTCTGAATCAATTATGAGGTCAAGATCGGCGGTCACGACCGCCGTTCGAAACCGCCGTTCATACCTGATCGATTTTAATCCCTCGGGTTTGATTCGGCGGTTGGATCGGCGGTCACGAAACCACCGAATGAAACCGCCGTTGATGCTCTGTTCTTCACGAGCTCAATTCGGCGGTCGTTATTGGCGGCCTGGCCGCCGATTGAAACCGCCGAACGGTGCGTTTCAGGGGCAAAATTATCTTTTCACATGCCCAATTCTTGATGTCTATAAATATCTTATTTTCTCATTCTCTGATTAAGTTCTTTGAGACCTTAGAACCCTAAACATTCAAGAGAGATTTTTGAGAAAAAATCAAATCAAGAACTCAACTTTAAACACTCAAATCAAATCCCTTTTGCATCAAATTTCATATTTGATCTTCTATGCCTTCATAGAATTGATCCATGCATGGTTTTGAATCATCACATCTTATTTGGTATGTTCTTCACTAATTTCATATTACTTTAGTGTTTTTCATATTAATACATCTCTTTAATTACTTGTATGCTTTTGATTATATGCTAGATACAAGTTAGAGATTATTTGTGATGAAAATGATTGAGTGTTGATTGTGATAGCTAATTTGGTTTTTAATTAATCTTGATTAGCTAAGCTATTTGACATGTCATTTAGCAATTGATATCTAGGATTGATTTAAATTGATTATCTCATCATCCTAGATAAGCATCTAAGGTTACCTAGCCTTGTTTGTTATTTGAATATTCATTTATATTCACATAGGTTGTTTCTCTTCATTGAGAAGTAAGTCTTGAGGCTAAGAGTGCTTAGGCCTCAAGCAAATTGGAATAGGGTTGCTAATAAAGGCCCGTTGGGTAGAAGTGAGGGGTTACAGACCGGAGTGTTAGACGAGGTCTACATAGGTTGTAAACTTCATTTCAATTAGTGATTTCGAGTTCCGAGTGTGGCGCACTATACAGCCCGTGGTTTTTCCCAGTGGTTGGGTTTCCACGTATACATCAAGTGTCATTTAAATTCCGCACTATATTACACTTGCTTGTATTTTTGACTAGTAGGGGCATTTTCGTAAAATTGACTTGCATGCGAAAATTGGGTAATAATTAGATAATATCTATTCACCCCCCCCCCCCCCCCTCTAGATAATATATAGAACACGCCTCGAGTATTTAATTACTTTCACTATGTTTAGCTAATTCCTCTTGTTAGGGAATTAGATGTAATTCTTGTAATTCCTTGTTATCTAATCAATCATATTGTTATAATCCTTTTAAGTCATGTTTATGTACATTTATGATTGCATGTGTGGTGGTTGCAACCACCTATCTCTTTATAGTGCAATAACTTGATGAAATTGTATGCATGTACCATTTATAGCATATTAATAGTGAAGCACCTATGAGTAGAGATTACTAACTTGTAATTATCTACTATGAAATGACTAATTCCCCTTAATCACACTCTAATCTTAGATTTCATTGTAATTCAGTCGAGAATTAGGTGCTTAGGACATTCATATGAATATATGTATGTTAGTAATTGAGGGTTAGGCTTAATGAATGATTGATTAGAAGCTAGAATATTACTTGAATGAATCTAATTCCTTAACAATCTTTAATATAGAATTTTAATCAAGTAGTTGTAATTGTTAATTAGACAACTTCATCTTAAAACAGTCAACTTGTTAATCACTAGTTAATTTAAGTAAAGCTTATTAGAATAATTAGGAAATTGTAGAGTGAATCTAAGTTTAGAAGGCTATATAGTGCTTACCTAGTGGGAACGATACCCTTACTTGCTCACTACACTAGTTTAACGACTTGTGCACTTGCAATAGGGTCACCAGACTCGCACGTCCCTCTAGCACGGCCGAGGTAGATTAAGTTAATCTGTAGTGACAATTGTAGACCGTCTGGGCGTGTCAAAACTTATGGCGCCACTGCCGAGGAGCATGGCTTTGTTTCCTTTAGAATATTAGTCAATTTTATCTTTGTGTAATCATAGTGATTATCTGTTTTGAGCACTTAACCTTTTGGTAGTTAGTGTAGTGTAATTTCAGGTTTCTTGTCACGAATTGATGCACGGAAGACGATCTTTAGGAAGCCCACTTGAACCTTTTGTTGAAAATATTGATCGCATAGCGAGGCTACCGACAATGACGGACAATCCTAGAGGACTATCTGACCTTAAGGAAGGATCAACCTCTTCTAGCAGTACCTCCACTGGTTTAGAACACGGACAGGATCAACGAATGATGAAGGAATTCTCATTGCCTACCGTTGGATCACATCCTTCAGCTATATTGTTAGACGATGCCCAGAGGAATTACGAGCTGAAAAACTTGCATTACAACACACTCCCGCACTTTGGTGGTAACCTAAGCGAAGACTGCCTTCAATTCATGAAGGAATATTATAATGTGGTGACTACTTTTCCACTCAGGAACTTGACGGAGGATCACTTACGCATGCGATGTTTTTCGTATTGCATGAGAGACGACGCCAAGAAGTGGCTCATGGCATTACCAGCAGGATCATTTACCACATGGAGCGGTGTTGAGCAGAAATTTTTTGCCAAGTACTTTCCCTCATGGAAGACGAAAGAAATACGAAGTATGATAGCTGATTTCCAGGAAAGGGAAGGGGATGCATTTCATGAATCATGGGGTAGATTCAAGCTACTTTTAGCACAGTGCCCTCACCACGAGTATACTTTAGTATCACAAGTTCAATCTTTCTATGATGGATTGACGGGACTCTCACAGGCAATTGTTGATAACGCATGCGGAGGAGCGATGCGAGAGAAAACGGCACAGTATGTGTTTGATAAGTATGAGATGCTTGAACAGAATTCCCAGCAGAGAAACACTCGAGGTAGTCGAGGAGAAGTGAATAGGGAAATGGCAAGTCAAATGAGAGATATGAGTAAGAACATTGAGACACTCATGAGTAGGTTTGGGAACCAACCTTTAGTAGCAGATCAGGTTTATGTTAGGGAAAACCGTGGAATGGACATGAATTCCATGGTTGAGCCAATGCCACCCACGAAAGAAGAATTACAAGTGGTGTATCCACCACTTCAGTCAAGACAGTTGGATGATCCTTTTTCCAACACGTACAATCGGGGATGGGCAAGGTATCATAACCTCAATTACGGGAACAACCACTGTTTGAATCCCCAGTTACCTCCACAAAAAAACAACAACAACAACTGGTATCCACCTCAGGGACACCAATCAAAACCACAGCAAAGTACACAACCATGGAAGGTGAAGGAAAACTTACCTTGGCGCCAACAAGGCCAGAGAGACAATGAGTACAGGGCCACTAAGCAGTATTACACCAACGATCCTAATCACATCAGGATTACTTCTATGGAAGGAGTAGTCTAGACATTGGAAAGACAAATAGGGGAGTATGCTGAAGTTAGTCAAAAGAAGGAGCCAGGGAAGCTCCCAAGTCAGTCAGAACAAGCCAAGTCAGCCACGGTCTTAAGAAGTGGTAAGGTACTTTCTAACCCATATCCACCTGAAATTTCTGATATTCCTGATAATGTTTCAGCGGACAGGGAAGTGCCTAGTAAGAATGATCTTGACACTCAAGTAGGGATAGGAATGAGCAGAGGTCCAGAGAAAGGTCACAAGGACACTTCAAGGATACACAAGTCTCCTAATCCGTATGTTCCTCCAATTCCATTCCCAGGAAGGCTTCAGAAGTCGAAATTGGACCAAGATTTCAGGGAAATTTATGACATCCTATCGAAGGTGAATGTGAGCCTTCCTTTACTTGAAGTGATTAAGAAAATGCCCGCATACGCCAAGTTCTTCAAGGAACTAAATTCAAAGGCGCGTAAGAAGGAATTTCTAGAGAAAATAGTGATCTCCAAAGAAGCAAGTGCAGTCATGGAAATGGCATTGCCACCGAAGATGAAGGATCCGGGAAGTTTCATCATTACCATATCAGTTGGTGAAACTCGGAGGGAGAAGGCAATGTTAGACCTAGGAGCTTCGATCAATTTGATACCGTATGCATTGTTTAAGGATTTAGGATTAGAGGGATTGAAGCCGACTACCATGGAATTGATACTAGCCGACCGCTCAGTACGACATCCAACAGGAGTGGTTGAAGATGTGTTAGTCAGGGTGGGTGAATTGATCATCCCAGCTGACTTTGTTATTCTAGAAATAGAGACCGATTCAACCAAGGCAAGGGAGATGCCGATATTGCTAGGGCGACCATTTATGTCAACTGCCAAGGCAATTATCGATGTCCACAAGGGACGACTCTCCATGACGGTTTTAGGTCAGACAGCAGAGTTTGAAGTGTTTGAAAGCATGAAGAACCCGTTGAAGGGTAGTGTTTGTTTTAACATTGCCAGTGACGAACATGATGACGAACCTCACTCTACTTTCGGGGAATACGTAGCACTCGCTCAAAGCGAGGTGACTAATAAGACCCCGCTTTTGAAGCATGATTCATCAAGTTACGAGGACGCCATCGCTCAGCTCAAGGAAGAAAACCGGGAGTTGGTGGAGAAAAACTTTGAACTCAATATTAAACTTGATGAAGCTTTAGAGGAAAATTATGCCCTCTAAGACAAAATTGAAGACGATTTCTCCCTAGTGAAAGATGAATTCGGAGAAAGGAATGAGTCTTTGAGCAAGGAATTCGAAGGCAAGATGAAAATCATGGAGGAGGAGATACATTCTAGGGACAAGGCCCTGGAAATCTTAAGAGTGAAAGGTGAGGAGACTCGAGTTGAGATTGCTATGCCAAAGATAGACACTTCGGTCAAGTCTGAAGGGATGGTTCAGCCACCTTCAAGGAAGACAATGCATGTATCACCCGAGGAGTCCACCACTTTTGCTCCGAAACAAAAACCACGGCGAAGGCCTAGAAGAAAGAACCGCATTCCACCTCCACAATCTACATCGGGAGGTACATTTTCTACTTTCACTCCTATATGTCACTATTGCCATCGAATAGGCCACATTAGGCCTAATTGTCCAAACAAAAAATGGCAAGTTAGAAAGTATGCAACCCTAATTCCCAAGGTCAATGTTAAATCCATTTGGATCGTTAAATCCATTTGGATCGCAAAATCCAAGTTGGAAGGACTTAGTGGGAAGGGACCCTTGTGGGTCAAAAAGAAAGAAAATGGGTATGTGGTGATTGAACCACCCATTCTAAATGGGGCATGGAGGAGGTGATTGAATTGATGATTGTTTAAGTGTGCAAATATTGAATATTGAAGACAC
Organism: Acer yangbiense; assembly: GCA_008009225.1. Lineage (NCBI taxonomy): Eukaryota > Viridiplantae > Streptophyta > Magnoliopsida > Sapindales > Sapindaceae > Acer > Acer yangbiense. Next base: position 23,430,323 of record CM017773.1, on the reverse strand, counting down.
ACTTACAACATTGATGTGTTTGCTTTGTAATTATTTGAGTTTTTGAATAAACTGAATTGTGTTTAGGTGTAATCGGGAAATTGACAACCCAACTCAATCTCTTGTGCACTCTCCGAGCTTTGAAATTAAATCATTAAGAGTTAGGGTGCACAAAAGAAAGGTTTGGGGTTTTAAAATCCTTGTGTTAGGTTAAACACATTCATGTATCCGAATTAATGTAGGGAATATATGTTGCATATGGTGTGTTTGTTGTGTCATAGTGTGTAGTTAACAGGAATTCAAGAGAAGAAATTGAAGGGAGTGAAAAAGAAGCAATTTCATTTCGGTGGGTTCTGGAAGGCGGGAAATGTCCAGCCTTCCAGAATGTATAAGCCCGCGGTGTTGCTTCGGAAGAGCAAGGGAAGTTACGGCGAGTTCTGGAGGTGGGACATCTCCAGCCTTCTAGAAGAGATGAACCCGCGGCCACACAAGAGACTTCGGCGAGTTCCATCTCGGCGGGAATAAGCCCGCCCTCCAGAAAGCACAAGCTCGCCAATCTTGAAGAGAAGGAGTCACGGTGAGCTCATAAGGCGGGAATAAGGACGCCTTCCAGAAGACACATGCTCACCAACACCATTCAAACACGGCGAGCTCTTGAGGCGGGCAAAAAGCCGTCTTCTCCAAAATCGCCGTAGCTCCGAATGACCAAAACGCTATCGTTTTGATTGAAAAATAGGGGACGGCGGGTTTGTTCGGCGGGAAAGAAGCCGCCCGAATCCAAGTCCTATAAATAGGACATGTCGTTGTCACGACAAACCTTTACCAAATTCAAATCTTTTCAACTTCTCCCGCGTGAATCAACAAAACTTCTTCTCCAATCCTCCCCAAATCTTGTTCGAATTCATCCAGAACCTCAAGGCAAAGGTAAGTAATCTAATTCTAATCTCGTTTGAACACGAATTCATGTAAAAATTCATCTAGAAATGCCCTAGGTTGCGACAGTTAGGGTTCTTGAAGGTTTCTTGAGTTTAATTACGTTATTTGTGATTGATTGTTGCAATTAGTGTTGATTATGCATGATAGAAGTAAATTCGACCACAATCCCCCATCTTTGATTCAAAAATTTGAAATTTTCATGTTAGGGTTTAATAGTAGGATGAATGTGATGATTCATGTTGAGGCAAGCTAATTGTGTGTCAATTATAGACCAAATGTGGTGTGCGATTGTGTGTGCACATGTTAAGACCATTTGATTATGATTGTCAATGTGATCTAAGTTGTGTAGTACAACTTAGGTACAATATGGCACATGTATGTGATTTAATTGATGCTAATTATATCTACATTGGCATGGATAAAATGTTCTATGATAATGCATATATGTGGCATATCTTTTATAGATATTTGGCACCCATTTCCGTTCAAATATGACTCCATTGGTTCGCCTAGCTTGATGATGGAATGAATTGGACACACACACACACATAATACTAGTAGTTCATATAATTATAGTGTTTTAACTAAAGTTTAGCTTGATATTATTGTCACTAACCCGAAATCTAATCTATTTGGAGTATTTGTTGTGTTTCTCCTTGCACTAACCACAGATGGGACCAAAACGGAAGGCATCTACAATTGAGAGGGGAAGTGCATCCCGATAGGGAAAGGAGAAGGAAAGTTCCTCACAACCGGAGAGGACAGCTGAGGAGATCTATAAAGAATGGCTTCAGAGCACCACTAAGAGACCCATCCTCATCGAAAGAGACGTGAGCTTTGAGGAATTGGGGGAGACGGTGACTTTTAACGAGATTCGTCGAAGAAGGTGGGAGACGTATGTGTCTTTCCCAAAGAGAGCCAACCGAAGGATCGTCCAGGAGTTTTATGCTGCCATAGACCTTGATAAGTTTGAGAGGGGAGCCCCGGTCATAGTCCGAAGGAAGGCCATCTCCATGACCGCCGAGCAAATCAACGAATTCCTCCACACACAGAGTTACCCTCAGTGGGAGGAGGGATACGAGCCAAATGCCCTGTTCGATCATTATGACAAGCAGTTCGGAATCGCCATCACAGGGGACGAAGACATGGATTGGGATGGCAAGATTTATCAGAGACAGCTAGAGTTTGAGGAGCATTTTTGGAGTATATACTTTAGCTACTCACTCATGCCGAGCTCACACATAACAGACTTGAAGAAGCAAATTGCCATCATGATCTACCAAATGAAGAACCACTTGGAGTTTGATGTCGGGAGCACGATAGTGAAAAGAATAGCAGAGTCAGGAAGATGAAGTAATCTGAGCCTTTTCTTTCCATGTTTGATTACTCACTTTGCTCGGAGGGCAGGTCTTCGAGTGGATTTGCCAGCATATGGGATTTTGACACCTAGAGGTTATGTAGGCAGAAGGGCCTACAATGAGGCGGCTGAGGGAAAGCCGGGAATAGAGAGGCTTCTCAGTTTGCGTGAGCAGAGAGAGCATAGATTAGCTCAGCGGAGGTCCATCAAGAGGAGAGAATTGGAAAGAATAGAAGCACATGGACGTGATGAGTCCGATGTAGGAGTTGACGAGGAGGAGTCTGAGGAGACAGAGTCTGAGAGGGAGGTTGAGGCACCAGCTTGGACGAGGGACATGATAGAGTCCCACAAGAAATTGATAGAGTCCCACAAGAAATTGATAGAATCCAATGATGTTTTATCACGGACTGTTCGCCGCCTCGCTGGGCAAGTGAGAGCATTGACGGGAGCAGTGGCACGATGTGTGGGCTACCAGGTGAGTGATCCAAGTGATCACTCTAGTGATAGAGATGGAGAGCGCCATCAGAAGCACAGACACAACGAGACACCCACAGCACTAGAGACATCAGCTATTCCACCCTTGCCCGAGACAGGTATACCTAACCCCTTTACTTTTGTTGATATTAACGATCTATTTTTTAGTCCTATGGCTCCGCCAGACCTATGTCAGCAAAATTACAACTTCATGGACTTACTCTGTGAGCAACAACAGATTCTAGAACAGGTGATAGGGAACCCGGAGGTGGAGAGGCGAGGCCTGTTTCCGGAGGAGATAGAGGAGCGGAAACCATTCCAGGAGCAGATACCTGAGCAGGTGGAGCATGTGGCGTATGTGGAGTCATACGTGGTGGGCGTTGAGCTTCTTCCGGATGGATACGAATGGACCCCTACTGATCCGGTGGAATACATTGTGGAGGAGCCCGAGTCCCCGACGCACATCATTCCGTATGTTGAACCACCTCCTCCTGAGCCCATTTTCCTCTACTCCGTCGGAGGAGTTCAGTTCACACCCTTAGACTTCAGTGACGATGACTTTTTCATGTAGGCGGGTTGGTACGCCGCATGAATTTTTATAGGCGGAGCATTATTCCGCATTTTTGTATACCCTTTACTTTACTTTTTGGGATTATGGTTATAGCCTTTTTATTATTATATATCTATATTGCTTACTTGCATATATGTTTTTAGTTAGTAACATGTTTAGATCTAAGTGTGGAAACTTGTATGATTGATTGTTAGTGTTTAGGATTTTTGAAAATAGTGTGCATGATGGATAGAACATCATGTGTTGTACATATGGATCCCTTTTTGCATGAGATTGATAAGTTGTTTGTTGCCCAAACAACCAAACCACCGAACTCTTTTATTGTCTTCCGTGTGCGAACATTGGGGACAATGTCAAGTTTAGGTTTGGGGGTGTGGGCACAGTAACACTTTGTCAATCCTTCACATGATTGTAAATATGTATATATTGTTGCCTTAGTTTAAATTGTGTAAAAAAATTTATCTTTTGAATCCGATTGAGCCAAGGGAACATGTGTTTAATAAAGATGCTAAAAGGTATGTGTTGATTAAGGAAATGTGCATGCATTGATCACTAATTGTAACTATCACAATGTCATTTCGAAATGACATTGCACACGGTGCAATAGTCCCTTTCTCTTGTGCATAGTGAATAGAATTGAGCGCAAGATTGCATGAACCAATAGTGGAGACTACCTGTAAGGAACAGAGCCTAACATTTCACCTTATGAGAGTAAATACCTTCCAAATCATACATGATCTCATATTGCATAATTGGATGCCATGAACATAAAATTGTGGACTGCTTGCTAGATTTGTATTCCCTAGTTAGACGGACTTCTGGAAATAATTCTAGGCATGTGTGCTTAACTACCAAATGTCCAAACACTGTCCATATTGTGATGTGTGCTCTAACTACCACTTTGAGGCCAAACACAAACCTTTCTTTCCATCATACACCAAAAATTTCTTTTAATCACTTGGAATGATGTTGTATTTTGATCTAGAATATGCATGATATAGATGCATTAATTTAGCTTGAAATTTAGCTCGAAATTCGGTAGATAGCGTGTACTCAGGCGAGGATAGATATTGTTAAAAAAAATAATAATAAATAAATAAATAAATAAAATAAAATAAAAATAAAAATAAAAATAAAAATAAAAATAAAATTTCTTTGTACATAAATACTGATCATATGATACTAATTTTAGCAAATAAATTATTTATAAGTGTTTCAATCTATGTACAAATAAGAACTCAAGAAAATAAAATCTTAGCCTAGACGCATGGAGATTTTTGAGCTAAGAAGTGAAATCTAAGATTACCGATCTAATACTTCAGAATTCCAGTGATTCTTCCATATCACCCTTGGCCCCGTTACAACCATGGAAAGACCTAGTTGATCTTTTAGGAAGTCTAGCTGGGGAATGCGAGTTAAGCATGTTCTTTCCACGTTTTTGGCATTTCAATTCATTCATGAAATAGTTTCCACAAGTTGTGCGTTAATTTAATTTAATTGCATATGCGTTACATTTGATTCTTATTAAAAATTCTTACTCGCATATGTTATTTGAGAGCAACATAGGTTCTGAGAGAAAATCATACTGAAATCCGGTAAGGATAGAGTCAAGGCAAATTGAGTTCTTGCCTTTGAGCGCTTAGTTTTTGAAACTGAACATTTAGAGTGTGGGATGACCGTGTAGCGTGTTTTTGAGGAATGTAATCGTGCTAGCACCTATCTAGAGGTTTCCGCATGTTTATTTCCTATTTCATCACATCTTTTTGGTATATTTGTAACTTGGCTCTCGGAAATGTTTTAGTGCGCGTTGTTTATATTGTGTACATAGTGAAAATTACTGTTAGTTTAACATTTATGGTTTGCTCGAGGACGAGCAAAAGTCAGGTTTGGGGGTCTGATCGTGCTCTAAATATTTATATTTAGTGCCCCTTTTACCTTGTTTTTGCAATCATTTTCTATGCATTCTATGTGTTAAATATTGTAAATAAGTATTTTCAGGTAAAATAGGTGTTTCAAGGGCATTTTTGTCTAAAGTGAAGAAATGAGGGCAAATTGGGAAGAAAAACAAAAGAAAAGCAAGAAGGCGGGTTCGTGCATTCAGGCCGGCGGGAACAAAGCCGCCGCTCGAAGCCGCCGGAGGAAGCATCTCGTCAAAAGTGGCGAGTTCAGACGATCTGGAAGGCGGGCAATTGGACGCCTCACAAAGCCGCCATCAAGTCCGGCGGGTTCCTGGATAGGCCACGGCGAGACAAGTCCCGCCGAATGAGTCTGCGGTGAAGGCAAAACAAGCCCGGCGGGTTCATGCGGTGGGCAAATAGCCGCCGCACTTACCCGCCGGCGATTCTGAGGAGATGCAGATGGTCAAAGCTCGCCCCAACAAGTCAAAGAAAGCTGCCCCTTTTGCCACCTTTTGCCCTTGGAAGACCTTCTCTCTCATGGACACTTGCAATTGGGAACAAACTACAAAAGAATGTTTTCAACTTAGAGAGATATACGGATAGTTAGAGTTAGAAAGGAGGATAGATAGAAAATTAGATATTAATTAGATATTTTGTTCTTAGGAATCAAGAAAGATAGTATTTTCTTGGCCAATTTCTAGGTAGCCAAACACCACATGTTGGTTATTTAGAGTGATCAATTCAAGTTGCCATAGAAGAGTTAATTGCTTGGATTGCAAGGAGGATCATTTCCACTTCACAAGCTTGTCCATTGGTGATGTTCTCCTTACTTGTATATCTTTGTAATTGTGATACTATGTGTAGCTAATTCCTCTTGTTAGGGAATTAGATGTAATTCTTGTAATTCCTTGTTATCTAATCAATCATATTGTTATAATCCTTTTAAGTCATGTTTATGTACATTTATGATTGCATGTGTGGTGGTTGCAACCACCTATCTCTTTATAGTGCAATAACTTGATGAAATTGTATGCATGTATCATTTATTGCATATTAATAGTGAAGCACCTATGAGTAGAGATTACTAACTTGTAATTCTCTACTATGAAATGACTAATTCCCCTTAATCACACTCTAATCTTAGATTTCATTGTGATTCAGTCGAGAATTAGGTGCTTAGGACATTCATATGAATATATGTATGTTAGTAATTGAGGGTTAGGCTTAATGAATGATTGATTAGAAGCTAGAATATTACTTGAATGAATCTAATTCCTTAACAATCTTTAATATAGAATTTTAATCAAGTAGTTGTAATTGTTAATTAGACAACTTCATCTTAAAACAGTCAAATTGTTAATCACTAGTTAATTTAAGTAAAGCTTGTTAGAATAATTAGGAAATTGTAGAGTGAATCTAAGTTTAGAAGGCTATATAGTGCTTACCTAGTGGGAACGATACCCTTACTTGCTCACTACACTAGTTTAACGACTTGTGCACTTGCAATAGGGTCACCAGACTCGCACGTCCCTCTAGCACGACCGAGGTAGATTAAGTTAATCTGTAGTGACAATTGTAGAACCGGTCTGGGCGTGTCACCTACCAAGACTTGGAAGACCTCTAAGAATGCTATGTTTTTCAAGCTTCTTTAAGTCCCTAAAGTTCATGTGGCCTAAACATTGATGCCACAAATCAAGCTTATTGCACTCATGTGCCATATTGTAAGTTAGAATATCTATCTCAAGACAATAGCAATTGTCTGTAAATTTTTTGACTTTTAAGACAACCTTGCCCTTTTTATCAATTATTGTGCACACATCTTTGTTAAAACTAACTTCCTTAAAGATTTCACACAAGTGAGTAATGCTTATTAAGTTAGCTTGTAACTCATCAATATATATAGTATTTTGAAGTTTAGACAATCTGGGGATACATATTGTTCCCTTGCCTAGAACTTGCTTTTTGGTGCCATCACCAAAAGTGACCAAACCTCCATCCTTCATAACAAAATTCTTAAAAAACTCTTTGTTACCGGTTATGTTCCTAGAGCAACTGCTATCTAGGTACTAAGAATAGGATGAGTTGGCTCTAAGAGCATATTGTGCAACTAGACATTTAGGTGTGTCTTTTCTAACCCACACACTCTTCACAATACACCTCTCACTCCTACCACTATCATGCTTTGACACATTGTTTGACTTTTTAACATGCAAATTGACATCATTTGTCACATATTCAAATAAATCAAACAAAGCATTATTAATTTTCTTATGCATAGTAGAGTGAGGCAAACCACAAGATTTAATAAGCAAGTCATTAATAACTTTCTTCTTAACATGCTTTTCCAAGGTCTTCCTAGGTCTAGTACTAAATCCATACATGGATGATTGCCTAGGACCATTCAAAGACATATCATGTAAACCATTATCAAATTTGCACTTTCGAATGTATTCAAAGCATCTAGATCGTATAAGTCCTACCATATTACAATAATGGCAAATAGGTATGAATTTGAGAAGTTTACCATTTGCATGTGTTTCCAAGGCATTTGGTCTTCTCAAATTTTTACCTTTTTGAAGTGCAACCCTTGATGCTTCACCTCTTGCATTTGAGGTTGATGCTCTTTGATTTTGATCTTGTTGAGTTCTTCCATTGAAGTTCCTTATTGATGTGGAGGCACCTCCGGTAGCATCCATGGCTTTAGCGCTTGAAAGAGTACCTACATTTAATTTGCTACTTGCTTTAACAAAAGTAGATTTGTTAGTTCAAGAAGTAATCTTCTCATTAACATAACCTAAACCTCTTTTATCACTAAGATGCTTTCCACTCTTAATGAGAGTTTCTACTTTGCTAGAACTAGATGACATCTTACTAATCATCCTACTAGCCTCATTAAGCTTGTCACTAAGCATCTTCTCTTGATTCTCATGCTCACTAAATTTGACTATAAGCACATTCTCAAGTCTCCTAACATAATCAAGAGAGTTATCTCTTTGCTCAATCTCTTGCTTCAAAATGCTAAGTCTATCATTGTTATCTTTTAGGTTCTTTTCTAGACTTAGGATTTTGTCTTTAAGTTCATTGAATTTTTTTGAGCCAAGACCATGATTCTTTAGCTTCTTATTGAAAGACATATTGGCCTTAGATATTAGTTCATTTTCTAGGATAAGATCATTGATCTTTCTATCATCTAAGTCAATAGGTTCGTTTTCAACCAAAGAAGCCACATAGGAATAAACTTCCTTAATCATGATAATATCACAAACAAAAACACAAACACTATAAAAAAGGATCTATCTAATTACTTCTAGACACCCGCTATGATACCAAATGAAATTCTCTTAAGCGATTATAGTGTAAAATATACCTGGAAGGGGGGTGTGGGGTGGGGGTGGCGGGGTTTGAATAGGTATGTGCTCAAATTCTCCAAACTTCTTTTTCAAAACAATAAGGTTGTGCACACTTGATGTGTTTAACAAATGGATTGCTTTAACAAGTCAATAAGAGTTCAATTGCACAATTGTTAGAAGCAATACAAGTTATAGAAGTAAACAAAACTTAAAGTACGAAAACTGACACAAGATATTTTTACGTGGAAAACCTCCTAAGAGGAAACGTTCACAGGTTGATACCACAACCACCGGCAACACACAATTTGAAAATAAATACTCGGTGTGTATAATATAAAGCTAAAGGGGGGGTGAATAGATTTTAACTATTATTACCCAATTTTCGCATGCAAGTCAATTTTACGAAAATGCCCCTACTAGTCAAAAATACATACAAGTGTAATATAGTGCGGAATTTAAATAACACTTGATGTATACGTGGAAACCCAACCACTGGGAAAAACCACGGGCTGTATAGTGCGCCACACTCGGAACTCGAAATCACTAATTGAAATGAAGTTTACAACCTATGTAGACCTCGTCTGACACTCCGGTCTGTAACCCCTCACTTCTACCCAGCGGGCCTTTATTAGCAACCCTATTCCAATTTGCTTGAGGCCTAAGCACTCTTAGCCTCAAGACTTACTTCTCAATGAAGAGAAACAACCTATGTGAATATATATGAATATTCAAATAACAAACAAGGCTAGGTAACCTTAGATGCTCATCTAGGATGATGAGATAATCAATTTAAATCAATCCTAGATATCAATTGCTAAATGACATGTCAAATAGCTTAGCTAATCAAGATTAATTAAAAACCAAATTAGCTATCACAATCAACACTCAATCATTTTCATCACAAATAATCTCTAACTTGTATCTAGCATATAGTCAAAAGCATACAAGTAATTAAAGAGATGTATTAATATGAAAAACACTAAAGTAATATGAAATTAGTGAAGAACATACCAAATAAGATGTGATGATTCAAAACCATGCATGGATCAATTCTATGAAGGCATAGAAGATCAAATATGAAATTTGATGCAAAAGGGATTTGATTTGAGTGTTTAAAGTTGAGTTCTTGATTTGATTTTTTCTCAAAAATCTCTCTTGAATGTTTAGGGTTCTAAGGTCTCAAAGAACTTAATCAGAGAATGAGAAAATAAGATATTTATAGACATCAAGAATTGGGCATGTGAAAAGACAATTTTGCCCCTGAAACGCACCGTTCGGCGGTTTCAATCGGCGGCCAGGCCGCCGATAATGACCGCCGAATTGAGCTCGTGAAGAACAAAGCATCAACGACGGTTTCATTCGGCGGTTTCGTGACCGTCAATCCAACCGCCGAATTAGACTGAGAGATTAAAATCGATCAGGTATGAACGGCGGCTTCGAACGGTGGTCGTGACCGCCGATCTTGACCGCATAATTGCTTCAGACCAATCTGGACTGAAACGGCGGTTTCATTCGGCGGCCAGGCCGCCGATCATAACCGCCGATCACCAACAATGGTAAAAACCAAGGAGAAGCCAAGGGCATTCTCCATAGGCGGTCTTCGCGCGAAACCAAGCACTCATTAGTGCAAGCGCGGACGTTTCCAAACAATGTCGGGAAACGAATTATAAAGCACATACACACACAACAAGATATATCAACCAAAGTGCTAGTGTGTAAAGTGACATGTGAAGAGTATGCACACAAATGCAAGTATGCTAAGTGTGTGTGTGCTACTAATTCTCTTCAAAGAAAACCAAGCACAAGAGATTATACCTTTGGCGTGCTTGTATCTTGAGGTCATGGAAGGGCCTTTGATCTTCAACATTAAACACTTAGACTACCCTTACATTCAAAACCCCAACATGTGGTTTGACCACGAAATAAGCCAATCAACAAAACGGGAATCCTTACAATCTCCCCCTTTGGCTATTTCGTGACAAAACCACCACTCGCATTGATTCCTCACAACAAAATAAACCTATGGGACAATGAAGATTTTCTACAATACAAAGAGATATATAAAAAATAAAACTTGAAGTCTTCAATCTCTTGTAGAACAATCATTCCCTGAAACAAGGTTTCTAAACTTTCCAAAACAAGAAAAGGTGAGATGAATCAAGTGAGATTAAAACAAGCATTTGCATATTTAAAAAATTAAGCACAACATCATGTTGTTTTATGTATGCAATGCTCCCCCTCAAAGGGTTACTCCCCCTCAATATATATTCTCCCTAATGTGCACCAATTGCTACAACAATTTGCACCTCCCCTTACCACATTCTACTCCCCCTTTTTGTCATGATATAGGCAAAGGAGTAGTCCCCAACCGGGTCACTTAAGGCAAAGAGAGATAGTAGCATTGTAGTATATGCATAATCAATATAAGTCACTTTATGCAATCTCAATTAATCGGAGAGAAACGAGGAGATTTATTAGATAAAATGTGTGAAACAAAATGCTTTGCATACAAGACATATAGCATTCAAGTCCAAAATACCATGGTATTTGGCAAAGCAAATGACAAAGGTTTCTAATAGGAATTCAAACCAATTTCACCATTGTCATGAGAGAAGCAAGGATATAGAAATTTCATTGATTTCAATTTAAGAACAACTATATCCAACTTTATAAGCTAAACATGTCATGAGCAACTTTGCACCCTATTTGATTTTTCCGGGAATGAAACCCATATGATAGTAGACATGTTCAACAAATAAAGAAAGAGAGACAATTTGGAATATAAATTCCTTTGAACGGATACAAGATCCTTTATTCATTTTGAGTCTCATAAGCTTTTTCACACAAGTTTTGCATTTATAAATTGCAATCATCAATTCATGCTTTTTCATTTGAGCATGTACATGAATTTCATGCTTTTCATAAGACATTAGCATGTTATAAAAGAATCATCATGTCATGGAGATAATCATAGGTCATTCAAATCATACTTCCTACATACATCTCCTAGTCCAAAAATACATGTTTGAACATAAATATGACATGGATTGTAAACAAGCAAGGTTCACACTTATTGAATTGAAAACATATATACATATGTGCAACCAAGCTTACTCAAACAATCAACCAAGAAGCATAAGATTTTTCAAATTTTTTGCAAGTGACAAAAATGCAAAAATAGCTCTCTTTGCTTGAGTTCCCCATATGGGGTTAGTATCATCCTTCATCAATGAAGGTCATGAGGTCCTATGGACCTCCCAAGTCCATTTGACTTGGATGAACCTATTTGAGACTTGTTAGTCTCGTAGCAAGCGGGTTCATTTTTCCTTATCCACATAGATATGACATTTTTCTTCTTAGTGGTCAAAGGTTGCATGTCATTCACTAACCTAGGATTATTGACAAAGGATTTCCTAGGCTCATGCAAGTGGGCTTTTCTTAGCCTATTTTTCTCTATCATGCTATTAATCCTACAATGCTTAATGTACTTAAAGCACTTAGGCCTAATATGCCCATAAACACCACAATAATGACAAGTTGGTACAAAATAAGAATTCATACCATATCCGTGTGAAGTCATTTGAGACTTATCATGCATTTGATGTCTCCTTTGGTGTTGAGTCGGTTCATGTCTTCTATTTGGTTGAACCGGAATGGGTTGCCTCCTTGGATGAGGTAGCATGTTTTGCCTCTTTTCATAGTGAGTCATTTGTTGAGGAGAGTTGACTCGAGAGGCTCTAATCCGTTGAGCTTGGGGTTGTCTTGCTTTCACCACCTTCACTTGTGCATTTTTCGAACATTGTCCTAGTTCTAACTTCTTCCTAGGAGTTTGCACCGGTGACGCTTCTATCTTACCCAAACTCTTCACAAAGACGGTCTTCTTAGGAATAGAGCAATCCTTGCTCACTTCGAATCCAAGACCTCTTTTGTCACAAGGGCTTTTTCCTACACCAAGTATGTTGTCAAGCTTCTTGGTGCTTGTGGTCATTCTAGTCAATGACTCTTTGGCTTCAACAAGCTCTCTCTTCAAACCCTCTTCATTCCTCTTAGACAAAGCTAGCTCATCTTTTAGCTTGTCTTCTTCCACCATGGATCTTACCACTTCATCATTCAAGTGATCAACTTGTGTTGAAAGCCTAAGTAGTTCTTCCTTTAACCTTTGAATCTCTTTTTCATTCTTTAACTTAGAGCTTTCAAAACTTTCAAAGTTGTCCTTAAGATCCATTTTCTCCACTTGCTTTTTTAGGAGGTCATTGTATGTTGTAAGCTCTAGATTTTCTTCCTCTAAAATCCTTAGAAATCTATCTTTCTTCTTCATGGAGCTTTCAACATTGACTATAAAGTCATGCATATCCATATTCTCTACATTTCCATTTGTAGAGTTAGATAAGGAGTCATCTCCACTAGTGTCATCTTCTAGACTCTCCTCCTCTCCTATGGATCCAATATCCTCATCAAGACCTTCACCTTGATCTCTTGAGTCAATAAGTGCCATATCCCAATGTGAAGCAACAATTATCTCCTCTAGAGCTACTTCTTCGACTTTCTCTTCTATGGGATCACTAGCAACGGAATTCTTACCAACAACTTCATTTTCTTCACAAGTGGCACCCAATGCCTTGAAGTTATTGATAAGCTCATCATCACTTGATGACTTATCTCCCTCTCCGGAGTCATCACTTTCACTCCAAATGGCGGCCATCATTTTTTCTCTATTATTCTTCAAATTCCCATAATCTAGTGAGATATGACCTATGCCACCACACTCATAGCATTGGATCCCTTTCCTTTCGCTATTCTTTTGCCTATGCTCAACCTTCTTGAAAGGAACCCTTTTCTTCAATTCTTGCCTTTTGGATGCATGACCCTTCTTCTCGAATTTTACAAACTTCTTGAATTTTCTCATTAAAAGTGCCATGTCTTCATCCGTGTCATCCTTGTCCTCCTTCTCAACCTTGGAAGCTCTCAAAGCAATCCCTTTTTGCTTTTTTAAAGGAGTGGAGCTATGACCCTTCCTAGATTCGTAGGCGAGAAGTCTACCTATTACCTCGCTCGGCTTCATGTCCTTAAAATCACTGTTTTCTTCTAAAGCCGTCACCTTAGACTCAAACCTCTCGGGAAGCGATCTCATTATCTTTTGCTTGATCCTTCTATCCGAGTAAGGGTCACCGAGTTGATGACTTTGGTTGACAATGTCCATCAACCTAATCTCGAAGTCGTTGAAGCATTCATTCTCCTCCATCCTAAGTGTCTCAAATTGAGTTTGGAGGACTTGAAGTTTGGAGTCCTTCACTACTTCGGTTCCCTCGTGTGCAACCTCTAAGATGTCCCATGCCTCCTTGGCTATCTTAGTGTTCTGAATCAGTTTGTACTGATTTTCGTCCACTGCACATATAAGGGCGTGCCACGCCTTTTGATTCCACTTGGACAACTCAAACTCGGGTTGTGTCCACTGTGCCTTAGGCTTGAGCACTTCTTCTCCTCCACCTGTGGGAGTCATCATAGGAGGTGAATATCCATCTTCAATGGCCATCCATGCCCTATCATGGATTTGACACACATATGCCTCCATCTTCCCTTTCCATTGGGAGTAATTTATGCCGGTGAGGGGGGGTGGCCTTACGCTCGAAGCACCCTCATTTGAACCACCGATTCCACTCATAGTGTATAATGAATGGATGAAATGAATGCAAAATGTATGAAAGATCAAAGAATCACACAAATGTAAAACACACCAAAAATGAGCTAGGATCACCTATGTATGTCTAGGAACCCGCTCTGATACCAATTGAAAAGAAATACTCGGTGTGTATAATATAAAGCTAGAGGGGGGGTGAATAGATTTTAACTATTATTACCCAATTTTCGCATGCAAGTCAATTTTACGAAAATGCCCCTACTAGTCAAAAATACATACAAGTGTAATATAGTGCGGAATTTAAATAACACTTGATGTATACGTGGAAACCCAACCACTGGGAAAAACCACGGGCTGTATTGTGCGCCACACTCGGAACTCGAAATCACTAATTGAAATTAAGTTTACAACCTATGTAGACCTCGTCTAACACTCCGGTCTGTAACCCCTCACTTCTACCCAGCGGGCCTTTATTAGCAACCCTATTCCAATTTGCTTGAGGCCTAAGCACTCTTAGCCTCAAGACTTACTTCTCAATGAAGAGAAACAACCTATGTGAATATATATGAATATTCAAATAACAAACAAGGCTAGGTAACCTTAGATGCTTATCTAGGATGATGAGATAATCAATTTAAATCAATCCTAGATATCAATTGCTAAATGACATGTCAAATAGCTTAGCTAATCAAGATTAATTAAAAACCAAATTAGCTATCACAATCAACACTCAATCATTTTCATCACAAATAATCTCTAACCTGTATCTAGCATATAATCAAAAGCATACAAGTAATTAAAGAGATGTATTAATATGAAAAACACTAAAGTAATATGAAATTAGTGAAGAACATACCAAATAAGATGTGATGATTCAAAACCATGCATGGATCAATTCTATGAAGGCATAGAAGATCAAATATGAAATTTAATGCAAAAGGGATTTGATTTGAGTGTTTAAAGTTGAGTTCTTGATTTGATTTTTTCTCAAAAATCCCTCTTGAATGTTTAGGGTTCTAAGGTCTCAAAAAACTTAATCAGAGAATGAGAAAATAAGATATTTGTAGACATCAAGAATTGGGCATGTGAAAAGACAATTTTGCCCCTGAAACGCACCGTTCGGCGGTTTCAATCGATGGCCAGGCCGCCGATAATGACCGCCGAATTGAGCTCGTGAAGAACAGAGCATCAACAGCGGTTTCATTCGGTGGTTTCGTGACCGCAGATCCAACCGCCGAATTAGACCGAGAGATTAAAATCGATCAGGTATGAACGGCGGTTTCGAACGGTGGTCGTGATCGCCGATCTTGACCGCATAATTGCTTCAGACCAATCTGGACTGAAACGGTGGTTTCATTCGGTGGCCAGGCCGCCGATCACCAACAATGGTGAAAACCAAGGAGAAGCCAAGGGCATTCTCCATAGGCGGTCTTCGCGCGAAACCAAGCACTCATTAGTGCAAGCGTGGACGTTTCCGAACAATGTCGGGAAACGAATTATAAAGCACATATACACACAACAAGATATATCAACCAAAGTGCTAGTGTGTAAAGTGACATGTGAAGAGTATGCACACAAATGCAAGTATGCCAAGTGTGTGTGTGCTACTAATTCTCTTCAAAGAAAACCAAGCACAAGAGATTATACCTTTGGCGTGCTTGTATCTTGAGGTCATGGAAGGGCCTTTGATCTTCAACATTAAACACTTAGACTACCCTTACATTCAAAACCCCAACATGTGGTTTGACCACGAAA
This sequence comes from Acer yangbiense, assembly GCA_008009225.1. Classification (NCBI taxonomy): domain Eukaryota; kingdom Viridiplantae; phylum Streptophyta; class Magnoliopsida; order Sapindales; family Sapindaceae; genus Acer; species Acer yangbiense. The sequence continues at coordinate 23,414,365 of CM017773.1, read as the reverse complement.
TGAGCCAATCAACAAAACGGGAATCCTTACACAATTCACTAGTTGGATAAAAGTACACTCTTAAGGCGATCAACACATGAAACGCTCTGTCTTGAATATCCCTTATATCCTACCAGTTAGGCCTTTTACTAATGAAAAGATTGCCTTTACTTTCTAACCGGGACAAGTCGCATGCCTCTAGAAAATCACCTTGCTTGGCTAATCGAAGCCTCACACTTCTAGCCAAGGGACTTCCTTGCTTGTCTAACCAGAGCCTCACACTCTTAGATAAGTCTTCCTTGCTTAGCTATTCGGAGCCACATGCTCTTAGCTAAGATTTGCTTGCTTGACTATTCGAAGCCTCTTGCTCTTAGTCAAGACTTACTTGCTCAATGTTGAAGAGTCACACTCCAACAAGAGACTTCCACCTAATACAAGGCAATTGATCCAAGTGATGCAAATGATGCAAACACAACCAACATAGAACATATGATCAATGTATTCTATGGAAACTAGAATTAATCATGTGAGATTGCAAATCAAAGTATTCTAGTTTAGAACATGCAACTTGAAAACCCTAGAAATCAACATTCAAGAACAAATCACACAGTGTTCTAGATTCAAGTTCATATTCATCAAAATTAGCTAAGATCATATTCAATCATGTAGGGAAAAACGTATGCACACAGCGGAAGCGAGACTAAAAAAGATTTAGTATATTTAAAAAAAAATCTCATTTTTAAAGATGAACCTTAACCATTTAATTAATTAACATATAATAAAAGATATCGTACCTTTGTCACGTGATCCGATTGACATTGCGTCGATGGTAATCCGTAAGATCTTCCAATCCAATCACGAACGTGAATCACCTAGGAGCGTGGTCTCCCTTCTCTTTGAATTGTGTACCTAAGGATGGATAACAAAACTTTTTCTTTTTCGTTAGTCACAATAAATTTCAAGAGACTACAAAGAATGTTCCGATCACTTTTGAATTCACAATCGTGAGATCGAAACTCGCGTGAACCTTATTCGAAATTGTGCACAAAACCTTTTGATATAAAAGTTACTAGTACACTATCGAAATAAGAACATACTTTTCTCTCTTTTCCTCTTGGCCGAAATTATCACACTATTGTCTAGAGTTGGATTTTATTTTTCTCAAGCAAAAGAAAAATAACTCTCAATGAATCATTTAGGGTTACCGAATTCTTTCAATATATAATATCTATATATGACTGCGTGAATTCTTGCCATATAATATATTATATATCTATGTGAATTCTTACCCATATTATATTATATATCTGCGTGAATTCTTGCCCATATCAGATAAGGGCGAATTCTTTGCTATAATAATATATAGTCAAAATCCGAATTCTTCTTGCCATCTCTATCTTTTAATAGGCGAATTCTTCTTGCTATATATATAATTAGGGTTGCCAAATTCTATGATAGGTTATCTAGAAGGTGGCCGAAATCCTCACTATAAGAGGATTTGTATTTCACCAAAATACCTATCAACTTTAGAATCCAAACCCTAATCCAACTCTTTAGTGTATTTGTGACTATATCAAAAACTTCCTAATTTGACTAGATAAATAAATTCCTTTTATTTATCTACTTACCAAATAAAATCTTTAATATTTATTATACTACCACAATAGTATACTACTAAGAAACATATTTCCTAGTCAGAAAAAGATTTTGATTTTTAATTAAATAATTAATCAATCAATTAATTAATTTCCATTTAATCAAATAATGAAATAAAATAATATATTAGACTTTTATTTAAGCCTTGCCGCCCATATATATATATATATGGCCCATATATTATTTTCTCATTTCATTTAATCCATTGGACCTTAATTAAAAGGCCCACATGTGAACTATGCCCATTCTTACTAAAAGAAACAAGCTCACATGCCTTAATACAATTCTAGATGGACCTATAAATAGTTCGGTAGAATATATCAAGAGATCCATGGAAATCCGTGTGGATTAGGGATCTTGGCGGGCTATCTAAATTTAAGCTCCAATAGACATAACCCAATCACAATCAACAAATGATTCACTTAGGTTCGATCTATTAATTTTAGTTCAGTTCACTAAAGAACTAAAATTGCACTCTTAAATAAAGATAGAACAAGTAAATGATTCTCATTCATACCCTAGACAATCTTATTGGAGATAGTGAATCCTCGTGAATAATATCAGTAATCGCCAAGAGCTCATAGACCTCCTATAGCTCTCCAAGTTACCATATTTACTTATATAACCACATTTTGAACTTTGGATATTTTGACTTGTCCAGAAGCCATGCTTTCAATAGTCACTATCGAAAACTCAACGTTGAGATTTTATATCCAATTACCTCAAAACATCCATATGATGATATTATACTCTCATTGTATAAATGGAGCCACGATGTCCATATCTATAAATGAAGTCCTCTATCGATTAACAAATGAATATCACCAAACTATCGAGGATAGACTATGCTATATAATCGTACTCATTGATAACTCAAATGATACCACTTGCAACCATAAGTCCATCATTTATCTTAGGATTAAGATAGACTCTCCGATTGTCCTCATAATGAAAAGACTTTTATCTATTGACGGTTCTAGATAAAGTATTTCATTGTGATCCAGTTCAATGCACCTAGTGCACTAGATTCTTTTACTCAAAGCCACTTTGATGATTTAGACCCATCATAACACATTTGATCCCACTCAAATGCTAGCAAAAGAATCTTCAACTTTAACAAGATAAAGGTGCCCAACCTTTAACTTAAGTTGTGAACATTATTTAAGATTAACTAAAGAATTGTGTCTACCTCATACATATCCAGATGTACGAACAATTCTTCTTTTCTCACAGTCTTTTAACCTTATGATTATTTACCTTGACAATTATAATTATAAATGCTATAAGATTTTGTTAAATAAACAGAAATCACTTTATTAATATGATAAGATTGTCAATTACAATATTACACTCTTGCTATTGAGCATAATCCTAACAAATCAAACACAAGAGCTAATTTTGAAATCAAAAAGGTCTAAAATAGGAATAAAATACATTCTAAACATTTTTCATCAATCAAATAATATGATCCATCAAGTTGATCATAAGAAAAATGTAGAGAAGATGATTACCAAAAGAAAAGATGAATCACGATCTGAAATCAGATGATTGAGATTAACCTGGACATCATTTCACCTTGAAAATGCTTGGGACTTGTTCCTGTCTTCAAGACCAACAATTTTGGCTTTGGGATCACTCAATTCGGAGTTGATTTGAGAGAGTTGTGACAAAAACAAAAATGCACAAGTTTAATGAGATTTCAGCACGAATTTGAAATATATTGGGAGGGAAATCAATTGGAGAAGAAGAAGGGCAAAGAGGTAAAAGAGCCACCACCCATCCTTTCTTCATGTGGAGGCGCGTGGCCACCATGGTGGCCACGTGCCTCCACGGGAAGGAAGGGTGGTTGGCCTTTGCCACCTCTCTTCTCCTTCGCTCACTTTCGTGCACTTCACGCATTATTTGACCGTTCTCCGGCCTCCAAACTCCAAAATTGAATCCGCTTTCAGATTATGAACTGTAACTCAATAACACATAAGGAAGACTATGAAACTTTGACCAAAGGTTATGAATTCGACTCGATACATGACGACGAAGACAATGCATTGTAAAAGAACGTAAAGCATCGTAACTTCCTAGTTTGAACTCGAAAACTAATGAGTGAGTAACCGAAATGACTGGAACTCAACAAAGAATCATATGAGAACATATTAAAGTCCAAAACAATAAAACACAAACAAATAAACATAATATCACACAAGTATGCAATTTCCTAGAGATAGTCATAGTACATGCATTTCTACAATGTTTGTCACTTTGAGACTAATGCATGAGCATACTCTAACACGTATGTGAATGTGTTATACCAATTTAGTGCTACGATACAGAGACATAAATGTATGCAATGTATGTGTGTGCGCCTACGCCTTGCAAGAAGAAGAAGTGTCTTAATACCTTAGCATCCTAAGTAAGTGCTTTTCCTCTTGAAAACGATCCTTGAATGAGAAGATGCTTTTCTCCTTCACTACTACAAAAATGTTAAAAGACATCACTATAAGAAATCGGTTTTTGGTAACCGATTTAAAAAAAACTTTTAGACATCGGTTTTTATAATATTACAGTTTCAAAAGACATCGATTTTTAGGAAAACCGATATTAAAAAAAAATGTTTAGACATCGGTTTTTATAAAAACCGATGTCTTAAATATTGCGTTGAAAAGAAAACGGTTTTTATAAAAACTGATATTAAAAACAAGCGTTTAGACATCGGTTTTTATAAAAACCGATGTGGATTCAAAAGCAAAATTCTGCAATGCAAATCTGACCTATGTCCACATTCAAGCGTGTATCTCTAAAACTACTCAACGTTATTTGCTCAAATTTTGAAACAAGAAAGTAGACATGCAAACAAACACGTTTCAATCAGAAAATATTCCAAAAATAGATTTGGAAAAGTGTGAAAATAAGCGATGAAAACAGCTCACTCGCGGATTCGCGAATCGCTTCTGACCTTTGACTGAATAATTGATCATAACTTTCAAAATACCACCTAGAATTTTACGTTCTTTATACCGTTGGATTCGTATCACAAAATTGAAGAACCTAGTGTGAACAAAAAAATTTATTTCCTTGCCAAAAGATACAGTTTTAAGGAAAAAGTTTGCACAAAAATATCTCCAATTGCTTCAATTCTGACCTTTGACTGAATAATTGATCATAACTTTCAAAATCTCGCCCAGAATTTTACATTCTTTATACCGTTAGATTCGTATCAAACAATCAAAGAATCCAACGTGGATAAAAAAATTTATTTCATTGCCAAAAGATACAGTTTTAAGGAAAAAGTTTTCACAAAAATATCTCCAATCGCTTCTGATTTTTGACTGAATAATTGATCATAACTTTCAAAATACCATCCAGAATTTTACGTTCTATATACCGTTGGATTCGTATCGAAAAATCAAAGGACGAAAAAATTTATTTCTTTACCAAAAGATACATTTTTAAGGAAAAAGTTTACACAAAAATATCTCCAGTAGAACACAAAACCACACAATAAAAAATGAAATGAAAAATAAACCCACCAATATTTTTTTTTTTAATATATATATGTTTGAAGTAAAAATTAGAATTTTGATTAGTTGAGTAAATTTAAATTTATCAAACAATTTTTATTTTTATTTTTATTTCTAACAACTCATATAGGTTATATATAAATATTGTGCAATTGTTAACACATCCAATCTTGTAGTCAGGCGGTAAAGGCTTTACCATTTTGACTTTGAGGTTGCAAGTTCAATTCCTCATAATGACAATTAGTTTTCATTATTATAAGAGGTGGGGTTGGCCAGTGGCGGCGGCCGGACGGTGGGGCGGGGCGGGCCGGACGGCGGCCAGATGGTGGGGTGACCGGACGACGGGATGACCGGACGACGGGATTAATTTTAGTAATACATCAGTTTTACATCATGGTTTTTAAATCGGTTTTATATAAAACCGATGTGTTTTCTCTTGTTTTTACATCAGTTAAAAACCGATGTCTTTTGTGTGGTTTTTTCTAAATCAGTCAAAAAGACATCGGTTTTAAAAATTTCAAAAACCGATTTCTTTTGTGTTTTTTGTAGTAGTGCTTTGAAGCTCCTTTCAACCAAGAAACACCTAAGCAACTAGTCATTACAAATAAAGAGAGTTTTACAATGGAATCAAACAAATACAAATCTAAAACCTTACATTAATGTTGGAGTGGATTCTTCAATTTGAGCAAGAAGTCTTAACTAGAGGCATGAGATGTGTATTAAGAGAATATTATTTAAAAATGCTCTTTTGGTGTAGAATTTGGTGTAGATACATTGGAGTAGAAAAAAAAATTGGTGTAAGAAGGATACGCTTTGAAACAAATAACGGTGTGTTCTAATATTACCTAGGGGGTGAATAGATTTTAATCCAGTTATTACCTGATTTTCACAATTAGTCAATTTTATGAAAATAACCCCAATCTAATCAATACAATAAATCAAGTGTAATCGTGCGGAAAATAGATGACACTTGATTTTTACATAGAAACCTTAATCAAGGAAAAAACCACGGGTTGTTATGTGCGCCACACACGATCCTTGAAATTACTATTTGTAAATGTGTCCACAACCTAGGTTGACCACGTCAAACCTTACACGGTCACTAACTCACCTCTACTACCCACAAGCCTTTAATAGTAACCCTAGATCAATTTGCGTATGACCTAAGCAACCTTAGTCACAATACTTACTTCTCAATGAAGAGATTAATCAACCTAAATGAATATGCATGATATCAAAATATGCAATTGATGCTAGGTTACACTAAATGCTTATCTAGGATTATGAGATGTCAATTAAATCAATCATAGATATTAATTGCTATATGACATGGCATAAAGCATAGCTATAGGAGATAAATCAATCCTAGGTATAGCTATCAAAATACAACACTCAAACATTCAACACATAATCTCAATCTTGTATGTAGAAATTAATCTAAGAACATACAAGTAATAAATGAGATAAATTGTTAAGAGAAAAACATTAAGATTAGATGAAATTAGTGTTCAACTTACCATACCATGTGTGTTGAAGAATACCCATCCATTAACACATACTAGATGATCCAAGATGATACTTGGATGATGATTTATGCATATGAAAATGGTTTTGGAGAGTTAAAGACAAGTTCTTGGGACTTTCTCTCTTGAAAATATTTTGTCTCTTGAAAAGTATAATCTTTGTTCTCGAGAAGAGAATGAAACATATATATATTAGGTGAAAATAAATCTGCACCGTTTTGACTTGAGAGAAAAAAAATAGGTAAATTTAAGCTGCACCGTTGAGATTGTTAGGAGTAAAAAGTAAAAGAGAATAATCCAGTGTGGTGAACTCATATGAGAGGCTATCAAGAGCTCCAATTATTTATCAAATCAAATGCATGTGTGCAGCACAACAAGAGGTTGCATGTGGAACTAAAACACACAATAAAATGACTTTGAAATCAAAAAAAAGAAAAGGGGTAATTACAATTAGGTCCCAATCTAATTGGGAAACGCCACTTTTTTACTCCTTAATTCAAATTTTATTTATTTTGTCCTTACATAATTGAAAATCAATCAAATTAGTCATATAGTTAGTCAAACTAATGGTATAACTAATTTAATTGATTTTCAATTATATAAGAACCAAATTGATAAAATTTCAATTAAGGAGTAAAAAAGTGATGTTTCCCAATTAGATTGGGACCAAATTGTAAATACCCATTATTATTAGATATGCATACATTAAATGATACTATATATATATATATATATATATATATATATATATATATATATATATTTCATATAACATAAAAATAGTTACTTTTGTTATGGTCGCGACACATGATGTACAATAAATGATACTATATACTTAAGAATTTCTTTAAGAATTTCTTTCCATATTCTAATATATGTCTAATTATACAACATAACGTATAATACTAATAATATTTATTTAAAATATATATACATATAATAATAATCTTATATTTCCAATTTCTGATATATATATATACAGTCTTCTATGTAGGCCACTGGATTTAAATACTTTGACTGACAAGTGCATACAGCCAAGTCAAAGTATTTAAATCCAGTGGCCCACATGCAAGGAACTGAGATAACTTTTGTCAGTTCGAACTGATAATAGAATTTATGTATATATATAATAGTCTAAACTTCTGAAATTTACAAAGTTAGCAACATACGCATTAAATGATATTATTAATAATAATCATATATATAATAACAATCATATAATTTTGTTAAAAATTCCCCATATTTTACTATATCTAATTATAAAATATAACATATAATAATAATAATAATAATTAAAAAATAATAATAATAATAATTAAAAATATATAATAATAATAATAATCATATATTTCCAGTTTCTGATATATATAATAGTCACAACTTCTAGAGTAACAAAGTCAGCAACATACGTATTAAATGATACTGTTAATAATAAGCATATATATAATAACGATCTTATAATTTATTTATTTTTAATTCCCATATTCTAATATATCTAATTATACAATATAACATATACTACTAATATTTATTAAATAATTATATGTAATAAAAATAACTACTTTTGCTATGGTCGCGACACGTGGCATGTAATAAATGATACTATTTAAAAAAAATTATTATTATTTTCATATAACATATAATGATTAGGGTTTTTTACAATTTGGTCCAAATCTAAATGGGAAACGTCATTTTCTTATTCTTTAATTGAAATTTCATTAATTTGGTCCTTATATAATTGAAAATCAATCAAATTAGTCATACTGTTAGTCAAAACCGTTACTTTGACTAACAGTTGGACTAATGTGATTAATTTTTAATTATGTAAGGACCAAATTGATAAAATTTCAATTAAGAAGTAGAAAAGTGACGTTTCCCAATTAGATTGGGACCAAATTGTAAATACCCCAAAAGAAAAATGAAATCAACAGCGGCATGAGGTTGGTGTGAGGCACGCATGGCCGAGACCCTTTGTGAGCGTGAGGTGTGCACGCCTTTCACGCCAAGCCTCTCTTGGTGTGGTTTTCATGCCATACCAAGACGACTTCCATTCCAAGTGTTCTTCGGTCCAGTTTTGACCTCGGAACTCGGAATTCAATCCTGTCTTCGGAATATAGACCCGGACTCAATCATAAATATGGAAAATTTCATAACTTTCCACTCTAAGCTCGGAATTGAATTTCGATTTCCGATAAAAACACGGAATGTCTCAAATGTCTCAGAAATCATCTGAAACATATAGACAAGTCTCCGAATCACTCGGAACTCATATAGGGACAAATCCACACACGATTGGACTTGTAAAAATATGAAAAATCTCAAAAATATATTTCTTTGAAATACAATGAGATTTAACCAGCCATACCAAAACAAACACAAATACTAAAATGTATGAGTTATGTGTGTGTACAACTAAGTCTCTTCAATGAGATTAAACACAAGTGATTTACCTTTGAAGTGTTTATTATCTTAAGGTCTTGAGAGGGCATTTTGTTGAGCATGATCTCCAACAATTGAGCGCCTAAGCTACCCTTACAACATAACCCCAAATGTGGTTTGTCACCGAAATAAGCCAATCAAAAATGAGGAACTTACACTCTTTTTATAATAAATTGGTGTATTGGGTTGGAGATGCTCTTAGCACACCCCATACCAAATAATGAAAGAATCTAGAGTTGAAGCTAAGGGATCGTTTGTTTTTTTTTTTGTCTGAAGACTGAATAGTCCTGAATTTTATTGAAGACTAAATAATGACTGAAATCTGAATCTGAATGACATGTTTGTTTGTTTTTTCTCACATCTGAATGTAATGTCAACATGTTTGTTTTTTAAAAATAAAATTGTCTGAAAAGAAGTAATTTTACATTTATACTCATACTAATTAAAAGAAGTAATTTAACATGCAACACTTTTTATAAGATTTTGCATGTTCTTCCGTAAACAAAGTTTAATTTAACAAAATAAAAAATTCATCAAAGAATATAATTTTGCATGTTATCCTGTAAACAAAGTTCAAGTTCAATTTATTGTCAAAAAAAAAAAAAAAAGTTCAAGTTCAATTTTATATATTGTTGATCAAGTGGAATACTTACATGAATCAATGTTCCATCAATCGCACCAACATCACCCTACATAATTATTCAACCGGAATTAATATGTAAGAATTTATTAAATGGTTGAAAACTTGAAATGCCATGTGATGCATGCCAACGATATACTATATTGCAAGATGTTCACTGCTCAGTAGCTCATGGTATCTGATCAATTTCTTTTTTATATAAAATTAAAAAGATAAAGATAAAGGAAAAAAAAAAAGGAGAAAATAGAAGTGGAAACAACAGAGAATGCCATGCCTAGGGTCTCATAATCATAACTATGGTGTTGTTGTAGGGTCTATCTATCAACTAAATTTATAAAAAAATATAGATAGAATTATAGGTCGTTGATGAAGAAATATAAGTACTGAAATTGGAATATTTATATCTCAGATTTTCAATGTTTTGTTGTCTTCTTCATTTCTGGATTTGCATTGGCCAGTTATATATATGCATGCAATCACCAATCCACCATACATTAATGTTATTGTTGTGTGATTCTTGAGAAGCACAAAACATGGAACATGGAAGGTTAAGACTTGAGAAGATACATTACCCTACATAATTAATCTAACAATAATGTAAATGTGAGTAGGGTTTTTCTTTCTTTCTTTTTAAAAGCTGTTTAAAATAAGAAATACGTTAAAAGAAAGAATTCTACATCATATCAAATTATGATAACTTTATAAATATATCTTTTTTTTGGAGGATAGGTTTGGAAAAAAATATTTTAATTATAATTTAGTGATTTTGAATTAAGTTAAAAGTCAGGATTTCTTACTTCTTTTTTTGTAAATTGTTTTTTGATATTTTAAAATTGTTTGACTACTTAAAAAAATAAACAAAACAACTTAATGAGTTCAATTCAGACTCATTAAATCTTAAATGGAAAAAATAAACGACCTTTAAAACTATTCATTGAAAGCGTGAAACGCCCGTGAATGACTGCAAAATGGTGAGCTAAGATGAAGTCATCAAGTGGTCAATAAGCGCCACGTCCCATCCTGCATTTAAACAGATAAATTGACTGCACTTCTGCCCAATACAGAACGGTTCCACGTGGCGTTTTATGCTAGTGTAACATTAATGTTTCTTAAAATTATGTACGACGTGTCGGCGACTTGTGTGTGTGTCAATTAATGTGGCGATAATAGAATTTTGTAACTTACGACCAAGTTGAAAATTCATTTGATGAGAATATGAGATGATATTTATTATTTATTTAATGTTAAGGCAACACAAAAAGCATTTATTTACGTGCGACGCATGGTTAGTTATGGAGGTTGTCTGATTGTCAAATGATTTGCTCCGTTGCTCAACCCCAACGTTTCACTCACCAAACAACACATTTTTAAACAAATAAACAAGAGCATATTGCACCAAACTCCTGTTAGTCGAGCCTGTTCAAACTTAATGGTTGACCAATTTAAAAATTTTAAAAACACAGATTAATTAAAAAGTTAAAAACGAAAATCAAAAAACCAAAACATTTTTTTCCACCATCCATCTTGATGTGGAGGTTAACTTGAAAATTAAGAAAAAAAACACGAAAAAATAAAAATTAAAAAGAAAAAAATTGGTGGAGATCCAATCTGATTGGATCTCGATCTCCACGTCCAAATCTCCATCGAAGGAGATCTGATCTGTTTCGATAGAGATCGAACCATCTCCGACACTCAAGATGGATTTGAGTGACGGAGATGGAGTCATCTCTATCAACCAAGATGGAGATTAATCTTCATCGTGGTCGAGATGACTCCATCGAAGAAGGAGGTCTCGATCTCCAGTTTTCAATTTTTTTTTTCTCTATTGAAGAAGATCTTTGATGGAGATGCATCTCCATCAAAGGAGATCTCTTGTTCTCCTTTAATGGAGATCGTCTTCGATATCTCCATCGAAGGAGATCTCAAGAGATCCAAAGATCTCCTTCAATGGCGATCGTCTTCATTGAAGGAGATCTCCGATTCTCCTTTGATGGAGATCTGGATCACCACTGATCTATAATTTTTTCTTCAAATTACCTTTTTACAAAAACAAATTGATCTACACCGTTCATCCAAAAATGGACGGTGGAGATTAATTTTTTATTTTTTTTAAAAGTAATCAAGAATTTCAAGGGCATTTTGGTATTTTGTCAATCAAACTTAGACAACTGTTAAGTTTGATCAATTTTAACACGGGAGGGGATGTGAGTGTCAATTAACGATAAAGTTGTTTCTGCATGTAAAAAAGCAAACCTCGAGTGATTTTGGTGTAATTAGCTCAATAAACAAATATAGATGACACTCGCTTACCAGGGAAATACTAACTCATAATATCAAACCCACAATCGGTGATAATTCCGTATTATCAGTTTATCACAACACTCCCCGTGGAAATATGCCACTTTGTTGGGATGTGCTTAAATGCTAGCTCATTACAAATCTCGCCAATAAAATCCGATGGGATAAAATCTAACCAAGAAAAAGAACAAGTAAGGTGCACATTATGTCTAAAACCAAAAATTATTCCCCGCCACCCCCCACAATGCTCTATTATCAATCTTAAAGTCTGCGAAACACATGTTATCAACCTTGAAGTTTACCAAACACAAATGTATACCAATGTATACCAATGTCCTACACCAATTTCTCAAGAATGCTCCAATTTCTCAAATCTCAAGAACATCACAAAATTATTCCCCCCACCACAATGCTCTATTATCAATCTTGAGTTGCGAAACATATGTATACCGATGTCAATCTGTCATGCACCAATTTCGCAAGTGTTGTTATTAGTAAGGTCTTAGTAAATAAATTTGTAAGATTATTGGTAAGTGGAATTGGTGAGAAATATCACATTTTTAAACTGATTTGGTGACAATGTCAATACTTTAATAAGTTAAGTTTAAAATGCACCAATTATGGTGAACTACCAAAATTGCCCTCACATAATCATTTATGTTATTCCCTTCGTACTTTTCTCTCTCCACACTTCCCAAAAAAAACTGACAGTAGTGTTAACTGTAAGGATTATCATTCTTTGATTGGCTTATTTCGTGGACAAACCACATGTTGGGGTTTATTGTGTAAGGGTAGTTTATGAGTTTGAGAATCAAGCTCAAAGGCCCTTTCAAGACCTCAAGGGACAAGCACGCCAAAGATATAATCTCTAGTGCTTAGTTTTTTCTTTGAAGAGATTTAGATTGCACACACTCACTTAGCATTCTTGCATTTGTGTGCATACTCTTCACATGTCACATTTCACACTTGCACTTTGATGTTGTATTTTGTGTGTGCTTATGTGCCTTGTAATTCGTTTCCCGATATTGCTCGGAAACATCCGCGCATGCACTAGTATGTGCTTGGTTTGTGCGAAGACCGCCTATGGAGAATGCCCTTGGCTTCTCCTTTGACTTCACCTCTTTTGGTGAAACGGCGGTTATGATCGGCCGCCGAATGAAACCGCCATTTGAGTCTAAAGACCTCTAGATCAATTCTGCGGTTATGATCGGCGGCCATGACCGCCGTTTGAAACCGCCGTTCATACCTGATTGATTTAATCTCTCGGGTTTGATTTTGCGGTTAATTCGACGGTTTCGTCACCGCCAATTGAAACCGCCGTTGTTCCCCTGCCTCTCTCGGGAGCCATTCGGCGGTTATAAATGGCGGCTTGGCCGCCGATTGAAACCGCCGATCGGTGCGTTTCAGGGGCAAACTTGTCTTTTCACATGCTCTGTTTTTCATGCCTATAAATACATCACTTTCTCTTGTTCTGTATGTGACTCTTTAATCATCAAGAACCCTACTGTTAAAAGAGAGAATTTTAAGAGAGAAAGCAACCAAGTTTGCTCATTTAAACACTCAAACCAAAATTCATATGCATCAAAATTCATCTAGCATCTTCTAGCATATCTAGGATGCTTGCTTGCATGGGTCTTTCATCATCACACTTGTCTTGGTAAGTTTTTCACTATTATCACATATAATTAGTGTTTTATTTATTGTGGCATCTCTTTCATTACTTGATTGTTCTTAGATTAGATTCTAATATTCAAGATAGAGATTGTTGTGTTGATTTGATTGAGTGTTGTATTGTGATAGCTAATTAGGTTTTTGCTTAATCTTGATTAGCTAAGCTATTTGACATGTCATTTAGTTCTTAATATCTAGGATTGCTTTTATTGCAAAATCATCATCTTAGATAAGCATATAGGGTTCCCTTGCTCTATGTTGCATTTTGGATATTCACATATTCACTTAAGGTGTTAATCTCTTCTTAGAGAATTAAGTCTTGTGTTGTCACCGAGATTAGGTTGCTTAATTCGCAAGCAATTGGACTAGGTTCACTTATACCTAGATTAGGTAGGTGTATGATTACTTCCGGGATTAGGTTGTAATTTTATCATATTTAGTGGATTCGAGGTTCGTGTGTGGCTCACAAAATAGCCCGTGGTTTTTCCTATGAGGGTTTCCACGTAAACATCAAGTGTGATTTACATTCTGCACCATATTACACTTGTATGTCTATTTGACTAGTTAGAGGTATTTTCATAAAATTGACTTGTCTGCGAAAATTGGGTAATAACAATTACAATCTATTCACCCCCACCCCCCCCCCCCCTCTAGATTAATATTTAACACACCGTGAGAACTTTCAATTGGTATCAGAGCGGGTTCCTAGATATAATTAGGTGATCCTTGCTTATTTTGGTGTATTTTGCATTTTGTATGATTGTTGTTCATTCATACATTTGCATTCATTTCATTCATTCATAAACACTATGAGTGGAAACGGTGGAAATGGTGGTGGCAACGAGGGTGCTTCTAGCACAAGGCCTCCACTTCTTACCGGGTTGAATTATGCCTCTTGGAAAGGTAAGATGGAGTCGTACATATGTCAAATACATGACCGGGCTTGGATGGCGGTTGAAGACGGCTACACATCACCCATGATGACTCCTACGGGTGGAGGAGAGGATGTGCTCAAGCCTAAGGCGCAATGGAACGCGCAAGAGTTTGAGGCATCAAAATGGAATAGGAAGGCGATGCATGCCATCCTATGTGCAATGGACAAAAATCAATATAAATTGATTCAAAATACTAGGATAGCTAAGGAAGCTGTTAGGATTATGCTCAATAGCAAGAGTGTAATAGTGTTTTTGACAATCTATTCATATTAATAATGTGATTTCTGGTTTAACAAATCTTATAGCATTTATAGTTTAATTATTATAATTGTCAAAAGTAAATAATCATAAGGTCAAAAGACTATGAGAAAAGAAGAATTGTTCGTATATCTGGATATGTATGAGGTAGACACAATTCTTTAGTTAGTCTTGAATAATGTTCACAACTTAAGTTAAAGGTTGGGCACCTTTATCTTGTTAAAGTTGTAGAATTCTTTTGCTAGCATTTGAGTGGGATCAAATGAGTTATGATGAGTCTAAAATCATCGGAGGGTCTTCGAGTAAAAGAATCTAGTGCACTGAGTGCATTGAACAGGATCACAATGAAATACTTTATCTAGAATCGTCAGTAGATAAAAGTCTTTCATTATCAGGACAATCGGAGAGTCTATCTTAATCCTGAGATAAATTATGGACTTATGGTTGCAAGTGGTATCATTTGAGTTATCAATGAGTACGATTATATAGCATAGTCTATCCTTGATAGTTTGGTGATATTCATTTGTTAATCGATAGAGGACTTCATTTATAGATATGAACATCGTGGCTCCATTTATTAAATGAGAGTAGAATATCATCATATGGATGTTTTGAGGTATTGGATATTGAATCTTAATGTTAAGTTTTCGATAGGGTCTATTGAAACAAGGCTTCTGGACAAGTCAAAATATCCAAGTTCAAAATGTGGTCATATGAGTAAATATGGTAACTTGGAGAGCTATAGGCGGTCTATGAGCTCTTGGCGATTACTGATATTCTTCACGAGGATACACCATCTCCAATAAGATTGTCTAGGGTATGAATGAGAATCATTTACTTATTCCATCTTTATTTAAGAGTGCAATTTTAGTTCTTTAGTGGAATGAACTAAAATTAATAGATTGAACCTAAGTGAATCATTTGTTGATTGTGATTGGGTTATGTCTATTGGAGCTTAAATTTAGATAGGCCCGCCAAGATCCCCAATCCACACGGACTTGCATGAATCACTTGATATATTCTACCGGACTAATTTATGGGTCCATCTAGAATTGTATTAAGGCATGTGGACTTGTTTCTTTTAGTAAGAATGGGCATAGTTCACATGTGGGCCTTTTATTAAGGTCCAATGGATTTAATAAAATAGAAAAACAATATATAGATATATTAATATATATGGCACATGGCCGAGATATATATATGATATTATATTGTTTTATTTTTATTATTTAATTAAATGAGAATTAATTAATTGATTGATTAATTATTTAATTAAGAACCAAAATCTTTTTCTGACTAGGAAATATGTTTCTTAGTAGTATACTATTGTGGTAGTATAATTAAAATAAAAGACTTTATTTGGTAAGTAGATAAATAAGGGATTTATTTATCTAGTCAAATAAGGAAGTCTTTTATATAGTCACAAATACACTGAAAAGTTGGATTAGGGTTTGTATTTTATATATATGCATGTGGAATATATAGATTATATATATGCATGAATGCATGCGGAATATATATACATATATGCATGCGGAATGCAAGTAATATATATGCATGAATGCATGCGGAATATATATACATAAATGCATGCGGAATATATATACATATATGCATGCGGAATGCAAATAAAAATAGATGTATGCATGAATACATGTGAAAGAAATATATGCAAATTGATTTCATGCAGAGATATATATAAATAATATATTGTGCAAGTATATTAGAACAATATATATATACAATATATTAGGCTAACCCTAGAGTTCTTGCTTGAGAGAGTTTTTTCTTTTGCTAGAGAAAAATAGAATCCAACTCTTAGATTAGTGTGAGAATTCAGCCAAGAGGAAAAGAGAGAAAAGTTTGTTCTTATTTCGATAGTGCACTAGTAACTTTTATATCAAAAGGTTTTGTGCACAATTTCGAATAAAGGTTCACGCGAGTTTCGATCTAACGATTATGAATTCAAAAGTGACCGGAACATTCTTTGTAGCCTCTTGGAATTTGTTGTGACTAACGAAAAAGAAAAAGTTTTGTTAATCCATCCTCAGGTACACAATTCAAAGAGAAGGGAGACCACGCTCCTAAGTGATTCACGTTCGTGATTGGATTGGAAGATCTTGCGGATTACCATCGACGTAATGTCAATCAGATCACGCGACAAATGTATGATATCTTTAGTATTATATGTTAATTAATTAGAGGGTTAAGGTTCAAATTATGGAAAAATTTTAAACTATACTAAACTCCTTTTTTAGTCTCGCTTCCGCTGCGTGCAAACGTATTTTTCCCTACAGAAGCATGGGACATCCTAGAGATTGCACATGAGGGAACCGAAGTGGTGAAGGACTCTAAGCTTCAAGTCCTCCAAACTCAATTCGAGATGCTTAAGATGGAGGAGAATGAGTGCTTCAACGATTTCGAGATCAATTTGATGGACATAGTCAACCAAAGTCATCAACTTGGTGACCCTTACTCGGATAGGAGAATCAAGAAAATGATTATAAGATCTCTCCCCGATAGGTTTGAATCTAAGGTAACGGCTTTAGAAGAAAATAGTGGATATAAGGATATGAAGCCGAGTGAGGTGATTGAGAGACTTCTAGCTTATGAGTCTAGGAAGGGTCCTATCTCCACACCTCCTAAAAAGTAAAAAGGAATTGTTTTGAAAGCCTCTAAGGATGAAAAAAAAGGCAAAGAATGACTCGGACGAAGACCTTGCATTATTTGTGAAGAGATTCAAGAAGGTTATGAAATTCAGGAAAAAGGACTTTGGTTCCAAAGGTCAAAACTTCAAGAAAAAGGGTTCCTACAACAAGTTTAAGCCTAGGCAAGAGAAGACCGAAAGGAAAGGGGTCTGATGTTATGAATGTGGTGGTATAGGTCATTTTACCCCCGAATGTGCTAATCACAATGATAAGAAGAAAGGTAAAGTGATGGCCGCCACATGGAGTGGGAGTAGTGATGACTCCAATGAAGGAGATGAAACTTCGAATGATGAAGTGGCTAACTTCATAGCTTTTGCCTCTTCTCACAAGAGCCAAGGTAGAAGTGAAGAAGAGGAAGAGAGTCAAGAGGAAAATGACTCAAGTGAAGATGACTCCTCAACTCACTCCACAAATGGATATGTGGAGAGAAAGGTTCTTGATGAACATTATGCGAAGTTCAAAATCTTAGAGATGAAAACCACGAAAAAGATCAAGATGTTGAGAGAAGAGAATCTTGAGCTTTTATCTCATAATGACCACTTAAGTGAACAAGTGGAAAAATCCAAGAAGGTAGAAGATAAGCTAAGAAAGGATTTAAACTTATCTAGGAGGAATGAAGAAAGTCTAAAGAGGGAACTTGAAAAAGTAAGAGAGTCTATGACTAGGATGACCTCTAGCACTCAAAAGCTTGATCATTTGCTTAGTGTTGGAAAGAATCCGTGTGACAAGAAGGGTCTTGGGTATGAAGATGGCAAGAAGATCTTAACCTTTAACAAGACCGTGTTTGTCAAGAGTTTGGGGAACGAAGAAGCTTCATTGGTGCAAACTCCTAGGAAGAAGTTAGAACTAGGACAATGTTCAAATAATGCACAAGTGAAGTTGGTGCCAAGAAGGCGACCTCAAGCTCAACTCACTAGGGTCCCTCAAGCCAACATTCCTCAACAATTGGCTCACAAAGGAAAGAGACCAATCATGCAACCTCAAGCTAGGAAGCAAGCTAGACCGATTCAACAACAAAGATGGATTGAACCCACTCAACCACAAAGACATGGACAAGCTCCCATGCACGCACAAGGACAAGGTATGATTCCTTATTTTATTCCTACATGTCATTTTTGTGGATTTGATGGTCATATTAGACCAAATTGCTTTAGATATATTAAAATGTGTAAAACACGAAGCATGATTGAAAAGAGAAAGAAGAGAGCCAAGTTGCATGTTCCTAGGAATGATAAAATTGATGTGCATGATCCTATGATAACTAGAGCCCATGTACCAAAGACCACTAAGAAAGCTAATATTGTTTCTAGGTGGATTAGAAAGAATGAAAATGTTTGTCATGTTGCTCAAATAGCCTTGAAGGCAAATTCTTCTAATTTTTGGTATTTAGATAGTGGGTGCTCTAAGCACATGATGGGAAACAAGAGTTTCTTCAAGACTCTTCCTATGGAGGAAGGAGGATATGTCACTTTTGGTGATGGATCCAAAAAAAAAGTTGTAGGGAAAGGAACCATTTCCGTTCCCGGATTACCCTCCTTATCTAATGCTTTGTTTGTTGATGGCTTGAAAGCCAATTTGATAAGCATTTCTCATCTTAGTGATGAAGGATATTCCGTCATGTTTAGTAAAAATGATTGCTCTATCCTAAAGCCCAATGGACAAACCTTGATGAAAGGTATGAGATCTAGCGACAATTGCTATTGTCTTAAAGCTAGTATAGTCTCAAATAATGTGTCCATGGATGAGCAAATTGAGTTGTGGCATGAAAGACTTGGCCACATGAACTTTCGGGATTTACGAACCTTTGGAAAGTTCAATTGTGTGCGTGACCTCCCTAAGCTTGGGAAGAAAGTCAATGGTATTTGTGGACCTTGCCAACAAGGAAAACAAACCAAAAGCATGCACAAAAAGGGCAAGTATCTCTCCACCAAGGAGCCCCTAGAGCTTCTCCACATGGATCTAATGGGTCCTATGCAAACCGAGAGTTTAGGTGGAAAGAGATACATATTTGTTTGCGTTGATGATTTCTCTAGGTTCACATGGATAAATTTTCTTAGAGAAAAATCTGAAACTTTTGATAAGTTTACAATGCTTTGAAATAAAATTCAAAATGAAATGAACTTTAACATTAAAAGCATAAAACGGATTAGAAGTGACCATGGGAGGGAATTTGAGAATGCCACCTTTGAAACCTATTGTAATGGTCTATGCATCTCCCATGAGTTTTTAGCTTCTAGGACATCTCAACAAAATGAAGTTGTTGAGAGGAAGAATAGGGTCCTTCAAGAGATGGCCCGTGTGATGTTACTTAGCAACAATGTCCCTAGGAACCTATGGGCCGAAGCAGTCAATACGGCTTGCTATATAGGAAATAGAGTTTTCCTAAGGCCCGGAACTAGAAATACCTCCTATGAGCTATGAAAAGGTAAAATGCCAAATGTTCGCTACTTCCACTCCTTTGGAAGCAAATGCTACATTTTAAATGACCGTGATCAACTTGGCAAATTTGATACTAAGAGTGATGAGGGTATCTTTATTGGCTATGCCTTAAATAGTAGAGCCTATAAAGTTTTTAATTTAAAGACTCTAAGTGTCATGGAATCATCCAATGTTGTATTTGATGATGAAAGGCTTAAGTCTAGTAACCATGAGGAGGAGGTAGTTTTAGATGATGATTCTCCTTTGGAGAAGGTTATGGAGACTCCCAATGTTGGGACGTCTAATGGTGATTATGAGGACACACAACCTATTGATAGAGTTCCTCTCTTGAACTCTAAAGAACCCGCTCCCTGGGTTAGACAACTCCATGATAAGAATGACATCATTGGAGAGGTAAATTAGGGTGTTAGGACTATGCGTCAAATAGCTAATCTAATTAGCTACACATGCTACACCTCTCAAATTGAACCCAAAAAGGTTGACGAAACCTTAAATGATGAATTTTGGGTTCTTGCCATGCAAGAAGAGCTAAACCAATTCGATAGGAATGAGGTTTGGACTTTAGTTCCTAGGCCTAAAAGCACACATGTTATAGGCACTAAGTGGATTTATAGGAATAAATCCGATGAGGATGGCAACATAGTGCGGAACAGGGCTAAACTTGTAGCACAAGGGTACTCTCAAATTGAGGGTATCGATTTTGAGGAGACATTTGCTCCCGTTGCCCATTTAGAGTCTATTAGGCTCCTCTTGTCCATCTTGTGCATTCACAAGTTCAAATTATACCAAATGGACGTCAAAAGTGCCTTCCTAAATGGCTTCTTACAAGAGGAAGTGTTTGTTGAATAACCCAAGGGGTTTGTGGATGCATACAACCCCAACCATGTCTATCGCCTAAAAAAGGTTTTGTATGGGTTGAAACAAGCACCTAGGGCTTGGTATGAGCGCCTCACTCAATTTCTTGTTGACAATGACTACACAAGAGGTAGTGTTGACAAGACCTTGTTCATCAAGAGAAACAAAGATGAGTTATTTATAGCTCAAATCTATGTTGATGACATTGTATTTGGCTCAACCAACAACACCAAAGCCCAACAATTTGTTGATGTCATGTCTCATGAATTTGAGATGAGTCTTGTTGGTGAGCTTAGTTACTTCCTAGGTTTGCAAATTAGGCAACTAAATGATGGGATTTTTATAACCCAAGCTGAATATGCCAAAAACTTAGTGAAGAAGTTTGGTCTTGAAAATGCCAAACATTGTAATACACCCATGAGTACCGCTTTGAAGCTAAGCAGGGATGCTAGTGGTAAAAGTGTGGAACAAATGTTATATCGTGGCATGATAGGTAGCTTACTTTATTTGACCACAAGTAGGCCCAATATCTCTTTTAGTGTGAGTGTGTGTGCTAGGTACCAAGCGGATCCTAAGGAGTCCCATCTCTCTTCCGTTAAGAGAATCATTCGCTATGTGAATGGGACATCCAACTATGGGATTTGGTACTCTTTTGACACTAATGCTAGTTGTAAGGTTCTCATTTGTTGATTGGCTCATTTCGTGGACAAACCACATGTTGGGGTCCTTTGTAAGGGTAGCTTAGGTGTTGTTGTTATTGCTCAAGCCCTTTGAAAACCTTGTCTTGATAAGCACTCCAAAGGTATATCTCTAGTGCCTATTTTTCTTTGAAGAGATTAGTTGCACACACACACTTAACATACATTGCATATGTGTGCTTTCTCTTCACATGCCACATTTCACACTTGCACTTATATGTTATTGTTTGTTGTGTGAATTTGTGACTTGTAATTCGTTTCCCGATAGTATTCGGAAACGTCCGCGCATGCACTAGAATGTGCTTGGTTTTGCGCAAAGACCACCTACGGAGAATGCTCTTGGCTTCTCCTTGGTTTTCACCTATGTTGGTGATCGGCGGTTATGATCGACGGCCTGGCCACCGAATGAAACCGCTGTTTGCTTCCAAAAGTGTCTGGAGCAATTCTACGGTTACGATCGGCGGTCACGACTGCCGTTCAAAACCGTTGTTCAAGACCTGATTGATTTTATCTCTCGGTCTAATTCGGCGGTTGAATCGGCTGTCACGAAACCGTCGAATGAAACCACCGTTCATACCTGATTGATTTTATCTCTCGGTTTGATTCGGTGGTTAGATCGGCCGTCATGAAACCGCTGAATGAAACCGCCGTTGTTCCCCTGTTCCTCTCGGGTTCAATTCGGCGGTTAGAATCGGCGGCCTGGCCGCCGAATGAAACCGCCAATTGGTGCGTTTTAGGGGCAAACTTGTCTTTTCACATGCTCTGTTTTTCATGCCTATAAATACATCACTTTCTCTTGTTCTGAATGTGACTCTTTAATCATCAAGAACCCTACTTTCAAAAGAGAGAATTTTAAGAGAGAAAGCAACCAAGTTTGCTCATTAAACACTCAAACCAAAAATCCATTTGCATCAAAGTTCATCTAGCATTCTTTAGCATATCTAGGATGCTTGCTTGCATGGGTCTTTCATCATCACACTAGCTTTGGTAAGTTTTTCACTATTATCATATATAATTAGTGTTCTATTTATTATGGCATCTCTTTTATTACTTGATTGTTCTTAGATTATATTCTAATATTCAAGATAGAGATTGTTGTGTTGATTTGATTGAGTGTTGCTTTGTGATAGATATCTAGGTTTCTATAATCTATGATTATCTAAGCTAATTGACATGTCATTTAGCTTTAATATCTAGGATTGTTTTTAATTGCAAATTCATCATCTTAGATAAGCATATAGGGTTTCCCTTGCTCTATGTTGCATTTGAATATTCATATATTCACATAGGGTGTTAATCTCTTTTTAAAGAATTAAGTCTTGTGTTATGACCGGGATTAGGTTGCTTAATTCGCAAGCAGTCGGACTAGGTTCGCTTATACCGGGATTAGGTAGGTGTGTGATTACTTCTGGGATTAGGTTGTAATCATTTTACACATTTAGTGGATTCGAGGTTCGAGTGTGGCTTACTTACTAGCCCGTGATTTTTCCCGTGAGGGTTTTTACATAAAAATCAAGTGTTATTTAATTTCCGCATTTTATACTTGATTTATTGCTTTATCTATTTAGGGGTAATTTCGTAATTTTGACTAAACACGAAAAATTGGGTAATAAGCCTAAAATCTATTCACCCCCCCCCCCCCCTCTAGATAGTTTTATACACACCGTGTTATAATTTGTTAAACTAGTTTTGCAGGCTTTAGTGATGAGGATTGGGCAGGAAATTGTGATGATAGGAAGAGCACATCGAGCAGTTGCTTCTTTCTAGGCAACAACTTGGTGTCTTGGTTTTGCAAGAAGCAAAACTCGATTTCCTTGTCCACGGCCGAGGCCGAATACATTGCCGTGGGGAGTGGATGCACACAACTCCTATGGATGAAACAAATGCTAGTATACTACGGATTCAACCAAGGTACACTCACTCTCTTTTGTGATAATATGAGTGCCATTAATATTTCCAAGAATCCGGTGCAACATTCTAGAACTAAGCATATTGACATCCGCCATCATTTCATTAGAGAGCTTGTTGAAAATAAATGCATAGTACTTGAACATGTAGGTACTAATGATCAACTTGCGGACTTATTTACTAAACCCTTAGATTCTACTCGATTTAAAACTCTTAGTAGATCTATTGGGATATGTCTCGTGGAGTGATGTGATTTGTGCTTGACCCCATATGGGGAACTCAAGCAAAGAGAGCTATTTTGCATTCTTGATACTTGCAAAAAATTTGAAATATCTTATGCTTCTTCTTTTAATTGCTTGAGTAAGCTTGGTTGCACATATGTATATATGTTTTCAATTCAATAAGTGTGAACCATGCTTGTTTACAATTCATGTCATATTTATGTTCAAACATGCATTTTTGGACTATGAGATTTTCATAGGAAGTATGATTTGAATGACCTATAGTTATCTCCATGACATGATGATTCTTTTATAACATGCTAATGTCAAATGAAAAAGCATGAAATTCATATAACATGCTCAAATGAAAAAGCATGAATTGATGATTGCATATTCTTAAAATGCAAAAACTTGTGTGAAAAAGCTTATGAGACTCAAAATGAATAAAGGATATTGTATCCGTTCAAAGGAATTTAAATTCCAAATGTCTCTCTTTCTTTATTAGTTGAACATGGCTACTATCATATGGGTCTCTCACCTGGAAAAATCAAATAGAGTGCAAAGTCGCTCATGCCATGTTTCACTTATAAAGTTGGATATAGTTGCTCTTATATTGAAAACAATAAAATCTCTATATCCTTGCTTCTCCCATGACAATGGTGAGATTGGTTTGAATTCTTATTAGAAACCTTTGTCATTTGCTTTGCCAAATACCATTGTATTTTGGACTTGAATGCTACATGTCTTGTATGCAAAGCATGTTTGATTCACACATTTTCTTTAAATAAATCTCCTTGTATCTCTTCAATTAATTGAGATGCATAAAGTGACTTATATAATTATGCAAATATCTTGTATGCTACTATCTCTCTTTGCTAGAAGTGACCCATTTGGGGAATACTCCTTTGCCTATATCATGACAAAAATGGGGAGTATAATGTGGTAAGGGGAGTTGCAAATTGTAGTAGCAATTGTGCATGTTGGGGAGAATATACGTTGAGGGGGAGCATTGCATACACATACATTGCATGATTGATCAGACTTTTGCAAGTACCAAAATTCCACACTCGGGATACACAAATCGAATGAGATGTATAATGGCAAGTGGGATCGTTCCTCAGGGAAAGGGAGGATATTTGGCTATAACTAATTTATGTACACTAATCTAAACTACGTGCGGAAACATAAAATTCATTTTGGTTTTGGAATTTGTCTTAACAATTAAACTAAATGAAATTAATTTATCTAAAAACAAGTAATGTAAAGGAAATTGTGATATATGATGATGGATATTGGGGAATTGAGTTGACAACTAAAAGTTTTCCTAATGTAATGAACTAGTCCAATTAAGCACTTTAATCCAACTCACGGTTTGTTCTTAAATTGATTTAACTCAATACTATGCAAATTCACACCTTGACTCAAGTAAGCCCTACTATGAGTCTTGGTGGAAATAGATTCAAGCTCTTACCCAAGTGAACCCCACTATGAGTAATTGCCCAAATAATATTCTTAAGAACAAATTAAAGGTCTTGTACCAAATAACACATACATGCATCAATTTTCAATTTCATATATGCTAAAGATTGGAGAGTGAGTTGAAAGCCATTCAAACCCTAAACCACAACCTTCATATGTGAACCATTTTTACCACAAGCTAAATTGAACCCCAATATTAACTTAGTAAAGTAAAAATGGCAACTTCAAAGCAATGAAATGAAAATATACCAAGAGAGGATTTTATAAATACATGACTAATTCAAATACATAGGATCATCACATAAGTTGTCTCATCAATTCCCCAATATAAGGGTTTAGTTACACATAGTGGAAATATAAATAAAGAGAGCAAAGTTGTAGAGAAAACCCATGATGGCCCTCACAAGTCTTTTTGTTCCTTGATGTGCTTGAGATTCCCTTGACCTTGGTGAATCTCCTCTTCTCTCTTCAATAAATTTCCAAGATGAGATGGAAGAATGGTGGAGGATGAATTAATGGTGAGATGTTGGGTAATGGAAGGTTAGAGAGAGGTTAGAGAGGTTAGGGTTTCATGAAAGTGGTGGAGGAGAGTTGTGTGAGAAGGAGAAAAGGGGATATTTATATGTGGCCCCATGAGTTAGTGTTGAAATCCCGGTGCTGCTGACGTGGCGCGTGATCGGCGGCCAGGCCGCCGAATGTAAACCGCCGAATTGAGAATGGACCTACTGGAATTGATCGGCAGTTGGAACGGCGGTTGAACTGTGGCCGCCGAATGCACCTGACACTTCTAGAATGAAACGGCGATTTCAAACGGCGGCCAGACCGCCGAATTGAACCGCCGATTTCCTCTTTTCTTGCCAAATGACCGTTTTGCCCCCAAATGCTCTCCTTTCGCCGCTTTTAGCCCAAAATCACCGGATTTCTTCGTTCTTTAACCCATAATACAAAAAGTACCTGTACAATCAACATCGAGCCATAAATTTCATGAGTTTACTCGAAAGTCAATCAAAAGTATCGGAAATAGGGGGGAATTTCTATATATGTAATGGCTCGATCAATGATGTTGTGCTTAAATTCTTAAATGCAAATGCTTGTTTTATTCTCACTTGATCATCTCACATACTCTTGCTTTGGAAAGTATAATCTTTTGTTTTGAAGGGTTGATAGTTCTACAAAAGATTGAAGACTTGAAGTTTTTTATATTCTTATATCTCTTTGTAATGTAGAATATCTTTGTTATCCCTTAGATTCAATTATGTTTGTGAGGATCAATGTGAGTGGTGGTTTTATCACAAAATAGCCAAATGGGGAGATTGTAAGGATTCCCATTCTTTGATTGGCTTATTTCGTGGACAAACCACATGTTGGGGTTTATTGTGTAAGGGTAGTTTAGGAGTTTGAGAATCAAGCTCAAAGGCCATTTCAAGACCTCAAGGGACAAGCACGCCAAAGGTATAATCTCTAGTGCTTAGTTTTTTCTTTGAAGAGATTTAGATTGCACACACTCACTTAGCATTCTTGCATTTGTGTGCATACTCTTCACATGTCACATTTCACACTTGCACTTTGATGTTGTATTTTGTGTGTGCTTATATGCCTTGTAATTCGTTTCCCGATATTGCTCGGAAACGTCCGCGCATGCACTAGTATGTGCTTAGTTTTCGCAAAGACCGCCTACAGAGAATGCCCTTGGCTTCTCCTTTGATTTCACCTATTTTGGTGAAACGGCGGTTATGATCGGCGGTCTGGCCGCCGAATGAAACCGCCATTTGTGTCTAGAGACCTCTGGATTAATTCTGCGGTTATGATCGGCGGCCACGACCGCCGTTCGAAACCGCCGTTCATACCTGATTGATTTAATCTCTCGGGTTTGATTCTGCGGTTAATTCGGCAGTTTCGTCACCGCCGATTGAAACCGCCGTTGTTCCCCTGCCTCTCTCAGGAGCCATTCGGCGGTTATAAATGGCGGCCTGGCCGCCGATCGAAACCGCCGATCGGTGCATTTCAGGGGCAAACTTGTCTTTTCACATGCTCTGTTTTTCATGCCTATAAATACATCACTTTCTCTTGTTCTGTATGTGACTCTTTAATCATCAAGAACCCTACTTTTAAAAGAGAGAATTTTAAGAGAGAAAGCAACCAAGTTTGCTCATTTAAACACTCAAACCAAAATTCATATGCATCAAAATTCATCTAGCATATCTAGGATGCTTGCTTGCATGGGTCTTTTATCATCACACTTGTCTTGGTAAGTTTTTCACTATTATCACATATAATTAGTGTTTTATTTATTATGGCATCTCTTTCATTACTTGATTGTTCTTAGATTAGATTCTAATATTCAAGATAGAGATTGTTGTGTTGATTTGATTGAGTGTTGTATTGTGATAGCTAATTAGGTTTTTGCTTAATCTTGATTAGCTAAGCTATTTGACATGTCATTTAGTTCTTAATATCTAGGATTGCTTTTATTGTAAAATCATCATCTTAGATAAGCATATAGGGTTCCCTTGCTCTATGTTGCATTTTGGATATTCACATATTCACTTAGGGTGTTAATCTCTTCTTAGAGAATTAAGTCTTGTGTTGTGACCGGTGTTAGGTTGCTTAATTCACAAGCAATTGGACTAGGTTCACTTATACCGGGATTAGGTAGGTGTGTGATTATTTCCGGGATTAGGTTGTAATTTTATCACATTTAGTGGATTCGAGGTTCGTGTGTGGCTCATAAAATAGCCCGTGGTTTTTCCCGTGAGGGTTTCCACGTAAACATCAAGTGTGATTTACATTCCGCACCATATTACACTTGTATGTCTATTTGACTAGTTAGGGGCATTTTCGTAAAATTGACTTGTATACGAAAATTGGGTAATAGGGATTAAAATCTATTCCCCACCCCCCCCCCCCCCCCCCCCCTTCTAGATTAATATTAAACACACCGTGAGAACTTTCATTAACTCAGTAACTCTCTCTCTCTCTAGAATTTCTTCTTCAACTTATAAAGAACGGACGTGCTTCAGTAAAACAAGGTAAAATATCTTGAACTTTCTTGTTTTAATTTGTTAACATTTTCATTTGTTCCTTTTCATATGTTTTCCGAGTATTTTGTAAGCTGTAAGCCATTGTGAGAATTTTTGGATCTCCATGACTTTTCATGTGTTACCTGTGACTTTTCATGTGTTACCCGTGACTTTTCAAGTCTTACCCGTGACTTTTCATTTCCTCCCTTTCCGTGCCTTTTCATGTCTTACTCGTGCCTTTTCAATTATTTCCTGAGCCTTTTCAAATCTTCCCCGAGCCTTTTGAGATGGGAACCCCGAGGCTTTTCTATATCCTCACCCGAGCCTTTGTAAATGTAATATTTGAATATAGTTTGTACTCCTGGATTTTTATTAATGGTTCGTGATTATTAATTTGACAGCCTCATGAATCAGGATAGAATAGTAATATCTTACAACGGTCGATAGGAGCAGTTACTTGACGGAAGTCAGAGGTTTTTTGGATCCGATAACTGGGGAATGTATATGTCAAAGAATATGACTTACGAAGAATTAGTGGCGATCGTGCATACTATTGTGAACTATGATGTAAACAAATACAATGTTGATTTGTCATCAATATCAATCATTCCTGGCACTACGTGTCGCACATTTATAAGGAATGACAACGATGTCCAGTTTATGCTAGGGGAAGATTGAGTGATCCCTCAAGTATGTTTCAGTCTAACTGATCGGACAGCTGGAGATGTGGTAAGGAATGATATTCCTCCTCCTGAAAATACCCAACAATTTGGATCCTTTAGCGGTGGCAACCAAGTGTTCACCCAAAGGAGTGCCAGCGAAGGTAGGGGAAACATGTGTGGTGTCCCACAGGTTGTAGTCAACCATGCAGATGTAGCTGAACCTCAATTTGGTGATGTGTTTGGTTGTCGAATTGAGCAGTACAATGAGCAATACGATGCGCAGTACAATGAACAGAATAATTACCCGAACCATGAGGTGGATAATGAGGCAAATAATGAACAGGTTGATGATCTACACAATGTGGGTGAATAGCCTGCACAAATGCAAACATGTGGTAGACGTGTACAAGGAGTTAGTTGCACTGCACCAGATATGCCTGGGACTTCCAAGGTCCGGTATAACGTAACAGCATCTGATTCTGATAATGTGACAACGTGGGTTATTCCCGGAGCAGATGCATACTTGTTTGGTACTAGTACAAGCAGCACATTGGCAGCGCAAGAACCTAGAACCATGATTTATAAAGGTCAATTTTTTCTGAGTAAAAAGGATTTGAAAAGGCTAGTTAGCCATTTTTCAATGCGGTAGAACTTTGAATGGAAGGTGAAAAGGTCCAATAAGACAACTTTACATCTGGTTTGCATCGTTAACAACTGTGTAAGGTTCCCATTTGTTGATTGACTCATTTCGTGGACAAACCACATGTTGGGGGTTTTTTGTAAGGGTAGCTTAGGTGTTGGTATTATTGTTCGAAGCCCTTTGAAGACCTTGTGTTAATAAGCACCGAAGGTAAATTTCTATGTGCTTACTTGTCTTGAAGAGATAGTTGCACACACTCACAACTTATGCATATGTTTAATCTTTGTATGTTGTGTTTCTTATTTGTTGTGCATTAATGCTTATTTTCATCTTTTCTTGCATGTTAGTTTGATTGCATCTTGCATATCCAATTGCCTTGTCATGATTAGACTTAGGATTGCATTTTTGCATTAGGCGCTCCCAAAAGCGTTGTACGAACAGCGCCCATCGAGCGCTGTTCAGACCTGATCGATTTTAATTGGTCGCTGTTGGGTCGCTGTTGGGGCGCTGTACAAAGCGCTCTACGTACAGCGCCACTCTGTTTTCCCGAGAGAACAGAGTTGGGGCGCTATACAGGCGCTGTACAGAAGCGCTCTACGTACAGCGTCCAAGGCAAATTTCAGGACAACTTATCAAAACGACCACACTTTGTTTTGGCCTCCTATATATATGCCACTTTGACTTTAGGTCAATTAAGAGGGTTCATATTTAGATTTCATACTTAGGATATTTTTCAAGAGAAGAAAAAATTCCAAGAACTCAAATTTTATTCACTCAAACACTTTTTCATGATCATCAATCATCATCTAGCATCATCCTAGATCATCTAGATGTCTCTTTGCATGGATTCTTCATCACACTTTGCTTGGTAAGCTTTTCACTAATATCTTACATATTTTGTGTTTTTCTTAACAAGCAATCTCAATTAATTTCTTGTATGTTCTTTATATATCTTTTGGTACAAGATTGAAATTAGTGTGTTGTATGTTTGAGAAGTTGTATTGTGATAGCTAATTAGGTTTTATGCTTAATCTTGATTAGCTAAACTATTTGATTGAACATGTCATTTAGTTTTTAATATCTAGGATTGTTCTAATTGCATATTAATCATCTTAGATAAGCATATAGGGTTTCCCTTGCTCTATGTTGCATTTGGATATTCATATATTCACTTAGGGTGTTATTCTTTTCATTGAGAAAGTAAGTCTTGTGTGCAGCTTCCGGGATTAGATTGCTTAGATCGCAAGCAAATCGGACTAGGTTCACTCATACTGGGATTAGGTAGGTGTGTGATTACTTCCGGGATTAGGTTGTAATTGTTTTACACATTTAGTGGATTCGAGGTTCGAGTGTGGCTTACTTACTAGCCCGTTGTTTTTCCCGTGAGGGTTTCCACGTAAAAATCAAGTGTTATTTAATTTCCGTATTTTATACTTGATTTATTGCTTTATCTATTTAGGGGTAATTTTGTAATTTTGACTAATCACGAAAAATTGGGTAATAAGCTTAAAATCTATTCACCCCCCCTCTAGATAGTTTTATACACACCGTGCTATAATTTGTTTCAGACTGTACGTGGAAATTAAGAGCGGTCAGGAGAGATGAAGGGACTTACTTTCAAGTCAAAAGTTTTGTCAACGAACACAGTTGTCCCTTGGAGGAGATTCACCATCGCCATCGACAAGCTAGTGCAGTCACAATCGGAGAAGTCGTTGCACCTAGACTTCAACAAACTGATGGTCATCTCATGCGTCCGAAGGACATAATGGGCGATATGAAAACAATTTATGGCATCCAAATCATGTACAGTAAGGCACATGATGCTCTGCAATAGGCATTATCATTGACCTATGGAACGCATGAAGAAAGTTTCCAACTGCTGCCATCTTTTGCATACGTTCTGGAATAGCAAAATCCTGGCACAATCACTGACTTACAGTGCGCAGACGATGGTAAATTCCTCTACTTTTTCATGTCGTTAGGGTCCTCAATTAGAGGTTTTCGGAGGTGTATACGTCCTGTGATTGCAGTTGATGGTACCCATTTGAAGGGAATATTCGGGGGTACAATGTTTGTGGCAACTGTACAAGATGGAAATGAACAGGTGTATCCAATTGCTTTTGGGTATGGTGACTCAGAAAACAACCTTTCATAGGAGTGGTTTTTGGAATGCTTGAGGGGTGCCCTTAGTCATATAGATGATCTAGTTTTCATTTCCGATCGTTATGCAAGCATTGAAACAGGGATTTCTAAAGTGTTCCCTTATGCAACCCATACCATATGTTGTTGGCATTTTGGTGAAAATATGAAAAAGCGATTCCAAAGAAAGGATGTTGTCGACATAATGGATAACGCTGCTAGGTCGTACAGTGAAATACAGTATGATCGCCACATGGAGGAGTTACGTAAGCTGCACAAGGGTGCATACAATTATGCCATTGATGTCGGTCCACACAAGTGGTCCCGCGTTCACTGTCCCGAAAGAAGGTACAGGTTGATGACCACAAATGTTGCAGAGTGCATAAACTCATGCCTAAAATTTGCACGGCAACCACCACTGATGACACTGGCAGAGTTCATTCAGAATATGCTACAAAAGTGGTTCCACGATCGTCATGCAAATGCACGGTCCATGTGTCATCGATTGACCGAAACGTCACATCTTGTGATCCTCAAACATGTCGAGAAGTGCGGTTATATGACCGTAAATCCAGTTAACTGGAACATATTCTCCGTCAGACACAAGGGAAAACAATGGACGGTTGACTTAGCCCGGAAGACTTGCACATGCAACAGATTCCAAATGGACTTTTTACCATGTTCACACGCACTCGCAGCGGCAAGGTACATGACAAGTTACAGTTAACGCTTTATATAACCTAGACATGAATCTCATTGTTTTCATTATTGCAGGGAGCAGAACGTGGATTTCACATCTCTATGTGCGGACTACTACAAGAGGGAGACACTTATTGATGCATACTTGGTTCCTATTATGCCTGTTGGCCATCCTTTTTCATGGGTTGTGCCATCAGACATCGCAGTGCGGGTGGTTTTAAATCCAAAGACAAAGAGACAATCAGGTCGCCCGATTGAGGGTCGACATCCCTCGTCTTCGGAAAGGACAACCACACAGTCTTGTAGGAGGTGTGGACAACCAGGACATAATAGCAGGAGATGTTCCAACCTGCCTATGGTTAATAATGTAAGGATTCCTGTTTTGTTGATTGGCTTATTTCGTGGTCAAACCACATGTTGGGGTTTTGAATGTAAGGGTAGTCTAAGTGTTTAATGTTGTAGATCAAAGGCCCTTCCATGACCTCAAGATACAAGCACGCCAAAGGTATAATCTCTTGTGCTTGGTTTTCTTTGAAGAGATTTAGTAGCACACACACACTTAGCATTCTTGCTATGATTGCATATTTGCTTTTTTATGTGCATCTCTTCAAATGTCACTTTACACACTAGCACTTTGGTTGATATATCTTGTTGTGTGTATATGTGCTTTATAATTCGTTTCCCGACATTGTTCGGAAACGTCCGCGCTTGCACTAATGAGTGCTTGGTTTCGCGCGAAGACCGCCTATGGAGAATGCCCTTGGCTTCTCCTTGGTTTTCACCATTGTTGGTGATCGGCGGTTATGATCGGCGGCCTGGCCGCCGAATGAAACCGCCGTTTCAGTCCAGATTGGTCTGAAGCAATTATGCGGTCCAGATCGGTAGTCACGACCGCCGTTCGAAACTGCCGTTCATACCTGATCGATTTTAATCCCTCGGGTTTGATTCGGCGGTTGGATCGGCGGTCACGAAACCGCCGAATGAAACCGTCGTTGATGCTCTGTTCTTTACGAGCTCAATTCGGCGGTCGTTATCGGCGGCCTGGCCGCCGATTGAAACCGCCGAACGGTGCGTTTCAGGGGCAAAATTGTCTTTTCACATGCCCAATTCTTGATGTCTATAAATATCTTATTTTCTCATTCTCTGATCAAGTTCTTTGAGTCATTAGAACCCTAAACTTTCAAGAGAGATTTTTGAGAAAAAATCAAATCAAGAACTCAACTTTAAACACTCAAATCAAATCCCTTTTGCATCAAATTTCATATTTGATCTTCTATGCCTTCATAGAATTGATCCATGCATGGTTTTGAATCATCACATCTTATTTGGTATGTTCTTCACTAATTTCATATTACTTTAGTGTTTTTCATATTAATACATCTCTTTAATTACTTGTATGCTTTTGATTATATGCTAGATACAAGTTAGAGATTATTTGTGATGAAAATGATTGAGTGTTGATTGTGATAGCTAATTTGGTTTTTAATTAATCTTGATTAGCTAAGCTATTTGACATGTCATTTAGCAATTGATATCTAGGATTGATTTAAATTGATTATCTCATCATCCTAGATAAGCATCTAAGGTTTCCTAGCCTTGTTTGTTATTTGAATATTCATATATATTCACATAGGTTGTTTCTCTTCATTGAGAAGTAAGTCTTGAGGCTAAGAGTGCTTAGGCCTCAAGCAAATTGGAATGGGGTTGCTAATAAAGGCCCGCTGGGTAGAAGTGAGGGGTTACAGACCGGAGTGTTAGACGAGGTTTACATAGGTTGTAAACTTCATTTCAATTAGTGATTTCGAGTTCCGAGTGTGGCGCACAATACAGCCCGTGGTTTTTCCCAGTGGTTGGGTTTCCATGTATACATCAAGTGTTATTTAAATTCCGCACTATATTACACTTGTATGTATTTTTGACTAGTAGGGGCATTTTCGTAAAATTGACTTGCATGCGAAAATTGGGTAATAATAGTTAAAATCTATTCACCCCCCCCCCCCCCCCCCCCCCCCCCCTCTAGCTTTATATTATACACACCGAGTATTTCTTTTCAATTGGTATCAGAGCGGGTTCCTAGACATACATAGGTGATCCTAGCTCATTTTTGGTGTGTTTTGCATTTGTGTGATTCTTTGATCTTTCATACATTTTGCATTCATTTCATCCATTCATTATACACTATGAGTGGAATCGGTGGTTCAAATGAGGGTGATTCGAGCGTAAGGCCACCCCTCCTCACCGGCATAAATTACTCCCAATGGAAAGGGAAGATGGAGGCATATGTGTGTCAAATCCATGATAGGGCATGGATGGCCATTGAAGATGGATATTCGCCTCCTATGATGACTCCCACAGGTGGAGGAGAAGAAGTGCTCAAGCCTAAGGCACAGTGGACACAACCCGAGTTTGAGTTGTCCAAGTGGAATCAAAAGGCGTGGCACGCCCTTATATGTGCAGTGGACGAAAATCAGTACAAACTGATTCAGAACACTAAGATAGCCAAGGAGGCATGGGACATCTTAGAGGTTGCACACGAGGGAACCGAAGTAGTGAAGGACTCCAAACTTCAAGTCCTCCAAACTCAATTTGAGACACTTAGGATGGAGGAGAATGAGTGCTTCAACGACTTCGAGATTAGGTTGATGGACATTGTCAAGCAAAGTCATCAACTTGGTGACCCTTACTCGGATAGAAGGATCAAGCAAAAGATAATGAGATCGCTTCTCGAGAGGTTTGAGTCTAAGGTGACGGCTTTAGAAGAAAACAGTGATTTTAAGGACATGAAGCCGAGCGAGGTAATAGGTAGACTTCTCGCCTACGAGTCTAGGAAGGGACCTAGCTCCACTCCTTTAAAGAAGCAAAAAGGGATTGCTTTGAGAGCTTCCAAGGTTGAGAATGAGGACAAGGATGACTCAGATGAAGACATGGCACTTTTAATGAGAAAATTCAAGAAGTTTGTAAAATTCGAGAAGAAGGGTCATGCATCCAAAAGGCAAGAATTGAAGAAAAGGGTTCCTTTCAAGAAGGTTGAGCATAGGCAAGAGAATAGCGAAAGGAAAGGGATCCAATGCTATGAGTGTGGTGGCATAGGTCATATCTCACTAGATTGTGGGAATTTGAAGAACAAGAGAGAAAAAATGATGGCCGCCATTTGGAGTGAAAGTGATGACTCCGGAGAGGGAGATAAGTCATCAAGTGATGATGAGCTTATCAATAACTTCAAGGCATTGGGTGCCACTTGTGAAGAAAATGAAGTTGTTGGTAAGAATTCCGTTGCTAGTGATCCCATAGAAGAGAAAGTCGAAGAAGTAGCTCTAGAGGAGATAGTTGTTGCTTCACATTGGGATATGGCACTTATTGACTCAAGAGATCAAGGTGAAGGTCTTGATGAGGATATTGGATCCATAGGAGAGGAGGAGAGTCTAGAAGATGACACTAGTGGAGATGACTCCTTATCTAACTCTACAAATGGAAATGTAGAGAATATGGATATGCATGACTTTATAGTCAATGTTGAAAGCTCCATGAAGAAGAAAGATAGATTTCTAAGGATTTTAGAGGAAGAAAATCTAGAGCTTACAACATACAATGACCTCCTAAAGAAGCAAGTGGAGAAAATGGATCTTAAGGACAACTTTGAAAGTTTTGAAAGCTCTAAGTTAAAGAATGAAAAAGAGATTCAAAGGTTAAAGGAAGAACTACTTAGGCTTTCAACACAAGTTGATCACTTGAATGATGAAGTGGTAAGATCCATGGTGGAAGAAGACAAGCTAAAAGATGAGCTAGCTTTGTCTAAGAGGAATGAAGAGGGTTTGAAGAGAGAGCTTGTTGAAGCCAAAGAGTTATTGACTAGAATGACCACAAGCACCAAGAAGCTTGACAACATACTTGGTGTAGGAAAAAGCCCTTGTGACAAAAGAGGTCTTGGATTCGAAGTGAGCAAGGATTGCTCTATTCCTAAGAAGACCGTCTTTGTGAAAAGTTTGGGTAAGATAGAAGCGTCACCGGTGCAAACTCCTAGGAAGAAGTTAGAACTAGGACAATGTTTGAAAAATGCACAAGTGAAGGTGGTGAAAGCAAGACAACCCCAAGCTCAACGGATTAGAGCCTCTCGAGTCAACTCTCCTCAACAAATGACTCACTATGAAAAGAGGCAAAACATGCTACCTCATCCAAGGAGGCAACCCATTCCGGTTCAACCAAATAGAAGACATGAACCGGTTCAACACCAAAGGAGACATCAAATGCATGACAAGTCTCCAATGACTTCACACGGATATGGTATGAATTCTTACTTTGTACCAACTTGTCATTATTGTGGTGTTTATGGGCATATTAGGCCTAAGTGTTTTAAGTACATTAAGCATTGTAGGATTAATAGCATGATAGAGAAAAAGAGGCTAAGAAAAGCCCACTTGCATGAGCCTAGGAAATCCTTTGTCAATAATCCTAGGTTAGTGAATGACATGCAACCTTTGACCACTAAGAAGAAAAATGTCATATCTATGTGGATAAGGAAAAATGAACCCGCTTGCTACGAGACTAACAAGTCTCAAATAGGTTCAACTAAGTCCAATGGACTTGGTAGGTCCATAGGACCTCATGCCCTTCATTAATGAAGGATGATACTAACCCCATATGGGGAACTCAAGCAAAGAGAGCTATTTTTGCATTCTTGTCACTTGCAAAAAATTTGAAAAATCTTATGCTTCTTTGTTGATTGCTTGAGTAAGCTTGGTTGCACATATGTATATATGTTTTCAATTCAATAAGTGTGAACCTTGCTTGTTTACAATCCATGTCATATTTATGTTCAAACATGCATTTTTGGACTAGGAGATGTATGTAGGAAGTATGATTTGAATGACCTATGATTATCTCCATGATATGATGATTCTTTTATAACATGCTAATGTCTTATGAAAAGCATGAAATTCATGTACATGCTCAAATGAAAAAGCATGAATTGATAATTGCGTTCTTAAATGCAAAAACTTGTGTGAAAAAAAAAGCTTATGAGACTCAAATGAAAAAGGGTCTAGTATCCATTCAAGGATTTTACAATTCAAATGTCTCTCTTTCTTTATTGGTTGAACATGTCTACTATCATACGGGTTTCATTCCCGGAAAAATCAAATAGGGTGCAAAGTTGCTCATGACATGTTTAGCTTATAAAGTTGGATATAGTTGTTCTTCAATTGAAATCAATGAAATTTCTATATCCTTGCTTCTCTCATGACAATGGTGAAATTGGTTTGAATTCCTATTAGAAACCTTTGTCATTTGCTTTGCCAAATACCATGGTATTTTGGACTTGAATGCTATATGTCTTGTATGCAAAGCATTTTGTTTCACACATTTTTATTTTAATAAATCTCCTCGTTTCTCTTCGATTAATTGAGATTGCATAAAGTGACTTATATTGATTATGCATATACTAGAATGCTACTATCTCTCTTTGCCTTAAGTGACCCAGTTGGGGACTACTCCTTTGCCTATATCATGACAAAAAGGGGGAGTAGAATGTGGTAAGGGGAGGTGCAAATTGTTGTAGCAATTGGTGCACATTGGGGAGAATATATATTGAGGGGGAGTAACCCTTTGAGGGGGAGCATTGCATACATAAAACAACATGATGTTGTGCTTAATTTTTTAAATATGCAAATGCTTGTTTTAATCTCACTTGATTCATCTCACCTTTTCTTGTTTTGGAAATTTTAGAAACCTTATTTCAGGGAATGATTGCTCTACAAGAGATTGAAGTCTTCAAGTTTTATTTTTATATATCTCTTTGTATTGTAGAAAATCTTCATTGACCCATAGGTTTATTTTGTTGTGAGGAATCAATGTGAGTGGTGGTTTTGTCACGAAATAGCCAAATGGGGAGATTGTAAGGATTCTCGTTTTGTTGATTGGCTTATTTCGTGGTCAAACCACATGTTGGGGTTTTGAATGTAAGGGTAGTCTAAGTGTTTAATGTTGTAGATCAAACGCTCTTCCATGACCTCAAGATACAAGCACGTCAAAGGTATAATCTCTTGTGCTTGGTTTTCTTTGAAGAGATTTAGTAGCACACACACACTTAGCATTCTTGCTATGATTGCATATTTGCTTTTTTATGTGCATCTCTTCACATGTCACTTTACACACTAGCACTTTGGTTGATATATCTTGTTGTGTGTATATGTGCTTTATAATTCGTTTCCCGACATTGTTCGGAAACGTCCGCGCTTGCACTAATGAGTGCTTGGTTTCGCGCGAAGACCGCCTATGGAGAATGCCCTTGGCTTCTCCTTGGTTTTCACCATTGTTGGTGATTTTTTGGCCTGGCCGCCAAATGAAACCGCCGTTTTAGTCCAGATTGGTCTGAAGCAATTATGCGGTCCAGATCGGCGGTCACGACCGCAGTTCGAAACCGCCGTTCATACCTGATCGATTTTAATCCCTCGGGTTTGATTCGGCGGTTGGATCGGCGGTCACGAAACCGCCGAATGAAACCGTCATTGATGCTCTGTTCTTCACGAGCTCAATTCGGCGGTCGTTATCGGCGGCCGTTATCGGCGGCCTGGCCGCCGATTAAAACCGCCGAACGGTGCGTTTCAGGGGCAAAATTGTCTTTTCACATGCCCAATTCTTGATGTCTATAAATATCTTATTTTCTCATTCTCTGATCAAGTTCTTTGAGTCATTAGAACCCTAAACTTTCAAGAGAGATTTTTGAGAAAAAATCAAATCAAGAACTCAACTTTAAACACTCAAATCAAATCCCTTTTGCATCAAATTTCATATTTGATCTTCTATGCCTTCATAAAATTGATCCATGCATGGTTTTGAATCATCACATCTTATTTGGTATGTTCTTCACTAATTTCATATTACTTTAGTGTTTTTCATATTAATACATCTCTTTAATTACTTGTATGCTTTTGATTATATGCTAGATACAAGTTAGAGATTATTTGTGATGAAAATGATTGAGTGTTGATTGTGATAGCTAATTTGGTTTTTAATTAATCTTGATTAGCTAAGCTATTTGACATGTCATTTAGCAATTGATATCTAGGATTGATTTAAATTGATTATCTCATCATCCTAGATAAGCATCTAAGGTTACCTAGCCTTGTTTGTTATTTGAATATTCATATATATTCACATAGGTTGTTTCTCTTCATTGAGAAGTAAGTCTTGAGGCTAAGAGTGCTTAGGCCTCAAGCAAATTGGAATAGGGTTGCTAATAAAGGCCCGCTGGGTAGAAGTGAGGGGTTACAGACCGGAGTGTTAGACGAGGTCTACATAGGTTGTAAACTTCATTTCAATTAGTGATTTCGAGTTCCGAGTGTGGCGCACTATACAGCCCGTGGTTTTTCCCAGTGGTTGGGTTTCCACGTATATATCAAGTGTTATTTAAATTCCGCATCTTATTACACTTGTATGTATTTTTGACTAGTAGGGGCATTTTCGTAAAACTGACTTGCATGCGAAAATTGGGTAATAATAGTTAAAATCTATTCACCCCCCCCCCCCTCTCTCTAGATAGTTTTATACACATCGTATTCTTTTCAAATAAAGGTCCTAGTAGAATTGTTCCCGAAGAATACCGTCGCATGTGCAGCATCTGTCATTCAACTGGACACAACAAACAAACGTGCCCTAAGAAGGACGCTACCGTGAAATGAATTGAGCCTTACAAGAGGAAGACGAATTGCCACCCTTAGTTCTTATGCTTTTATGTATAACTAATCCAATTGAATTTATGTGCGAATTTCCTTTGTTATAGTATCATATTGGATCCTTTGTTATAGTATTCATGAATTTCCTATATTGTTTATGGATTTGAATGTATGAAATGTGTGTTGAACTTTTAACTGAAAACAGTTTTATTTGCCTTATTTCAACATGTTTCCTTCCTCACCTATTATAAAGATCATATTGAAACAAATTAACGCACGGTGTGTATAAAACTATCTAGAGGGGGGGTGAATAGATTTTAAGCTTTTTACCCAATTTTTCGTGTTAGTCCAAATTACGAAATTACCCCTAAATAGATAAAACAATAAATCAAGTATAAAATGCGGAAATTAAATAAGACTTGATTTTTACGTGGAAACCCTCACGGGAAAAACCACGGGCTAGTAAGTAAGCCACACTCGAACCTCGAATCCACTAAATGTGTAAAACGATTAGAACCTAATCCCGGAAGTAATCACACACCTACCTAATCCCGGTATGAGTGAACCTAGTCCAATTTACTTGCGATCTAAGCAACCTAATCCCGGATGCTACACACAAGACTTACTTTCTCTATGAAGAGAATAACAACCCTAAGTGAATATATGAATATTCAAAATGCAACATAGAGCAAGGGAAACCCTATATGCTTATCTAAGATGATTAATATGCAATTAGAGCAATCCTAGATATCAAAACTAAATGACATATCAAATCAAATAGTTTAGTTAATCAAGATTAAGCACAAAACCTAATTAGCTATCACAATACAACTTCTCAAACATACATCATACTAATCTCAACCTTGTATTCAAAGTATATAAAATAACATACAAGTAATTTAAATGAGATTGCTTGTTAAGAGAAACACAAAATATGTAAGATATTAGTGAAAAGCTTACCAAGCAAAGTATGATGAAGAATCCATGCAAGATGTCATCTAGATGATCAAGGATGATGCTAGATGATGATTGATGATCATGAAAAAGTGTTTGAGTAAACTAAAAATGAGTTCTTTGGAATTTTTCTTCTCTTTGAAAAATATCCTAAGTATGGAATCTGAATATGAACTCTTGTGATTGACCTAAAGTCAAAGTGGCATATATATAGGAGGCCAAAACAAAGTGTGGTCGTTTTGATAAGTTTGCCTCAATATTGCCTTGGGCGCTGTACGTAGAGCGCCTCTTGTACAGCGCTTGTACAACGCCCCAACTCTGTTCTCACGGGAAAACAGAGTGGCGCTGTACGTAGAGCGCTTTGTATAGCGCCTGTAGAGCGACCCAACAGCGACCGAATTAAATTGATCAGGTCTGAACAGCGCTCAATGGGCGCTGTTCGTACAGCGCTTCTGTAGAGCGCTTGTGGGAGCGCCCAATGCCAAAATGCAATCCTAAGTCTAAGCATGACAAGGCAATTGGATATGCAAGATGCAATCAAACTAACATGCAAGAAGAGATGTTAATGAACATTAAAGCACACAAATAAGACACACAACATACAAGGATAAAACATATGCATGAGTTGTGAGTGTGTGTAATTATCTCTTCAAGACAAGTAAGCAATTAGAGTATTACCTTTGGAGTGCTTAACACTTGCAAGGGCCTTGAGCTAGAACACATTCCTGAGCTACCCTTACATGATCCCCACATATGGTTTGATCACGAAATAAGCCAATTAAAAACTACGAGAATCCTTACAATCTCCCCCTTTGGCTATTTCGTGACAAAACCACCACTCACATTGATTCCTCACAAAAAATAGAAACTACGGGACAACTATGATATTCTACAATACAAAGAGATAAGAAAATAAAACTTCAAGTCTTCAATCTCTTGTAGAATAATCAAGCCCTGAAAAGAAAGTTTCTAACATTTCCAATACAAGAAAAGTGTGAGATTAATCAAGTGAGAACAATACCAAGCATTTGCATTAAAAAAATATAGGCACAACATTATGCAATGTATGTGTATGCAATGCTCCCCCTCAACGGGTTACTCCTCCTCAACGAATGTTCTCCCCAATATGCACAATTGCCTCTATTTTGCAACTCCCCTTACCATATCCTACTCCCCCTTTTTGTCATGATATAGGCAAAGGAGTAGTCCCCAACCGGGTCACTCATAGCAACGAGAGATAGAAGCATGCAAGATATTTGCATATATATATTAGTCACTTTATGCACCTCAATTAATTGAAGAGAAACAAGGAGATTTATTTGAAAGAAAATGTGTGAAACAAACATGCTTTGCATACAAGACATGTAGCATTCAAGTCCAAAATACAATGGTATTTGGCAAAGCAAATGACAAAGGTTTCTAATAAGGATTCAAACCAATTTCACCAATGTCATGAGTAAAGCAAGGATATAGAATATATTGATTTCAATTTAAGAACAACTATATCCAACTTTATAAGCGAAACATGGCATGAGCGATTTTACACCCTTTTTGATTTTTCCGGATAAGATATCTGCATGATAGTAGCCATGTTCAACCAATAAAGAAAGAGAGACATTTGGAATGTAAATTCCTTTGAATGGATACAAGATCCTTTATTCATTTTGAGTCTCATAAGCTATCACACAAGGTTTTGCATTTTAAGAATATGCAATCATCAATTCATGCTTTTCATGAGAGCATGTTATATGAATTTCATGCTTTTTCATTTGACATTAGCATGTTATTAAAGAATCATCATGTCATGGAGATAATCATAGGTCATTCAAATCATACTTCCTATATACATCTCCTAGTCCAAAAATGCATGTTTGAACTAAAATATGACATGGATTGTAGACAAGCATTGATCACACTTATTAGATAGAAAACATATATACATATGTGCAACCAAGCTTACTCAAACAATTAAAAGAAGAGGCATAAGTTATTTCAAATTTTTTTTTGCAAGTGACAAGGATGCAAAATAGCTCTCTTTGCTTGAGTTCCCCATATGGGGTCAATCATAGAACATCACTCCACAAGACATATCTCAATAGATCTACTAAGAGTTTTTAATCGAGTAGCATCTAAGGGTTTAGTAAATAAGTCTGCAAGTTGATCATTAGTACCTACATGTTCAAGTACTATGCATTTATTTTCAACAAGCTCTCTAATGAAGTGATGGCAGATGTCAATATGCTTAGTTCTAGAATGTTGTACCGGATTCTTGGAAATATTAATAGCACTCATGTTATCACAAAAGAGAGTGAGAGTACCTTGGTTGAATCCGTAGTCTACTAGCATTTGCTTCATCCATAGGAGTTGTGTGCATCCACTCCCCGCGGCTATGTATTCGGCATCGGCCGTGGACAAGGAAATTGAGTTTTGCTTCTTGCAAAACCAAGACACCAAGTTGTTGCCTAGAAAGAAGCAACCGCCCGATGTGCTCTTTCTATCATCACAATTTTCTGCCCAATCCGCATCACTAAAGCCTACAAGACTAGCATTAGTGTCAAAAGAGTACCAAATCCCATAGTTGGATGTCCCATTCACATAGCGAATGATTCTCTTTACGGAAGAGAGATGGGACTCCTTAGGATCCGCTTGGTAGCACACACACCCACACTAAAGGAGATATCGGGCCTACTTGCGGTCAAATAGAGCAAGCTACC
This sequence comes from Acer yangbiense, assembly GCA_008009225.1. Classification (NCBI taxonomy): domain Eukaryota; kingdom Viridiplantae; phylum Streptophyta; class Magnoliopsida; order Sapindales; family Sapindaceae; genus Acer; species Acer yangbiense. The sequence goes on along the minus strand of CM017773.1, from coordinate 23,370,645 downwards.
TATCATGCCACGATATAACGTTTGTTCCACACTTTTACCACTAGCATCCTTGCTTAGCTTCAAAGTGGTACTCATGGGTGTATTACAATGTTTGGCATTCTCTAAACCAAACTTCTTCACTAGGTTTTTGGCATATTTGGCTTGGGTTATGAAAATCCCATCATCTAATTGCCTAATTTGCAAACCTAGGAAGTAACTAAGCTCACCAACAAGACTCATCTCAAATTCATGAGACATGACATCAACAAATTGTTGGACCTTGGTGTTGTTGGTGGAGCCAAATACAATGTCATCAACATAGATTTGAGCTATAAATAACTCATCTTTGTTTCTCTTGATGAACAAGGTCTTGTCAACACTACCTCTTGTGTAGTCATTGTCAACAAGAAATTGAGTGAGGCGCTCATACCAAGCCCTCGGTGCTTGTTTCAACCCATATAGAGCCTTCTTGAGGCGATAGACATGGTTGGGGTGGTGTGCATCCACAAACCCCTTGGGTTGTTCAACAAACACTTCCTCTTGCAAGAAGCCATTGAGGAAGGCACTCTTGACATCCATTTGGTGCAATTTGAACTTGTGCACACAAGAAATGGACAAGAGAAGCCTAATGGACTCTAAACGGGCAACGGGAGTAAATGTCTCCTCAAAGTCGATACCCTCAATTTGAGAGTACCCTTGTGCTACAAGTCTAGCCTTGTTTTGCACTATGTTGCCATCCTCATCGGATTTGTTCCTAAATATCCATTTAGTGCCTATGACATTAGTGGTCTTAGGCCTAGGAACTAGAGTCCAAACCTCATTTCTTTCGAATTGGTTTAGCTCTTCTTGCATGGCAAGAACCCAAAATTCATCATTTAAGGCTTCTTTAACCTTTTTGGGTTCAATTTGAGAGGTGTAGCATGTGTAGCTAATAAGATTAGCAAGTTGACGTCTAGTCCTAACACCCTCATTAACATCTCCAATAACATCTTCTTTGTTATGGAACCCATGGAGCGGGTTCATTAGAGTCCAAGAGAGAGACTCTAGTAGTGGGTTGTGTGACTTCATCATTTTCATTAGATGTCCCAACATTGGGAGTCACCACAACCCTCTCCAAAGGAGAAACATCACTAAAAATAACCTCCTCCTCATGATCATTTGACTTGAGCCTAGTATCATCAAATACGACATTGGATGATTCCATAACACTTAGAGTCTTTAAATTGAAAACTCTATAGGCTCTACTATTCAAGGCATAGCCAATAAAAATACCCTCATCACTCTTAGCATCGAATTTGCCAAGTTGATCACGGTCATTCAAAATGTAGCATTTGCTTCCAAAAGTGTGGAAGTAGCTAACATTTGGCCTCTTGCCTTTCCATAACTCATAGGAGGTATTTCTAGTACCGGGCCATAGGAAAACACGATTCCCTATATAGCAAGCAGTATTGACGGCTTCGGCCCATAGGTTCCTAGGGATATTGTTGCTAAGCAACATCACACGGGCCATCTCTTGAAGGACCCTATTCTTCCTCTCAACAACTTCATTTTGTTGAGGTGTCCTAGGAGCCGAGAACTCATGGGAGATGCCTAAGCTATTGCAATAGCTTTCAAATGAGGCATTCTCAAATTCCCTCCCATGGTCACTTCTAATCCGTTTTATGCTTTTAATATTAGAATTCATCTCATTTTGTATTTTATTACAAAGCATTTTAAACTTATCAAAAGTTTCGGATTTTTCTCTAAGAAAATATGTCCATGTGAACCTAGAGAATCATCAACACAAACAAAAATGTATCTCTTTCCACCCAAACTTTCGGTTTGCATGGGACCCATGAGGTCCATGTGGAGAAGCTCAAGAGGCTCCTTGGTGGTGAGATACTTACCCTTTTTGTGCATGCTTTTAGTTTGCTTTCCTTGTTGGCAAGGTCTACAAACACCATTGGCTTTCTTCCCAAGCTTAGGGAGGCCATGCACACAATTGAACTTTCCAAGGGTCCGTAGATCCCTAAAGTTCATGTGGCCAAGTCTTTCATGCCACAACTCAATTTGCTCATCCATGGACACATGATTAGATACAATACTAGCTTCAAGACAATAACAATTGTTGCTAGATCTCATGCCTTTCAACAAGGTTTGTCCATCGGGTTTTAGGATAGAGCAATAATCTTTAGAAAACAAGACGGAATATCCTTCATCACTAAGATGTGAAATGCTTATTAAATTGGCTTTCAAGCCATCAACAAATAAAGCATTGGATAAGGAGGGTAGTCCGGGAACGAAAATGGTTCCTTTACCTACAACATTTCTTTTGGATCCATCACCAAAAGTGACATTTCCACCTTCCTCCATAACAAGAGTCTCGAAGAAACTCTTGTTTCCTGTCATGTGCCTAGAGCACCCACTATCCAAATACCAAAAATTAGAAGAATTTGCCTTCAAGGCTATTTGTGCAACATGGCAAACATTTTTATTCTTTCTAATCCACTTAGCAACAATTTTAGATTTCTTAGTGGTCTTTGGTACATGTGCTCTACTATTCCTAGGATCATGCAAATCAATATTGTTATTCCTAGGAACATGCATCTTGGCTCTATTCTTTCTCTTTTCTATCATGCTTCGTGTTCTACACATTTTAATATATTGAAAGCAATTTGGTCTAATATGACCATCACAACCACAAAAGTGACGAATAGGGATGAAAAAAGGAATCATACCTCGTCTTTGTGCATGTATGGGAGCTTGTCCATGTCTTTGTGGATAAGTGGGTTCAATCCATCTTCATTGTTGAACCAGTCTAGGTTGATTCCAAGCTTGAGGTTGCATGATAGGTCTCCTTTGTGAGCCATTTGTGGAGGAATGTTGGCTTGAGGGACCCTAGGGGGTTGAGCTTGAGGTTGCCTTCTTTGCCCCATCTTCACTTGTGCATTTGAGCATTGTCCTACTTCTAATTTCTTCTTAGGAGCTTGCACCAATGAAGCATCTTTACTCCCCAAACTCTTAACAAAAGTGGTCTTCTTGGAAGTGGAAGTCTCCATATCATCTTCAAACCCGAGACCTCTCTTGTCACTTGGGCTCTTTCCAACACCAAGTAAATGATCAAGCTTCTTGGTGCTGGAACCTATCCTAGCCAAGGACCCTTTAACTTCTACAAGTTCCCTCTTCAAGCCTTCTTCACTTCTCTTGGATAAGTCTAACTCCTCAATTAACTTATCCTCTCTCCTCTTCAATCTTTCCACTTGTTCACTTAAGTGGTCATTGTGAGCCGAAAGTTCAAGGTTCTCTTCTCTCAACCTCTCAATCTTTCTTGTGCTTTTAATTGCTAAATCATTGAACTCGGCATGGTATTTAGCAAGCACCTTTTGCTCCACAAATTTCTTTATGGAATTAGAAGAGAAGTCACTTTCTTCTTCACTAGAGTCAATTTCCTCTTGACTCATTTCCTCTCTCTCACTAGCACTTTTGCTCTTGTGAGATGAGGCAAAAGCTAGAAAGTTAGCCATGAGCTCTTCTTCACTTGAAGTCTCATCTTCCTCATTGGAGCCATCACTACTCCCACTCCAAGTGGCGGCCATCACTTTGTCCTTCTTCTTTTCATTGTGATTAGCACATTCGGGGGCAAAGTGACCAATCCCACCACATTCAAAGCATCGGACCCCTTTCCTTTCGGTCCTCTCTTGTCTAGGCTCAAACTTCTTGAAGGAACCTTTTTTCTTCAAGTCTTGTCCTCTTGACCCAAATCCCTTCTTCTTCTTGAACCCCATAACCTTATTAAACCTTTTCACGAATAAGGCAAGGCCTTCATCCGAGTCATGCTTTGCCTCCTTTGCATCCTTATATGCTTTCAAAGCTATTCCTTTAGACTTTTTAGGAGGAGTAGTGGTGCTAGGAGCCTTCCTAGACTCATATGCAAGGAGACGTCCAATTACCTCACTTGGCTTCATATCCATGTAGCCACTATTTTCTTCTATGGCCGTCACCTTTGATTCAAACCTATCGGGGAGAGATCTCATAATTTTTTGCTTGACTCTCCTATCCGAATACAGGTCTCCGAGTTGATGGCTTTGATTTACAATGTCCATCAATTTGATTTCGAAGTCATTGAAGCATTCATCCTCTCCCATCATAAGTAGCTCAAATTGAGTTTGGAGGACTTGAAGCTTGGACTCATTCACCACCTCGGTTCCCTCATGTGCAACTTGAAGGATGTCCCATGCCACTTTTGCAATCTGAGTATTCTGAATAAGCTTGTATTGATTCTCATCCATTGCACACATGATGGCATGCATAGCCTTCCTATTCCATTTAGAAGCCTCAAACTCTTGCGCATTCCATTGCGCCTTAGGCTTCAAAACTTCTTCTCCTCCACCACCGGGAGTCATCTTGGGTAGATCATATCCGTCTTCCACCGCCATCCATGCACGGTCATGAATTTGGCATATGTAGGATTCCATCTTCCCTTTCCATTGGGAATAGTTCAAACCGGTAAGAAGTGGAGGCCTTGTGCTAGAAGCACCTTCGTGGCCACCACCATTTCCACCGTTTCCACTCATAGTGTTTATGAATGAATGAAATGAATGCAAATGTATGAATGATCAAAAATCACACAAAATGCAAAACACACCAAAAAAAAGCAAGGATCACCTAAGTATGTCTAGGAACCCGCTCTGATACCAATTGAAACAAATTAACGCACGGTGTGTATAAAACTATCTAGAGGGGGGTGAATAGATTTTAAGCTTTTTACCCAATTTTTCGTGTTAGTCCAAATTACGAAATTACCCCTAAATAGATAAAGCAATAAATCAAGTATAAAATACGGAAATTAAATAAGACTTGATTTTTACGTGGAAACCCTCACGGGAAAAACCACAGGCTAGTAAGTAAGCCACACTCGAACCTCGAATCCACTAAATGTGTAAAACGATTAGAACCTAATCCTGGAAGTAATCACACACCTACCTAATCCCGGTATGAGTGAACCTAGTCCAATTTGCTTGCGATCTAAGCAACCTAATCCCGGATGCTACACACAAGACTTACTTTCTCTATGAAGAGAATAACAACCCTAAGTGAATATATGAATATTCAAAATGCAACATAGAGCAAGGGAAACCCTATATGCTTATCTAAGATGATTAATATGCAATTAGAGCAATCATAGATATCAAAACTAAATGACATGTCAAATCAAATAGTTTAACTAATCAAGATTAAGCACAAAACCTAATTAGCTTTCACAATACAACTTCTCAAACATACATCATACTAATCTCAACCTTGTATTCAAAGTATATAAAATAACATACAAGTAATTTAAATGAGATTGCTTGTTAAGAGAAACACAAAATATGTAAGATATTAGTGAAAAGCTTACCAAGCAAAGTATGATGAAGAATCCATGCAAGATGTCATCTAGATGATCAAGGATGATGCTAGATGATGATTGATGATCATGAAAAAGTGTTTGAGTAAACTAAAAATGAGTTCTTTGGAATTTTTCTTCTCTTTGAAAAATATCCTAAGTATGGAATCTGAATATGAACTCTTGTGATTGACCTAAAGTCAAAGTGGCATATATATAGGAGGCTAAAACAAAGTGTGGTCGTTTTTGAAACAAATATTGCACGGTGTGTATAAAACAATCTAGAGGGGTGGGTGAATAGATTTTAAACTTTAATACCCAATTTTCGCATGTATGTCAATATTACGAAAATGCCCCTAACTAGTCAATATAAATATCAAGTGTAAAAAGTGCGGAATAATAAATGACACAAGATATTTACGTGGAAACCCTCACGGGAAAAACCACGGGCTGTTATGTGCGCCACACACGAACCTCGAATCCACTAATTGAAATGATTACAACCTAATCCCGGTCTCATGATCTAATCCCGATCAATAATCATCACAACTACCTAACCCCGGTATAAGTGGACCTAGTTCGATTGCTTGCGAATTAAGTAACCTAATCCCGGTCACAACACAAGACTTAATTCTCTAAGAAGAGATTATACAACCTATGTGAATATATAAAATATCCAAAATGCAATTAAGAGCTAGGTTACTCTATATGCTTATCTAGGATAGTGAATATGCAATAAATTCAATCCTAGATATTAAAAGCTAGATGACATGTCAAATAGCTTAGCTAAACATAGATTAACAAAACCTAGATAGCTATCAAAAATACAACACTCAATCATGTCAACACAACAATCTCTAATTTGTATCTAGAATATATTCAAGAGCATGCAAATAATATAAGAGATGTCAATGATAAATAAAACACTAATTATGTATGATAATAGTGAAGAACTTACCAAAGAATATGTGTTGACCAAAACCCATGCAAGCAAGCATCCTAACTAAGCTAGAAAATGCTAGATGATATTTTGATGCATATGAGAATGGTTTTTGAGTGTTAAAAAGGTGTTCTTGATTTGATTTTCTCTCAAATGTCTCTCTTTGAAGTTTAGGGTTCTTAGAGTTAAAGAACATGAATTCTGAAAATGAGAAAGTGTGATATTTATAGGCATCAAGAACAGGGCATGTGAAAAGACAAGTTTGCCCTCGAAACGCACCGTTCGGCGGTTTCAATCGGCGGCCAGGCCGCCGATCATGCCCGCCGAATTGAGCTCGTGAAGAACAGAGCATAAACGGCGGTTCATTCGGCGGTTTCGTGACCGCCGATCCCAACCGCCGAATCAGACCCGAGAGATCGAAATTGATCAGGTATGAATGGCGGTTTCGAACGGCGGTCGTGACCGCCGATCGTGACCGTAGAATTGCTCCTAGAAGCAAATGGCGGTTCCATTCGACGGCCAGGCCGCCGATAATAACCGCCGATCACCAACAGAGGTGAAAACCAAGGAGAAGCCAAGGGCATTCTCCGTGGGCGGTCTTCACGCAAAACCAAGCACATTCTAGTGCATGCGCGGACGTTTCCGAACACTATCGGGAAACGAATTACAAGACACATAAATACACAACAAGATATAACAATCAAAGTGCTAGTGTGTAATGTGACATATGAAGAGAATGCACACAAATGTAAGAATGCAAAGGGTGTGTGTGCTTCTAAATCTCTTCAAAGAAAGTTAAGCACTAGAAGTATACCTTTGGAGTGCTCGTCCCTTGAGGTCTTGAAAGGGCCTTTGAGAATGATTCTCAATCATCTAAACTACCCTTACATACAAACCCCAATACGTGGTTTGTCCACGAAATAAGCCAATCAAAGAATGGGAATCCTTACAGTTTTGATAAGTTTGCCTCAAATTTGCCTTGGGCGCTGTACGTAGAGCGCCTCTTGTACAGCTCCCCAACTCTGTTCTCACGGGAAAACAGAGTGGCGCTGTACGTAGAGCGCTTTGTACAGCGCCTGTACAGCGACCCAACAGCGACCGAATTAAATCGATCAGGTCTAAACAGCGCTCAATGGGCGCTGTTTGTACAGCACTTCTGTAGAGCGCTTGTGGGAGCGCCCAATGCCAAAATGCAATCCTAAGTCTAAGCATGACAAGGCAATTGGATATGCAAGATGCAATCAAACTAACATGCAAGAAGAGATGTTAATGAACATTAAAGCACACAAATAAGACACACAACATACAAGGATAAAACATATGCATGAGTTGTGAGTGTGTGCAACTATCTCTTCAAAACAAGTAAGCACTTAGAGTATTACCTTTGGAGTGTTTAACACCTGCAAGGGCCTTGAGCTAGAACACATTCCTGAGCTACCCTTACATGATCCCCACATATGGTTTGATCACGAAATAAGCCAATTAAAAACTACGGGAATCCTTACACATCTCCATATCCAAGCTTCTGAGATGTTACTGAAATAAGGATATTTGGCAGACTGACACCGAACATCGTTCAGACTTTGGAAACCATTCTAGATACAGTTGTTTTATGAGGAACATGTCTCCAAGTTGATGTCTTCCAACATCGTTCAGACTTTGGGAATCATGCTCGATACAGTTGTTTTATTAGGAACATATCTCCAAGTTGATGTCTTCCAACATCGTTCAGACTTTGGGAACCATGCTCGATACAGTTGTGTTGAATTTAGTTCAATTAATTGTGTTGTTTAATTCGTGTTGGAGTTGAATGACTTATTCACTAAAATCGTGCATGCTGGAATTGAATAAATTGAATTAAATAATTGAATCAAAAAAATAAATATGTTATGTACATCAACTGTATAACAGAGAACAACCCATATATACATCAGCTACACAACACTGTTGTGTAGCGAGTTACAATAAACCTCCACAGCCATCTTCTCCCTGATGGTGCCCATATCCTCTTCCGTCCAGTCGAAGTCCTTCATATTTGCTAGCAAGTACTCTATCAATCTCAAAGTATAGGCACCACAGTTACCGCTGCAAATCACCAAATGAACAACCATTAAACTGGAATTTTATTAACACCTACTGGGATAGAATAAAATCTTGAAACAGTCATACCCCTGATGTTGTTGGTGTAGGGAAAAATACGGTCAACGCAGCGGAAGCGAGACTAAAAAATGAGTTTAGTATATTTTAAAATTTTTCCTTTGATGAACCTTAACCCTTTTAATTAATTAAACATACATATAAAGTAACAAAAAGTAGAATATCTTTTGTCGTGTGATCCGATTGACTTACGTCGATGGTAATCCGCAAGATCTTCAATCCTATCACGAACGTGAATCACCTAGGAGCGTGGTCACCATTTTCTTTGAATTGCGTATCTGAGAATGGACAAACAAACTTTCTTTTTCTTATTGTTAGTCACAAAACAACCAAAAGACTACAAAGATTATTCCGATCACTTTTGAGTTCTCAATCTAATGATCGAAACTCGCGTGAACCTAATTCAATGTTATACACACAAGCCTATTGATGAATAAGCAATTAGTGTACTATCAAAAGAATAATCTCTTCTCTCTTTTTTGTCTTGGCCGAATAATCAAACACTTTTCTATGAGTATGAGAAGAAGAAGAAATTGATCTAGTAAACTCTAGGGGGTGGCCGAACCCTATATGATTGCTTATATAGGGTGGCCGAATTTCACTTCTCTTTTTCTTTAGGGTTGCCGAAATCTCCTTGTGACTCTATTAGGGTTGGCCAAAAATCCTCTACAAAAAGGATTTGTGCTTTACCCTAATTCCCATCAACTTTAGACTCCTAACCCTAATACAACTCATAAGTGTTTTTATTCTTTTTATTGACTTAATAAAAGACTTTCCTATTTGATTAAATAAATAAAACTTATTATTTATTTTCTTACCAAATAAGTCTTTTACCTTTAGTATAACTCTAGGAAATATATTTCCTGATCAGAAAAAGATTTTGTTTCTTAATTAAATAATTAATTAATTAATTAATTAATTCTCATTTAATCAAACAATAAAATAAAATAATATTTTTGACTAAAAATTTAGCCTTGCCGCCCCACATTTTATATATGGGTCAAATATTATTTTCTTATTTTATTTAATCCATTAGACTTTAAATAAAAAGCCCACATGTGAACCAGACTCATTCTTACTAAAAGAAACAAGCCCACATGCCTTTCATTAATATATTAATATAATTGATCAGCCCATTAAACAAATAATGTGCAAATTATATTCTTAATATATTAAATGCAATTCTAGATGGATCCATAAATTGATCCGGTAGAATATATCAATTGATCCATGTAAGTCCGTGTGGATTGGGGATCTTAGCGAGCTATCTAAATTTAAGCTTCAATAGACATAACATAATCACAATCAACAAATGATTCACTTAGGTCTGATCCATTAATTTTAACTCATTCCACTAAAGAGCTAAAATTGAACTCTTAAATAAAGATAGAATAAGAAGATGTTCCTCATTCATACCCTAGACAATCATGTTAGAGATAGTGTATCCTCGTGATTAATATCAGTAATCGCCAAGAGTTCATAGACCGCCTATAACTCTCCAAGTTACCATATTTACTCATATGACCACGTTTTGAACTTGGATATTTTGACTTGTCCAGAAGCCATGTTTTCAATAGTCACTATCGAAAACTCAACGTTGAGATTTAATATCCAATTACCTCAAAACATCCATATGATGATATTATACTCTCATTTAATAAATGGAGCCACGATGTCCATATCTATAAATGAAGTCCTCTATCGATTAACAAATGAATATCACCAAACTATCGAGGATAGACTATGCTATATAATCGTACTTATTGATAACTCAAATGATATCACTTGCAACCATAAGTCCATCATTTATCTCAGGATTAAGATAGACTCTCCGATTGTCCTGATAATGAAAAGACTATTATCTATTGACGGTTCTAGATAAAGCTTTTCATTGTGATCCAATTCAATGCACCTAGTGCATTAGATTCTTTTACTCGAAGACACTCCGATGATTTTAGACTCATCATATCTCATTTGATCCCACTCAAATGCTAGCAAAAGAATTCTACAATTTTAACAAGATAAAGGTGCCCAACATTTAACTTAAATTGTGAATATTATTCAAGACTAACTAAAGAATTGTGTCTACCTCATACATATCCAGATGTACGAACAATTCTTCTTTTCTCATAGTCTTTAGACCTTATGATTATTTACTTTGAAAATTATATTATTAAACTATAAATGCTATAAGATTTGTTAAACCAGAAATCACTTTATTAATATGAAAAAGATTGTCAATTACAATATTACACTCTTGCTATTGAGCATAATCCTAACAGTTGGGGCACCCCATGTCTTCCATCTAGGATGCTCATCCGAAAGGGACTCTTCAAAAATTTATACGTCACATCATCCTCCATTCTGCTATTGTGAAACCGGACCTGATGCAACATCGAGGAAATAAACCAACGTAGGCACCCGACCTGCTTCAGCCTGTAGTCCCATGTAACCTCCTGTCTGAACGGGTCTAATAGGTAGATCTTCCCCTCTTTGAGACTAACGCTGGCCAGTACCCAATGCGCCCGTCCAAGGTTGCAAGGCATCAGAACCTGTACGTGTTGCAACATAGTCTTATGTGTCCGAAATTAAAACATAATATATTACATTTTATAACCATGTAATTGGAACCCTTACATAATCAACCTCGTGCCATGGCCGGGTTCCGGTCGGGAGAATTCCTCGGACCGTCTTCAGGTCTTCATTGGGCCACGTGTGTTTCAGCAACTTCCAGTCGGCAGGGGGTTTGCCCACAACCCCACAGCCAAAATTTTGCTGCCACTGAATTTCTAAGTATGACTGTACATAGAAAAATAACCGCAACATTAGGTAACACATCAATACACAAATGAAAACCTTTCAATACAGAAACTTACATAGAACTGTGAATCCAGTAAGTTGACCCTCTGACTGTAGACAAAGGGGTATGCTAGTTGACGCTTCCGTAGAATCGTCAAGTACGCGTCGATGTGCTGACAATGTAAACATTTTATATTATTAGGAATCTACCATTACTCATACAAACTTATACAGACAATTAAAGTAATGAACATACCGATTCCTCCAACTCCATGAAGTTGGTCTGCAACCGTTGGAACCAAGGTACATCAACAGGTAAAGGTAGATCCACATCACGTCTGCATAATTATTGAACAAGTTAGACAACCAAGTAATAATAATAAAATATTGTAAAATGAACGCTTATACTTACGTTTCCCCCGTCACGTTCCTCTTGTAGGCTTTGTACACTGCAATGTGGTCGGGATCTAACAAATCGTGGGGCCTGAATACATGTGCCAATGTCGGTGGCCTTGTCCTCGGCTTCTTTGGCCAAGAGGGGTCTATGTATGGGGACATCAACATCCAACCTAGCTTGCGAACACGCGGTACCGTAGGGGAAGTACGGTCCCGACCACTAGGCTCCATTGAGGGGTGTGGTATGAGGAGGGACTCTACCTCTGTCGATCACTTTGAGGATGGACCCGGTGTGAGGAAGAACTCTCCCTCCGTATATCGGTATGAGGATGGCTGCGGTGTGAGGAGGAACTCTCCCTCCGTGTATGGGTCTGAGGAGGGGTGCGCTATATGGATGAACTTTCACTCCATGTATCACTTTGAGGAATGGGGGGTTGCGCCGGGATCGCTTCAAGGGTCGCACTGCACTGGGGTCGACGACCGGAGGTGGGGTGCGCTGTAAGGACGGACTCTGTCCCGGTGGTAGCTCTGATCCACCAGGTGCCACCCATGAAACCAGTGCTGTCTTTGTACCGGCAGTGCTGTCAAGTAAACCCGGAGGAGGTACCTGCTCCAATACTGCTATCTCTGTACCACCAGGTACCTCCTCTCGTTCTGTCGCACCTTGACCCCGCTGATCGGATACTGTGTCCATAGTATGACCCTCTGCAGTAGGTGGCTACCCATGTCTGCTCCCTGGGTCTGACCAATACCTGTCCTGCCTGTGGGACTAAACTCTCCGTGATGGTCATCGAATGGTGGGTTATCAAATGGTGGACCATCCATACGGGACTGCGGCATCAGACCCTGCAGCGCACGGATCATATCCAACAACTCCTTATGCTACGTATCTCATGTCTCATCACTCTTTTTGACAGCAGCCATCACATCCTCCCATAAAGATCGGATTGCATCCATCACTTCAGCGATTTTATGGTCCCAGCCCTGAAAGGATTTCACACTCTATTAGTACTAAAATCGTTCAGTCGATTGAAATTAAATAATGCGGTTGTAAGGTTCTCATTTGTTGATTGGCTCATTTCGTGGACAAACCACATGTTGGGGTTCTTTGTAAGGGTAGCCTAGGTATCGGTTTTATTGTTCAAAGCCCTTTTGAAGACCTTGTGTTGATAAGCACCAAAGGTAAATTTCTATATGCTTACTTGTCTTGAAGAGATAGTTGCACACACTCACAACTCATGCATATGTTTAATCTTTGTATGTTGTGTTTCTTATTGTTGTGCATTAATGCTTATTTTCATCTCTTCTTGCTTGTTAGTTTGTTTGCTTATTGCATTGCCCATTGCCTTGTCTTGCATAGCATTGGAATTCTTGCATTGCAAAAGGCGCTGTTCAAAGCGCTCTACAAAGCGCTGTTCTGAACAACGCCCACATGACCTAATGCAAAAATGGTCATTTTAATGCATCAGGTCTGATGCATCTTGTTTAGGCGATGTACGAGCGCTGTACACAAGCGTTGTTCGTACAGCGCCCGATCAAGACCTGATTGCAATTGTATTTTAAATGCATCAGGTCTGATGCATTTTGGGTAGGCGCTGTACGAGCTCTATACAGAAGTGCTATTCGTACAGCGCCACTCTGTTTTCCCGAGAGAACAGAGTTGGGGCGCTGTATAGAAGCGCTCTACGTACAGCGCCCAAGGCAAATTTCAGGCCAACTTATCAAAACGACCACACTTTGTTTTGGCCTCCTATATATATGCCACTTTGACTTTATGTCAATTAAGAGAGTTCATAGGAAGAAGAAGGTAAGTACTTTATTTCCTTCCTCCGAGTGTCCTTGCTTGTCTGGTAGTTGAATGGAGAGCAAGAGAGAGATAAGGCAGACATGCAGCCAGGGAAGCGGATGATAGACCTGCAGAGGCGATCACTTGGATTCGGTATCTCATTGAGGGCGGCTTAATGAAAGGCTGCGGGCTCCGCCGGGGCCTACTCGCTCGAATCGCCCAACAGATCGGGATTCAGGAAGGGAATTGAGTCGAGACCAGCAGAAGCTTATCAGGTTGATGCTAGCTCATTGGATCCAGGAGAGGAAGAGACAGACACAAGGCTTTGGTGAAGGGTCGAATGGCATCGCTTCCTTTTGATGGATCGAGGAGAGGTATTCACTTCGAGGGTTCAATGCAGCTAGAGAGTAGATTACAAACAACTAAATCATTGATCATCAATGAATCAATGACATTCATCCTTCATTTCCTCTCCATTTCCAATTTCCAAAGTTCCATTCCATCACTCAAGCTTTTCACAAAATGGTTGTTGATTCCTACAACATTAATTGTTGGAGTATCTCTTTAATTCTTGTCATTTCCATTTCTAGTTATTAATTCAAAATCTATCTCAAACCAAATGGATTTTATGTTTTCTTGCACTAGTTAGACTAACTTAGAGTAGATTACAAATAAATTATTAAAAATCAGATCCTTGTTGACGATCACTTGCTTGCCGTATATATTAATTTCATATTTTAAGTATGGTTGCAACTTGCAAGCGGTAAACAAATTGGTTTTCTTAGTAAAGTATTCTTCGTTTTAATGTGTGAAAAACGACCCATCATATTGTCACTAACAGCTAAATTGAAAATGAAAATTTCAATATCATGCATTGTGCTAAATATAATAAAACACCCATCACATTAATATAAGTTTTCACCATTGTCTTTAGGTCACAAAAGATCTTCTTGGGGTCCAAAGATGTGCCTCCAAAAGAGACGGGAAACTAAGGCCCCGTTTGATTTTTTGTCTGAAGACTGAACAGTGCTGAATGTTATTAAAGACTGAATAGTAACTGAAAACTGAAAAACATGTTTATTTTTTTTTCATTGAAAACTGAATAAGACAATTATACTTTTTAAGGGATTCAAGACGAACTCACTTTATCTTGCATGTTATCTTCTTTTTAAAAAGCCATTAGCCCCCATAAAGAACTTCCTCACTAATAATACGAAACGAAACGCGTAAACTTGGAACGAGTCTTTCACTATGATTATTATTGCATAGGATTTTATGCATTAGTTCATTGCGTATAGTCATTTTTTATATTTTTTTTCTTACAAACACTAAAAATGAGATTTATAGAATGCTCGGGAAACTCTTAATTGGCATACAAGCTGTGGTTACACAATATACCAATACGAAAATCAATAAAAGAATATAAACATCGCAGCATACAGACAAGCAAAACTGCTAGACACTACATGAGAAATGTTATACATTGCATTAAAATTAAAGCACTATTAGTATATCAGCTAAAGATGAGAGTTTTAATTACAGTATACTAACCCTAAATCTGTTGCACAGTAAATGCACTAGAGAAGAGAAATCACTTCACCAAACTCTGGCATTCTTGCGAGGCAATTGCACCTGTTTTCAGAATACTATTTGGCAATTGCACTATCATTTACAAGAATAGCATATTATGGCAGTGATCTAAGAAAATGCTCAAGAGATTGCTCTCAATATTATATTACTCTCACTTTCTACAGAGGTTCAATTGTGCCACTTTTAAGTCTCTCCATGCGAGCTTGAAGCCCAGACAACGCCTTCTCATCCATAGGAAGAACTGTACTCTGCACAGGATTCTCCACACCAGGACTAGAGAGTCCGTGATTTAAATTGTCATTTAAATTTACTAAAGGCCTAGCTCCGGTATCTAGGTTCCCAGCTGCTGCCGCTAGTTGCATGCTCTTCATCCTCTCTCTAATTGCATCTAGCGTCCCACTAGTTACTGCAGTTTCAAAAATACCTCCAACTGTTAGGTATTCTTTATGAGTATGAACAAACTGATATTGTAAAACAAAAAATTAGAGCATTTAGTGTACCTCCACTCATAAATCTTTCATTTCGTTGGTCCCCCAGTAAATTCTCAGAGGAAAGACCTCTTGTAGCAATGGAGGCTCGGTTTTCTTCAGCATATGATGGTGGTAAACTAAAATTTGTTGCCTCGGATTTTACATTCAGTAATTTTGCATCATTTAAGGCATTAGAATGTACAGGGGAAAGAGGTGCAAATTCAGGGGAAGAGACATTTAACGCTGCTGGAGGAGGGGTTGATATTGGCACACTAGAAGGCGTCCTCCCAGCCGCTGCATTCTTCTCCATCTGAAATAGCAATTACAAAGTATTCATTAGCATACATATCTTAGATGACCCATTTTACCTGGCACTTTTGAACGTAAAATAACAGTATATATACCTGGGCTAAACCATCTCTAATGTACGTACGAAAAGCCTCACTAGCATTCTGGAGTTGAGAAAATATATCAACCTGAAATAAACATTACAGATAAAGTTCAATTTAAACGGAGAAAAAGGAAGATAAATCAAACAAATGGAAACAATTGTAACTCACTTACCTTGGGGTACAGTTGAGTAATGCGATATAGTTCATATAGACCAATGGTGCATGTTTGTTTGTCACCAATTTTCTTAAATATTGCAGCAAGTTCTTGCTGCAAGCAGAATATATCCGATGTATATCATAAGAGTCACAATTGGAGGAAAAGAGGAAGGAGATAAAAACAGTACAAAACATTTTACAATGGACAACCACAGATAAATTATAGAAGATTAAACCACAATAAAAAGTAATACCTTCAACTGGGCATCAGCAGAATTAGTGGCAGAAGATGGATTGTTGGCAGCAGAATCACCCCAGTGTGTTTGACCAACAGGCCCAGTTGATGTCAACATTCTTGCTGCGGCTAAAGTCTGTCCAAGTAAAAATTTATTAACCAGAGAAAAAAAAGAAAAAGAAAAAGCCCCCTTTATTTTCAATAGAAGCAACGATATACTGTTTTTACAATTTTATTACCTCGAGATTAAGATCGATGTAGGCAAGTATAATTGGTTGAGGTTTCATGTCTATTGGAACCATTGAAAGGTGACCCTTTATTGCAGCTCCACGAAGCTTAACAAGTTCATGTAGAACAGTTTTCACCATACGCAATGGTTTGTCATCAGCTCCAGCTCTTTGGAATTCACATTACATAAAGCAAAGAGAAATAGAAAAGAAATTATTTAATACACATTACAAATCTAACTGTGCATCAAGCAATGCACACCAACCCCCATCCTATAAAATCAAAAATGTAATAAATATTCTAACTCACAAGATGAAGTTAAACAAAATACCTTCTTCTAATTTCTTCCATACCCAATTCCTGCAAGTATACATGAATGCTTTGAAGGATACGATCAAGATCGACATCATAAATAGTGTTTTGAAGAACCTGAACCACAGAGAAGCAATTATCACATATCTAGACATAACACAAACAAATCAACATTAACAAACACTCATAGATGCAGATGCACCAAGAATGGATGATTACCTTAGTCAATTTGATAAGGCATTTTACAACCAGATCAGAAAACCTCTGGTTTCTGGCAGCAAAGCTCTCATTGGATGCAGACAAAGGCCACCTTGAGGGATCCAATGGACGCAAGAGATTAATTAAGACAACAAAGGATGACGTTCGATCCGCATTATCCTGTATGAAATATTACTAGTGAATTAAGTAGAAACACATGAAAATATGCTAGATGCAATCCTTTCGAGAGTAAATTTTTACCAGAATCTTGAGCATTAGCACATTTAGAGCTTTCAAAAGTTGGCTGCCATCATCCATATGAGGAACCCGTTCATCCAAAAGCCAAAGTAAGAGCTCAGAAATGAGACTGTCAAGAGTACTCTCCTTGACAGCATAAGCAAGCCTTCTATTTTGAAATGTCTGCAGCCAAGCACAACTATTAGCATGTTATAAAAAAATGATACCAAGACTTTCAATGTCCATTTCTACAAGTATTAGGATAAAAAGAGCTCAAATGAAAAATAATTTTGGATTGTAAACCTACCTGCATAAGTGTGTTGAGAACATATTTACAGGACCTTGAGGATGCACCAGCTAAACTGAAGTCAAAAGTCTTGGCTACCTATCATATAAAAGACGAAATAAAAATAAATAAAATAAAATAATTTCCCAAAATATAAAGGTATTAATGAAGATATTTAACAATATATCAGAACAAAAGAAAATAGAGAGGAATCATTGTAATTAAAAGGTAACTCCTTTTTACCTTTTTTGCTAAGCATGAAACAAGTTTATCTGCATCCTTCACAAGATCATCCATTGTACTGCCTTCCGGATCGCTAGTGGCCTGTGCCAACTCATGGCACACAACTTTCATCCCTTCAACAGACTGCAACAAAATATTTAATCTTCAGAACCTTTTTCTGTTTCATTGAAACTGATGCCAACAATTCTTTGATCAAACCATTAAGCCTTCAGTAGTACTGACGATAAACTATGAATATTGATATACTCATTAGATTCAGTAATCTTTTATACGTTCTAAAATCAGACTTCTCCACTTTTTACCATTTTAAAAAAAAATTACCAAAAAAAAATTACATTTTTTTGTTTCTTATTCAAGAGAAAATGAATATTTAGTGTAGTCAACCACAACTCTATAAGAATGAAAGACAATTTGGAAACCTGCTCCGGTGAACCAAAAGAAATAATATCTAGGGCTTCATTCCAGTCTGTGGGGCCACTAACACCAGTATAAGTATTTGACATTAAATGTCCCACCTCCATCTGAACCTCAGGATGACCATAGTTTCTCCTGGCACTGAAATAATATTAGCATCATAGGCTAGAGATATCTTAAACAATAGTTACATCATAATGGAAATGAATTATGCAAACAGTAGAAATTCAAAGGATGGGAAAAACCAATGACCTCAAAAATGTAGGGCCAGAAACAGATTGGGAAACTTCCCCACTTTGCTCTGCTACATCAGACCTGGTAACCATATAATATAAAGTTTAAGAGTTTAAACAAGGTAAACATGCAGCATATTAAAACTTATCTATAATGATTACACTCAGAATTTACTCAATCAAATGCAGACAATAACAACAATGATCATGATAAAACATTTCTAGTTCGTGGACAATTACTTACCGGGGTTCTACTTGGGTCCCTTCAGTATCAGCAACAAATAAAAAAGAGAATTGTTTTTGTTTAATTATAAAAACCGCAACAATAAATGTTATAAATAGCATCACATATTTCATTCATCTTTTTTTCTGATTGAAAGTATTTTAAACTATCAAAAGACGAAAATATTTAGGATAGTGATTCCACTAGACAGGCATCACAACAAGAATATATGAAATACCATTACCTAAGAATAAACCCCAAGTAATGGTACCACATTTCTTTAACTTATCTTCAGTTATATAACAACTATGGAAAAAGACAAAGGCAAATCAATTGAAACAATTACAAAACTAAATAAATATTAAGCTTCACAAGGCAAGAGTAACACAATAACTATAAAGATCAGATGAAATCATGACTGATCAAATGAATTTTGATTTGACAAATAAAACGTGTATACCTTCACAAAAACTGTGATAGAACTTATGATATATCAACCAGAATACTTCTCTTTATTCCACTCATAATTAATTATACAACAGTAATATTTAAGTATGGCAAGAATTAGATGACTAACTACTTAAGGTTTTCACATAGCATCATCAATGCAAAAAATCTAGAGGTCGTTGATTCAACAATGGCAGTAGTCATCAAGCATAACACAACTGAGCAGCGTAAAACCCATATTTACATTTAATAATCAAGACCAGTCACATGAAAAATCAGAAACTCAAATGGAAACACACCCATTTTCCCTGACAGAACGCCTTAAAGCAGCTCTTGCTTCTCCTGGTCGGCCTTCCTTCTTTTTTTCCATCTCTCGGACCTGACATAATACAATGCTCTGAATAAAGAGAACACAGACAGAGACACAGATCGCAGCACAAATAGATACCGACCTTCCACTTAAATCTATCATCTAACATGCTTTTCTGGGCATCTGTGAGCTTGCCGACGTATCTCCAAATGTCCTCACCTAGAAAAATAAGAAAGAACTCAACTGTCAACAATTATGGAAGTACTAGGAAAGTGAAAGATATTTTACTTTTAACACAAAAAAAAACTCTCTTATGAAAATGTGAATCTCTTTCCAAATAGTGCAATTACCAATAGACACACACACACAAACATACAGAAAATTAAAAATTAAAAAAATAAATAAAAAGACAAATAAATAAATAATACAGGCAATATTTAAACTCCCCAAAATTTAACATTATGACTTTAGGGAAATCTAAACTATGTGTTGACATACCTAAAATCTTGTAACCAGTAGCGAGTGCATTTAACGCAGCTTTTCTAAGTTCACCATCTCGTTCCGCTGTCAAGCTTGCAACAATTTGCAAAGATTTTAACTGTCCACTGATCTGTTGAAAAAGGAACTATGTAAGTTTCTCCAAATAAACTCAAAGAGTAAAGAAAGATTAAGTCCTCTTCTAGCACCTCAGCCCCATGATGATCAATCAAGAACCCAACAAGGTCAACACACTCTATCCGAGTACGGTTGTTTTTAGAACGCAAGCCCTCCAAAATGTAAGGAAGCGTTTTTGTCGCAGAATAAAAATGGATGATTTGTTTTGTCAGTTCCCGCATCTTTTCTCTTACTTTCTCAATGTTATGCCCTGACTGCAGTACAAAAACATGATTTGCACATGAGGACAAGTGGGAAATAATTAAACCCTTATTAAAAGTTACACAGACAGAATAGAAGCATTCAAAATGTTGCAAAAACAATACAAACATCATCACACAAGCAACACATGGGAACCCAATGATGCAGCTTCAACTTCAAGCCATGTACTGGAAAGTGAATTATTTTTTTTTTTTAAAGAAACATAAAACTGTATTCAAAGATGAAAATAGGTACAAAAGAGAACTAGTAGTTTAACAAAACAACAAACTGAACAAAAATCAAAGATAAAAGAATTTCAATCAATTAACAACAGCCTACCAATCAAGCATGGTGAAAAATAAAGAATTGTCTCCATATTCTTCAGAAGTAGATGCCTATAGAGAAGCTAAATAATAAGCTTTTTATCTCATAGTTGTCCTCTTAAGCTTAATTAAAAAAAAAAAAAAAAATCCATTCCTGTCCAACCTAAATAACCCATAAAACAGAGAAAGCTGTTTATGGAAAAGAGAATAACTTATATGCAAACAACACATATGCATCCAAAATTTAAAAAACAAAAAAAAAAATTACCTTTTCTACCAAACATGGAAGAAATACAGCTGCTTCTGATTCAGTCAAAGAGTACCCCTCGTCCCTCAATGCATCAAAAAGATCAGGGAGAAAATCCAGCACCTATTTACCCGCAGAACAATGCAAAGTCATTACATCTTGAAATGCAATATCCTTGCAATGTAACAAAGCAAATGGAGACAATTTCTAAAGCTGGAAAAGTATAATACCTTCAACAGGCATGTTGTGTTAGATTTACAAAATTGCAATACAAACCACCTTAAAAGTATATCCAAAACTTCAACAATTTCCTTCCGAATAGATGGAAGCGCCTTCTGCAGCATCTCAATCCCATCAACTTGCTTCTTAAAATCTGTGCTTAGTAAACGTCTATGTAAATCCTCTCTGAAATACTTCAACATATCATTCTGCAACAAAAACACAATCTAGATATATCAACATTCAGTGCTAAAAAAGTAAAACAAGAAATCTTTTTAAGAGTAATTTCTAAAACACCTCAAGATCCTGAATTTGTTCCAACCGTGGTTCTTCAAACTTGAACCTCCGGACAACCATCCTCTCTCTATCCTCCTGTAGATAAAGAAATTCAACTTATCAATTTATTCAACAGTTCATAAAACAACTGCTTCGCATGTCAACCAACAATACCTTATTTGAATCCTTGACATTCAATAGAGCCTGTGACTGGACAGTTATATCTTGAACAGACAAATTTGCCTCTGGCCTCGCACCCTTTGTTGGAATCACTCTCTTTTCAAGTCATTAAACAAAGAATAAATATCCTCACTATAATAAAAAAAAGCATTGTAACTCAACCATGTGAAACATACCGAAGATATGGCCCTATTTCCATGCTTTGACACACCATTGGAAGCAGATTTTGCAACCTTTGAGATATTTTTGGATGTTGGTACCATTGAAATTGCTTTTGCAGATTCAAATGATAATAAGAACTCAATTCAGCACATAGCAAAAACGAAAAGAAAAATGAGAACAATAAGGAAATAAAAGAGTCAAGTTATATAACATTTCACCTTGAGATGCCCCATAAGGTTTCAATCGTTCAAGAATAAGAGCTAAAGCTGGCCCATGTATATCTTTAAGATTCTTTTCAATCTGAAAAATGATTTATACCAACTCAAGATTAAGTTCAAATACTAATATTATCTCATCTGAACAAGAAAAGTCACAACAACATTATAGAAAGACATACTATTTCTTGTCCGCTAACTCTTAAGATTTCAGCAATGCATGATTCTGCTGCTTTCCGAACATCTGATGATTTATCCTAATAAAGATTGCAAGCATTGATGTAGTTCAAAAAGAAAAAAGCAATAATAATATTTGCAACATATGTATCAGGAAAAGATTGGCAAAAGAATATATAGTATTTATCATTCTCAAAAACATTTACCGTCATGGCAGAGCTAGCAGGTTTCAGCAGATGTACAGCATCAGCAAAACTGTTTAGTCCAGAGAGTTGCCTAGACAACCAATCAAAGAGATCTTTACGTCCTTCTGCGCCAAGCTTAGCATCTGTTAATGCTGATGTAATGTATGGGACCTACAACAACAGAATCCACATAAATACCTGATAACAAGATTTTGGAGTGGGTCAAAATAAGGTGTGATAAACAGTTACCATTTTATCAAGATGAACAGCAGCAAGCCAAGAATCTAAAGCTGTCAAAGTGCATTCTCTCATATGCTTCTTATTATCCCCAATACATTTTAAAATATCAGACAGAATTCCCTGCAAGAAACCAGTTGATACTAAGCTTCATAATTCTCAAAGACAACATACATATACACACTTAAAAGATCATTGATTGCATGTGCACAAACCTTGCTCGACTTCTCGACAGTTGGTCCCATTGCAGAAGCAACAGCACCAATGGTAGTCAAAGTTGCCATAACTAAATTCTTGTTGCTGTCATAAAGACGCCCTTTAAGAGCACCGAATAACTCCCCTAACAGTCATATAACATGATGATAATAGTCAGATTTTTACAAGGAAAAAGCATCCATGACATGGATTTTTTATTTACAAGCATAGATATATCAATCCAAACACATACAAATAAGATCTCAACAGTTTAAGCACACAATGCATGACAGTATTGTACCAGTTCCAGTTGGTTGAATGCGTTTATTAGCCTCTTCCAAGATTTTATTAACAGCTTCAATTGACTCCAAGCGCACCTGGAAAAAGAAATATAAGGGAAAAATCAATATAATTCAAGGACATCCATTAACAACATTGACAGCTACCACAAAGAAACAAACTATCAAACTAATGTTAGCCACCAAACCTTCCACTCAGGACTTTCCATGCTCTTCAGTAGAGTAGGTGTGAGCTTTCCACTAATATCTTCACGTGGCAGACTATCTAGCCCACCAGCAGCCACAGACGCTGTGCATTCAGATGCTCTAATAGTCTTCTTAGGAGCTGCAGAAGCGCCCTAAACATGATATAACATAGAGGTGAGATTTAAATAAATAAGAGAAATTTTATGCGAGACATTAATCATTAAATTCATAGACCTCATATGGATTCTTTTCGTACTCAGCATCAAGAGCACTCAGCAGTGCAGGTTTTACATCTGCAAGAAACCCTTTAATGTCTGCAAAAAAGAAAATCCTTAGACTCTTTATAATGGAATTAAGGCAAAGGGGGAATTCCAAAAAAAAAAATGATAAGTTACCTGGACCAACAAATTTATGTAAAGCACCCAAAAGCTTAATGGTAGCATTCCTGGTCGCCGCTGTACTGGACTGAAGTCCAATATCTTTACAAAAATCAATTAAATCCTGCACAAAGATAATTATAATTCTATTAAATTGTCAAAATAAATAACTATAATACAGAAAAGGATATTTATATAATTATACAGGAGAGAAGAAAATATTACGGAAAAAGTGGATGACCTTAAGTTTCAAATTTGATACACCAAAGTCGTCGATTGCTGAAACCATCCAGACTATTCCCTCACTAAGAACCTTAGGATTTTTGTGCTCTTTCATGATCTTGTAAAGCTATAAAACATAACATAGAAATTAAAGCATGAATAGAAGATCAAGTCAAATAAAATGTGTTTGTTTCCTAAAAAAAAATAGTTAAATTAAAGATGTGAAGTAACCACTACACCCAAGAGTTTACGTTCGTAAATAATGGCCCATAAAAACAATATTAAACTCTCTAACACAACCTCACATACAAGACCAACAACAGGCTTGTCATGTACTTACATCCAAACACAACATAAGACAAATTCCGAAACCCATGAAGAAACACATAAATATAATCACATTAGAGGACTCAATTTAAGACCTACTTGTAAAACTGCCTTGAATACCATGTTCAGTAATCAGTAGGGTCAAAACCTAAAGTTTTAGCAGGTTAAGGACCTAAACAATGATATTAAGCTCGAAAGAAAAACACTAATGAAAGAACTTTATCTCTGCTGCATAAAATACTTATCTACAGAGACAGCATCCACATGATAATTGGTGACAACAGAAAAAAACAAATTGCAATAGTACTTACTCTTTCAAAAATAAATCCAGGACCCACTGCCTCAGAGAAAGTAGTAAGGCACTTCATCGCATGAGCACGGGTCTTGATATCAGCCACCCGTTCGCTTAAACCTGTTGATTAGGAGAAATAGAACCAGCCAAATATAAGTTAAGAAACATGTAACATAAGTTAAAAGAAAAATAGCACATTCCCAATGACTGCCATCAGGTCCATGTTTAGCAAAAGGTCAAACACAAAAGCTCCCAAAATGAGCTATATAACTTGTAATTGAAGAACAAGTATCTGAGACAAAACACCCACCCAAAAGGCAAAGAACCACGCATTTCTTCGGAAATTTAGTTGCAGTACAAGCTAGATAAGTGATAACTTCAACAACCTGTTGCTGAACCTGTATTGTTGATTGAATCCCTTAATTTCTTTTCAGTCAAACAATTTAAAACAAAAAGAAGAGGGAAAATCTACTCGAAGACTAGCTAAACCCATACCTGAACATTTTTCTCACTCCAACCAGGAACAGCACAGAGTAAACGAATCAAAATCTCCACAGACTGATTAAGGTCTTGCATAGCTTCAACTTGCTGTTTCAGAGAGGTTATTGCTGCAACAAAAGAACGTTTAGAAGCTACAGATTCAAAACAGAGTTTGATAACTTAAGAAGACCAACAACATAAATGCACCACAAACAATATAATGACATTGCATTAGAAAATTGACACATCTTTTACTCATCAGGAAAAGCTATAGATTCAAATGACAAAGAGATATAAAACATATAGGTCATCAAAAATTAAAAATCTACAATTAACTAGTTAATTACAGATAAATTAGCATGGCAATTGTCAATGCTATATTCCAGGAAATCAAAATAATGCAAATTGTTCAGAAAAGCGTACCATTAAAACTCTACCCCTATTTAAAGAAGACCAAAACAAAATTGTCAAAATTTTCATTTGGTGACAATTTTTCTTGTTAAACTTACTGCATATTCTCCTGCTATTTCATGAACATTTCTTATAATGCAAGGGTTCAAATCAGCGTAATTAGTGCAAAACAGATGCCCAGACATAAATCTCAATATAACAAAATTAAATAAAATGAAAAGGGTTACTGACGTGTCATCCAATCAAGCTGGTCATGCCTAAACCAAATATCAACAGTGCTTCCGGTTTTTATCCTATTGAGCATATTTTTATCCTATTGAGCTATATGCTCTAGATACCATATAACACAGGTATAGTTACATTACATATCAATCAGTTTTGACAATTACTACTTGCATTAAGTAATCCTAATTGGAATGCTTTCACATGGATTGAGATATTGCGATAGCACATGCAAGATTGCAAGCCACCTCTTCTAGTACCCAATAAATTGAGCTAGCTATGTGAAGGCTTCAACATGAATTTCTCCAAATCCACAGTATTGCAATATTCTTTACCATATAATTGCCGTATTTTAGAAGAATTTTCGAGAAATGTATTTTAATTGGACAAGAAAGCAAACACCAAGTACTTTACCATTCACATAATCACGACATGATAACAAAAATTCATGGCATGGATTGGGTTGGTAAAAGATTAAACACCTAGATGTCTTTCAATTTTGAAACTGAGAAGGTAGACAACGATTCTAAATAGCTTAAGAAAATGGACGCCAACAGCAATCTAAGTTGTCTATGAATCCAGCAAAACGTTTTAGATAATAATCACCACAAAAGGAGTGAAGAAAGAAAGAAAAAATTAAAAGACTGATAAACAACCTTCAAGACGTTCTTTCCACACAGTACTCTTCAATTGGCCTACCGTATCTGCCTGTATTTGAGAACTTAATCTGCTTTCAATCTCTTCAAGAGTCATTTCTGCTGGCTGGAATATTAAACAAACCAGAGATATTAAAGATGTCAATATCGTATGTATAATCAGGTCAATGAAAAACCAAAGAGCTTTGACAGATAAGTCAGAGGTTCACCTCAACATCTTCAGGTGCTACAATTGATTTTGCAGTTTCTTGCCGTCCAGTCGCATCTCCTTTTTTGCTGGCACTTGGTTTAACTGATCCCCCTTTTTTGCTACCAGGCTGTCAGGAATCAACAGCATGATAGTTAAACAAAATTCTCTCTCTCTCTCTCTCTCTCTCTCACACACACAAAAGAAAAAAAGGGAAAAAAAGAACAAAAAACAAAACAAAACAGAATAAAGAAACTCACAGCTGCAGGAAGAGGCCTTTTGCCACTAAGCATGCTTGCTGCTGACTTTCTAACAAACGAACCTTCCGAAGTCTGCATAAATTTGAATATATGGCAATCAACTTGACAGATACATTAATGTTGTGTACAACACACTCCAAAACATTGAATAACATTTATCAACACATTAAAGAAAAGTTTACTAGTAGAAATGATGTCATCAACATCTAAATATTTGATATAAGTATATAACATCTTATTTTTCATTCATCAGATCAAATTTTGCATGATTCTAAAATCTATAGCATGATGATTGTACCTAGACTTCGAAAACTCAGTCTGTTCTCAAACGTCAAATATGACTTAGTTAACAAAGCCCAATCAGATCAATTTCTTATGACTAGAACTTACATAAGACTATAAGAGAATCAGGATCAACCACAAAATTCAAGAATCAAGAAAATAATTAATAAAGAAAAACAAAAGGTGTGTTACAACCAATGTCTCGGCATACACATACATGAAAGATGTACAGATCATTTTTCTGCTGCAAGACGCATTTAGCACTCCCATTCTACTCTAAACATTTTGAAATCTCTTTCCCACGAATTTCAGGAATAATCAATCTTTTTGCCCACTACTATGCCACAGATTATATACCATTTTAGCCGCATTTACTAGATTGCCAGCAACATATTCTTAATGCAAGTTCCAAATGTAAGAAAACAACCACAGTTTGCATGGCATTGAAACATGATGAAAAAACAAAGCAAAAATATTAAATTTGGAAACAAGAACAAACCAACCTCCATAGAAGATACACTTCCACTAGAAATTTGAATGGTAGCTGCCATAGCACAAAATACAACAAATAACAAAAGAATAAATTTAGAACACTAAATTAAGAGCAGTAATTACTTGGAAAAAAGAAAGAATGAAAGAAAGCTACTACAAACCTGAACTAGCAGCAGTGGGCGCACCACCTTCTGAACCCGTAATCATTTCAGAGAGCTTCTTTCTTCTAACATCGTCAAGTTTCTCAAGTGACCTCTCTAGAGGCCTCATGCCAACAGACTAGCAGAGAGAATAAAATATCAATTTAAGAAAGCCTAATAAGAAAAGAAATGAAAAACCATATTCTAAGCAACAGAAGGCTGAATGCAAATATGATTGTAATACCTTAGCTATAGCAGCCAAAGCAGAAAAGGCTGCATCTCTCACATCTGGGGTTCCATCATTGAGGCACTACAAAATTCACTTTGCTTTATTTAGTAGTATAACATTTTAAGAAAAACGTTACAAAAAAGTAGCAGCATACAGTTCCCATGTTCAACTCTATAAATATAAATGACTATCAAGACTACTCTAGAGATATACTTTATTAAAAGAGAAAGTAAGCAAGTACAAAAGTGAACCAATAGTCCACGAAAACAACAAACCGACAAAAATAAAAAATAAAAATACAAGAAATTCAAACAATTAACTACAACCTTCCAATCAAGCATGATGAAAAAATAGAGAGTTGTCAATGAATTCTTCAAAAGTAGATGCCTATAAAGAAGCTAAATAATAAGCCTTATCCCATAAATAATTGATGTCCTCCTCTTTAACTTCATCAAAAATTCTTCTATGCCTCTAACCAAATAGTCCATAAAACAGAAAAAAATTCAACAATACCAAGGATGAAGGATCATAGCTTTCTTTCCTCTCCCAAAGCTTATAAATCTTCCAAAAAGAAAGAGACCACGACAAAGGAGCAGCCCACTTCAAAGCCACCACCGAAAATAACTTACCCTGTGACTTTACAGCCCCCAAACAATGGAGAAGAAGATACAATTTTTCTTCAAAATTCTTGCACATGACACACCAAGAGGGAAAGGGACAAGAATAAGGACATCCCTTTTGACTAATATCACATGTATATACTTGTCCATGAGCTATCAACCATAGCAGAAATTTGATTTTAATAGGAGCCTTTGACTTCAAAATTACACAAGCAAGTTCAAACAATAGATGAAACTCACCATTAGCATAAAGGGTATTCTTCAATGATAAGAAACCAAAATTTTAAGTGAAATAAAGGAAAAATACAAAGTAATGAAAGGGAGGAAGTACTCCATTTTGTGCTTATAAATATGACTAAGAAAACGATACAAAAAGAAGAAAACTAGTAAGAAGAAGAGCTCCTCAAATCTCTAATAGGAGAATATAGACACTACATCATTAGTCAAAGCCAAGGCCCATCAAGAATGTAAAATTATTTTCAGAAGAAATAGAAGTCATGCAGTTAACATCTGTTGATCCACATCAAGTTCAGATTATAATTACAACCCAAAAATAAATTATCAAAAATGTCATTTTTTATTTTGACTGTTTGTATGCCAGAGAATGGTGAAAACAACAGGATAAATGATGCCAAACTTCAATTGATCAAAATGACAGGTGCTGCAGCTTAACAAATTAAGGGGAAAAACCATATCTAGCATGTAAGGTGTATGGAAATAAAGTTTAAGCCTTTAACCTAATAAGACAATGTACAAATCTGACCTTAAGGAATGGATGTACTGACCTCCATACAGATGGGCACATAGTCCTTGTGCCCCTTTAGAACAACAGCCTTATTACTTGTTTCAATACAAAATGTCACCCAATTCAAAGTCAATGAGCGCACGAGCGGAACTTTATTTTTCACTGATGTCTTAACATCTGCAATAGATGGAAGTCAATATAATCATTCATAAGAACCAACTATCAAGTGACGTGTACAGCATTAAAAAGGCAAAATTCATATGCACAGAAAGAAAAATGTGAGCGTCAATCAATCAATCAATCAATCATAAGTGACAATATTTCTAAAGTGCACTCACAGAAAATAAAAGTAACGGAAGTGGCTAGTCCTTGTAAGTATACCAAATTAATAATTAAAATAGAAAGAAACCTGCCTTCAACAACATCAACAAGATTTAAGCACCCAGCTGTGTGCAAAGCTTGGAGAGTTTGTGTAAGTGACTCACTCAGCACGGGTTTTTTCTCTTTCAATTTTTCCTACACAAAAAGAAACTTATTAGACAAACAGATTGTTAAATAGCCCCTCATTCACACAAGTAAAACCTATATATACAACAATATTTTTAAAATGCAAATGTATACGTGTAAATATATTTTTTTTTTAAAATGATCGGTGTAAATATAAAGCTAGAGAAATTTGGTACCCATAATATTACTAATTTTTGCAACACAGATCAACTCTCCTCAAGAAACTAGCAAAAAACTTTAAACTATTGAACTGTGTTATAAAATCCTAAGTCAAATCATGTAGTAAAAACCTATTTCATTTCATAGATAATTAATTTATAAACATCCATAAATTTTTATAATCCAGTAATTTCCTTCTATATATACAAAACTTTACATACAATGTGAAACAATTGAAGAAACAGAAGACATTAAAGGATATGATGAAGAAAAAATAATAGATTAAAAGAGCAGATTTTTATATGGGGTAATGGCACAGCCAACAATTCTTAATGAATCCTAATAGCTTTCATGAAAAGAGAAAGCTACAACAGCCATGCAGCAACAAAGGCGAAACATAAGGGAAAGTACAATGACTATCATTCCCCAGATTTTAGGTTGAAACAAGTTGAAAAAATAATAATACCTCAAATCAATTAAGAAAGGTACTGATATGGAATGTGGCAACAAATGCATGAAAACAGGAGATGTCAAAAGTTTGCTATAAAACGTGACAGATGCACTAGGGTTAAGCTTTTCACATGTATTTATCTGTCCAGGTGCATATTTAAAGACAAACAAAACCTCCTCCACAATCATACCGGGAGTCAACAAAAATAAGGAAGAAACAAGAGATTACTAAGTGGAGACAGAAGCAGTCATTAAACAAATTATATAGAAAAACATAATCTTTCTACATAGACAAGAACAAAAAATGATGTAAAAGTAACAAAGGCAAAACATAATGGAAAAAATATTACTACCTCATAATGGAAAGTACAATAACAATCATGCAGCAACAAAGGCAAACGTAAGGGAAAGTACAATGACTATCATTCCCCAGATTTTAGGTTGTATCAAGTTGAGGAAAAACTAATACTACCTCAAATCAATTAAGAAAGGCACTGATATAGAAAGTGGCAAAAATGCATGCAAACAGGAGATGCCAAAAGTTTGCTATAAAACGTGACAGATGCACTAGGGTTAAGCTTTTCACATGTATTTATCTGCCCAGGCGCATATTTAAAGACAAACAAAACCTCCTCCACAATCCATACAGGGAATCAACAAAAATAAGGAAGAAACAAGAGACTACTAGGTGGACATATATACATACATACATATGTACATCGAGAGAAAGTGACCAAAATAACTATATATGTACTCACAAGTAAAACTGGCAATAGAAAGCGTGAACCACCAGAAAAATGGGTTCTTAGACCCCGTGAAAGATTGCCAATAGCTTGTATGGCTTCCACTGCAACAGCAATGTTCACATCTGTAATAAGCTGTGCAAAATCACTAGGTCAGAATTTAACTGGAAAATCAACTAACAGTATATGTAGCTCTAACCAAGAGCTAAATTTAAATAAATAAATAAAAATACAAAACAGATCTCAAAAACAGCATATGCATATTGGTTTTTTTTTTTTTTTTTTGAAAGGATGCATGTTGGTAATAAAGGACTACAACAAATGTGATAATATATATATATATATATATATATTGCCATATGTAGATAACAGACATTAGTGATCAATTTTTGAGAATTCAGTGTACATTTATTGCTCTAAGTCAAGACACAACTTTATAGCATCATCACAACATGACTAATACAACATCTCAAACAGTGTTTGAAAAATCGCCATAGGCGGCCACCTAGACATTAGGCAGCCCTGGCCGCCGCGATTTTGGCCTAATCGGCCAGCCTAGTCGGATTGAAAAATCGCTAGGCAGCGGCTAGGGTTTTTATTCTTGAAAAAGAAGAAGCCCAATACGTCGTATTGAGCTTCTTTGCGATAGGCATCGGGCCACCGCCTGACTAGCGCCTAGCGGCCTACTAGAACACTGATCTCAAACAAACACATCTGAAATTAAGCAATACAAAACTCTGTTACATCAACAAGTCTTGTGCCTGCGAAATGTCAGAACAATAATTGTATCGAGTCTCTCAGCAGTGATTTTCCCAAAAGTAATTGCATTTTTCAGTTTAATCCCATTCAAAGTAAAAACCCGAAAGCCACACTTAGATTCTTATCAAAGCATCTCTTCCAACTTCATTCCATCATTGAACTTTCAAGTTCATATGCATATTAACAGATCTTCTATCATTCAAGAAATCAGAATTATAGATGCTCTAAGATGTGGAAAAAACAAGAATAGTAGTAACTCATTGCTTAAACAGAGAATCTTTAAAATAAGTATGAAAAATATTAGAACAGTCAAAGTAATCTGCCCTCACTACTCTATCCCCCTATCGGACATAACAAACAACATTACACATAAATGATAATAACTAATTTGCTGCAACCGAAAAGATAGATACCTTCTTCAATGTCCTATTAACTTCTGTAAAATCACCAGGTGCTATCCTTTTAGTTGATGCAAGCTTGGTTAGCTCTGCAACAGCCTCCTTCCGTTCTGACCACTTAGTAGCTTTCTAAAGAGACATACACAATGTCGGAATAGTGATTAGCTAACACCAAAACTTACTAAAAATCAACAATAACAAAAATAACAAAACTAACAATAGAATAATGTGACCAAAACTTTATGCCTAATAAAATGCAGAAATGAATTACATGACAACATATAACATAAGAGACCAAAAGAGAGCACTGACCACTCCTTCCCAAAAACCTGACTTCTCTAAAGGAGTCAATATATCAACAGGATCGACAAGTTCGTACTCGTCTATTTCCTGAGGAGCTGACAACAACAAAAAATTATATATTAGGCAAAAGGTAACACTACATTTATAAACAGCAACAACAGAAGCAATCCTCAACGTAGGTGATATACCATCATCAATCGACTCTTCAGCTGCGCCAGGACCCACAATTTCAGATACAGGTTCTTGTTCTGGCTCCTTATCTTGCTCAGATCTAAAAAAAATGTATATAAATTAATTCCACCTGAGATATAATGAAACTGAACACATAGATGTACTCAAAAGAAAATTTAACTTAAGTACAATAATAGGATACAAAGACATGTACAGAAAGAACACGTTAAAAAGCTGTCATCATTCATCAATTAACATTTTGTTTGATGGATGATGATGAATAAAATAGAAGTGTATTAAAATTCCTCAAATGCTGCCTTAAAGAAGTCTTAAACATATTAAACAAACCTTAGAAAGTCCAATCACGTTAGTTCAAATTATGGGGAAGTATTAATATACAGAAGAGACAACATGGGAAATAAATAAGATCCCAAACAAGAGTGTAAAGTGTGCACACCAAATATCCAGCAAAGCATCAGCACAGAGAGTTTAAAGGCAACCTAGGAAGTAAGTACATCTTGCTTAATATTATAGTCAGTGACATATTGGTTAGCACCAATTTCAACAGTCATTTGAATATCTTTTGTTACATTTCAGTCTTTGCCTAATTTCCTTTCCAGTTATTTTGATTATTTAACAAAGAGTAGGCATCTTGCTTAATATCATAGTCAGTGACATATTGGTTAGCATCAATTTCAACAGTCATTTGAATATCTTTTGTTACGTTTCAGTCTTTGCCTAATTTCCTTTCCAGTTATTTTGATTATTTAACAAAGAGTAGACATGCAGTTGTTTTAGGTCCATTTCCTATCTGGCTATTTTGATGAAAGAACTAAATGTACACAACAAACACAAACATATACACGTGCACATTCACATAGATAGGAAATGTTCCTTCGGAATAAGCATTCACCTTATCTTCCGGACTGGCCTAGCTGTCCCCGTGACGTTGGCAAGCTCAGCCTCCAGCTCTTTTTTCTTCAAAGAACCCAAATATTTTATAATTACTTGTAAATAAAAATATGTCACAAAGGCAATAACTTAATAAATTGAACTTGGCATACCATTGTATCCCTCATTTTCTCAAACAATATTGATTTAACAGGATCTTTTCCAATCCAACGGCAAAGCTCAAGAGTCAGTCCTTTAGAAGATGCACGAACATTTTGATCTTGATGGTCAAAGAGTTCGGGAAGCATCTTCAGAATCCTTTTTGGAGGAATAATTTTTGATCCAAATTCACTAATTTTATAGAGAAAAAAAAAAGGAATTAGGTTAAGAAATAACAGTATAGAATATAACTTATTCAAAGTTTGCACCAAAGAGATCTCATGCACAAACCTTAAGGCTTGAAACATGACATCTATTGCAGGCACAACAGCTTTTGCAACCTTATTCTTTATTGCTTTCTCCATTGCATCCTACAAATACAATTACCAATACAAGCAAGCAATCAATATTTATATATCATAGCATGCAATGATTACTAAATGAAGAATGAAAGGGCATGCAGAAGAAGCTTACGAGGTAAACATCAACAGCCTCCAATTCCACCCAAAGCATAAAGGCTGCCTGAGCCTTTTCAACTGTTTTCGGTCTGCCCGTAAGGCATTTTCCTACAATCGCATCACAAACTTCTTTCGCATACCTAAACAACAACACATAACACGCTTATGTTACTCAACAATTTGTTAAAAAATTAAATAAATAAATAACAAATAGAAAGAGCATTTTTCACCTTGAGACATCGGCATCCGCGGCTTTCAAGAAGGCAATCAACGCATCAAGAGCCTTCTCTTGAACCGGCGCATTCGAATCAGCAACTGTCTTCCTAAACAAAGGACCTAAAAACGAAAAGAAAAAAAAAAAAAACCGACGGCGTTTTATTCACATTGGCATTTAGATCCATAGAAAAACCAGATCTGACAAGTTGAAGAAAAAACAAACCAAATTCTCTGAGACGAGAGTCCTTCGGATCAGTAATGGAGTCGCATAGAGCGGCCAAATCAATGTTGGCTTCGTTTCTGACCTTCCAATTTTTGTGTAAAAGTCGATCTTCCCATGCCAATTTCTTTGCCTCCTTCAATATCTTCTCTTCTTCAGACATGGTTTTTTTATTTTTTGCACTCCGATCTCGCTTCTCAACACAGCTTCTTTTTTTAATTTCTTCGCTGCCGAGTGCCGGCTCTTTAGAGAAATAGAGAGAGAGAGAGAAACCAAATGACAAAACGAGGGTATCATATCATTATCTAACCCCTCTCTCTCTCTCTCTCTCTCTCTCGGGGTATTTTGGGTTGTACGTTTTGAATGACTGTCACACCCACGCGTCTCAAGTGACACGTGTTTACACGGACCAATCAGCTGGAGAGGAGTAAGAGATTCAAACTGTGGGCCCCACTTCCCTTAAAGCATTTCAGTATCATGGTGTTTGAATAAGTAGGGAATTCTGGTGGCGCGTCAGAGAGATGTAATTGTGGTTGAGCAGTGTAATTTTTGTAGGGCCTAAAAAGGTCCCAAAACAGTGAGAGAACATATAATATTTTATATAAATATCAAAAATAATAACAATAAAAAACTGCACTAAGTTAAGATTTACCATTTGATGATTCTCTGTTGGTTATCTTGATTTAAATTTTGAGGAACGAAAAACCATCGGACGGCTATTATTCAAACTATTGACAGTGCTTGAAATGGAATTGATGATAGGCTATAATATCCTAAACGTCACTTTGCCGGCAGGTTTAATGGTCTAAAGTATTTAAATTTGTTTTGTAATTTTTAGTATAGTGAGTTTGTGGCATTTACCTACCCGTAATTCTCGCCCTTAGACCATTATGTCCTCCTCCGCCTATACCATTTGAATTTTTTTGAAAATTCATATAATATATAACATGTGCATTCAAAATTTTGGAAGCATTTAGTGTATTGTATTATACTATTATATAAGGTTATTAAAAATCACCGTATAATTTGAGTTATTGGTGAAAATACATTCTCTAATTTCATTATTAGCCAAAAGCCACCGTATAGTTTCATTTAATATTCAAAATATATTATGTCATTAGTTTTCAATTAAGAAATTGAATTTTATATCAAACTATTAAGGGCTCGTTCAGCACATTGTATTGTACTGTATTATTTTTATAATAAATAAAACATATCTAATACATAATAGTTTAATACGACATCCACCGTATTAGACCAATTAAATATATTAGCTAATGTAAAACAGTGTAAAACAAATCAAACGTTGTATTGTATTATTCCAATATATTTTAAACTCCTGATACAATACAGTGCGACGCACCAAACGATCCCTAAGGGGTCTTTGTTTTTTCCATTTCCATTTAGGGCTCGTTTGACACACCG
This sequence comes from Acer yangbiense, assembly GCA_008009225.1. Lineage (NCBI taxonomy): Eukaryota > Viridiplantae > Streptophyta > Magnoliopsida > Sapindales > Sapindaceae > Acer > Acer yangbiense. The sequence goes on along the minus strand of CM017773.1, from coordinate 23,334,692 downwards.
TATTGGATTTTATTGGACTGTATTGTATTGTATTGAACTGTATTATCATTAATACAAACTTGTGTTTGATGATACACTGTATTATATCGTATTAGGTTATTCCTATATGACTTTATAGTATATTATTATATTATAAAAATATAATATTTAAAAAAAAATACTTAATAATTAATTTTAAATATCCATATCATGAATAAATCAATAAAAAAATTATATAAAAACTCAATAAATATTTATTTTAATTGAAACAAAAAATTTAAATAAAATTTTCCTATGTATTTTGAAATTATAAAAAACATATTAACAACATACATATTTTATCAATATTTCATATTTATTGAAAAAAAAAAGTGTTTTTCTAATACAATACAACCTAATACCACTAAATATAATGTATTAGTTAATACGGTGTTTACTGTATTAGGCAATTAAAATGTACTAAAATAATACAATATAGTGTTTGGTGCAAATAATGTATTGTATTATTTTAGTACATTTTAATTGTCTAATACAATACAATACAATACGGCCAAACAAACAAGGCTTAAAACCTAATGGGTCTGAATTGAACTCATTAAGTTGTTTTTTGTTTTTTTTAAGTGGTCAAACAACTTAAAAATATCAAAACACAACTTATAAAAAAATAAAAAAATAAAAATAAAAAGTAATAAATCATAACTTTTAAATTAATTCCAAATCACTATATTATAATTAAAATATTCCTTTCCAAGTTTATTATCCCAAAAAATATATATTTCTAAATTTATCATAATTTGATGTGGTATAGAATTCTTTCTTTTAACATATTTCTTATTTTAAACGGCTTTAAAAATAAAAAAATTTAAAATAAAAGCTAATCACTATTTGGTTTCTAGTGCACATAATATAGGAAACTAAAAAAAAAAAAAACAAAAATGGTTTCCTCAATTGTATACATTGGAAATGTAGACAACATGTAAAATAACTTGAATTTTTTTATTTTATTTTTTATAATAAATTGAACTTAAACTTTATTTGCGGAACAAGCAAAATTATATTCATTGATAAATTTTTTGTTTTGTTAAGTTGAACTTTGTTTGCAGAAGAACATGCAAAATCTTATAATGAATAGTGTTTGCTATATTACTTCTTTTAAATATCATGGATATAAATGTATAATTACTTATTTTCTAACAATTTTATTTTTAAAAAATAAACATGATGACAGTACATCAAATGTGAGAATAAAAAAATAAATAAATAAATAAACAAACAAACATGTCATTCAGGTTCAAATTTCGGTCTATGTTCAGTTTTCAAACAAAAACACAAATGACCCATAAGTGTGTAATTGTAAATGGGCGGCTGGAAAATTTAAAATATTATATGAAATAAAAAATTCATTTAATAAAAAAATAATATTAAATATTTTTTTTAAATAATAATATTAAAAATTGGGAAATTGTAGTTTGGTCCTCATGTTTTGATGAAATATCGTTTTTTTACTCGACTTAAGTGTATTAGAGTCTTTGGTCCTCATATTTTTTTTAAATACATCAAAATGGTCCCTTCGACCAAAAAAAAAAGGATGATCAAACATAACAGATATTGTGAAAGTTATATTTTACCATCTGTTTGAAATAATTGTATATTAAAAAATTGAATAAAAATGTTTAAAATATATTAATTGAAAATTTTAAAAATAAACAGAAAAATGGATATCCTATGCATCACATAAAACGAATATCAAGCTACAAAAGCGGATCAATCAAAAACACATGTTGCGCATAAGTGGCATCGTGACAGGTCACGCCCACTATTACTACGTGACATTGACTCTTTCGAGCACGTATAAACCCAAGCAAATTACACTGAAATCTTTCAAATGATATATTGATTTAATGTCATATATGTCTAATTTCTACTCCTTACAAAACATGATTTGAGTGCTTGTAGAAAATGTTATAATCATTTAAGTGATGAAGGGTCAGTTTGGAGAAAAAATGTTCTCAAAAACACAAAGACCAAAACTTTGATAACTTTGAAACCTGATCATTCGTGATTGAAACCTTTTGAATAATATATCGTTAGAAAGGTATGGATGTCTAGTTATATAAATTTTCAAAACTCAATTTGAATATTTATATAAAACGTTATAGTCACAAAACCATACAAAAATCAGTTTTAAAAAAATCTTAAAACATTAATGAAACTACTCTAATATGTGTTTAAACAACCTAGAGGGGGGATGAATGAGTTGTTAATCGACTAATTACCAAATTCTTCGATTAGTCAAGATTAATCACTTAACCCAAAAATAAATTACCAACAAAAATCAAATGTAAACGTGGAAATTAAATAACACATGATTTTTGCGGGGGAAACCTTCCAACCGGGAAAAAACCCATGGGAATAGTCTTGCTAGCCACTTAGTCACAGAAACTTCATTATCTGAATATTTGTTGACAACCTAAGTTGACATCCTAGTCACTCTTCTCAAGGCTTGTAGCAAAAACTATTCTACTTGTAGGCCTTTAAAAGTGGGTCTTGACAATGCTTGTACAACTACCACATGTAGCCACAAGACTTGGACTCTAATGATGAGAATAATATCTAAGTGAACATGTATTAATGTCCTATATGCTATAAGGTGCAAGACAACACAATATGCTTAATTAGAATGATAGAAATGCAATCTAACAAGCCTAGTTATCAAAGATGTCTAAATGAACATACAAATAGATTTAGCTAGATAAGGAAAATGCAACCTAACATACTAGCTATTAATCAACCCCAATCAATCATCATGACTTCAATAAATATGCATTTAAGAAGAAGTCTTTGTAAACAAACTGGAATAAATGAGATATCTTGGCAACCAAGAACAATTAACAAAGAAGGATGTTTGTTCATATTTACCAAGTGATGAAACCTATGAAACCATGCTTGAATGATGCTTGATAATGCTTAGATGAACATGTATTTTGGGGTTAAAGAGTAAAAGGCACTCTCTTGGAACTTCTCTCTCTAAAACACTTCTTTCTTTTTCAACAAGTCAAGAAATTCAAGTTCTGTATTGCTAGAAAGAAGAAGTAAAGAATATATATGAAGCTCTAATCAATACTCTGCATTTTGACAAAAAAACGCATCACCGCATATCTAGGGCAAACACATGAACTCTTTGATATTCACCGCGGTATACACCGTTGAACACTAACCATAGCACATACGGCAGAAAGGCACTGGAATTTAACGTGAAAGAAACCGCGGTTAATCCAACCGTAATAAAACAACAGAGATTCACTAGAATCTACCATAGTTTACACCGCGGTACACGAGCTGCAATCCAAACTGTGGTAAAGAGAAAATTTCTCTTTTTCAAGCGGTCAAACAAACTTAAGATTATATGAATGTTGTGCAAGTGTGAAATGGGTGAAATAGACATAAAATGATGAACCGCAAATGCATGAGATGTGTGTGTTTGCACATACTCTCTTCAAGAGTATAAGTCAAATATTATACCTTTGAGGCTCTTGATCTTAAAGCATTCAGGATATTGGGAAGCTTTCCAAACACGATCACGAATTTGAAGAACCTAAGTTACCCTTACAATAAAATCGCAATAAATGGTTTGTCATAGAAATAAGTCAATCATAAATAAGGAACTTACAATCTCCTCATTTGGCTATTTCGTGACAAAACCAATCCTCACCAAAAAATGGAAACTATTGTCAACAAAGTTCTTACTACATTACAAAGAGATACATAATAAAAATAGATCTTCAAAGTCTTTAATCTCTTGTAGTAAAGCATACATGTGAAACACAAATAGAAAACAACTTTTCCAAGACAACAAGTACAAGTGAGGTTATCAATAAACAATTGACAATTTAAAGGCGAAAAGCAATAAATGACACATCAATTGATTTACGTGAGAAACCCTCCAACTGAACAAAACTCACAGGCTATTATGCTAGCCATACACAGTCTTCAAATCCACTATTTAAATAAAAGTTTACAACCTAGGTTGACCTCAAATCAAACCATTATTGGTCACTAACCCTTCCACTCTACCCGGCGGGCCTTTAATAGTGATCCTAGACCAACTTGCTTGTGCACTAATCCACTTAGTCATAAGGCTTAACACTCAAAGAAGAGATAACAACCTATGTGAATATCAGATGCATAAATGCTAGGTCAACATATTTAATGCTTATCTAACCATGAATGAACAAGTCAAAAAATCCTAGATATCATGTTGCTATATGTCATACATATAAATTAGCTATATAAAATAAATGCAAACCTAAATGTAATAGCTATCACAATACAAAACCTAACAAAAAACACAAAAAATTTCAACTTGTAGATGAAAACTTAATCTAGATGCAAACAAGTCATAAAAGAGATTTCTTATTAAGCAAGAACACTAAGATGAATGAAGATGGTGTTCTACTTACCAAGTTATGTGTGTTAATGAAAACCCATGAGAGAATACAACCTAGATAATGCTAGATGATGTTGGATTCATGAATGGATGATGGGTATTTGGGTTTTGGTCAATAAAGATTGAATCTTGAAGGCTGTTCTTGTAAGGCACTCTTAAGCTCTCAAGAAACTCAAATTTCAAGCTCTTGGATGAAATGAGGAAGATAAGAATGTATACATTGCAAGTCAAAAAGAAACGATATCATTTTAACAAAACAAGGCTTGACCGTTGTGGGTACCGCTGTGAAAGCCACAGCGGTAGACCACATATGAAATGATCAGGTCAAACCGTTATGCTGATCACTGTGGCTTCCACAGCAGTCTTGACAACGGTCTCCACTGTTAAGCCACCATTGTGAAAACCAACAACGGCAGTGACGTCAGTCACCTCTGGACAAGAAACGATGTGGCTACCGCTGCGAAAACCCACAGCGGTAGCTAGTCACAAAACAAGCTTAATAAAAAGACATGCATTCTAAGACCAAATATGGCATGACAATGATCAAATGAGATACAATAGAATGAGCATGCTTGAAAAGAGATATAACATGAAAGTGCACCAACAAGAAACACACAAAGAAATACATGATATGAAAATGTATGAGATATGTGTGTGTGTGTGCAACTAAATCTCTTCAAAGAGTTTGAGCATAAGAGATATACCTTTGACGTGCTCTTGAAGCTTGATCAACGCAATGAAGACCTAGACTACCCTTACAATATAATCCCCAAAATGTGATTTGTCAACGAAATAAGCCAATCAAAAATATGAGGAATTTACAACTCTCTCTCTCAAAAGTAGTTAACCTCTTAAATGCATAAGATCATTAATCAAAAAGTACTCCTCCTAAATCTCAAGACAATTTGATACCATTTCTCCCCTTTTTGTCATGAGATAGGCAAATGAGCTCATTCTTTTGGGTTGTCTCTGCAAAGAAAGCTACTGGCAAACCAAAATGCATAATCATATAAAAACACTTTATGCAACTTAAGAAATTGAGAGAGATTCAAGGAGATTTTATTCAGAAAAACGTTTATGGGTGAAAAAGTTGCTCGACAAGTAATACAAGCACTATCAAGCTCATGTATGGGAATCAATCAAAGAAGCAATCAAAAGGATTTCCAAATGAAGTCAAACCAATTTAAACCCTTTTATTATGATTAAAAGATATATATCCAAGCATTTGTGTGCAAAGTGAACTAATCACATCAAATATATATATATTATCTTTTATTCATTGCAAGAGACATCATCAATCAATAATTTGGAGGTCTTATTTAGGAATGCTCCACAACAAAACATCAACAATATTCTAACCAATTTTGTTTTCTCCTTTAAAACTAAAATGCATGTATTTATGTTTTTCATGCATAAGTAACTCTCTTGATGGCTTACACTCGGTTTCAAATGAGTAGCATTTTCCTACATTGAGCGGCTGCACTTCATGTTACTAGTAGCCATTTTCAAGAGAGAGCTTAAGGATGTATATCATAAAAATCATGAACATGGAGAACAATTTAAGGTTAATCAAATGTACTATAAAGAAGACAATTCCTAAAAAAGATAAGCATTCTTAAGCAAACAACCTAATCAAAATAAGAAGAGAAGAATATATATATATATGAAGCCCTAATCAAAACTGTGCATTTTGACAAAAAAATGTGTCACCGCAGTTTGTATTGTGGTACACGCACCATGTCTAGATCGCGGAGCTAGGGCAAACACAAACACGTGAACTCTCTGATATTCACTGTAGTATACACCGTTAAACACTAACTATAAGGATTCTCATTTATTGATTGACTTGTTTCGTGGACAAACCACATGTGGGGTTTATTGTAAGGGTAGCTTAGGTATTGGTATTCAAGCTCAAGGCCCTTTCAAGACCTCATCTTGATAAGCACCAAAGGTAAATTTCTAGTGCTTACGTGCTTTGAAGAGATCTAGTTGCACACACACACAACTCATGCATAAATGTTATTCTTATATGTTGTGTGTTTTCATATGTGTGCATTCATAATTGTTGAATATCTCTTCATGCATGTTTATTTAATTGCATCTAATTTATTGAAATGCCATGACATGTTTAGGCATTAGGATGCAAAGTCATGAATTTTATTCATGCATGTTTGAATTGAGTGCATCTTGTTCAATGATAATGCCATGACATGTTAGGCATTAGGATGCATTCAATACCCACACTTGCACTTCATGATTAGTCTTAAGTGTGGTGTAATTCGTTTCCGTTTGTGTGATCGGAAACGTCCGCGCTTGCTCAATGGTGTGCATGTCTTAGCGTGATGGTTGATCACTTGAGAAGGTCTCATCCTTCTCTTGGATAAGTGGTAGTTTTGGTTTGGTTGATTGGAGTAAGATGTCTAGTTTCAAAAGATTGGATTTCAATGTTTTAAGTGTTTTCAAAACTGACCTTTGCATGGTCTTGTGACCATAAATTTTTATACAAAGCTTCAAAATGAGTTTTGAAAATTTCTGTACAAACTAGACACCCATACCTTTCCAACGGTATATTATTCGTAATATTTCATGACCATTTGGATTGGTTTTAAAATCTCCAAAGTTTTGTTGTCCGTTTCTGACCTTTGGTCACTCAATTGACTATAACTTTTTTTACAGAATGACATTTGTGGCACATACCGTAGAAATGCACTGGAATTTACCACAGAAAAAACCATGATTAATCCAACCGCGACAAAGCAGTGGAGATTCACTAAAATCTACTGCGGTACACAAGCCGTGACCCAAACTGCGGTAAAGAGAAAATTTCTTTTTTTCAAGCTGTCAAACACACTTAAGATTATATGAATGTTGTGCAAGTGTGAAATGGGTGAAATGCACACTAAAATGAAGAACCACAAATGCATGAGATGTGTGTGTGCACCTAATCTCTTCAAGGGTACAAGTCAAGTAGTATACCTTTGAGGCTCTCGATCTTGAAGCACTCGGGATACTCGGAATACTCAGAATCTTTTCAAATACAATCATGAATTTGAAGAACCTAAGGTACCCTTACTAAAAAAATCCCAATAAATGGTTTGTCACAGAAATAAGTCAATCATAAATAAAGAACTTGCAATTAAAAATCAATTTCGAAACTAGACAACATATGGAACCAAGGTACAATCATAATATGCATGAACATGCCAAATATGCTATGTGCTTGAATCAATCTCTCCAATTATTTGGGAATCACAATAGACTATAACAAGTTTTAAACTTAGGAAGTAAACTAGTTTTTCAAATAACCAAAAAAAAAAAAAGACAGAATTTCACTTAAGTCTCATCTTTTTTGCGATTTGTCACCTTTATAAATGTCTTCGCCATTTTCATCACTTTAATCCCTCATTTGTTCAAAATCCATCACTTTAATCCTTCCGTTAGTCCATGGTTAGTCAAAGATACCGGTTATAGGGGTATTTCAGTCTTATAGCATATTATCCACACATACAATGACACATTTAAAAAAAATCGAGGTGTAAAAAATAAAAATTTAGTTTGAGTAATGATTTTTTAAAATAAAATATTTAATGGTAAAAATGTAAATAATTTTGTGTAATGATGGCATTTTAGGCAATTAATTTAATTGTAAAGTTGTAAAATCTTAAAGTGCGTTGGTTTAGTGGCCAAAAATAGCACAATTACTAAGGCCCAATAAAGCCCATGGCCCAATAAGGGACCCGTATCAGTCAAAGTCAAAGTCAAACTTGGACCAGGTTAAACCGTTGGAGAATATTTCATCATTTCTATAATGTCTTTTTCAATGCCATTAAGTCTATAACGTCTCCTTTAATGCCGTCAATTCTATAGCATCTACTTAAATGCTATTAAGTGAGTCACTTGTTAGCTCTCTCTCTTCCTCCTATAAATAACAACCCTCTCTCATTCATTAGGGGGGTTGAGCTCTCTAAACTTTAGAGCAAACAATAAGCTCCGCAATTCTTTTCATTCATTAATTGCTGCTCCATGACCTAACAGAGATCGACCCAGTCGCTCTCTAAAGTCTATCGACCAAATCCTCGATCGACCCACGTCGAGTCAAGGAACCCACCAGGGCATCGACCCAGTTGCCATCCAAAGTCGATTGACATAATCCATATTTGATCCACATCAAGTCATAGAACCTCCTAGACATCGACCATCACAGCAATCAATACATAATATCAACCCAATCCTAGATTGAACGACGTTGAATTTGGGACCCATCCCTTTCAACCCATCTAATTAGTCGATAACTAGCAAATAGCTCGATTTGATATATCGAGCAAAACGGTTTGTCATTTCAAAATCTTCTCCATCTCATTTGATTTACCTTACGATATACTGGCTTGAGCATCGGAGAGTCCTCCAAAGGGACCACCCCCCTCTGTGGCTTGACAATCGCCCATTTTTTGTATGTTCTACAGGTTGTCGGTGCCCACCTCGACGATCTAAATTAATTGTCTATTTTTCTGTGTCTACAGTTGTTAAAATAATAAATAATGTTGTATAATGATGGTATATAATTGCTAAAGTTTTAATTATTTTTTTTAAAAAAATAATAGTAAAAATGACATTTTAATTAAAGTAAATAGTAAAAGGGTAAAATTGTACTTTAACACAATTTGTTATAGTTGACTGTTAAATAATTGTTCAAATGACCAAAGTGATGGATTTTGAATAAAGGACGGAATAAAGTGATGAACATGGCAAAGACATTTATAAAGGTGACTGTTGACGGTGAAATTTGGATTACCACACAACCAATAATTAAATCAAAACGAACGTAAACAAGAAAGAAAATCAGCACATGCAAGAGACAGATTTACGTGGAAAAAACCCTTGAATGGGAAAAAAACCACGGCGTCCCGGAGGACAGGAAAATATCACTAAAATTCACTTGTTTCGGTTACACACTTAAGTCTCTCGAGTTCTTACTTTTCTCTCTTTAGGTTTTCGAACCTCTTCCTCGTGGGATAGTGATGCGCCTCGAAACGGTCTATAATTAAGTATCCCCGGCGGCGCCAATAACTCGATCGGCGCACGCGGGACACGCGATAGTTCTATAAACTATCGTAAAATAAATGGGGCACGTTTGTTTTTCCGCAAGCGCACAGATCGTTACGATCGCATAGCGGCAAGTACGGTTCGTTCTACAGGGAGATGGATTCGTTAATTGTATCTAGTTCTAGTGTTTATTAAAGCAATGTAAAAAGGAAAGTGGTGTGGTGTGTGCGGAAGTGTAAACTAACTAACTAACTATGATAGAAATGTAGTCGGGTGTCTTGGCTATCTAATTAATCTACTCTTAATTAAGTTAATCTACTCCTAAAGGCAAAACACCCTAACTACGAAAACAAAGGTGGCTTAGAGATAAGTAAGATATATAACACATATGGGAAATCGGTTCACCAAACACACTATGCAAATCTATGTCGATTGTTTAACATGTGAATCCAATTAATTCAGTAAAGGGTTTGTTCTCTTGATTAAGGAAATTATCCCGGAATCTTGATTAGGGAATTCCCGAAATCATGTCATCACTTTCCAATCGGAAGAGTGATTGTGTCTAGGGTTTAGACCCATTAAACACAAGAACTATGAACCAAAGCTAAAGTGGCATAATTATGCACACATAAGCTATTTCCATTCCATATAGCTAATAGCCGAATTTATACCCGGAATGGAAATCCGAGCACAAACTCAACTCTTAATCACTCTAATCACTCTAAACACATACATAGTAAATCATACATCAACATACATAAACAAATGAGATATTTGATTACAACTACTCCTAATCATTTAGTTAATCTACTCCTAATCTCATTCATCATACATATCAACACATAATCATCCATACATATGAATATCACAAAAAGAGCTTAATCACTATACAACTAAGGAATGAATCAATACCAAATCAAAGCATAAGAACAAACATACATATATTTACATAAGTGTAGGTTACAAATATTCCCAAATGAAATTACACATCAATAGAAATACAAAGATGAGCAAAGTAAAGAAATCACCCTTGAAGACAAGCCTCCAAAAGCTCTTCCTTTCTATGAACTCCTATGGCTCGGTTTTGACACACAAGCCTCTCCTATCTCTGCATCTCTACTCTCCATGGAAGGCTTTCCATGGAGGAAAATCCCCCATGGAAGGCTTGGAGTTGCTCTCTCTCTTTTGTGATGATCAATCCAAGAAAAGTGTTTCTTAGAGCAAGGTTGGGTGGTGCACACTTAAAAAGAGAGGAAAATAGTGATGTATATATAGTGGGAAGTGTATAGGGCAAGAATGGGGATCAAAATATCCCAAAATATCTGAAAATCCTCTTGAGTCGGCCAGTTGGGCGAGCTCATTCACTCTGCCTCGCGGGCTTGTTCCCGCCGCCGGAAGTCGCCTTGGAAAAAATGACGTTTCCCGTGAGCTTGAACCTTCTGGACGGCTAGCTTCTTCCCGCTGCATAAAACCGCCGTATCCCGGTGAGTTTGGACGTTCTGGAACGCGGGAAAGAAGCCGTTGAACCAAGCTTGCGAGCTTGCATGGCCATGGAGTTTGGAGGATTTGGTAGAGAGTGGAACCTTTACATGGGAGGCTCAAAGTGGTCCACCGTGACCGGGAGAAGACCGGCTACCGATCTGGGTGGAGAACGGCTGGAAAAACCGTCAGAAAATGGCCAGAATAAGTCAGGTTGAAGTCGGGTCACGACCGGGTCGAACGCGGGTCGAACACGGGTCGAACACTGGTCGGGTCGCCCGGCTGCAGCTTAAAGACGACATGACGTCATCCAGACGTCACGCTGACGCGCGCCCATGCCAAAACGACGTCGTTTCTCTACTGACGTGGCGCTGGTGCTATGCCTTGCACAGATAATTACAATATGCACCCCTGATCTTCTCCATATTCACAGAATATTCAGTATTTTCCCGAATATTGCACTTTGACCCCTGATTCTCCACAATGACATATTTGCCCATGAATTCCCCTGTTTTCTTCCATTTAGGTTTTAACACCCACTCTGAGGGATATTTACCTACACATAGCTAAAACACATATTATATACACAAAAGTGCTCGGAAACGAATACAAAAGCTAGGAATAGGGAGCGCTAAATGCGAACATTTGGAGCGCGATCAGATAGGTGGTTCTATTTATACATGATAATTTAGGGTTACTACGTGATCCTGTCGTGTTGGAGGTAGGATTTCCTTTTTGATTCGTACTAGGATTCCCATGTTGTAACAGATACGGATATGTATTTTCGGCCCTTTCCTTTTCTGTGACTTCTTGTTGCCATGGGTCTTCTGGGAGTTTAGGGTTTATTTTCGTGTTTCTGCCGAGTCGGTTTGTGCCCAGCATGCTGATGCGGCGAACATCTCCCCTCCTGGGTATTACCCTTTGGCGACTATGCTTCTATCTTTGGCGAGTACATATCTAGCTCTAGCGAACACACCTTTGATTTATTTGACTTGATATGCTGACCGGTCCACGTTTTCGTCTTTGACCTGGTCGATGAGTGACGTGGCAACCTGTTCCTCAGCATTTATTGACTCCTCTGATGACGTGGCTGCTTGACGAAATTATATATACAACAATACCCCCATAAATATTTCGAGCTGAGCGAATGATTTGGGTTTCTAATTCGTTTGCCTCCGCGAGCAGTATTTATATCCATGCTTATAAAATTTTGGCGTGTTTTGCAAATAACTCCCCCCTTTTTCATTTTCACCACGTGTTGAATTTGTTAGTTGATTTTTCCGGTGCAAGCCTTCATTCTTGGCCACACAATTTCTGGTGCTTCCACTCATTTGACAAGTGAAGATACATTTTGACTGATTGGTGATCCCCGAGGTGCCACATGTCCGTTACTTGGTGGTGACTGTTGCGGCCAGTTATTGTGACCGTCGCTCACTTTAACCAAATATCTTTTTATCTGATTTTTTCTTTTTTGAATTTCAAAACTCCCTCTTTTAATGCCCGATCGTTTCTCCTTCTCCTCTATCCTCTCACATCTCCATTAATCTCTTATATCTCTCAAGATAGAGTTCCTTCGTTGTCTCTTATTCTTCTCCCTTAGAAACTTCTGCCATAAATTTCTTCTACTTTATTTCATTGTCGAACGGCTCATCTTGAACTCAATCGTGCTTATTTCTTGGCGTCCCCAAATCTCCTGCTCATTCTCCGAACCTAGGGTTTTTCTGGTGAGTTTTCATGGATCTCTCCTTACGTTCTTCTCTTTTTAATCAAATGATGCAAGTTATAGAGCTTGGTGACAAACGTACTGCGGACAAAATTGAATCTTTGATTCGTAATTTTCACCCGGATTCTTTGGTCCCACTTTCTGTTTATGTTCCATCTTCTGAAGATGATTATATCCCTAACATTTCTCCTTCGTCTTCCGATAGTGATTCTCCAATGATGCCGAGATCTTATAAACCAGGTGGCAGCAAACGACGCGCCTCTAGGGTTCCTCGTGGGTCCCTATTGGATGCGCAGACAACTGTTGACTCTGACGTTGAAGACCATCAACGGGATAGGCTGCATTTCTCGTTTGATCGTCCGTGTTCCTTTGATACCGAAGTTAATGTGGTTGGCGAGGATGAACTCCGCAAGTATAGGAGTCGCTTTGAAATTCCAGACTCAGTGACTTTGATGCTATCTGGTAGTCGAGCCGCATGGAATCCTCCCGAAAATGCGGTCGCCATTTATGGTGCCATGCTCAGCTGTGGAGTAACCCTTCCTCTTCAGCCTTTCATCGCCAGGTTTCTTGCGGAGGCTCGAATTGCACCCGTTCAACTTGCCCAAAATAGCTATAGGATTCTTATGTGTTTGGGATTAATGTGGAAGTTGAAAGGTTATGAACCCCTTACGCCTTGTGAGATTCGCCATTTCTACACTTTAAGGCAGGCGGGCAACAGTGGAACTTACTTTCTTCTTTCTTCGCCCGTGGAGAACTGGATCCCAGAGGGAGTGGTGAATTCTAGGTAAATAGAGATTTCTGGTGATGAGAAGAAGAAATGATTTATTTGGGGTTTTCCTACCTCAAATAAGAGATGGAAGAACAGCTGGTTCTTTGTTGGCTGCGAGTGGGGTAGAAACGTGTCTGCCCGTGGTCGCCTGAATCTTGCGGCGAAGAAAGTTCCTAGGCACTTTACTTCTCCCGACACTTGGTCGAAGGCCATCCCTGTTTTGTTGGACGAAGAGATATCTCATCTCGTTGCTGCGGCCGTCCTCCCTCTAGATGAAAGGGGCCGTCCATTTCTTTTGAACGATGATAAGATGATCGCTCAGCGGCTTTTTTCGCGCTTACCCGCCAGACTTCCTCGCTGTAAGTTTTACCTGATTTCTTTTGGTTTGATAGCTTTGCTTTTCCCATTGCTAATACTTGGTGATTTTTCTTACAGTATGTGACTTTGATACTGTATGTGACTTGCAAGCCCGGGCAATGAAGAATTCTAAGGCTGCCAGTAAAAGACATACTGCTGGTTTGACCAATGAAGGAACCCTCAGATGGCGGCGATCCCTCAGATGGTGAGGAAGCTGGTGATATTACTGAGGGAGTGGTCGAATCGGGACAGCCCCCTGTGCATACAGAGTGAAACAAATACGTGGTGTGTATGATATATATATTATCTAGAGGGGGGTGAATAGATTTTAACTATTATTACCCAATTTTCGCATGCAAGTCAATTTTACGAAAATACCCATACTAGTAAAAAATACAAGCAAGTGTAATAAGATGCGGAAATTAAATAACACTTGATTTTTACGTGGAAACCCAACCACTGGGAAAAACCACGGGCTGTTTAGTGCGCCACACTCGGACCTCAAAATCCACTAATTGAAATGGAGTTTACAACCTATGTAGACCTCATCTAACACTCCGGTCAATAACCCCCCACTTCTACCACGCGGGCCTTTAAAAGTGGCTCTAATCCAATTGCTTATGTGACCACCTATTCCCGGTGTCCGACCTAATCCCGGTCAATCACACAAGACTTAAATCTCTCAAAAGAGATGCACAACCCTATGTGAATATGCAATGATATCCAAATATTGCAATAAGAGCTAGGGTACTCTAGATGCTTACCTAGGATTATAAGATGACAATATAATCAATCCTAGATATCACATATAGCTATATGTCATGGTATATAACTTTAGCTAAGCAAAGGATAACCAATCCTAGATACAAAGCTATCACAAAACAACACTCAATCAATTCATCACAATTAATTCTCTTTTCTTGTATTTAGCATATGATCTAAAACATACAAGTAATTTAAAAGAGATGGCTTGGTAATAAAAATATTAAAATAAGATGAAGTTAATCAAAATCTTACTAAGCAAGTTGTGATGATGCAAACCCATATATGGATGCACTCTATATAGACATAGGAGATGCAATATGAAATTTGATGCAAAAAGGGTTTGATTTGAGTGGTTAAAGGTGAGTTCTTGATTTGAATTTCTCTCAAATATCTCTCTTTTTAAGTTTAGGGTTCTAATGAGTCAAAGAACTAATTTAGATAATGAGAAAGTGTGATATTTATAGACATCAAGAACAGGGCAAGTGAAAAGACAATTTTGCCCTTGAAACGCACCGATCGGCGGTTTCAATTGGCGGCCAGGCCGCCGATAGAGACCGCCGAATTGAGCCCGAGACAAACAGGGGAACAACGGCGGTTTCATTCGGCGGTTTTGTGACCGCCGATCCCAACCGTCGAATCAAACCCGAGAGATCGAAATCGATCAGGTATGAACGGTAGTTTCGAACGGCGGTCGTGACCGCCGATCGTGACCGCAGACTTGCTCCTGGAAGCAAACTGCGGTTTCATTCGGTGGCCAGGCCGCCGATCATAACCGTCGTTCACCAACAATGGTGAAAACCAAGGAGAAGCCAATGGCATTCTCCGTGGGCGGTATTCGCGTAAAACCGAGCACACCAACGTGCACACGCGGACGTTTCCGAACATCCTTCGGGAAACGAATTACTCCACACTAAAAGCTAGCATATATGAAGTGCAAGTGTGGGTATTGAATGCATCCTAATGCCTATCATGTCATGGAATTTAAACAAGATGCAATCAATTTAATGCAAGAAGAGACATTGAATAAACAAAAAAGCACAATGCATACAAAATATAAACACAACATTCAAGAATAAGAGTTATGCATGTTGTGTGTGTGTGCAACTATATCTCTTCAAGGCAAAGTAAGCACTACAAATATACCTTTGGTGCTTGTCCTCTTGAGGTCTTGGAAATGGTCTTTGATCTTCAACCTTAATCACCTAGACTACCCTTACAACCAAACCCCAACATGTGGTTTGACCACGAAATAAGCCAATCAATTAATGGGAATCCTTACACAGAGGCTGCTATGAATACTCCTGCTGCGACCACTCCTGCGGTAACTCCTGCGGCTACCCCCAGCCGTAACGGAAAAGAGAAAGTTGGAGTTTTAGGGTCAGTCAGTGACATTCCTATTTTTGGCACGGATGTCCCTGAAACTCCCATTGATCATGCGAGTGACCTAACCCCCAGGACCGGTAGAGGTAAACGCCCGGCTGAGGGCACCCCTGATCATACTACTCGACCTCTAAAACGGGCATCAAGAGTTGTGCAGTATGTTGTTTCTTTGGACGAGGAGGGTGCTGATGGACTTATACTCGCCGAGACTCCCTCTACTCAAACAACTATTCCTGAGGCTCCTGCTGGTGGGATGAGTGCGGTGGTGTCTCCACCTTCTGATGGAGTTAACAAGTTGAATGCTCTTGCCTCCTCCCCGACCGGTGCAGCTTCTCCTTCGGTGGCTGTGGGTGGGCCGAGTATGTCTTCTGCTAGTCAACCTGGGCCATCTGGTCAGCCAAGGCCAGCTGATAAGCCGGAGCCATCAAAGCAACCTGGGGCTTCTACATCGGGTTCAGGCGCTGCTCATGAAGTTCCTCCCATGGATCCAACTGAAGCTGGTGAGGGAGTTGAGTCTGTTTCCCTTTCAGACTTCACAGCTGCTGAGATTTGCTCATACCTGATGAACAACGATGTTTATGTCGGTGAAGGTTGGGAGCATGTGAAGAGCAGGTCTTGTAACAGAAAAATAGAATTTTTCTTCAACTGTCACTCTTTGGTGAGTCTCTTGCAGTATTCGTGTTGTACTTTGATTTGTGCATTTCCTGACTTGTCTGTTTTTCATTTCAGATAATGTCTGAGTTGGCTGACAACTACAGGCGTGGGAATTTCCTTTCTAAGGATGTGAAACGCCTGCAAGAGCGAGCTTCCACTTTGGCAGCTGAGAAGCTTTCTGCTGAGGAACTTCATGCTCAGCAAATTACTCAGTTAAGGGAGTCCGCAGATGGCTTCCTTTCTGCTCAGCTGGCTGCCGAAGAAAAACTGTCTGCTGCTGCGGAGGAGATTCATTTGCTGATGGAGCAGCTGTCTGCGAGTCAAGACTCACTCGCAGCACGTTTAGAGGCTAAGCAATTAGCTGAGGAGGCTAGAGAGAAAGCTGAGTGTGAGGTGTTGGACCTGCGCAATCAACTGTCTTCGCGTGACGTCATCTTCGACGATTTGAAGGCTGTTTTAGAGGTTGAAGCAGTTGATCGTTTTAAGAGGTCCCCTGCCTATGATGCGCTTTTGTTGCGTGAATTCGAACAAGGTATAAGGCTGTCGAAGAAGTTCTTCGCCATAAAGGACCATTCGAATGAAAAGGCTCTAAGACATTTTGATAAATCCCTTGAGCTGCATATGGACAGCGCAGTGGGTTCGATAAAGGAACAGAAAAGACGGTGGAAAGCCTATTGTCGCTATACGAGGACTGAGCCTCATCCAATGCACTTAGAAGTTCCCAGCAAACGCGCTTTTAATACATACTATTCTGGTCATCAGGGCAGTTTTTCTGGTTCAGGTGCTGAACCCGATTTAGGCCCTGTTGCTGGTAGGGATTATGGGCCTTTCATGCCAGAAGGGGACGAAGAAATTACTTGGCCTTCTGAAGATGAGATTGAAGATGAGGAAGACAGCGAGGATCCTCCTGCAGCTGGTTGACTTCATGTATTTACTTTAGTTGTAAATAATTCTCCTTGTAGTTTCACTTGTAAATAACTTATACATAATTTATAACTTCTTTGACTTCACTTTTGGTTCAACTGCCCTTGATGAATTCTTGGCTTTATTCTTTATTCAGCTGTCATTGCTGAGTTTTAGCGTACTCAGTGTTTGTCCGGACGTATCCGACTATACACCAAGTTTTTAGCGTATTATTTATTATTTATTCAGCTACCATTGCTGAGTTTTAGCGTACTCAGTGTTTTGTCGAGACGTATCCGACTATACACCAAGTTTTTAGCGTATTGTTAATTGTTTATTCAGCTGTCATTGCTGAGTTTTAGCGTACTCAGTGTTTGTCAAGACGTATCTGACTATACACCAAGTTTTTAGCATATTGTTGGGACGTCTCCCTCTTTTGCTTTTATTTTGTGTTTTAGTCACTTTTGTGCTCGGCTAGCCTTCTCAATCCCTAGCGCTTGAGATTCCTCATGTGCGCTTTTAATTGGGCATTCCTTGTGTTTTTCTTAGGATCTCGTTTTTCCCGTGGTGGCGACCACTGATTTTTATGATAGCTTTAAGCATAGTTGCCACGCCTTAATTTCGTGCGTCATCTCGCTCATTTTCGTTGCTGCGAGTATAAAACTCGTCTTTACGCGACGGCGAGTGACCTATGGTGTATGATGGCGAATATTCTTTGTGCCTGATTACATTTGTGGCGAGCTGAGTCACGGGTTCTTAGTAATAAATTACTCTTTATTGAATACTTCCTGCAACTTTTGTTAAAATAAAACAGAGAAAGAATGCTAAAGCGAAAACTACCTAAGAAGAAAAAACATTGAAATAAATTCTAGAAGCAAATGAGAAAGTTAAGGGTAGTATATCTTCAGGTATTGCGCATTGCATGGCCGAGGTAATTTGCCAAAACCCTCTAGAGTAATGCGATATGCCCCGTGACCGGCTATGCCTATAATTTGATAAGGCCCTTCCCATTTGTCTACGAGTGATCCCGCAGCTTTGTCTCTGGTTCCCGGATTCACTCTTTTCAGAACTAAGTCGCCGAGTACAAATTTCCTTTCACGCACATGCGAGTTGTAATACCTGGCCGCCCTTTGTTGATATGCAGCGTTTCTTATTTGTGCACGTTCTCTCCTTTCTTCTAGCTCGTCCAGGCCACATTTTAGCATATCGACGTTTAGTTCTGGCTGGAATAGTTGCACCCTTGGTGAAGAGAAGGATGTTTCCACGGGAATGACAGCTTCAGTTCCGAAAGCCATGGAGTATGGGGTTTCGCCCGTTGAGCTTCTTTCCGTAGTTCGATACGCCCACAGTACTTGTGGTAGCTTCTCTGCCCAGTTACCCTTCTTCGCATCTAGTTTAGCTTTTAGGTTGTGCTTTATGATCTTGTTGACTGCTTCAGTTTGACCATTTGTCTGTGGATGTGCTGGAGTTGCGTAGTAGTTGTTGATTCTATATTTGTCACACAGCTCCCTGAATTTCTTGCCATCGAATTGGGTTCCATTATCGGTGATGATGGTGTTCGGTATCCCGAATCTGTACATGATATTTTTCTTCACAAAGCTTGTTGTGTTTTCCTCTGTTATGTGCACTAATGACTCAGCCTCTACCCACTTTGTGAAATAATCCACAGCCACGATAGCATGTTTCGCTCCTCCGGGTGCTATTGGCATTGGACCGATCAAGTCAATTCCCCACATGGCGAAAGGCCAAGGCGAGGTGATACTTTGCAAGGTGTGAAGCATGTCAGAAAATTGCAAACAACATTCGCCAGCCACTTGAACTCTTGCAAAATATCACCTCACCTTGGCTTTTCGCCATGTGGGGAATTGACTTGATCGGTCAAATGCCAACAGCACCCGGAGGAGCGAAACATGCTATCGTGGCTGTGGATTATTTTACAAAGTGGGTAGAGGCTGAGTCATTAGTGCACATAACAGAGGAAAACACAACAAGCTTTGTGAAGAAAAATATCCTGTACAGATTCGGGATACCGAACACCATCATCACCGATAATGGAACCCAATTCGATGGCAAGAAATTCAGGGAGCTGTGTGACAAATATAGAACCAACAACTACTACGCAACTCCAGCACATCCACAGACAAATGGTCAAATTGAAGCAGTCAACAAGATCATAAAGCACAACCTAAAAGCTAAACTAGCTGCGAAGAAGGGTAACTGGGCAAAGAAGCTACCACAAGTACTGTGGGCGTATCGAACTACGGAAAGAATCTCAACGGGCGAAACCCCATACTCCATGGCTTTCGGAACTGAAGCTGTCATTCCCGTGGAAACATCCTTCTTTTCACCAAGGGTGTAACTATTCCAGCCAGAACTAAACGTCGATATGCTAAAATGTGGCCTGGACGAGCTAGAAGAAAGGAGAGAACATGCACAAATAAGAAACGCTGCATATCAATAAAGGGCGGCTTATTACAACTCGCATATGCGTGAAAGGAAATTTGTACTCGGCGACTTAGTTCTGAAAAGAGTGAATCCGGGAACCAGAGACAAAGCTGCGGGATCACTCGCAGACAAATGGGAAGGGTCTTATCAAATTATAGGCATAGCTGGTCACGGGGCATATCGCATTACTCGAGAGGGTTTTGGCGAATTACCTCGGCCATGCAATGCGCAATACCTGAAGATATACTACCCTTAACTTTCTCATTTGCTTCTAGAATTTATTTCAATGTTTTTTCTTCTTAGGTAGTTTTCGCTTTAGCATTCTTTCTCTGTTTTATTTTAACAAAAGTTGCAGGAAGTATTCAATAAAGAGTAATTTATTACTAAGAACCCGTGACTCAGCTCGCCACAAATGTAATCAGGCACAAAGAATATTCACCATCATACACCATAGGTCACTCACTATCGCGTAAAGACGAGTTTTATACTCGCAGCAATGGAAACGAGCGAGATGACGCACGAAATTAAGGCGTGGCAACTATGCCTAAAGCTATCATAAAAATCAGTGGTCGCCACCATGGGAAAAACGAGATCCTAAGAAAAACACAAGGAATGCCCAATTAAAAGCGCACATAAGGAATCTCAAGTGC
Source organism: Acer yangbiense (assembly GCA_008009225.1). Lineage (NCBI taxonomy): Eukaryota > Viridiplantae > Streptophyta > Magnoliopsida > Sapindales > Sapindaceae > Acer > Acer yangbiense. The sequence continues at coordinate 23,314,098 of CM017773.1, read as the reverse complement.
TGGGGATTGAGAAGGCTAGCCGAGCACAAAAGTGACTAAAACACAAAGTAAAAGTAAAAGCAAAAGAGGGAGACGTCCCAACAATATACTAAAAACTTGGTGTATAGTCAGATACGTCTTGACAAACACTGAGTACGCTAAAACTCAGCAATGACAGCTGAATAAACAATCAACAATACGCTAAAAACTTGGTGTATAGTCGGATACGTCTCGACAAAACACTGAGTACGCTAAAACTCAGCAATGACAGCTGAATAAAGAATAAATAATACGCTAAAAACTTGGTGTATAGTCGGATATGTCCGAACAAACACTGAGTACGCTAAAACTCAGCAATGGCAGCTAAATAAAGAATAAAGCCAAGAATTCATCAAGGGCAGCTGAACCAAAAGTGAAGTCAAAGAAGTTATAAATTATGTATAAGTTATTTACAAGTGAAACTACAAGGAGAGTTATTTACAACTAAAGTAAATACATGAAGTCAACCAGTTGCAGGAGGATCCTCGCTGTCTTCCTCATCTTCAATCTCATCTTCAGAAGGCCAAGTAATTTCTTCGTCCCCCTCTGGCATGAAAGGCCCATAATCCCTACCAGCAACATGGCCTAAATCGGGTTCAGCACCTGAACCAGAAAAACTGCCCTTTTGACCAGAATAGTATGTATTAAAAGCGCGTTTGCTGGGAACTTCTAAGTGCATTGGATGAGGCTCAGTTCTCGTATAACGACAATGGGCTTTCCACCGTCTTCTCTGTTCCTTTATCGAACCCACTGCGCTGTCCATATGCAACTCAAGGGATTTATCAAAACGCCTTAGAGCCTTTTCATTCGAATGGTCCTTCATGGCGAAGAACTTCTTCGACTGCCTCATTCCTCGTTCGAATTCACGCAACAAAAGCGCATCATAGGCATGGGACCTCTTAAAGCGATCAACTGCTTCAACCTCTAAAACAACCTTCAAATCGTCGAAGATGACGTCACGCGAAGACAGTTGATTGCGCAGGTCCAACACCTCACACTCAGCTTTCTCTCTAGCCTCCTCAGCTAATCGCTCAGCCTCTAAACGTGCTGCGAGTGAGTCTTGACTCGCAGACAGCTGCTCCCTCAGCAAGCGAATCTCCTCCGCAGTCGTAGACAGTTTTTCTTCGGCAGCCAGCTGAGCAGAAAGGAAACCATTGGCGGACTCCCTTAACTGAGTAATTTGCTGAGCATGAAGTTCCTCAGCAGAAAGCTTCTCAGCTGCCAAAGTGGAAGCTCGCTCTCGCAGGCGTTTCACATCCCTAGAAAGGAAATTCCCACGCCTGTAGTTGTCAGCCAACTCAGACATTATCTAAAATGAAAAATAGACAAGTCAGGAAACGCACAAATCAGAGTACAACACGAATACTGCAAGAGACTCACTAAAGAGTGGCGGTTGAAGAAAAATTCCATTTTTCTGTTACAAGACCTACTCTTCACATGCTCCCAACCTTCACCGACATAAACATTGTTGTTCATCAGGTATGAGCAAATCTCAGCAGCTATGAAGTCTGAAAGGGAAACAGACTCAACTCCCTCACCAGTTTTAGTTGGATCCACGGGAGGAACTTCATGAGTAGCGCCCGAACCCGATGTAGAAGCCCCAGGTTGCTTTGATGGCTCCGGCTTATCAGCTGGCCTTGGCTGACCAGATGGCCCAGGTTGACTAGCAGAAGACACACTCGGCCCACCCACAGCCACCAAAGGAGAAGCTGCACCGGTCGGGGAGGAGGCAGGAGCTTTCAACTTGTTAACTCCCTCAGAAGGTGGAGACACCATCGCACTTATCTCACTAGCAGGAGCCTCAGGAATAGTTGTTTGAGTAGAGGGAGTCTCGGCGAGTACAGGTATATCAGCACCCTCCTCGTCCGAAGAAACAACATACTGCACAACTCTTGATGCTCGCTTTAGAGGTCGAGTAGTATGATTAGGGGTGCCCTCAGCCGGGCGTTTGCCTCTACCGGTCCTGGGGGTTAGGTCACTCGCAGGATCAATGGGAGTTTCAGGGACATCCGCGTCAAAAATAGGAATGTCACTGACTGACCCTAAAACTCCAACTTTCTCTTTTCCCTTATGGCTGGGGGTAGCCGCAGGAGTTGCCGCATGAGTGGTCGCAGCAGGAGTATTCACAGCAGCCTCTGTATGCACATGGGCTGTCCCGATTCGACCCCTCCCTCAGTAATATCACCAGCTTCCTCGCCATCTGAGGGATCGCCACCATCCGGGCTAGCAATTCCTTCCTTGGCCAAACTAGCAGTATGTCTTTTACTGGCAGCCTCAGAATTCTTCACTGCCCGAGCTTGCAAGTCACATACAGTATCAAAGTCACATACTGTAAGAAAAATCACCAAGTATTAGCAATGGGAAAAGCAAAGCTATCAAACCAAAAGAAAGCAGGTAAAACTTACGGCGAGGAAGTCTGGCGGGTAAGCGCGAAAAAAGCCGCTGAGCGATAATCTTATCATCGTTCAAAAGAAATGGACGGCCCCTTTCATCTAGAGGGAGGACGGCCGCAGCAGCGAGATGAGATATCTCTTCGTCCAACAAAATAGGGATGGCCTTCGACCAAGTGTCGGGAGAAGTAAAGTGCCTAGGAACTTTCTTCGCCACAAGATTCAGGCGACCACGGGAGGACACGTTTCTACCCCACTCGCCGCCAACAAAGAACCAGCTGTTCTTCCATCTCTTATTTGGGGTTTTCCATCTCTTATTTGAGGTAGGAAAACCCCAAATAAATCCTTTCTTCTTCTCATCATCAGAAATCTCTATTTGCCCAGGATTCGCCACTCCCTTTGGGATCCAGTTCTTCACGGGCGAAGAAAGAAGAAAGTAAGTTCCACTGTTGCCCGCCTGCCTTAAAGTGTAGAAATGGCGAATCTCACGAGGCGTAGGGGGTTCATAACCTTTCAACTTCCACATTAATCCCAAACACATAAGAATCCTATATCTATTTGGGGCAAGTTGAGCGGGTGCAATTTGAGCCTCCGCAAGAAACCTGGTGATGAAAGGCTGAAGAGGAAGGGTTACTCCACAGCTGAGCATGGCACCATAAATGCCGACCGCATTTTCGAGAGGATTCCATGCTGCTCGACTACCAGATAGCATCAAAGTCACTGAGTCTTGAATTTCAAAGCGACTCCTATACTTGCGGAGTTCATCCTCGCCAACCACATTAACTTCGGTATCAAAGGAACACGGACGATCAAACGAGAAATGCAGCCTATCCCGTTGATGGTCTTTAACATCAGAGTCAACAGTTGTCTGCGTATCCAGTAGGGACCCACGAGGAACCCTAGAGGCGCGTCGTTTGCTGCCACCTGGTTCAGAAGATCTCGGCATCACTGGAGAATCACTATCAGAAGACGAAGGAGAAATGTTAGGGATAGAATCATCTTCAGAAGATGGAACATAAACAGAAAGTGGGACCAGAGAATCCGGGTGAAAATTATGAATCAAAGATTCGATTTTGTCCGCAGTATGTTGTCACCAAGCTCTATAGCTTGCATCATTTGATTAAAAAGAGAAGAACGTAAGGAGGGATCCATGAAAACTCACTAGAAAAACCCTAGGTTCGGAGAATGAGAAGGAGATTTGGGGACGCCAAGAAATAAGCACGATTGTGTTCAAGATGAGCCGTTCGACAATGAAATAAATTAGAAGAAATTTATGGCAGAAGTTTCTAAGGGAGAAGAATAAGAGACAACGAAGGAACTCTATCTTGAGAGAAATAAGAGATTAATGGAGATGTGAGAGGATAGAGGAGAAGGAGAAACGATCGGGCATTAAAAGAGGGAGTTTTGAAATTCAAAAAAGAAAAAATCAGATGAAAAGATATTTGGTTAAAGTGAGCGACGATCACAATCACTGCCCGCAACAGTCACCATCAAGTAACGGACATGTGGCACCTCGGGGATCACCAATCAGTCAAAATGTATCTTCACTTGTCAAATAAGTGGAAGCGCTAGAAATTTTGTGGCCAAGAATGAAGGCTTGCACCGGAAGAATCAACTAACAAATTCAACACGTGGTGAAAATGAAAAATGGGGGAGTTATTTGCAAAACACACCAAAATTTTATAAGCATGGATATAAATATTGCTCGCGGAGGCAAACGAATTAGAAACCCAAATCATTCACTCAGCTTGAAATATTTATGGGGGTATTGTTGTATATATAATTTCGCCAAGCAGCCACGTCATCAGAGGAGTCAATAAATGCTGAGGAACATGTTGCCACGTCACTCATTGACCAGGTCAAAGATGAAAACGTGGACCAGTCAGCATATCAAGTCAAATAAATCAAATGTGTGTTCGCCAGAGCTAGATATGTACTCGCCAAAGATAGAAGCATAGTCGCCAAAGGGTAATACCCAGGAGGGGAGATGTTCGCCGCATCTGAGTGCTGGGCACAGATCGACTCAGCAGAAATACGAAAATAAACCCTAAACTCCCAGAAGACCCATGGCAACAAGGAGTCACAGAAAAGGAAAGGGCGAAAACACATATCCGTATCTGTTACAACATGGGAATCCTAGTACGAATCAAAAAGAAAATCCTACCTCCAACACGACAGGATCACGTAGTAACCCTAAATTATCATGTATAAATAGAACCACCTATCCCACGAGGAAGAGGTTCGAAAACCTAAAGAGAGAAAAGTAAGAACTCGAGAGACTTAAGTGTGTAACCGAAACAAGTGAATTTTAGTGATATTTTCCTGTCCTCCGGGACGCCGTGGTTTTTTTCCCATTCAAGGGTTTTTTCCACGTAAATCTGTCTCTTGCATGTGCTGATTTTCTTTCTTGTTTACGTTCGTTTTGATTTAATTGTTGGTTGTGTGGTAATCCAAATTTCACCGTCAACAGTGACAAATCTTAAAAAGATAGGACTTAAGTGAAATTCTACCAAAAAAAAAAAACACTTAGATCTTCGCACCACACAATGTGACATTGATGTGCGAATGATAGTTTGTCTTAATACAATTGCTAATCAATTACTAAATACATTCAATGATGTAACGAGGGTAACAAAATCAAATATTCTAGCTAGAGCTGTCAAAACAGGTTTGTCAGCTGGGTTAGACTCAACCCGACACGACAGGAACCCATTTAATCCCAACCTAACACAACATGTTTAATTAAATGGGTTAGCCCCTTAAAACCCGGCATGACATAAATAGATAAACAGGTTACACGGGTTGGCTCATGACATGTTTAGGAAACGAGTAGGGTTGGGTCTTGACCTGTTTGTAAAGAGAGAGTTCACATTAATGATCCCATCTATGATTGTGATGTGAATGCTTGTTGTTGATGATGAAGATGAGGTTGAACTAGTTCTTCTAGTGTAATAGTCTTTTTGCTAGCTCTTTTATGAGCGACACTCGCAATAGGACGAGGTCGGAGAGTAGCACAACGGTGAATAAGATTTGTTCCCATAGGGATCGAGTGATCGATTACCGAAATTGATTAGCCTAGATGCTATTCAAACAAGCGAAAAAGGATATTTAAACTAAGTAAATTAAACTAATTTAATCTAATGACTAATGCTAATGCAAGAAATAAAATAACACTAAAATAAACTCAAGTGTAATATCGAAGAAAAACATGCTAGGACTTGACTACACCCCACCTTCAATTGACTTCCGTTTTAGACTCAATTATTCACCTAAAACATACTCATGCAATTTGTAGATTCAAGCACCCTAATATTAACCTACAATCTTGGTCAAGCAAAGTAGATTACACCCGAAACGTACCCAAGCCTATCTCTCGATTACCCGGAATATATGAATTGAGTTCATTAAGTTTGTTGGCGCACTAAATGAATCCTATACGCTAGCCTAAGTGGGTGTACTTTTCTAGACATGTATAGAGGGCATTTTATCGAACACGTGGTGTGCGTCTCCGGTCAGTACATAACACACCACAATAATTCATTCAAATGGAGATCAATCACTTGAAAGCTTTAAGCATACAAAAATACTCATACAAACCACAAGTTGCACATAAATGGATAAACAAGAATCAATATAAATATATAGTCATGGGTGGGGTTTCATCAAATCCTAGCAATATATATTTAGCTCATATTACAAAGAATAGCCATAACATAGATAAAATCAAATAAATACATGGCTATGAAAAAGAGTAAAGGAGAAAGGATGTAGAGAAAACTAGTGGAGAGCTTCTCTTCTTCTTTTTCTTCAACTCTCTCTTGCTAAAAACGGTGGAGTGGTGTTGGATGTGGAAAAGTGGGAATCAAGTTGTGTTTGGATGTTAAGGAGATTTGGATGCTAGATGGGTTGTGGAAGATGGAAGGTGAGAGTAAAAATGGTGTCTTGGGTTCTTTTTGGTGAGAGAGTTTTTTTGGTTTAAAAATATCAAAGGTTTATATAGATGAATGAATTAGGTCAAGGGCAAAGAGGTAATTTCCATGAAGAAAAACAAATTCTGGGCAAAGGGCGAGCTTGGGGCGAGCTTGGTGAGCTTGCCTTGAGCTCACCTATGCAGATTTGCAGCCTGGACCCGAGAGGTTACTGAGCTCGGGGCGAGCTGCTTGAGCTCGCCTTGGGCTCGCATCTCTCTCGGGTGAAGTTTTCCAGCTTCACGCACCGTTACAAAAATGGCCATAACTTCCTCTAGAGAACTCGGAATCATGATCCGTAAAAAGCGTTGGAAAGTAGACTCGTGGGGCTTTCCAAAAATAGGTTATACAAAACGTAGTTCAATCGGAAGAGGGAGATATGGCCCCCAAAGGTTGAAAGCTTTGTACTAAGATTTACAATTTCAGCCCTTTAACCTCTAAAACTCTTCAATTATGCTCAACACTTTATTTTAGAGCATACAACCTACACAATGCTCACAAAATGCATTATATACAAAAACACGCTCGACAACGAGTATAAAATCTAGGAAATTGGGACCTCAAATAGGTATGTAAATCATCCAATCATCTTTTAGGTACTCTCTAGATTTGAAAAAAAAAATGGAAATATCAACACCACAAGCATAAAGAATTGTTTTTTTTTTCCTTTAAACAAATAGAGAGACAAAATGAGTTTTTTATTTTTAAAGAATAAAGATGATAATGAGACTTTGTGTGATTTAGGTTAATCGCCACAGTAAAATGGGGACTCTTCCTAAACTAATGATGCTAACAAAGATATGATTTTTTTATGATCCCACAATGGAAGATAAAGAGATGGAGCTTACTCAGCATAGTCAATGGAGACGCGAAATGCCGTGGGGCAATCACTGATTTCGGCTGTTTAATTTTAGGCTTTGAGTGTGGAAGGCTAAAACTAAAAGTGATATTATATATATATATATATAAGTAAAATTTCAAATACATCCCTAGAAAATTAAAAATTGCAAATGTACCCTATCATATGAAGGTGTCAGCTAAGTCTGGTGACCCTCTGCCTGATCCATTTGTTTATCAAAGGCTGGTTAGGTGACTCATCTACCTAACCAATACTAGACCTGATTTGGCCTTTGCTGTCAGCTTGTGAGTTAGTTTATGCATGCTCCTAATACTTCTCATATGGATCCAGTCTATCAAATTCTAAGATACTTGAGGTCTTGTTCAGGTCTTGGTCTCTTTTATGACTTGAACAATACTTTTGATATCTCATGTTTTACTATTGTAGACTATGCCGGATCTAAGATTGATAGGAGATCTACCTCTAGCTTCTGCTTGTTTCATGGAAACCACTTTCTTTTTTAGAAAAGTAAGAAGTGGTTTGTGGTTTCTCGGTCCTTTTCAAAGGTCGAGTATATGGATTGGCCCAGGGCACTTGTGAGATCATTTGTCTTCAATCCATTCTTGGATTTGGCTTTCTTGTTTGTTTGCCTTTGAAATTTAACTGTGATAACAAGTTGGCTAATATGTCACTCATAGTTATTAAAGGTGTGCCTAGACGCCTGGTGCTTTTAGGCGCAACTTTTGCACCTGTAGTTAGGCCGGGCGATCGATTTTGTCAAGGCGCACGCCCGAAAGTATCAGGCGACGGGCGACAGGCAACAGCCAACAACCTAGGCGCGCATGAGTAAAACTTGTAATATTTGGGTTTTTTCTTCTGTAAACAGCCGAACTTTTGATAAAGAGGTGTGCTTTTGAAAATTAAAGAACCAATTTAAAGCCTAAAAGTCAGCCCATATCCCACAACCTAAAAACTAGTCCAAAAAGGAAAAAAAAAAAAAAAAAAAAACCCTAAATCCCTAAGGTCTCTTCAAAGTTTCAAACAATAGTCCTCCACTCCTCTCCAATGACTCCTCTCTCATTCTCTCTTCTCCAATAGTCGTCTCTCATCCAAGTAAGTTACTCTCTCTTCCTCTCTTCTCTCCTCTCTTCTTTCCATCTCCAATTTTTTCTCTACAACTTTTCTTCTTCTAAAATACTCCATTTTTTATGTTGAATATTTTCTATTTTTATCTTTTTTTCTTTTTTTTTATATACATGATTGTTTGAAGAATGAAGATATTTACTCTATGTTATTATTATTATTATTATTATTTATGTATGATTGTATGAAGATATTTATTGATGAGTTGATGACCAAATTTATTGGGTTGTTTGGATGGAAGAAATAGAAGAATTTTTGAATACTCTAAAGAGAAGGATTTAAGATCTCTATGATATTCCTTTATTTTTTATTCTAAATGATTGGGAAATAGTTGCAATGTCAAGTGTGTTGGCTTTTTATTATTATTTTTTTATGTGCTTTGACTTTTGAGAGGGGTGGGCCGGTAGAGACATATTTTTGTTTCTTTTTGTTCACAGTTTACACAACTATAGGTTTTTGTTTTTTCCCTTTTATGGACTCTCGGTTCACAGTTCATAGTTCACACAAAATTTTGTATCAACTTTTTCTTTAATAGTTTATTTTTCCTGTAAAAAAGAAAAAGAAAAATAGCATTACTACTGTGGGGAAAAATACGTTTGCACGTAGCGGAAGCGAGACTAAAAAAAGGGTTTTAGTACAGTTTAAAATTTTCCTTTTATGAACCTTAACCCTTAAATTAATTAAACATAAATAATCAAAAGTATCATACCTTTGTTGCGTGATCCGATTGACATTGTGTCGATGGTAATCCGCAAGATCTTCCAATCCAATCACGAACGTGAATCACCTAGGAACGTGGTATCCCTTTCTTTGAATTTTGTACCTGAGGATGGATAACAAAATCTTTTCTTTTTCGTTAGTCACAAAAACTTCCAAGAGATAACGAAGAACGTTCCGGTCACTTTTGAATTTTCAATCTAATGATCGAAACTCGCGTGAGCCTTATTCGAAATTGTGCACAAAGCCTTTTGATGTAAAAGCTTACTAGTACACTATCGAAATAAAAACAATTCTTCTCTCTATATCCTCTTGTCTGAAAATCACACTATGTCTAAGAGTTGGATTATATTTTTCAAGCTAAAGAAAAATAACTCTCATGCAAGCCCTTAGGGTTAGCCGAATTCCACACTATGTTTATTTATAGTGGTCGAAATTCCCCTTGCCCAAAATAATATATTTCTATATATTACAAATTCAATGCTCAATATAATATATATCTATATATGACGAATTCAATGCTCAGTATAACATATATATTTGCATGCAAATTCTTCTTGTCATAAATATAATATATGTATATATACATACGAATTCTTCTTGCCATTATCTTATCTATATGTAGGTGAATTCAACTCCATATCATATATCTATATATGACGAATTCTTTGCATAATATCATATATAATATTGGACGAATTCCTTGTCATATATATTGTCTATTTAGGACGAATTTCCATCTTTTTAGGGTAACCGAATTCTCTTGATTGATTTCTTTGTGGTGACTGAAATCCTCTACAAAAGAGGATTTTTGTTTCCACAAAAGACTCCTATCAATCTTTTTTATAATTCAAACCCTAATCCAACTCTTTAGTGTATTTGTGACTATATCAAAGACTTCCTAATTTGACTAGATAAATAAATCTTTTTATTTATCTACTTACCAAATTAAGTCTTTAATATTTATTATACTACCAATGATAGTATATTACTAAGAAACATATTTCCTAGTCAGAAAAAGATTTTAATTCTTAATTAAATAATTAATTAATAAATTAATCAATTCCCATTTAATCAAATAATAAAACAAAATAATATATTAGACTAATATATTAGCCTTGCCGCCCAAGTAACTATACATGGGCCATGTATTATTTTTCCATTTTATTTAATCCATTGGACCTTAAATAAAAAGCCCACATGTGAACTAGACCCATTCTTACTAAAAAAACAAGCTCACATGTCTTTCATTAATATATTAATATAATTTAACAACCCATTAAATAAATAATGTGCAAATTATATTCTTAATATATTAAGTACAATTCTAGATGGACCCATAAATTGGTCCGGTAGAATATATCAAGTGATCCATGCAAGTCCGTGTGGATTGAGGATCTTGGCGGGCTATCTAAATTTAAGCTTCAATAGACATAACCTAATCACAATCAACAAATGATTTACTTAGGTCCGATCTATTAATTTTAGTTCATTCCACTAAAAAACTAAAATTGCACTCTTAAATAAAGATAGAATAAGTAAATGCTTCTCATTCGTACCCTAGACAATCTTATTGGAGATGGTGTATCCTTGTGAAGAATATCAGTAATCGCCAAGAGCTCATAGACCGCCTATAGCTCTTCAAGTTACCATATTTCCTCATATGACCACATTTTGAACTTGGATATTTTGACTTGTCCAGAAGCCATGTTTCAATAGACATTATTGAAAACTTAACGTTAAGATTTAATATCCAATACCTCAAAACATCCATATGATGATATTCTACTCTCATTTAATAAATGGAGCCATGATGTCCATATCTATAAATGAAGTCCTCTATCGATTAACAAATGAATACCACCAAACTATCGAGGATAGACTATGCTATATAATCGTACTCATTGATAACTCAAATGATAACACTTGCAACCATAAGTCCATCATTTATCTCAGGATTAAGATAGACTCTCCGATTGTCCTGATAATGAAAAGACTTTTATTTACTGACGGTTCTAGATAAAGTATTTCATTGTGATCCAGTTCAATGCACCTAGTGCACTAGATCTTTTACTCAAAGCCACTTTGATGATTTTAGACTCATCATAACACATTTGATCCCACTCAAATGCCAGTAAAAGAATCTACAACTTTAACAAGATAAAGGTGCCCAACCTTTACCTTAAGTTGTGAACATTATTCAAGACTAACTAAAGAATTGTGTCTACCTCATACATATCCAGATGTACGAACAATTCTTCTTTTCTCACGGTCTTTTGACCTTATGATTATTTACTTTTGACAATTATAATAATTAAACTATAAATGCTATAAGATTTGTTAAACCAGAAATCACATTATTAATATGAATAGATTGTCAAAAACACTATTACACTCTTGCTATTGAGCATAATCCTAACAACTACTAGAGGAAAACAATAGTAAATTAGCAATTTAACATATCAATCTTATGTTGTTGACTTGTTGAAATTGTTTTTTCCAACTTGGGAACTTATTGGATGTATTTGGTTTGTAATTGTTAGTGTGAATATGTGATTATAGGTATAAATGTTGACTCAAGGAACGAAATTGGAAGATCCTGGATGGAAGTATGTCACATGCCCAATTCCTGGTGATAAAAATAGCACAAAATGCAATTTTTGTGGTAAAGAGTGTAAATGAGACATCTTTCGTGCGAAGGAACATCTATTTGGTGAGTGTAGGAATGCTAAGGTATGCAAATGTTGTCCACCATCCATACAAGAAGAAATTCGAGAGTATATGAAGAACAAGAAGAATGAAAAATGTGAACGGAATATGGACCCTATAGATGATGATTTTTGTTTCGGTCTAGGAGATGATGATGGTTATGATGTGGCCCATAATACAACTCAGCAAAGAAAAATCACATTTAGTGGATTTGGTAGCAATAATGTTGCTGAAAAGCCAAGACAAAAGGGTCCGATGGATGTGTACTTGACCCCTGATCTGGAAATTAGTGCATAAAAAAATAAAGAAAAGCAAAAAAGGTTTGATAAATTTGATACCGCGAAAAAAAAGTTAAGGGATCGAGTTTGTAACAGTTTTACAAGGTGGATGTACGATGCTGGGATTCCTTTCAATGTTGTCAATTACAATAGCTTTAAAGTGTTTTGTGAGGCATTGGGACACTATGGTCTGGGTATAAAACCACCCAGTTTTCAAGAAGTTAGGGTTCCCTTGTAAGTTCTTCATTTTTTATTGGCTTATTTCGTTGACAAACCACAATTGAGATTTAATTATGTAAGGGTAGATTAGGGATTCATTGTTTGTGATCAAGCTTAAATGGATTTCAAGCCCTTAAGCTCAAGAGCTCATTGAAGGTATATCACTTGTGCTTAACCTTTTGAAGAGATAAGTTGCACAAACACACTTCTCTTGTATGCATGTGTGTTCATTGCTTATTGTGTACATTCACTTCACACTTCACACTTGCACAACATTAATATAGTTTAGGTGTGTTTGAGAGCCGAGGAAAAGAGATTATGTCTCTTACCGCGGTGTAGGTCGCTCCCCATGCACTTGCTTATACCACGGCTCCCACAGTGGCAGAAACTTGTGGGTTTCACGCGTAGGGTACCGCGGTTGGTGACCTTGCCTCCATAGCGGTCCCAAACGCAAAATTTCCCAGAGCCTCCATGCCATATGTACCACGGTGGGGACACTTTGTCCGTACCGTGACATGCATAGTGGTTTTGATGGGATTTTGTTGGGATTTTGTTGTCCAAGTTCAAAACGATGTCTCTTTGGCTAAGGCTTCATATATATATATGCCTTATTCTTTCTTTGGCTGAATTAGAGCTTAGAAATTTACATCTTTGAAAGCTTAAGAGTGTCTTGCAAGAAAAGTAACAAAGATTTAATCTTTATTGATCAAAACCTAACTACCCATCATTCATTCATTCATAAATCCAACATCATCTAGCATCATATAGGTTATGTTCTTGCATGGATCATTATCAACACACATGACTTGGTAAGTATAACACCATTTTCATTTATCTTAGTGTTCTTCCTTAACAAGAAATCTCTTTTGTGATTTGTTTTCATCTAGATTAATTTCTTAGCTTCAAGTTGAGATTTTTGTGTTGTTTATGTGTTGTTGTATTGTGATAGCTATTGCATCTAGGGTTACATTTATTTTATATAGCTAAGTTTCATATAGGACATGCAGGAACATGATATCTAGGATTGCTTGACATGTTCATCCATGATTAGATAAGCATTAAATGTGTTGACCTAGCATTTATGCATTTAATATTCATTTAGGTTGTGTTCTCTTCTTTGAGAGTTAAGCTTTGTGACTAAGTGGTTTAGTGCATAAGCAAGTTGGTCTATGATCACTATTAAAGGCTCGTTGGGTAGAGTGGAAGGGTTAGTGACCAAGTATGGTTTAACTTGAGGTCAACCTAGGTTATAAACTTTCATTTAAGTAGTGGATTTGATGACCGTTTGTGGCTAGCATAACAACCCGTGAGTTTTACCCAGTTGAAGGATTTCTCACGTAAATCAATCCACGTGTAATTTATTGTTTTCCGCACTTAAATTTCGTTGATTGTATTTGTTTAATTTGGGTGATTTTTTTGAATATTGACTAATCAAGAAAAGTTGGTAATTAACTTGATTAAAACTTTTTCACCCTCCCCTAGGTATTTTAGACACATATTATACAGTTTCACCCTATTCCAATAAAGAGGTGGAAAACACAAGTAGTGCAATGAAGGACTACATGGAAATGTGGGCAAAACATGGATGCTCTATCTTGTCAGACGGTTGGAAAGACAAAAGAGAAAGGACATTGATTAATTTCTTAGTTAATTGTCCTAAAGGTAGCATGTTTATTGAGTCAGTAGATGCTTTATCATATGCAAAGACCGATGAGAAGATGTTTGACACTATTGAAACAAATTAATGGTGTGTAGTATATTAATCTAGAGGGTGGGTGAATAGATTTTAATCGATTTTACCAAATTTTCGTGTATGGTCAAGATTACGAAAATACCCTTAATAGACAATATAGTATAGCAAGTGTAATATGGTGCGGAAATTAAATAACACTTGATATTTACGTGGAAACCCTTACGGGAAAAACCACGGGCTAATAAGTGAGCCACACTCGAACCTCGAATCCACTAAATGTGTAAACCGATTACAACCTAATCCCGATAAGTAATCACACACCTACCTAATCCCGGTATAAGTGAACCTAGTCCAATTGCTTGTGATTTATGCAACATAATCCCGGAAGCTACACAAGTCTTACTTCTCAATGAAGAGATGATATAACCTAAGTGAATATATGAAATACTCAAATATGCAACAAGAGCTAGGTAACCCTATATGCTTATCTAGGATGATGATATATCAAGAAATACAATCCTAGATATCAAGAGCTAAGTGACATGTCAAAAAGCTTAGCAAATCATAGATTATGCAAACCTAGAAAGCTATCACAATACAACTCTCAAACATTCAAAACACTAATCTCAAACTTGTATCTAAGATATATATGAATAACATACAAGTAATAAATGAGATTGATTGCAAAGAAAGACACAAAATATGTAAGATATTAGTGAAAAACTTACCAAGCAAAGTGTGATGAAGAATCCATGCAAGATGACATCTAGATGATCAAAGATGATGCTAGATGATGATTGATGATCATGGAAATAGTGTTTGAGTAATCAAAGGTGAGTTCTTGTGTATTTTTCTTGTTTTGAAAAATATCCTAAGTATGAAATCTGAAAATCAACTCACTTAAGTGACCTAAAGTCATAGAAGCATATATATAGGGGGTAAAAATCAAAGTGATGCGTTTTAATAAGTTTCCCTATTTTTGCCTTGGGTGCTGTACAGGTAGCTGTACGTAGAGCGACTTGTACAACGCCTACCTGGGAAAATGAAGAACTTTCTTCATTGGCACTGTTCGAACAGTGCTTCTATACAGCGCCACAACTCTGATCTCCCGGGAAAACAGAGTGTCGATGTAAGTACAACGATTTGTACAGCGATCGATTAAATCGATCAGGTCTGTACAGCGCCAATCCCATTTCCTTCAGGTCTTAGATGGGCGTTGTTCGTACAGCGCCTTTGTAGAGCGCTTTGAACAGCGCCTTTTGCCAAAATGCACTCCTAAGCCTATGCATGACATGCCATTTGGACATACAAGATGCAATCAAAAAAGCATGCAAGAAGAGATGTTAATGAACATTAATGCACAAAAATAAGACACACAACATACAAGAATTAAACATATGCATGAGTTATGAGTGTGTGCAACTATCTCTTCAATGCAAGTAAGCACATAGAAATTACCTTCGGTGCTTATCAAGATGAGGTCTTCAAAGGGCATTGAACAAAAACACCAATACCTAAGCTACCCTTACAATGAACCCCAACATGTGGTTTGTCCACGAAATGAGCCAATTAACAAACGGGAACCTAACAATCTCCTCCTTTGGCTATTTCGTGACAAAACCACTACTCACATTGATTCCTCACAAAAAATAGAAACTACGGGTCAACAATGATTTTCTACAATACAAAGAGATATTTTAAATACTACATCTTGAAGTTTTCAATCTTTTGTAGAATAATCAATCCCTGAAAATAAGGTTTCTATGCTTTCCAATACAAGTAAAATGTGAGATTAATCAAGTGAGAACAAAAACAAGCATTTGCATTTTAAGAGTTTAGGCACAACATTATGCAATGTATGTGTATGCAATGGTCCCCCTCAACGGGTTACTCCCCTTCAATGAATATTCTCCCCAACATGCACAATTGCTACTACAAGTTGATACCCCCTTTACCACATTCTACTCCCCCTTTTTGTCATGATATGGGTAAATGAGTAGTCCCCAACCGGGTCACTCTTAGCAAAGAGAGATAGTAGCATGCAAGATATTTGCATAATCATATAAGTCACTTTATGCATCCCAATTAATTGAAGAGAAACAAGGAGATTTATTTGAAGAAAATGTGTGAATCAAACATACTTTGCATACAAGACATGTAGCATTCAAGTCCAAAATACAATGGTATTTGGCAAAGCAAATGACAAAGGTTTCTAATAAGAATTCAAACCAATTTCACCATTGTCAAGAGAGAAGCAAGGATATAGATATTTCATTGATTTTAATTTAAGAACAACTATATCCAACTTTATAAGTGAGACATGGCATGAGCGACTTTACACCTTATTTGATTTTTCTGGGAATAATACCCGTATGATAGTAGCCATGTTCAACAAATAAAGAAAGAGAGACATTTGGAATTTAAATTCCTTTGAATTGATACAAGATCCTTTATTCATTTTGAGTCTCATAAGCTTTTTCACACAAGTTTTGCATTTAAGAACACAATCATCAATTCATGCTTTCAATTTAAGCATGTCATATGAATTTCATGCTAATCAATTTTCATTAGCATGTTATAAAAGAATTATCATGTCATGGAGATAACTATAGGTCATTCAAATCATACTTCCTATGAAAATCTCCTAGTCCAAAAATGCATGTTTGAACATAAATATGACATTAATTGTAAACAAGCATGGTTCACACTTATTGAATTGAAAACATATATATGTATGTGCAACCAAGCTTACTCAAGCAATTAAAAGAAGAAGCATAAGATATTTCAAATTTTTTACAAGTATCAAGAATGCAAAATAGCTCTCTTTGCTTGATTTCCCCATATGGGGTCAATCACAAAACACATCACTCTACAAGACATATCCCAATAGATCTACTAAATGTTTTAAATCGAGTAGCATTTAAGGGTTTAATAAATAAGTCCGCAAGTTGATCATTAGTACCTATATGTTCAAGTACTATGCATTTATTTTCAACAAGCTATCTAATGAAATGATGGCAGATGTTAATATGCTTAGTTCAAGAGTGTTGTACCAGATTCTTGGAAATATTTATAGCACTCATATTATCATAAAAGAGAGTGAGTGTACCTTGGTTGAATCCATAGTCTACTAGCATTTGCTTCATCCATAGGAGTTGTGTTCATCCACTCCTCGCGGCTATGTACTCGGCATCGGCCGTGGACAAGGAAATCAAGTTTTGCTTCTTGCAAAACCAAGACACTAAGTTGTTGCCTAGAAAGAAGCAACCGCCCGATGTGCTCTTCCTATCATCGTAATTTCCTGCCCAATCCGCATCACTAAAACCTACAAGACTAGCATCAGTGTCAAACGAATACCAAATCCCATAGTTGGAAGTCCCATTCACATTGCGAATGATTCTCTTAACGGAAGAGAGATGGGACTCCTTAGGATCCGCTTGGTACCTAGTATACACACCTACACTAAAAGAGATATCGGGCCTACTTGCGGTCAAATAAAGCAAGCTACCAATCATGCCCCGATATAGTGTTTGTTCCATACTTTTTCCACTTGCATCATTGCTAAGCTTCAAAGTGGTACTCATGGGTGTTTCACAATGTTTGGCATTTTCTAGACCAAACTTCTTCACTAGGTTTTTGGCATATTTGGCTTGGGTAATAAAGATCCCATCATCTAATTGCCTAATTTGAAAACCTAGGAAGTAACTAAGCTCACCAACAAGACTCATCTCAAATTCATGAGACATAACGTCAACAAATTGTTGGACCTTGGTGTTGTTGGTAGAGCCAAACACTATATCATTAACATAGATTTGAGCTATAAAGAGCTCATCATTGTCTTTCTTGATGAATAGAGTCTTGTCAACACTACTCTTGTGTAGTTATTGTCAACAAGAAATTGAGTGAGGCGCTCATACCAAACCCTCGGTGCTTGTTTCAACCCATATAGAGCCTTCTTGAGGCTATAGACATGGTTGGGGTGGTGTGCATCCACAAACCCCTTGGGTTGTTCAACAAACACTTCCTCTTGCAAGAAGCCATTGAGGAAGGCACTCTTGACGTCCATTTGGTGCAATTTGAACTTGTGCACACAATAAATGGACAAAAGAAGCCTAATGGACTCTAAACGGGCAACGGGAGCAAAAGTCTCCTCAAAGTCGATACCCTCAATTTGAGAGTACCCTTGTGCTACAAGTCTAGCCTTGTTCCGCATTATGTTGCCATCCTCATCAGATTTGTTCCTATAAATCCACTTAGTGCCTATAACATGTGTGCTTTTAGGCTTAAGAACTCGAGTCCAAACCTCATTCCTTTCGAATTGGTTTAACTCTTCTTACATGGCAAGAACCCAAAATTCATCATTCAAGGTTTCATTAACCTTTTTGGGTTTAATTTGAGAGGTGTAGCATGTAAAGCTAATGAGATTAGCTATTTAACGCCTAGTCCTAACACCCTCATTCACATCTCCAATAACATCATCTTTGTTATGGAGTTTTTTAACCCATGGAGCGGGTTCATTAGAGTCCAAGAGAGGGACTCTATTAAGAGGTTGTGTGTCCTCATTATTACCATTGGACATCCCCACACTGGGAGTCTCTACAATCCTCTCTAAAGGAGAGTCATCATCTAAAACATCCTCCTCCTCCTCCTCATGGTCATTAGACTTGAGCCTTGTATCATCAATGACAACATTGGTTGATTCCATGACGGTTCAAGTCTTCAAGTTGAAAACTCTATAGGCTCTACTATTCAAGGCATAGCCAATAAAGATATCCTCATCACTCTTAGCATCAAATTTGCCAAGTTGATCACGGTCATTAAAATGTAGCATTTGCTTCCAAAAGTGTGGAAGTAGCTAACATTTGGCTTCCTACCCTTCCATAACTCATAGGAGGTATTTCTAGATCTGGGCATTAGGAAAACTCTATTCTCTATATAGCAAGCCGTATTGACGGCTTCGGCCTATAGATTCCTAGGAACATTGTTGCTAAGCAACATCATACGGGCCATCTCTTGAAGGACCCTATTCTTCCTCTCAACAACTCCATTTTGTTGAGGTGTCATAGGAGCTGAAAACTCATGGGAGATACCTAAGCTATTGCAATAGCTTTCAAAAGAGGCATTCTCAAATTCCCTCCCATGGTCACTTCTAATCCGTTTAATGCTTTTAATGTTTGAGTTCATTTCTTTTTGAATTTTTGTACAAAGCATTTTAAACTTATCAAAAGTTTCGGATTTTTCTCTAAGAAAATATGTCCATGTGAACCTAGAGAAATCATCTACACAAACGAAAATGTATCTCTTTCCACCTAAACTCTCGGTTTGCATTGGACCCATAAGATCCATATGGAGAAGCTCTAAGGGCTCCTTGGTGGAGAGATACTTGCCCTTTTTGTGCATGCTCTTGGTTTGTTTTCCTTGTTGGCAAGGTCCACAAACACTATTGGCTTTCTTCCCAAGCTTAGGGAGGCCACGCACACAATTGAACTTTCCAAGGGTTCTTAAGTTCCTAAAGTTCATGTGGCCAAGTCTTTCATGCCACAACTCTATTTGCTCATCCATGGACACATTGTTTGAGACTATTCTAGTTTCAAGACAATAGCAATTGTCGCTAGATCTCATACCTTTCAACAAGGTTTATCCATCAGGCTTAAGGATAGAGCAATCATCTTTACTAAACAAGACAGAATATCCTTCATCTCTAAGATGTGAAATGCTTATCAAATTGGCTTTCAAGCCATCAACAAATAAAGCATTGGATAAAGAGGGTAGTCTGGGAACGGAAATGGTTCCTTTCCCTACAACTCTCTTTTTGGATCCATCACAAAAGGTGACACATCCTCCTTCCTCCATGACAAGAGTCTCAAAGAAACTTTTGTTTCCCGTCATGTGCCTAGAGCATCTATTATCTAAATACCAAAAATTAGAAGAATTAGCCTTTAAGGCAATTTGTGCAACATGGCAAACATTTTCATTCCTAATCCACCTAGGTAAAACATTCTCTTTCCTAGTGGTCTTTGGTACATAGGCTCTAGATGTCCTAGAATCATACAAATTAATATTATCATTCCTTGGAACATGCATCATGGCTCATTTCTTTTTCTTCTCAATCATGCTTCTAGTTTTACACATTTTAATATAACGAAAGCATCTTGGTCTAATATGACCATCAAAACCATAAAAGTGACATGTAGAAATAAAATAAGGAATCATACCTTGTCCTTGTGTGCACATAGGATCTTTCCCATATCTTTGTGGTTGAGTAGGTTCAATCCATCTTCGTTGTTGAACCGGTCAGCTTGCTTCTGAGCTCTAGCTTGCATGATTGGTTCCATTCCTTTGTGAGCCATAGGTTGAGAAATGTTGGCTTGAATGGCTCTTGAATGTTGAGCTTGAGGTTGCCTTCTTGGCGCCACCTTCACTTGTGCACTATTCGAACATTGTTCTAGATCAATTTTCTTCCTAAGAGTTTGCACCGGTGAAGCTTCTTTGTTGCCCAAGCTCTTGACAAACACGGTCTTGTTAGAGGTTGAGATTTTCTTACCATCTTCATACCCAAGACCCCTCTTGTCACACAAACTCTTACCAATACCAAGTATATGATCAAGCTTCTTGGTGTTAGAGTCCATCCTAGCTAGTGATTCTTTAGCTTCATCAAGCTTCCTCTTCAAACCTTCTTCATTCCTCTTAGATAAAGCTAACTCCTCTCTTAGCTTATCTTCATTAGATGTGGATCTCACTACTTCTTCACTTAATTGGTCTATATGAGATGAGAGCTTTAGCTTTTCTTCCTTCAATCTCATGATCTCTCTCTTATTTTTTAACCTAGAATTCTCAAACTTGACCATGTAGTCTCTAAGATCCATCCTATCCACTTTTCCATTAGTGGAGTGAGATGAATAGCCATCATCACTTGAGTTAATTTCCTCTTGACTCTCATTCTCTTCTTCACTAGAACCTTTGCTCTTGTGAGAGGATGCAAATGCTATGAAGTTAGCCATGAGCTTTTCATTGTTAGGATTATGCTCAATAGCAAATAGTGTAATAGTGTTTTTGACAATCTATTCATATTAATAATGTGATTTCTGGTTTAACAAATCTTATAGCATTTATAGTTTGAATATTATAATTGTCAAAAGCAAATAATCATAAGGTCAAAAGACTATGAGAAAAGAAGAATTGTTCGTACATCTGGATATGTATGTGGTAGACACAATTATTTTGTTAGTCTTGAATAATGTTCACAACTTAAGTTAAAGGTTGGTCACCTTTATCTTGTTAAAGTTGTAGATTCTTTTACTGGCATTTGAGTGGGATCAAATATGTTATGATGAGTCTAAAATCATCAAAGTGGCTTTGAGTAAAAGATCTAGTGCACTAGGTGCATTGAACTGGATCACAATGAAATACTTTATCTAGAACCGTCAGTAGATAAAAGTCTTTTCATTATCAGGACAATCGGAGAGTCTATCTTAATCCTGAGATAAATGATGGACTTATGGTTGCAAGTGTTATCATTTAAGTTATCAATGAGTACGATTATATAGCATAGTCTATCCTCGATAGTTTGGTGGTATTCATTTGTTAATCGATAGAGGACTTCATTTATAGATATGGACATCGTGGCTCTATTTATTAAATGAGAGTAGAATATCATCATATGTATGTTTTGAGGTATTGGATATTAAATCTTAACGTTAAGTTTTCAATAGTGTCTATTGAAACATAGCTTCTGGACAAGTCAAAATATCCAAGTTCAAAATGTGGTCATATGAGTAAATATGGTAACTTGAAGAGCTATATGCGGTCTATGAGCTCTTGGCGATTACTGATATTTTTCACGAGGATACACCATCTCTTATAAGATTGTCTAGGGTATGAATGAGAATCATTTACTTATTCCATCTTTATTTAAGAGTGCAATTTTAGTTATTTAGTGGAATGAACTAAAATTAATAGATTGAACCTAAGTGAATCATTTGTTGATTGTGATTGGGTTATGTCTATTGGAGCTTAAATTTAGATAGGCCCGCCAAGATCCCCAATCCACACGGACTTGCATGGATCACTTGATATATTCTACCGGACCAATTTTTGGGTCCATCTAGAATTGTATTTAATATATTAAGAATATAATTTACACATTATTTATTTAATGGGCTGATCAATTATATTAATATATTAATGAAAGGCATGTGGGCTTGTTTCTTTTAGTAAGAATGGGTCTGGTTCAAATGTGGGCTTTTTAATTAAAGTCTAATGGATTAAATAAATAAAAAAATAATATTAGGCCCATGTATATGGTGTGGGCGGCAAGACTAGAATAATAGTCTAAAATATTATTTTATTTTATTGATTGATTAAATGGAAATTAATTAATTTATTAGTTAATCATTTAATTGAGAATCAAAATCTTTTTCTGATCAGGAAATATGTTTCCTAGAGTTATACTATTGGTAGTAGTATATTAAATATTAAAGACTTTATTTGGTAAGTAGATAAATAAAGGGAATTTATTTATTTAGTCAAATTAGGAAGTCTTTGATATAGTCACAAATACACTAAAGAGTTGGATTAGAGTTTAGAATTCTAAGGAAATTTACCTAGAGTTAGGATTTAGGTCAAAAGACACAAATCCTACATGGTAGAAGATTTTCGGCCACATGATATATATATAGCTAATATATATATATATATATAATATAAATATATATGGCAGCTGGATATATATATTATAAATATATATGGCATATATATAATATGATATATATAATATGATATATATAATATGATATAAATAGTATAAAAAAGTGATGGCACTTGGCCGCATATATAAAAATATATAGATATATCATTCTTGATTTTTAGTACTAATACTTTAATATGCCAAGTGGTCGCTGCACATATATTATATATTCTTTGAAAAGAATGCGGCTAAACCCTAGGTCTTATGCTTAAGAGTTTTTGTTCTTTTGCTAGAGAAAAATAGAATCCAACTCTTAGATTAGTGTGAGAATTCGGTCAAGAGGAAAAGAGAGAAAAGTTTGTTCTTATTTCGATAGTGCACTAGTAACTTTTATATCAAAAGGTTTTGTACACAATTTCGAATAAGGTTCACGCGAGTTTCGATCTAACGATTGTGAATTCAAAAGTGACCGGAACATTCTTTGTAGCCTCTTGGAATTTGTTGTGACTAACGAAAAAGAAAAAGTTTTGTTAATCCATCCTCAGGTACACAATTCAAAGAGAATGGAGACCACGCTCCTAGGTGATTCACGTTCGTGATTGGATTGGAAGATCTTGCGGATTACCATCGACGCAATGTCAATCGGATCACGCGACAAAGGTATGATATCTTTAGTATTATATGTTAATTAATTAGAGGGTTAATGTTCAAATTATGGAAAAATTTTAAACTATACTAAACTCCTTTTTTAGTCTCGCTTCCGCTGCGTTGACCATATTTTTCCCTACAATTGGTATCAGAGCCTTGGTTGTACCATTTAATTAATTAACGTATATATACGTGAATCTATTTCTTTTTATTGTGATTATGCATGTTTAGAAAGAGATGGCACTCTAGGTATTCGCATATATAATTACATGTGAATGTATGGATTTATATATGTTATTATTTTATATGTGGATTGTTATTGCTCGATTTTGGTCCTAGAATTTCAATGTATTTTTGTTTCGGGTTTGTAACAAGAAGGGTGGTCTATCATCGCCATAATTCCTTCTTGGTAGTTGCTATTTTTTTATTTTAGTGTATTAATATTATGTGCAGTTTTTTTTTTTTATTGTATTAAATTTAGGTGCAGTTTTTTATTGTAAAAAATACTGCAGTGATTAAAAAAAAAAAGAAAAAAAATACTGCAGTATTATATTAGTTTATATACTGCTGTAATGTATTCGGGTATTGAAGATTCGAAGACATGAAGAAAATGAAGCAACCGGAACCAAGAACGAGCACCGTGCGCACCCTAGGAGTGGATTGGGCTGCGCATGGCAAGCCCAAATCATGGTGGGCTTCGCATGGCAGCCCTATATGTCCTCATGGGCTGCGCACGGCAGCCCCTTTGTGGGGTTGTGGTGTGTGCATGCCTATGGGGGCCAGCCGAGGGATGAGCGTATGGTTGATGGCCACTTGAAGATCTTGTATTCCTAAACAATTGTAATTTACTTGCTTTTCTAGGATGGACCAAAATTGTTACTATTTATTTTTTGCATAAATATTACAATATTTGTTATTATATGATAACATGACATATAGAATAGGAGTGCCACTCATATATCTCTTTTGGTATGAACATGCATTGAATGATTTAGGTATCTAAATTGGCATCTAGATAACTTGGTAAATCATTCTATGAGATTTAATCACACGCCTTAAATAATTGAGTGGGAGAAGGTGTTTTGTAACACCTATGGCCTCCAAGGTTAGTTGAGCTTTATTATTTATTGGTAATCCCCCCAAGGGGCGTCTATGAATGGAATTTAGCAATATACTTCCTTACAAGGATAGACTAGACAATTGACTCAAACGAGATCTACTCCCCAAGGAGGGATTTTCGTGAGAGAAAATTGAGGGTCGATATCTTGGTAACACACTCAATGTAATTTTATTGATATCCTCCCAAGAGTTCTTGTCAATAAAATTGCAAGGCTAAAATTGAAAATGCTGGTTGTTATGTTAACAATTAGGTGGGATCTAGTCTAACTAGTAAATGGTGCGAACTCCCAAAGGAGGTGTAACATTTATGGGTGTTAGATCACCATTGAATTTTTATGATTGAGTTATTTATTTAATTCAAGATAAATATTTAAAAGTGCTTTATCATGATTATTTACTCATATAATTTTTGTTTTATTCAGAAATCATGACCCCATCACTTATGAACATCCTGAAAGATAACACTTTAACTGGAGATAATTATGTCACATGGAAAAGGAAAATTGGGTTGTTGCTACAAGCTGAAAAACATAAGTTTGTTCTGTCTGCTCCTAAACCACCTGCTCCTGCTTATGAATCTCAGATTCATATGGTTGGTAAAGTTGCTACTGTTAAGGCCCGTCAAAAGGTCAAGGAACAACAGAAGAAAAAGCAACTTGGGCCTACCAAGAAGGAGATCAAGAAAGTAACCAAGATCAAAAGGAAGTGCTCCTTTTGTGGTGAAAAGGGACATTGGAAAATAAATTGCCAAAGTCCCAGAACAAGAAGGAACAAGGTAATATTAATTATCTTGAAACATGTTTTCTGGCAGATTCTACAGATTCTTTGATCATAGACTCTGGAGCCACTAATCATGTTTGTTATTCCTTGCAAGGGTTCAAGGAAAGGAAAAGACTGAATAAAAATGAAATCAACTTACGTTTAGGCAATGGAACGTTAGTGTCTGCAAGTGCAGTGGGAGATATTAGAGTTAATATTGATTCTAGTAGGCATTTAGAATTGATAGACGTTTGTTATGTACCTCAATTCAAGAGGAATTTAATTTCAGTTTCTTGTTTAAATAAATTTGGATATTCGGTTACTTTTAATAAAGTTTTTATTATTAGTAAGAATGACAAAATTATTTGCAAAGGTACATTGGAAAATGGTCTGTTCTTTTTGCATAGAAATATCTCTCACTCGTTAGACACAGAATTAACGAAACCTAATCATAAAAGAGTAAAAATTATCAATAGATGAAACCTACCTATGACATTTACGCCTAGGTCATATTAACCTTAATAGGATTAAAAGATTGGTAAGTGACGGACCTTTAAGTGACTTAAAGGTTGATGATCTACCAACTTGTGAATCTTGTTTGGAAGGTAAAATGACCAAAAGGTCGTTCTCGGCCAAAGGTGCAAGAGCCACTGAATGTTTAGGATTGATACACACTGATGTATGTGGTCCTATGAGCATTCAAGCTAGAGGTGGATATGAGTACTTCATCACCTTCACAGATGATTACTCGAGATTTGGCTATGTGTATCTCATGCGACATAAGTCAGATGCTTTTGACATGTTCAAAGCATTCAAAGCTGAAGTAGAAAATCAGCTTGAGAAACACATAAAAATCTTGAGATCTGATCATGGTGGAGAATATCTATCTGGTGAGTTTCAGCAATATCTTATTGATAATGGGATAGTTTCTCAGTTTTCTGCACCGGGTACACTTCAACATAATGGGGTAGCAGAAAAGAGAAATAGAACTCTTTTAGACATGGTTAGGTCTATGTTGAGTTATTCAACACTTCCTATTTCTTTTTGTGGATATGCTTTACAAACTGCTATATACATTCTAAACGATGTACCATCTAAGTCAGTTCCTAAAACACCGCATGAGTTGTGGACTGGGCGCAAGCCTAGTTTACAACACTTAAGGATATTTGGTTGTCCTGCGCATGTGTTAAAAGGAAAGACAGAAAAGATGGAGTCCCGTTCAGAAACATGTATATTTGCAGGGTATCCAAAAGAAACTAAAGGATATTATTTCTATAGTCCTTCAGATCTTAAAGTATTTGTTTCGACAAATGCTAAATTTCTGGAAAAGAACTATACGAATGATTTTGTACCTAGAAGTAGAATTGTCCTGAATGAGATGTTAGGAGATACAATTCCACGAGAGGTTACACAACCTAACCCAATTGTAAGTTCCGATCCAACACAAGATCAACAACCTGCCATTCCTCGTCGTAGTGGGAGGGTTAGAACACAACCTGAAAGATACATCGGTCTGGGAGAATCAGTGGAGAATCTCTTGGACGACGATGATCCTTACACGTATAAGGAAGCAATGGAGGATGTTGATAGTCGCCATTGGCAAAAGGCAATGCAATCTGAGATTGAATCTATGTTCGATAACAAATTCTAGTCCCTTGTAGACTTGCCTAAAGGGATAAAACCCATTGGGTGCAAGTGGGTATACAAGAGGAAAAGAGGTATGGATGGAAAGGTGGAAACCTTTAAAGCTAGATTGGTAGCTAAATGGTATACACAGAAAGAAGGTATCGATTACGAGGAAACCTTCTCTCCTGTGGCCATGCTTAAATCCATTAGGATACTCTTGTCCATTACAACATCTTTAGATCTAGAGATTTGGCAAATGGACGTCAAGACAGCTTTCCTTAATGGAAGTCTTGACGAAAGCATCTACATGATGCAACCAGAAGGATTCATTGAAAAGGGCCAAATGGAAAAGGTATGCAAGTTGCAGAAATCCATATATGGATTAAAGCAAGCATCCAGATCCTGGAACATAAGGTTCGATCAAGCTGTGAAAGGTTTTGGATTTATTCAGAATCTTGACGAACCTTGTGTATACAAAAGGATTAAGGGCGACAAGTTGGTTTTCCTAATTCTTTATGTTGATGATATACTACTAATTGGAAACGATGTAGGTGTATTGACATCAGTAAAAGAATGGTTAGCAAAACAATTTGATATGAAGGACTTAGGAGAAGCAAGTTTTATTCTAGGTATCCAAGTAATAAGGGATAGAAAGAATAAAATGATTGCATTATCCCAAGCTTCATACATAGACAAAATCTTGTCTAGGTTTTCCATGCAGGATTCCAAGAAAGGTATGTTACCTTTCAGACATGGAATCAAACTTTCTAAGGAGCAAGTTCCTAAGAACGAGCATGAAGAGCTATTCATGAGTAGAGTTCCATATGCCTCGGCAGTTGGAAGTCTCATGTATGCAATGCTTTGCACTAGACTAGATATTTGTTTTGCTGTTGGCAAAGTTAGCAGGTTTCAATCGAAACCTGGTCCTGATCATTGAACGACAGTCAAGCATATTTTCAAGTATTTCAAGAGAACGAGAGATAATATGCTTGTATACTCTGGAGGGGCTCGTTGGGTATACAGATTCTGATTTCCAATCAAATTCTAACTCCAGAAAATCCACATCAGGATCTGTGTTTACTATTGGAGGAGGAGCAGTCATATGGAGGAGTATCAAGCAATCATGTATTGTTGATTCCACCATGGAAGCTGAGTATGTTGCTGCATGCGAGGCTACCAAAGAGGCTGTTTGGCTCCACCAATTCTTGATTGACTTGGAAGTGGTTCCCAGTGCGAATAAGCTGAACACTATCTACTGTGACAACAGTGGAGCAGTGGCTAATTCGAAAGAACCAAGAAGTCGTAAGAGAGGAAAACACATTGAAAGGAAGTATCATCTTTTAAGGGAAATTGTATATAGGGGTACATGAGAATGAGAGATATGACACATTTGCTATAGCGCAAGTGGGAGATTATTAGGATTATGCTCAATAGCAAAGAGTGTAATAGTGTTTTTGACAATCTATTCATATTAATAATGTGATTTCTGGTTTAACAAATTTTATATCATTTATAGTTTGAATATTATAATTGTCAAAAGTAAATAATCATAAGGTCAAAAGACTATGAGAAAAGAAGAATTGTTCGTACATCTGGATATGTATGTGGTAGACACAATTCTTTAGTTAGTCTTGAATAATGTTCACAACTTAAGTTAAAGGTTGGGCACCTTTATCTTGTTAAAGTTGTAGATTATTTTACTGGCATTTGAGTGGGATCAAATGTGTTATGATGAGTCTAAAATCATCAAAGTGGCTTTGAGTAAAAGATTTAGTGCACTAGGTGCATTGAACTGGATCACAATGAAATACTTTATCTAGAACCGTCAGTAGATAAAAGTCTTTTCATTATCAGGACAATCGGAGAGTCTATCTTAATCCTGAGATAAATGATGGACTTATGGTTGCAAGTGTTATCATTTGAGTTATCAATGAGTACGATTATATAGCATAGTCTATCCTCGATAGTTTGGTGGTATTTATTTGTTAATCGATAGAGGACTTCAGTTATAGATATGGACATCGTGGCTCCATTTGTTAAAAGAGAGTAGAATATCATCATATGGATGCTTTGAGGTATTGGATATTAAATCTTAACGTTAAGTTTTCAATAGTGTCTATTGAAACATGGCTTCTGGACAAGTCAAAATATCCAAGTTCAAAATGTGGTCATATGAGTAAATATGGTAACTTGAAGAGCTATATGCGGTCTATGAGCTCTTGGCGATTACTGATATTTTTCACGAGGATACACCATCTCTTATAAGATTGTCTAGGGTATGAATGAGAATCATTTACTTATTCCATCTTTATTTAAGAGTGCAATTTTAGTTATTTAGTGGAATGAACTAAAATTAATAGATTGAACCTAAGTGAATCATTTGTTGATTGTGATTGGGTTATGTCTATTGGAGCTTAAATTTAGATAGGCCCGCCAAGATCCCCAATCCACACGGACTTGCATGGATCACTTGATATATTCTACCGGACCAATTTTTGGGTCCATCTAGAATTGTATTTAATATATTAAGAATATAATTTACACATTATTTATTTAATGGGCTGATCAATTATATTAATATATTAATGAAAGGCATGTGGGCTTGTTTCTTTTAGTAAGAATGGGTCTGGTTCAAATGTGGGCTTTTTAATTAAAGTCTAATGGATTAAATAAATAAAAAAATAATATTAGGCCCATGTATATGGTGTGGGCGGCAAGACTAGAATAATAGTCTAAAATATTATTTTATTTTATTGATTGATTAAATGGAAATTAATTAATTTATTAGTTAATCATTTAATTGAGAATCAAAATCTTTTTCTGATCAGGAAATATGTTTCCTAGAGTTATACTATTGGTAGTAGTATATTAAATATTAAAGACTTTATTTGGTAAGTAGATAAATAAAGGGAATTTATTTATTTAGTCAAATTAGGAAGTCTTTGATATAGTCACAAATACACTAAAGAGTTGGATTAGAGTTTAGAATTCTAAGGAAATTTACCTAGAGTTAGGATTTAGGTCAAAAGACACAAATCCTACATGGTAGAAGATTTTCGGCCACATGATATATATATAGCTAATATATATATATATATATAATATAAATATATATGGCAGCTGGATATATATATTATAAATATATATGGCATATATATAATATGATATATATAATATGATATAAATAGTATAAAAAAGTGATGGCACTTGGCCGCATATATAAAAATATATAGATATATCATTCTTGATTTTTAGTACTAATACTTTAATATGCCAAGTGGTCGCTGCACATATATTATATATTCTTTGAAAAGAATGCGGCTAAACCCTAGGTCTTATGCTTAAGAGTTTTTTTTCTTTTGCTAGAGAAAAATAGAATCCAACTCTTAGATTAGTGTGAGAATTCGGTCAAGAGGAAAAGAGAGAAAAGTTTGTTCTTATTTCGATAGTGCACTAGTAACTTTTATATCAAAAGGTTTTGTACACAATTTCGAATAAGGTTCACGCGAGTTTCGATCTAACGATTGTGAATTCAAAAGTGACCGGAACATTCTTTGTAGCCTCTTGGAATTTGTTGTGACTAACGAAAAAGAAAAAGTTTTGTCAATCCATCCTCAGGTACACAATTCAAAGAGAAGGGAGACCACGCTCCTAGGTGATTCACGTTCGTGATTGGATTGGAAGATCTTGCGGATTACCATCTACGCAATGTCAATCGAATCACGCGACAAAGGTTTGATATCTTTAGTATTATATGTTAATTAATTAGAGGGTTAAGGTTCAAATTATGAAAAAAATTTAAACTATACTAAACTCCTTTTTTAGTCTCGCTTCCGCTGCGTTGACCATATTTTTCCCCTACATTCATCATCCGAAGACTCATCTCCCTCATTGGAGTCATCACTTCCACTCCTTGTGGCGGCCATCACTTTCCCCTTTTTCTTGTTAATGTGATTAGCACATTCGGGGGCAAATTGGCCTATGCCACCACACTCATAGCATCAGACCCCTTTCCTTTCGGTCTTCTCTTGCCTAGGCTCAAACTTCTTGAATGGAGTCTTTTTCTTGAAGTCTTGACCTTTGGATCCGAAACCTTTCTTCTCGGACTTGTAGAATTTCTTGAACCTTCTCATCAATAGAGCCATTTCTTCGTCCGAGTCATCATTCTTCTCCTTCTCAACTTTGGAGGCTTTCAAAGTAATTCCCTTTTGCTTTTTAGGAGGTGTGGAGGTAGGACCCTTCCTAGACTCATAAGCTAGAAGCCTCCCTATCACCTCACTCGGCTTCATATCCTTGTCTGTGCTATTCTCCTCTAAAGCCATCACCTTTGATTCAAACCTATCGGGGAGAGATCTCATAATCTTTTGCTTGATTCTCCTATCCGAGTAAGGGTCACCAAGTTGATGACTTTGGTTGACTATGTCCATCAACTTGATCTCGAAATCGTTGAAGCACTCATTCTCCTTGAAAGAACAAATAAATGCTCGGTGTGTATGATAAATATATCTAGAGGGGGGGGGGGGGGGGGGGGGGGGGTAGAGGGGTGAATAGATTTTAACTATTATTACCCAATTTTTGCATGCAAGTCAATTTTACGAAAATGCCCCTACTAGTCAAAAATACAAACAAGTGTAATATGGTGCGGAAATTAAATAACACTTGATGTATACGTGGAAACCCAACCACTGGAAAAAACCCGGGCTGTATAGTGTGCCACACTCGAACCTTGAAATCCACTAATTGAAATGGAGTTTACAACTTATGTAGACTTCGTCTAACACTCCGGTCAATAACCCCCCACTTCTGCCACGCGAGCCTTTAAAAGTGGCTCTAGTCCAATTGCTTGAGGCCTAAGCAATCTTAGCCCCAAGTCTTAATTCTCAATAAAGAGATTATGCAACCTATGTGAATATGTATGAATATTCAAATAACAAACAAGGCTAGGGAACCTTAGATGCTTGTCTAGGATGATGATATAACAATTAAATCAACCCTAGATATCAAAAGCTAAATGACATGTCAAATAGCTTAGCTAATCAAGATTAAACAAAAACCTAATTAGCTATCACAATACAACACTCAATCAATTTATCACAATCAATTCTCTATTCTTGTATTTAGCATATGATCTAAAACATACAACTAATTTAAAGAGATGGCTTGATAGTAAAAATACTAAAATAAGATGAAGTTAATCAAAATCTTACCAAGCAAGTTGTGATGATGCAAACCCATGCATGGATGCATTCTATATAGTCATAGAAGATACAATATGAAATTTGATGCAAAAAGGATTTGATTTGAGTGGTTAAAGGTGAGTTCTTGATTTGATTTTCCCTCAAATATCTCTCTTTTAAGTTTAGGGTTCTAAGGAGTAAAAGAACTTATTCAGATAATGAGAAAGTGAGATATTTATAGACATTAAGAACATGGCATGTGAAAAGATAATTTTTCCCCTGAAACTCACCGATCAGCGGGTTCAATCGGCGGCCAGGCCGCCGATCACGACTGCCGAATTGAGCCCGTGAAGAACAGAGCATCAATAGCGGTTTCATTCGGTGGTTTCGTAACCGTCGATCCAACCGTCGAATCAAACCCGAGAGATTAAATCAATCAGGTATAAAGAGAGGTTTCGAATGGTGGTCGTGACCGCCGATCTTAACCGCAAAATTGCTCCAGACATTTCTGGATGCAAACGGTGGTTTCATTCGGCGGCCAGGCCGCTGATCATAACCATTGATCACCAACAGAGGTGAAAACCAAGGAGAAGCCAAGGGCATTCTCCGTAGGCAGTCTTCGCTCAAAACTAAGCACATTCTAGTGCATGTGCGGACGTTTCCGAATAATATCGGGAAATGAATTACTAGGCACATATACACACAACAAGATATATCAATCAAAGTGCTAGTGTGTAAAGTGACATGTGAAGAGTATGCACACAAATGCAAGTATGCTAAGTGTGTGTGTGCGTTCTAAATCTCTTCAAAGGAAACTAAACACTAGAAGTATACCTTTGGAGTGCTTGTCCCTTGAGGTCTTGGAAAGGCCTTCGAGTATGAAGTTCAATCACCTAAACTACCCTTACACAATAAACCCCAACATGTGGTTTGTCCACGAAATAAGCCAATCAAGATATGGGAATCCTTACACTCCTCCATCTTAAGCATCTCGAATTGAGTTTGGAGGACTTGAGGCTTGGAGGACTTGAAGCTTAGATTCTTTCACCACTTCGGTTCCCTTATATGCAATCTCTAGGATGTCCCATGCCTCCTTAGCTATCCTAGTATTTTGAATCAATTTATATTGATTTTCGTCCATTGCACATAGGATGGCATGCATCGCCTTCATATTCCATTTTGATGCCTCAAACTCTTGCGCGTTCCATTGCGCCTTAGGCTTGAGCACGTCCTCTCCTCCACCCGTAAAAGTCATCATGGGTGATGTGTAGCCGTCTTTAACTGCCATCCAAGCCTGGTCATGGATTTGACATATGTACGACTCTATCTTACCTTTCCGAGAGGCATAATTTAACCCGATAAGAAGCAGAGGCCTTGTGCTAGAAGCACCCTCGTTGCCACCACTATTTCCACCATTTCCATTCATAGTGTTTATGAATGAATGAAATGAATGCAAATGTATGAATGATCAAAAATCACACAAAATGCAAAACACACCAAAATAAGCAAGGATCACCTAAGTATATCTAGGAACTTGCTCTGATATCAATTGAAACAAATTAACGGTGTGTAATATATTAATCTAGGAAGGGGGGGGGGGGGGGGTGAATAGATTTTAATCAATTTTACCAAATTTTCGTGTATGATCAAGATTACGAAAATACCCCTAATAGACAATATAGTATAGCAAGTGTAATATGGTGCGGAAATTAAAAAACACTTAATATTTACGTGGAAACCCTCACGGGAAAAACCACGGGCTACTAAGTGAGCCACACTCGAACTTTGAATCCACTAAATGTGTAAACCGATTACAACCTAATCCTGGTAAGTAATCACACACCTACCTAATCCCGGTATAAGTGAACCTAGTCCAATTGCTTGTGATTTACACAACCTAATCCCAGAAGCTACACAAGTCTTACTTCTCAATGAAGAGATGATACAACCTAAGTGAATATATGAAATACTCAAATATGCAACAAGTACTAGGTAACCCCATATGCTTATCTAGGATGATGATATATCAAGAAATACAATCCTAGATATCAAGAGCTAAGTGACATGTCAAAAAGCTTAGCAAATCATAGATTATGCAAACCTAGAAAGTTATCACAATACAACTCTCAAACATTCAAAAACACTAATCTCAAACTTGTATCTAAGATATATATGAATATCATACAACTAATAAATGAGATTGCTTGCAAAGAAAGACACAAAATATGTAAGATATTAGTGAAAAACTTACCAAGCAAAGTGTGATGAAGAATCCATGCAAGATGACATCTAGATGATCAAAGATGATGCTAGATGATGATTGATGATCATGGAAATAGTGTATGAGTAATCAAAGGTAAGTTCTTGTGTATTTTTCTTGCTTTGAAAAATATCCTAAGTATGAAATCTGAAAATCAACTCACTTAAGTGACCTAAAGTCATAGAAGCATATATATAGGGGGTAAAAATCAAAGTGATGCGTTTTAATAAGTTCTCATGTTTTTGCCTTGGGCGCTGTACAGGTCGCTGTACGTAAAGCGACTTGTACATCGCCTACCTGGGAAAATGAAAAACTTTCTTCATTGGCGCTGTTCGAATAGCGCCACAACTCTGCCCTCTCGGGAAAAAAAGGGTGTCGCTGTACGTACAACGCTTTGTACAGCGACTATACAGCGACCGATTAAATCGATCAAGTTTGTACAGTGAAAGGAACGAATAAACGCTCGATGTGTATGATAAATATATCTAGAGGGGGGCGGGGGTGAATACATTTTAACTATTATTACCTAATTTTCGCATGCAAGACAATTTTACGAAAATGCCCCTACTAGTCAAAAATACAAACAAGTGTAATATAGTGCGGAAATTAAATAACACTTGATGTATACGTGGAAACCCAACCACTAGGAAAAACCACGGGCTGTATAGTGTGCCACACTCGAACCTCGAAATCCACTAATTGAAATGGAGTTTACAACCTATGTAGACCTCGTCTAACACTCCGGTCAATAACCCCCCCCACTTCTTCCACGCAGGCCTTTAAAAGTGGCTCTAGTCCAATTACTTGAGGCCTAAGCAATCTTAACCCCAAGACTTAATTCTCAATTAAGAGTTAATGCAACCTATGTGAATATGTATGAATATTCAAATAACAAACAAAGCTAGGGAACCTTAGATGCTTATCTAGGATGATGATATAGTCAATTAAATCAATCCAAGATATCAAGAGCTAAATGACATGTCAAATAGCTTAGCTAATAAAGATTAAGCAAAAACCTAATTAGCTATCACAATACAACACTCAATCAATTCATCACAATTAATTTTGTATTCTTGTATTTATCATATGATCAAAAACATACAAGTAAATTAAAAGAGAATAGCTTGATAATGAAATACTAAAATAAGATGAACTTAATCAAAATCTTACCAAGCAAGTTGTGATGATGCAAACCCATTCATGGATGAATGCAAGATGAACTTTGATGCACAAAGGTATGTATTTGATTTTTTAAATGAGCAAACTTGGTTGCTTTTTCTCTCAAAATCTCTCTTTAAAATATAGAGTTCTTGATGATCAAGGAGTCATTTTTCAGAACAAGAGAAAGAGATGTATTTATAGGCATGAAAAACAGAGCATGTGAAAATACAAGTTTGCCCTTGAAACGCACCGATCGGCGGTTTCAATCGGCGGCCAGGCCACCGATCATGACCGCCGAATTGAGCTCGTGAATAACAGAGCATCAATGGCGGTTTTATTCGGTGGTTTCGTAACTGTCGATCCAACCGCCGAATCAAACCCGAGCGATTAAATCGATCAGGTATGAACGGCGGTTTCAAACGGCGGTCGTGACCGTAGAATTGCTCCAGACACTTCTGGACACAAACGGCGGTTTTATTCAGCGTCCAGGCCACCGATCATAACCGCCAATAACCAATAGAGGTGAAAACCAAGGAGAAGCCAAGGGCATTCTCCGTAGGCGGTCTTCGCGCAAAACCAAGCACATTCTAGTGCATGCGCGGACGTTTCCGAACAATGTCGGGAAACGAATTACAAGGCACATATACACACAATAGAATATAACAATCAAAGTGCTAGTGTGTAAAGTGACATATGAATAGTATGCACACAAATGCAAGTATACTAAGTGTGTGTATGCATTCTAAGTCTCTTCAAAGAAAACCAAGCACTAGAGATTATACCTTTGGCGTGCTTGTCCCTTGAGGTCTTGAAAGGGCCTTCGATCTTGAAGTTCAATCACCTAAACTACCCTTACACAATAAACCCTAACATGTGGTTTGTCCACGAAATAAGCCAATCAAGATATGGGAATCCTTACAATCTCCCCATTTGGCTATTTCGTGACAAATCCACCACTCACATTGATTCCTCACAACATAATAGAAATTACGGGTCTACAATGATTTTCTACATTACAAAGGGATATATAAAAATAATCTTGAAGTCTTCAATCACTTGTAGAACAATCAATCCCTAAAAGCAAAGTATCTATACTTTCCAATACAAGTAAAATGTGAGATTAATCAAGTGAGAGCATAAACAAGCATTTGTGTAAGGATTCCCATTCTTTGATTGGCTTATTTCGTGGACAAATCACGTGTTGGGGTTTATTGTGTAAGGGTAGTTTAGGTGATTGAACTTTAAGCTCGAAGACCCTTTCAAGACCTCAAGGGACAAGAACGCCAATGGTATAATCTCTAGTGCTTAGTTTTCTTTGAAGAGATTTAGATTGCACACACACACTTAGCATACTTGCATTTGTGTGCATACTCTTCACATGTCACTTTGCACACTAGCATTTTGATTGATATATCTTGTTGTGTGTATTTGTGTCTTGTAATTCATTTTCCGATAGTATTCGGAAATGTCCGCGCATGCACTAGAATGTGCTTGGTTTTACGTGAAGACCGCCTACGGAGAATGCCCTTGGCTTCTCCTTGGTTTTCACCTCTGTTGGTGATCGGCGGCCTGGCCGCCGAATGAAACCGTCGTTTGAGTCCAGAGACCTCTAGATCAATTTTGCGGTTACGATTGATGATCACGACCGCCGTTCGAAACCGCTGTTCATACCTGATTGATTTAATCTCTTGGTTTGATTCGGCGGTTGGATTGGCGGTTACGAAACCGCCAAGCGAAACCGCCGTTGTTCCCCTGTTCTTCTCGGGTTCAATTCGGCGGTTAGAATCGGTGGCCTGGCCTCCGATTGAAATCGCCGATCGGTGTGTTTCAGGGGCAAAATTGTCTTTTCACATGCCCTGTTCTTGATGTCTATAAATATCACACTTTCTTATTTTCTGCATCTATGTTCTTTAACTCTAAGAACCCTAAACTTCAAAGAGAGACATTTGAGAGAAAATCAAATCAAGAACACTTTTTTAACACTCAAAAACCATTCTCATATGCATCAAATTATCATCTAAGCATTTTCTAGCATAGTTAGGATGCTTGCTTGCTTCGGTTTTGGTCAACACACTTTCTTTGGTAAGTTCTTCACTATTATCATATATAATTAATGTTTTATTTATCATTGACATCTCTTATATTTTTTGTATGCTCTTAGAATATATTCTAGATACAAAATAGAGATTGTTGTGTTGACATGATTGAGTGTTGTACTTTGATAGCTATCTAGGTTTTCATAATCTATGTTTAGCTAAGCTATTTGACATGTCATCTAGCTTTTAATATCTAGGATTGAATTAATTGCAAAATCATCATATTAGATAAGCATATAGAGTAACCTAGCTCTAAATTGCATTTTGGATATTTTATATATTCACTTAGGTTGTAATCTCTTCTTAGAGAATTAAGTCTTGTGTTGCTATCGGGATTAGGTAGCTTAAATCACAATCAATTGGACTAGGTCCACTTATACCGGGATTAGGTAGTTGTGATGATTATTGATCGTGATTAGATCATTAAACCGGGATTAGGTTGTAATCATTTCAATTAGTGGATTTGAGGTTCGTGTGTGGTGCACATAAAAACCCGTGGTTTTTCCCGTGAGGGTTTCCACGTAAATATCTTGTGTCATTTATAATTCCGCACTTATTACACTTGATATTTATATTGACTAGTTAGGGGCATTTTCGTAATATTGACATACATGCGAAAATTGGGTAATAACGATTAAAATCTATTCACCCCCCCTCTAGATTAATATTAGAATACACCGTAAATTTGTTTCAATTTGCATTCTAGAAATTTAAGTACAACAACAACATCATACAATGTATGATGAATGCAATGCTTCCCCCTAAAGGGTTACCCCCCCTTAAAGTATTGTCTCCCTAACATGCACAATTGCTACCACAATTTGCAACTCCCCTTACCACCATTCTACTCCCTTTTTTTGTCATGATATAGGCAAATGAGTAGTCCCCAACCGGGTCACTTAGCAAAGAGAGATAGTAGCATACTATATACTTGCATAATCATATAATCCACTTTATGCAACTCAATCAATTGGAGAGAAACAAGGAGATTTATTTAAAATAAATGTGTGAATCAAAACATACTTTGCATACAAGACATATAGCATTCAAGTCCGAAATATAATGGTATTTAGCAAAGCAAATGACAAAGGTTTTTAATAAGAATTCAAACCAATTTCACCAATGTCATGAGAGAAGCAAGGATATAGAGTTTTCATTGATTTTAATTTATGAGCAACTATATCCATCTTTATAAGCCAAACATGTCATGAGCGACTTTGCACTCTATTTGATTTTTTCGGGAATGAAACTCGTATGATAGTAGACATGTTCAACAAATAAAGAAAGAGAGACATTTGGATTTTAAAATCCTTTGAATGGATACAAAATCCTTTTTCAATTTGAGTCTCATAAGCTTTTTCACACAAGTTTTGCATTTTAGAGTATGCAATCATCAATTCATGCTTTTTCATTTGAGCATGTTATATGAATTTCATGCTTTTCAATTTTTAAGCATGTCATTAAAAATCATCATGTCATGGAGATAACTATAGGTCATTCAAATCATACTTCCTATGTGAATCTCCTAGTCCAAAAATGCATGTTTGAACATAAATATGGCATGGATTGTAAACAAGAATGGTTCACACTTATTGAATTGAAAACATATATACATATGTGCAAGTGTGCAACCAAGCTTACTCAAGCAATCAATAAAGAAGCATAAGATTTTTCAAATATTTGCATGCAACAAGGATGCAATAGCTCTCTTTGCTTGAGTTCCCCATATGGGGTCATCACCATCCTTCATCAATGAAGGTCATGAGGTCCTATGGACCTACCAAGTCCATTTGACTTAGTTGAACCTATTTGAGACTTGTTAGTCTCGTAGCAAGCGGGTTCATTTTTCCTTATCCACATAGATATAACATTTTTCTTTCTAGTGGTCAGTGGTTCAAGAGTTCTAGAAATAATAGGATCATGAATATGAATTTTTTCTTTCCTATTAACATGCATTCTAGCTTGTAAGGTTTATAGTTTGTGTTGGCATAAATTCCATATCAAAATGTGTTTCTCTTGTAATGTTTAGTGGTTCGTATTGAAGAATTAAGAAGACGAAGGATGTCTCAACCACAATTCATTCAAGAAGCCGGCTTTTAAGAGATTCGTGCATCATTGTTCGACAAAGGTAATAAAGGACCTCATATCTCTTACAAGGCTAGGCACACACACACACATAGCATTCTTGTGTGTTCCTTCATGATTAAACATCACTTATGTTTCACTTTCACACACTTGACAAAATATGCTCATGCATTCATACTATATTGGTAATATTTTGTTTATTGCTTTTTCTAGGACTATGTCTGGAAATTAGCATATGTGTGTGTATTTGTGCTTGTATGTTTTCCTATTTTTGTACGTAGAACATGTTCTTATTTGATGTCTTATTGATTTCCGGTCGTTTCGGTTGCTCATTCATGTAGTTTCGAGTCCAAACGATCTAGCTACGCTACTTTTCGTTCTCATTCGTTGAGTTGACTTCATCGTCATTTTCAGAGATGATTTCTCAACCATTTTTCAAAGTTGTGTAGTCATCATCGTGCGTAAGAGAGTCACGGTTCATAATCCGAAAACGGATTCAAAATCGGAGTTCGGATGCCCAAGATACGGGCTGAAGAACCGAGGGAGCGCGCGAGAGGGGCTGCTGGCCGTGAGGGAGGCCGTGGGCCCCACGGCCAAGGGGGCTCTACGGCCAAGGGGGCTCTACGGCCAAGGGGGCTCTCTGCCCCCGTGAGGTCCACGCGCCCCCCACGGCCAGGGGGTGACGTGGCCTCATGTGATTGGTCTTCAATCTCCTTCTCTCTCCTCCTTTATCTTCCCTTCATCTCTCTCCATTTGATTTCAAGAAGAAAAAATTGAGTTTTCCCGTCAGAATTTCTCTCCAGAATTTCAGAACTTCAAAACACCATATCTTCCTCATCCGAAGTCGGATTTGAGTGATTCAAATTGGAGAGTGTTCGTATTTGAGTTCTTTATCATTTCCAAGTGGTTTGGTGGCTGTTTGATAGAGATTTCTGGTGGTTCCACACTGAAATTCGAACCAGCTCGTGAATCAAAGGTATTGGACTTATCTTTGGGATTTCTTTCTTTTTAACCTTCAATTTGCTTGGGGTTTCTTCTTCTATATCTATGTTTATGTTTGGTAAAAGCTATTGAGAAAGGTAGCTTGAAAATCATTCTAATTGAAAGTCAATTTATAGACTATATGGACTAGTTTCTATGATTCTAGGTTATCCACATGTTTGTGAGTTGTATTGTGATTAGAATGGCATCTTAGGTTGTTTGTGACTTGATTGAATCAATTTTGTGATAAATGACCTTGAGATTTGATTTGATCCTTTGATTGATGAAATCTAGGATTTGTGTATTTGTTTGTGTTTTAAAGCAATCTAGGATTTGATTGATTTATATATTGAATCCCTGCTCTATATTTTTAGCTAGAATATTGATTGATTAAATCTCATATATCTAGCATTTTATTGTATGTTGATTGCATCTTGAACTTGTACTTCATGAATATATTTTGATTCAAGTGTTGTATATGTGAATGAGACTTTGAGCTTATGTGTTTGGTGTTTCACATGCTTTAGGTTTTATTCTTGTATTTTGCATCTAGACTTTATTACTTGTGATATCACATGTTTAGGTCTATTTGTACCATAGAATGTATTGATCACATGTTCTATGTTGATTTGATTGTTTGCATCATTTGCATTCACATGATCACACTAGGAAGTCCTTGTAAAAGGCATGAAGTCTTGGTTAGAGTCGGGATGACTCGGATAGCCAAGCAAGAAGACTTGCCTAGAGTCGGGATGACTCGGATAGGTAAGCAAGAAGTCATGGCTAGAGTCGGGAGGACTCGGATAATCATGCATGGGAGGCTTCCTAGAGGTAAGAGTGTCTTGGATAGGGAGTTGGCTAATATATTGGTAGGCCTAGGCGTATGGTTAGACATAGACTCCGATAGAGCGGGGTACACGGGAGGTTGAAACAAATACAGTGTGTTCTATATATAAAGCTAGAGGGGGGGGGGGGGGGGGGGGGGGTGAATAGATTTTATCTAATTATTACCCAATTTTCGCATGCATGTCAATTTTACGAAAATACCCCCAATAGACAATACAATATATCAAGTGTAATATGGTGCGGAAATAATAAAAGACACTTGATTTTTACGTGGAAACCCTCAACAGGGAAAAACCACGGGCTGGTAAGTGCGCCACACTCGAACCTCGAAATCCACTATATGAAAAGACGGTTACACCCTCAAGTGATTCTCGGACCCTCACCCTAGATAACCTCAGGCTATGGACACTACCACTCGCCACTCTTGGTTCAATCCCTAGTGATATCCCCTGATACACTACTCTTGGTGTGAGCACCCTCTAATCTACCACGCGGGCCTTTTATAGCGGCTCTAGTCCAATTTGCTTGATCCTCGAAGTCACTACTTATAATGATGTTTACAGCCTAATCCCGGTCTGTAACCCACCACTACTACCCAGCGGGCCTGTAATAGCAACCCTAGACTAAGACTTCAATCTCTCAAAAGAGATGCACAACCCTATGTGAATATGTATGAATATTCAATTAATACAATAAGAGCTAGGGTACTCTAAATGCTTACCTAGGATTATAAGATGACAATATAATCAATCCTAGATATCACAAATAGCTATATGTCATGGCATATAACTTTAGCTAAGTAAAGGATAACCAATCCTAGATACAAAGCTATCATATAAAACCCACAAACATTCAAAGGATTAGCTAGTTGATTAAAAAACAATCTATCAACCTAGTTATCAATACATCACACAAGAATGTTCATGGCATAGCTTTTAGGCAATAATGACCTAATCAAATAAGCTATGAAAAATAATCTCAATCAACAAATGATATCAATTAGCTAGACGGCATATGAACATTAAAGCCTAGCTATCAAATAATAACCCAATCAACACATAATCTCAATCTTATATGTAGAAATTAATCTAAACACATATAAGTAAAATATGAGATAAAATTGATAAGTAGAAACACTAATTATGTAAGATAAAAGTGTTCAACAAATTATACCATGTGTGTTGAAGAAGACCCATGCATTAGCATATGCTAGATGAACCTAGATGATGCCTAGATGATGATTTGTGCATGTGGGAATGGGTTTAGAGAATTAAAGATGTGATCTTTAAGCTTTTTCTCTCAAGTCTCTCTAAATATCTCTCTAGGGTTCTTGGGATGCAAGACTTGTATTCTGAACCAGAGATAAGGATGTATTTATAGAGACCAAAAACAGGGCAGGTGAAAATACAATTTTGCCCTTGAAACGCACCGATCGGCGGTTTCATTCGGCGGCCAGGCCGCCGAATTGAACCGCCGAATGGCTCCAGAGTGGAACAGGGGAACTTCGGCGACTTCGTTCGGCGGTTTCTAAACCGCCGATCCCAACCGCCGTTTTGGACCCGAGAGAAATATTTCAATCAGGTCTCATTCGGCGGTTTCGAACGGCGGCCAGGCCGCCGAACGTAACCGCCGTTTCACCAAAAATGGTGAAACCAAGGAGAAGCCAAAGGCATCTCCACCGGCGATCATCGCGCAAAACAAAGCACATCAACGTGCACGCGCGGACGTTTCCGAACATCCTTCGGGAAATAAATTACACCACACTAAAAGCTAACATACATGAAGTGCAAGTGTGGGTATTGAATGCATCCTAATGCCTATCATGTCATGGCATTTCATAAAACAAGATGCAATCAATTTAATGCAAGAAGAGACATTGAATAAACAATAAAGCACAATGCACACAAAATATAAACACAACATTCAAGAATAAGAGTTATGCATGTTGTGTGTGTGTGCAACTATATCTCTTCAAGCCAAAGTAAGCACAAGATATACCTTTGGTGCTTGTCCTCTTGAGGTCTTGGAAAGGGTCTTTGATCTTCAACCTTAATGACCTAGACTACCCTTACAACCAAACCCCAACATGTGGTTTGACCACGAAATAAGCCAATCAACAAAAGGGAATCCTTACAATCTCCCCCTTTGGCTATTTCGTGACAAAACCACCACTCACATTGATTCCTCACAACATAATAGAAACTACGGGTCTACTATGATTTTCTACTTTACAAAGAGATAAGATAAATAGTCTTGAAGTCTTCAATCTCAAGTAGAACAATCAATCCCTGAAAGCACAGTTTCTATACTTTCCAATACAAGAAAAGGTGAGATGAATCAAGTGAGATAAAACAAGCATTTGCATTTAAGAATTTAGGTACAACATCATGTAATGTATGAATGTGCAAATGCTCCCCCTCAAAGGGTTACTCCCCCTCAATTAGTATTCTCCCCAACATGCACAATTGCTACTACAATTTGCAACTCCCCTTACCACAATCTACTCCCCCTTTTTGTCATGATATAGGCAAAGGAGTAGTCCCC
This sequence comes from Acer yangbiense, assembly GCA_008009225.1. Lineage (NCBI taxonomy): Eukaryota > Viridiplantae > Streptophyta > Magnoliopsida > Sapindales > Sapindaceae > Acer > Acer yangbiense. Next base: position 23,270,137 of record CM017773.1, on the reverse strand, counting down.
AACCGGGTCACTTAAGGCAAAGAGAGATAGTAGCATTCTAGTATATGCATAATCAATATAAGTCACTTTATGCAATCTCAATTTATTGGAGAGAAACAAGGAGATTTATTTAAAGAAAATGTGTGAATCAAAAAATTGCTTTGCATACAAGACATGTAGCATTTAAGTTCAAAATATCATGGTATTTGGCAAAGCAAATGACAAAGGTATTCAATATGAATTCAAACCAATTTCACCAATGTCAAGAGAGAAGCAAGAATATAGGCTTTCATTGATTTCAATTTAAGAACAACTATATCCAACTTTATAAGCCAAACATGTCATGAGCGACTTTGCACCCTATTTGATTTTTCCGGATAAGATATCCGTATGATAGTAGACATGTTCAACCAATAAAGAAAGAGAGACATTTGGATTGTAAAATCCTTGAATGGATACAAGATCCTTTTTCATTTGAGTCTCATAAGCTTTTTCACACATTTTTTGCAGTTAAGAAATGCAATCATCAAAACATGCTTTTTAAGATTAGCATTTAGCATGTCATTTTAGCAATCATCATGTCATGGAGATCCTTATAGGTCATTCAAATTTTATCCTATGTATATATCTCCTAGTCCAAAAATGCATGTTTGAACATAAATATGACATGGATTGCAATACAAGCATTGATCACACTTATTGAATAGAAAATATATATACATAGTGTAACCAAGCTAACTCAAGCAACAAAAAGAGAAGCATAAGATATTTCAAATTTTTTGCAGGTGACAAGATGCAAAATAGCTCTCTTTGCTTAAGTTCCCCATATGAGGTCAAATATCCACACCACTTCAATGAAGGGCATGTGGTCTAAAAGACTTACCAAGTCCATAGGACCTAGTTAAACCTATTTAAGACATGTTTGTCTCGTAGCAAGCGGGTTCGTCTTTTCTAATCCACTTAGGTGTGTCAATAACATACCTAGTGGTCATAGGTTCTAGAGTTCTAGATGGCAAAGGATCATGCAAATGATTTTCTTCCTTTTTAAGGAGCATCTTAGCTCTAGCATTTTTCTTGTCAAACATGCTTTTAGCTCTACACATTTCAATGTAATGCAAGCAACTTGGTCTAATATGACCAACAATACCACAAAAATGACAAGTGGGAATAAAGTTAGGAATCATACCATTCCCTTTAGCATGGATAGGTGCTTTCCCTTGTCGTTGTGGTTGTCTCGGTTGTTGGATAGGATTTCTCCTTCTTTGTTGATAACCAAGACGGGGTTGCTTGCTTGTTTGAGCTTGCATGAATGAACTCTCCCCATGTTGTTTTTCAGTTTGAGGGAAGATAGGGTGAGGAGCCCTTTGGGTGTGAGCTTGAGCTTGACCTTTTGGTGCCTCAAACACTTGGGCACTTCTTGAACACTCTCCTAGGTCACTCTTCTTCCTAGGTTGTTATGGAGGAGGGGACATATTAAAGTCCATGTCCATGGCACAGGATGTCTTGCTTGTGGAGGAGGCATCCGTGTCATCAATGTAGCCAAGACCTCTCTTGTCACTTGGCTTTCTTCCAACTCCCAACATGTGGTCAAGCTTCTTGGTGCTTGAAGTCATCTTAGCCATTAAGACCTTAACTTCTTCAAGCTCTCTTTCTAGCTCTTCTTCTCTCCTCTTAGATAAGGCTAAGTCTTCTTTTAGCTTATCTTCATCCGCCATGGATCTCACCACTTCTTCACACAAGTGGTCTACTAGTGTTGAAAGCTCTAGATTCTCTTCTTTTAATTTTCTAATTTCTTCCTTGTTCCTCATCATCGAGCTCTCAACTTTGACTTTGTAGTCATTAAGATCCATACACTCCACACTTCCACTTATGGAGTTAGATGACAAATATTCAACACTTGTGTCATCTCCTCTAATCTCCATTTCACTAATGAAGTCATCTCCTTCATCAAGATCATCAAATTTTTCTCTTGATGAGGAAAGAGTCAAATCCCTATGAGTAGCTACACCAACTACTTCTATACCTAGTTCTTCTTGGGGATCACAAGGAAAAGCAACTTTGCCATCTTCTTCAACTTCTACACTCTTGGCTCCAAATTCCGTGTAGATGATGGCAAGTTCTTCATTACTTGAAGAATTTTCGTCATCTTCATATTTATCCCATAAGGTGGCCTTTGCCTTCCCTTTTCTTCTATCCTTCAAGTTTCCACACTCCGGGGAGAAATGCCCGAATCCTCCACATTCGTAGCACTGAATCCCCTTTCTTGAAGACACTCCTTGGTTTGGCTTGTTAATGAGTCCCATGTCTTCAATTGAGATACCCTCCTTCTTGTCATGCTTCGAAGTCTCCAAAGCAATTGTCTTCTTCTTCTTAGGAGGTGCGGTGGTCAACTTCTTCTTAGGAGGTGAGGTGGTTAATTTCACAAATCTCCTAAATCTCTCTAGTAAGAGAGGCATCTCCTCAACGGAGTCAATTTCTTCTCTCACAAATTCACTCATAGTGTTTGCGTTGAATGAATGCAAATGAGAAGAATGCAAAATGTATGAAGAAATCAAACAAACATACAAAATGCAAAAACACACCAAAATGAGCTAGGATCACCTAAGTATATCTAGGAACCCCCTCTGATACCAATTGAAACAAATACGGTGTGTTATATATATAAAACTAGAGGGGGGGGGGGGGGGTGAATAGATTTTATCTAATTATTACCCAATTTTCGCATGCATGTCAATTTTACGAAAATACCCCCAATAGACAATACAATATATCAAGTGTAATATGGTGCGGAAATAATAAAAGACACTTGATTTTTACGTGGAAACCCTCAACAGGGAAAAACCACGGGCTGGTAAGTGCGCCACACTCGAACCTCGAAATCCACTATATGAAAAGACGGTTACACCCTCAAGTGATTCTCGGACCCTCACCCTAGATAACCTTAGGCTATGGACACTACCACTCGCCACTCTTGGTTCAATCCCTAGTGATATCCCCTGTTACACTACTCTTGGCGTGATCACCCTCTAATCTACCACGCGGGCCTTTTATAGCGGCTCTAGTCCAATTTGCTTGATCCTCGAAGTCACTACTTGTAATGATGTTTACAGCCTAATCCCGGTCTGTAACCCACCACCACTACCCAGCGGGCCTGTAATAGCAACCCTAGACCAAGACTTCAATCTCTCAAAAGAGATGCACAACCCTATGTGAATATGTATGAATATTCAATTAATGCAATAAGAGCTAGAGTACTCTAAATGCTTACCTAGGATTATAAGATGACAATATAATCAATCCTAGATATCACAAATAGCTATATGTCATGGCATATAGCTTTAGCTAAATAAAGGATAACCAATCCTAGATACAAAGCTATCATATAAAACCCACAAACATTCAAAGGATTAACTAGTTGATTAAAAAACAATCTATCAACCTAGTTATCAATACATCACACAAGAATGTTCATGGCATAGCTTTTAGGTAATAATGACCTAATCAAATAAGCTATGAAAAATAATCTCAATCAACAAATGAGATCAATTAGCTAGATGGCATATGAACATTAAAGCCTAGCTATCAAATAATAACCCAATCAACACATAATCTCAATCTTATATGTAGAAATTAATCTAAACACATATAAGTAAAATATGAGATAAAATTGATAAGTAGAAACACTAATTATGTAAGATAAAAGTGTTCAACAAATCATACCATGTGTGTTGAAGAAGACCCATGCATTAGCATATGCTAGATGAACCTAGATGATGCCTAGATGATGATTTGTGCATGTGGGAATGGGTTTAGAGAATTAAAGATGTGATCTTTAAGCTTTTTCTCTCAAGTCTCTCTAAATATCTCTCTAGGGTTCTTGGGATGCAAGACTTGTATTCTGAACCAGAGATAAGGATGTATTTATAGAGACCAAAAACAGGGCAGGTGAAAATACAATTTTGCCCTTGAAACGCACCGATCGGCGGTTTCATTCGGCGGCCAGGCCGCCGAATTGAACCGCCGAATGGCTCCAGAGTGGAACAGAGGAACTTCGGTGACTTCGTTCGGCGGTTTCTAAACCACCGATCCCAACCGCCGTTTTGGACCCGAGAGAAATATTTCAATCAGGTCTCATTCGGCGGTTTCGAACGGCGGCCAGGCCGCCGAACGTAACCGCCGTTTCACCAAAAATGGTGAAACCAAGGAGAAGCCAAAGGCATCTCCACCGGCAATCATCGCGTAAAACAAAGCACATCAACGTGCACGCGCGGACGTTTCCGAACATCCTTCGGGAAACAAATTACACCACACTAAAAGCTAACATACATGAAGTGCAAGTGTGGGTATTGAATGCATCCTAATGCCTATCATGTCATGGCATTTCATAAAACAAGATGCAATCAATTTAATGCAAGAAGAGACATTGAATAAACAATAAAGCATAATGCACACAAAATATAAACACAACATTCAAGAATAAGAGTTATGCATGTTGTGTGTGTGTGCAACTATATCTCTTCAAGCCAAAGTAAGCACAAGATATACCTTTGGTGCTTGTGCTCTTGAGGTTTTGGAAAGGGTCTTTGATCTTCAACCTTAATGACCTAGACCACCCTTACAACCAAACCCCAACATGTGGTTTGACCACGAAATAAGCCAATCAACAAAAGGGAATCCTTACAGAGGTGTATGCACTCTTGAGGAATTTCTAATCTACCATCGATGTTGGTTTTGTGTGTTGTCCAATATATGGTGGTTTCGCATCATTGAGGGATTTCACACTTTCCAATACGGTTGGGTAGGCTTAGACTTCACTAGGTTAGGTGAGCTAAAGATTGGTTACTTTGTGAATGTTCTATGTTTACTTTCTAATAATATAGTACCCAATGGTTGTAGTTCAACCCGTGGATGTTTCCTCCTTGGAGGTTTTACCACGTTAAAAAAATCTCTTGTGTTAATTCTTTCTATCTCTTTCTCTTATAATTTAATTGTATATTTTATTATCTTGATTCATAATATTCACTTATGATGTATTGTGAAGCAAGACTTTGTATAGTGTGATTTGTGGATTCATTCTTTTGATCATTTTTGTATCTATGATTCTTTTGTATATTGTAATTTTTGTATAGTGATATTTGATCACTCTTGTAACTCATTGAACATCTATTGAAATACAAGCTTACTTTGTTGTTGTGTTTATTTGTTCTTATACCTCACATTACTAGATGATATACTTAGACCTTGCTCTCATGATTGTATTCTCGTATTGTCTATGTATGTCTTCCTTGGCTTATTTTGTTGTGTGTAAGGCTATCTTGAGGGACAAACGAAAGTTTGTTCAAGGGTTTGAAAAAATGTGTAAAAACCTATTCACCCCCCTCTAGGTATGCTTTAAGCAATTTAACTACGTTTGTATACTTTCAATTGGTATCAGAGCGGGTCGTCGGACGGCACTCGATGAGATCCGGTTTATACTTACGTGTAAATTGCTTAGGTTTTTGTGTCATAGTTGTCCTCCTTTATTTGTTGTGGAAAAGGTTCTTCTTATTTTTCATTGCATTTGTCTACTAACAAATTTGTTGATAAGCTTGAAAGAGTGTTAGTTACAAAAGCAAAGAAGAAGATGTTCTTGTGTTCCAAAGGATGATCAATTTAGACTTGATCACTTACTCAAGCAACATAATGAAGAAATCCACATGGAGTGATGATAACTCCAGTGATGAGGAGAGCTCAAGTGGTGAGTCTTCTATTGAAGAAGAGTTGGTGAGCAACTTTGTTGCTTTCATGGCCTCTCACTCTATCCTAGAGGATGTTAGTCAAGATTCATTGGACAAGGAGGTTGATACAAATCATCAAGTGTGCTTAAGTGGAAATTCAACCTATGTTGATCTTTTGGCTAAGGCGAAAAGTCTTGAAGAGAAATTGGAGATAGCCTTAAGAAAGGTTGATGAGAAAGATGTTTTGATCAATTTGCAAGTGGATGAGTTTGTTTTAACAACTCGGAGGCTCTTGGGTGAAAAGAATGCTCTTGCCAAGAAGTTTAGAGAAGTTGAGGGAATTGTTCTTGAAAAGGAGAGGATCATCTCTAGTTTATCTTTAGGAGGCTCAAGCGACTTTGTAGTTGAGGAGAAGCTCATAGAAGTATCACTTCTTACAAAGCGAGGATCATGTCATTGTTGATAAGATAGCTCCTAAGAAGAGACGTTCCAAGACCAAGATCAAATTGAAGAACAAGGTACCCATTGAAACTCCCATTTGTGCTTCTCCAACTCCGGAAGGTAAAATCTCTCATTTTGTTCCCATATGTCATTTTTGCAATACCTTAAGCCATATCAAGCCCAAGTGCTATAAATTCATTGAATATTGCAACATAGAAAATGCATCTAGGAATAGAGAGATTGGACCTCATTTTATGCATGCTAAAGCTTTTGAATATGGAAAGCATGATAATCTCTCAAAGCATGTTAAGAATGTCCGGAAGGTGAAGAATGCATATCCTTCTAAATTTGACAATGCATGTGTTGCTAACAATGTTGAGAAAAAGAGTATTAATGATATTATTGTGAATCAAGTTGTGGAAGAACTTTACTCTAGGTTCAACATTGTGGTAAAAGAGAATCTTGATGATGTTCGTGTATGTCCACTTAAGACAAAATTTGTCAAGGGTGAGTGTTCTTACCATTAGTGTAAGTTGCACATGTGAGTTAGCTTTAAGACTAGTGTTGTTGGTAAGAAGCTTAGCTTGTTTGCTTTGTATCTTTACAACTTGACATGAACTTAGCTATCTCACATTGTTTGTCATGATAGTCGAAATTTGTTGATTAACTTTTGAGAAGTTTTTTTTTGGAATCTATATGGTGACATTAATGTTAAGGCTTTTAGAGAAAGTCATTTTTTTTGTTTGTTTGAGTTGGATTACATTGTCTTTAGTCTCTTGGAATCGACACAAGCTACTCTCTTGAGAAGTAGAGATCTTAAGTAAGTCTCTTTACTTGCTTCTTGATCATGTGCTTTTAAGCCTTAAATTTTGGTTTCAAAAATGCACTTTGCTTCTCTTGTATGTCTTGTTAAGTATGTTGAGCTTGATTGATGTTAGCTTTGGATACACCTTGAAGTCCTAAGGACTAGTACATTTAAAAATGACCAATGGTTGGTATCCATTTGCTTCGGCAACATAGAACTCAACGGGCACCCTCATGGAAAGGGCTACACACCTTGGTTGTGCAGCCGCCCAATGTAGGAAAGGGCTACGCCATTGTGATGAGTGAAAGCCGCCATGAGAAGTATATGTTTTTGTTAGAAAAATCAAAGAAGTGTTGAATTGAATCATAAAAAAAAAATCTTTGATTCAAGCCTAAATAAATAAAAAAAGGCTTATGGAGTATAGTTGAATAATCAAATGAACTCGGGTTGACAAATAGAAATGGGTTGACGAGCCACATGCACACACACGTTCACATGTTGAAATCTATTCTCTTTATAAGCAAAATTTCGGATGATAACCGGTTTGACCTTTTTATGGAAAGGCCTAAGATGAATAGATGTTGAAATTGTTTGCATGCTTGATTATCAAACTACTTCTTTTCATATACTTGAAGCAAAATCTTCACACACTCACTTTTGTTTATTTAGTATTTTTATACTTTACCAATTTTTGAAGACATATGAGAGTGATTGAAAATCTTGATATAACTCTCTTGGATATGTGAAGCTTATTTGCAAATCTAATAAAATTGCTTGTGACGTGATTATGTGGTGATTTTTGTGAACATTTGTCTATCTTGATTTTAGATTAGGCACTTGTCAATGGGGAGCATAATATGCTAAATTTTTGTTCTCTTTTATGACATGTTCACATGTTCTTCAAGGTTGTTGTTTGTTGGCATTATTCTTATTTTTGATAAATCATGGAGATGCTATGATAAATTCTTATATGCATGATGATTTGTTGAATATAATGTTTTGCCTTTGTATATGTTTATTGGTTACTAATTTGTTTCTATGTTTCCTCTCACTTTTTGTTTTTAGTGTTTTTGTGTTACAAGATCATGGGTAAAGCGAAGAAGGTTGGTGGTAACGTTTCTTCTATTCCCATTGACAAGTCTAAACCTTCACTTTCTTCCAAGGTTTCCAAATCCAACAATGTGAAGGATTTGGGAATATTTGGTTGCAAGAAGATCATTCAAGAAAAAGGTATAGATTTGATCTCTTGTGATGGTTCTTATGTTTATAAGGTGCTTATGGATAGAAATTGGGGTTCTTGGATTGACATGTTAGGAGTTTCTAATGAGACCATGGTTAGAGAATTTTATCATGTTAACAAAGAAAGTTCTACCATGACTAGTGCTATTTTAGACATGAGGAAAGTTGTTTTTAGAGTTTGTGCTAGAAAGTTGAATGAATTTCTAGGCTTACCCTATGATTTTGAGTCGGATTTCCTTGATGTTGATATCTTGGAAAACCTTGATTTAATGGGTAAAACTCTTTGTGATGATGTTAATTTTATGTGGGGGAAACGTGCTTTTATTAGACAAGGTGAGCTAACCAAAATGAGTGCTTTTTGGCATTTATTCGTTTGCTCCAATCTTGTTGTTTCTACTAATGCTTCCGAGCTTAATAGAGATAAAATCAAGATTGTGTATGCCTTAGTGACTAACAAACCTATAAATCTTGGTGAATTGCTTGTGGAACAAATTGAGATTGCGGCTTGCTCAAGTCGATTGGATAAGAAATTAGCTTTTCCGGGATTTATTACTCAATTGTGCTTAGCTAAAGGAGTGAAGACTCTTGATGTTGATGTGATACTTCATCCCTTGGAAAAGTTAAGTGAGAAACGTGTGACAAACATGTCATACAAGGAAAAAGGAAAGTCTTGTGATACTTTTAGGCTATTTAGTGAATCTCTTGATTCTAGCCATATTCCTTGCTCACCTACACTTCCAAGTTGGGCTATGCAATTGAAGATTGAGGTTGAAGAGTCACGAAGATTGATTGAGGCGTCACAAAGGAAGATTGAAGATCTTAGTGCCAAAATTGTTGTACAAGATGAGAGGATCAAAGAATTGGAAGGAAAAGCAACTACAACAAAGCACTATGTGAGATCATCAAACCGTAATACTTTCCTTGGTGGCACAAGTGGCTAGAGAGTTCCTTGAGGTATATTTTCTTACTCTTTCCCTTTGGCTTCATATCATGTCAAAAGGGGGAAGAAATATGAGAGATGTGGGAGATATCTAGCATGCTTAGTCTCATTTTTTTTTTTTTTTTTTTGTTTTAGTATATTTGGTATCAAGTTTGAACTTTATGGCATGTAATATTTTTTTGTTGAATCTTGGCTAAGAATGCTTTGTTGGATAGTATGTATTAAGGGGGAGCATACATGATCCATTTGAACTTAAATGTTTTTATTTTCTTGCCTAAGATTGTATATTGCCATATGTGTTGTCTCTTGGATATTCTTGTGCTTTCAAGTTTATTTTAGGTGATATCAAGAGAAGACCAAGATGAAGTTCAAGACTTGTTTTAATTTGTGTCTATATGTGTAACTCATTGTACTCATTGTGACCAAATTTTCTTTGTAATTGTTTTAGTATATGTTTAGGGGTTTTGACATGGAATTTGCCAAATGGGGAGATTGTTAGGTTTATAGTTTGTGTTGGCATGTATTCCATATCAAAACGTGTTTTTTTTGTAATGTTTAGTGGTCCATATGTTGAAGATTCAAGAAGACAAAGAAAGTCTTGGCCACAATTCATGCAAAATGCCGGCTTCAAAAAGACATGTGCTTCATTGTTCATCAAAGGTAATATAAGACTTCATATCTCTTACAAGGCTAGGCACACACACACACATGGCATCTTTATGTGTTCCTTCATGGTTAAACATCATTTATATATCACTTTCACACACTTGAGAATATATGCTCACGCATTTATACTATCTTGACAAACTTTGCTTATTGCATGTTCTAGGACTATGTCTAGGAAATAGCATATATGTGTGTCTTTGTGTTTGTATATTTCTGTATTTTTGTATTTGGACTTGAATATATTCTATTATGATTCCTTATTGAGTTCCGGTCATTTCGGTTACTCATTCACTTAGTTTCGAGTCCAAACGATGTAGCTAAGCTACTTTTCGTTCTCATTCGTTGAGTTGACTTCATCGTCATTTTCTAAGATGATTTCTCAACTATTTTTCAAAGTTGTGTGGTCCTCGTCGTGCGTGAGGGAGTCACGGTTCGTAATCCGAAAACGGATTCAAAATCGGAGTTCAGATGCCCAAGATACGGCTGAAGAACGTGAGGGAGCGCGCGAGAGGAGAGCGTGGCCAAGAGGCCACGTGGCCCAAGCCGTGTGGGAGCCGTGGGACCCACGGACAGAGGACCCCTCTGGTCCCGTGTGGCCCACGTGCCCCCCACGGGGTGGGTGATGTGGCCACCTCTGATTGGCCCGAAAAATCTCTCTCTCTCCTTCCTTTTTAATTCCCTCCATTCCCTCCATTTCATTTCCAAGAAGAAAATTTGTAAAATCCCGTCAGAATTTTTCTCCCAAATTTTCTCACCTTCCAAACACCATAACTTCTTCATACGGAGTCGGAATTGAGTGATTCAAGTTGGAGATCGTTCATAATCAAGTCCTCTACCTTTCCAAGTGGTTTGGAAGCTGTTTGATCGATTTACTGGTGGTTCTACATACAAAACCGAACCAGCTCGTGAATCCAAGGTATTGGTCTAATCTTTGGGATTTCTTCTTTTATAACCTTCAATTTTCTTGGGGTTTCTTCTTCTATATATACTTGTATGTTTGATGAATGCTATTGAGAAAGATAGCTTCACAATCAATCCTAATCAAAAGTCTATTTAGAGACATTTGTGAACTAGTTTCCATGATTCTAGGTTTTTCACATGATTGTGAGTTGTATTGTGATTAGGTTGATATCTTAGGTTGTTTGTGACTTGATTAAATCAATTTTGTGATAAATGACCTTGAGATTTGATTTGATCCTTTGATTGATGAAATCTAGGATTATTGTATTTGTATGTGTTTTAGAGCAATCTAGGGTTTAATTGATTTACATCTTAAATCCTTGCTCTATATTTTTGGCTAGAATATTGATTGATTTAATCTCATGTATCTAGCATTTTATTGTATGTTGATAGCATTTTGAACTTGTACTTCATGAATATATTTTGTTCAAGTGCTGTATGTGTGAATGAGACTTTGAGCTTATCTGTTTGGTGTTTACACATGCTTTAGGTTTTATTCTTGTATTTTGCATCTAAACTTTTATTACTTGTGATATCACATGTTTAGGTCTATTTGTACCATGGAATGTATTGATCACATGTTCTATGTTGAATTGGTTGTTTGCATCATTTGCATTCACATGATCACACTAGGAAGTCCTTGTAAAAGGCATGAAGTCTTGGTTAGAGTCGGGATGACTCAGATAGCCAATCAAGAAGACTTGTCTAGAGTCGGGATGACTCGGATAGTCATGTATAGGAGGCTACCTAGAGGCATGAGTGTCTTGGATAGGGAGTTGGCTATTATATTGGTAGGCCTAGGCGTATGGTTAGACATAGACTCCAAAAGAGCGGGGTACACGTGAGGTGTATGCACTCTTGAGGAATTTCTAATCTTTCATCGATGTTGGTCTTATGTGTTGTCCAATATATGGTGGTTCCGCATCATTGAGGGATTTCATACTTTCCAATAGGGTTAGGTAGACTTATACTCCACTAGGTTGGGTGAGCTAAAGATTGGTCACTTTGTGGATTCTCTATTTTTATCATTCAATATATATAGTACCCTAATGGTTGTATTTCAATCCGTGGATGTTTCCTCCTTGAAGGTTTTACCGCGTTAAAAAATCTCTTGTGTTAATTCGTCCTATCTCTATCTTTTATATTTTATTTGTGTATGTTATTATCTTGTTTCATATTATTCACTTGTGATATATAGTGAAGCAAGTATTTGTAAAGTGTGATTTGTGGATTCATTCTTTTGATCATTTTTGTATATATGATTCTTTTGTATATTGTAATTTTTGTATAGTGATATTTGATCACTCTTGTAACTCATTAAACATCTATTGAAATACAAGTATTCTTTGTTGTTGTGTTTATTTGTTCTTATACCTTACACAACTAGATGATATACATTGACCTTGTTCACATGATTATATTCTCATATTGTCTATGTATGTCTTTCTTGGTTTATTTTGTTGTGTGTAAGGCTACCTTGAGGGACAAATGAAAGTTTGTTCAAGGGATTGAAAAAAGGTGTAAAAACCTATTCACACCCCCCCTCTAGGTATGCCTTAAGCAATTTAACTACATTTTTATATATAAGGTTCCCATTTGTTGATTGGCTCATTTCGTGAACAAACCACATGTTGGGGGTTCTTTGTAAGGGTAGCCTAGGTATTGGTGTTATTGCTCAAGCCCTTTGAAGACCTCGTCTTGATAAGCACCGAAGGTAAATTTCTATGTGCTTACTTTTCTTTAAAGAGATTAGTTGCACACACACACTTAACATACATTGCATATGTGTGCATTCTCTTCGCTTGTCACATTTCACACTTGCACTTATTTGTTATATTTTGTTGTGTGTAATTGTGTCTTGTTGTCTTGTAATTCGTTTCCCGATTGTTTTCGGAAACGTTCGCGCAAGCACTAGAATGTGTTTGGTTTAGCACGAGGACCGCCTATAAAGAATGCCCTTGGCTTCTCCTTGGTTTTCACCTTTGTTGGTAATCGGCGGTTATGATCGGGGCCTGGCCGTCGAATGAAACCGCCGTTTGCTTCTAGTAGTGTATGGAGCAATTCTGCGGTTATGATCGGCGGTCACGACCGCCGTTCGAAACCGCCGTTCAAGACCTGATTGATTTTATCTCTCGGCCTAATTCGGCGGTTGAATCGGCGGTCACGAATGAAACCGCCGTTTTTATACCTGATTGATTTTTTAATCTCAGGTTTGATTCGACGGTTAGATCGACGGTCACGACACCGCCGAATGAAACCGCCGTTGGTCCCCTGTTCCTCTCGGGCCAATTCGGCGGTATGATCGGCGGCCTGGCCGCCGATTGAAACCACCGATCGGTGCGTTTCAGGGGCAAACTTGTCTTTTCACATGCTCTATTTTTCATGCTTATAAATACATCACTTTCTCTTGTTCTGAATGTGACTCTTTAATCATCAAGAACCCTAGTAGGCAAGTTTCCTACATTCAAAACCTAGAAACCGCAAAGGAGGCATGGGAAGCTCTCCAAGTCACCAATGAGGGGACTAAAGCGGTGAAGAAGTCTCATCTTCAATTGCTCACTTCCGAATTTGAGGTTTTGCAAATGGATGAGGAAGACAAGTTTGTTGACTTCCAAGACAAGCTACTAGACATCGCTAACCAATGCCAAGCACTTGGTACTCCTATCTCCGGTGAGAGGCTAAATTGGAAGATTCTTAGATCACTTCCAAAGAGGTTCAAAGCTAAGGTTACCGCCATTGAAGCGAGTAAAGACGTTGATGTCATGAGCTTAGATGAGTTGCTAGGATCTCTTCAAACTTTTGAGGCGTGCATGAAACCGAAGGCTAAGAACAAGGGTTTAGCTCTCAAGGTTGTCAAGGAAGCTAGTAGTAGCGATAATGATGAGGAGATGGCTTTATTGGTTAGGAAGTTTAGGAAGTTCATGAGGAAATGTGCCAAGCCAAGTGGCAAGTACTCAAGAGACAAGGAAGTTAATAAGTCCTTTACTCCACCTTATGAGAGGATTGACCATACTAAAAACAATAGAAAGGTTCAATGCTTCAAGTGTAAGAAGTTTGGACATTTTGCTTCGGAGTGTCCTAGTGGTGATTCCCAAAAGGACAAAAAGGGAAAAGCTATGACGGCTACATGGAGTGAAGATGATGACTCTAGTGATGAGGAGAGCTCAAGTGATGAGTCTTCTAGTGAAGAAGAGCTAGTGAGCAACTTTGTTGCGTTTATGGCTTCTCACTCTACTCTAGAGGATGTGAATCAAGATTCGTTGGATAAGGAGATTGATCCAAGTCATCAAGAGTGCTTAAATGATAATCCAACCTACATTGATATTTTGGCTAAGGTGAAGTTTCTTGAGGAGAAGTTGAAGATAGCCTTAAGAGAGGTTGATGAGAAGGATGATTTGATCAAGATACAAGTGGATGAGTTTATTGCTACAACTCGTAGGCTCTTGGGTGAAAAGAATGCTCTTGCCAAGAAGCTTTGTGAAGTTGAGGGTATTGTGCTTGAAAAGGATAGGATCATCTCTAATTTGTCCTTAGGAAGGTCAAGTGACGCTGTAGTTGAGGAGAAGCTCATAGAAGCATCACTTCCTACAAGCGAAGTCATTGTTAAAGAGAAAGCTCCTAAGAAGAGACGTTCCAAGAAAAAGAACAAGTTGAAGAATAAGGTACCCCTTGAAACTCCCATTTGTGCTTCTCCAACTCCGGAAGGTAAAATCTCTCATTTTGTTCCCATATGTCATTTTTGCAATACCATAGGCCATATCAAGCCCAAGTGCTACAAATTCATTGAATATTGCAACTTAGAAAATGCATCTAGGAATAGAGAGATTGGACCTCATTTTATGCATGCTAAAGCTTTTGAATATGGAAAGCATGATAACATCTCAAAGCATATTAAAAATGACCGGAAGGTGAAGAATGCATATCCTTCAAAATTTGACAATGCATGTGTTGCTAACAATGTTGAGAAGAAGAGTTTTAATGATATTATTGTGAATCAAGTTGTGGAAGAACTTTACTCTAGGTTCAACATTGTGGTCAAAGAAAATCTTGATAATGTTCGTGTAAGTTCTCCCAAGACTAAATTTGTCAAGGGTGAGTGCTCTTACCATTAGTGTAAGTTGCACATGTGAGTTAGCTTTAAGACTAGTGTTGTTGTTAAGAAGCTTAGCTTGTTTGCTTTGTATCTTTACAACTTGACATGAACTTAGCTATCTCACATTGTTTGTTATGATAATCAAAATTGTTGATTAACTTTTGAGAAGTTTTTTTTTTTAATCTATATGGTGACAATCATGTTAAGGCTTTTAGAGAAAGTCATTTTTGTTGTTGTTTGAGTTGGATTGCATTGTCTTTAGTCTTTTGGAATCGACACACCTATAACTTGTAGTCATGAGGACTTACAAGCCAAGAGGACTCATAAAAAGGGTGAAGGCATTGTATTTGATGAAAATAGCTTGCGAAGGTATCTCTATATCATATTGCTTGCTTACTTGATTTTTCATCTATCAACTCATTGTTTGTATCACATTCATGAAGCATGTCATAATTGAGAACTAGTATAGTGTTTATATGGTCCTCTTTGACATTTGCTAGTTTAAGATCTTTTGGTGATAAGTGTTCACATTGATCTTATTCATGATGTGTGTTATTATTTGTATGATTGTTGAGTGGCTAATTTTTGAATAATGTGAGCTTCATATTCTTTGATAGCTACTCTCTTGAGAAGTAGAGATCTTAAGTAAGTCTCTTTACTTGCTTCTTGATCATGTGTTTTTAAGCCTTAAATTTTGGTTTCAAAAATGCACTTTGCTTCTCTTGTATGTCTTGTTAAGTATGTTGAGCTTGATTGATGTTAGCTTTGGATACACCTTGAAGTCCTAAGGACTAGTACATTTAAAAATGACCAATGGTTGGTATTCATTTGCTTCGGCAACATAGAACTCAACGAGCACCCTCATGGAAAGGGCTACACACCTTGGTTGTGCAGCTGCCCAATGTAGGAAAGGGCTACGCCATTGTGATGAGTGAAAGCCGCCATGAGGAGTATATTTTTTTTGTTAGAAAAATCAAAGAAGTGTTGAATTGAATTATTAAAAAAAAAAAAAAATCTTTGATTCAAGCCTAAATAAAAAAAAAAAAGAGGCTTATGGAGTATAGTTGAATAATCAAATGAGCTCGGGTTGTCAAATAGAAATGGGTTGACGAGCCACATGCACACACACGCTCACATGTTGAAATCTATTCTCTTTATAAGCAAAATTTCGGATGATAACCGGTTTGACCTTTTCATTGGAAGGCCTAAGATGAATAGATGTTGAAATTGTTTGCATGCTTGATTATCAAACTACTTCTTTTCATATACTTGAAGCAAAATCTTCACACACTCACTTTTGCTTTATTAGTATTTTGATACTTTAGCAATTTTTGATGACATATGAGAGTGATTGAAAATCTTGATGTAACTCTCTTAGATATGTGAAGCTTATTTGCAAATCTAACAAAATTGCTTGTGATGTGATTATGTGGTGATTTTTGTGAACTTGTCTATCTTGATTTTAGATGAGGCACTTGTCCAGGGGGAGCATAATATGCTAAATTCTTGTTCTCTTTTATGACATGTTCACATGTTCTTCAAGGTTGTTGTTTGTTGGCATTATTCTTATTTTTGATAAATCATATTGATGCTTTGATATATTCTTATATGCATAATGATTTGTTGAATATAGTGTTTTGCCTTTGTATATGTTTATTGGTTTC
The DNA here is from genome assembly GCA_008009225.1 of Acer yangbiense. Taxonomy (NCBI): domain Eukaryota; kingdom Viridiplantae; phylum Streptophyta; class Magnoliopsida; order Sapindales; family Sapindaceae; genus Acer; species Acer yangbiense. The sequence goes on along the minus strand of CM017773.1, from coordinate 23,253,633 downwards.
TTTGTGTCCTCTCACTTTTGTTTTTAGTTTTTTTTTTTGTATTGCAAGATCATGGGAAAAGCAAAGAAAATTGGTGGCAATGTTTCTTCAACTCCCATTGACAAGTCTAAACCTACAATTTCTTCCAAAATTTCCAAAGCTAACAAAGTGGATGATTTGGGAATTTTCGGTTGCAAGAAGTTAATTCAAGAAAGAGGTATTTACTTGGTCTCTTGTGTTGGATCCTATGTTTATGATGTGCTTATGAGTAGAAATTGGGGTTCTTGGATTGACATGTTAGGAGTTTCTAATGATACCATGGTTAGAGAATTTTATCATGCTTATAAAGAAAGTTCTACCGTGACTAGTGCCATCTTGAACATGAGGAAAGTTGTTTTTAGAGTTTGTGCTAGGAAGTTGAATGAATTTCTAGACTTGCCCTATGATATTGAGTCGGATTTCCTTGATGTTGATGTCTTGGAAAATCTTGATTTAATGGGGAGAACTCTATGTGATGATATTAATTTTGTGTGGGGGAAACGTGCTTATATTAAGCAAGGTGAGTTAACAAAAATTAGTGCATTTTGGCATTTACTTGTTTGCTCCAATCTTGTTGGCTCTACTAATGCTTCGGAGCTTAATAGAGACAAAATCAAGATTGTATATGCCTTGGTGACTAACAAACCTATAAATCTTGGTGAATTGCTTGTGGAGCAAATTGAGATTTTGGCTCGTACTAGTCGTTTGGATAAGAAATTGGCATTTCCGGGATTTATAACTCAATTATGCTTAGCTAAAGGAGTGAGGAATCTTGATGGTGATGTTATGCTTCCTCCCTTAGAGAAGTTGAGTGAGAAACGTGTGGCATCCATGTCATACAAGGACAAGGGAAAGTCTAGTGATGTGTTTAGGCTTTTTGGTGAATCTCTTGATTCTAACCATGTCCCAAGCTCACCCGCTCTTCCTAGTTGAGCATTAAAATTGAGGAATGAGGTTGAAGAGTCACGTAGGTTGATTGAGGCGTCACAAAGGAAAATTGAAGACCTTAGTGCTAAGCTTGTTGTTCAAGATGAAAGGATCAAAGAGTTGGAAGGAAAATCAACTACAACAAGGCAATATGTGAGATCCTCACACCGCACTTCATTCCTTGGTGGCACAAGTGGCTAGAAAGCTTCATGAGGTATATTTTCTTACTCTTTCCCTTTGGCTTCATATCATGTCAAAAAGGGGGAGAAATATGAGAAACACATGGGAGAAATCTAGCTTACTTAGTCTCATTTTAGTTTTTGTGTTGTTTTATTTTTAGTATATTTGGTATCAAGCTTGAACAATATGGCATGTAATATTTTTGTTGTTGTTGAATCTTGGCTTAGAATATTTTGATGGATAGTATGTATTAAGGGAGAGCATACTTGATCCACTTGAACTTATATGTTATTATTTTCTTGCCTAAGATTGGATATTGCCATATTTATTGTCTCTTGGATATTCTTGTGCTTTCAAGTTCATATTAGGTGATATCAAGAGAAGACCAAGTTGAAGTTTAAGACTTGTTTTTGGTTGTTAATTTGTGTCTATATGTGTAACTCATTGTACTTATTGTGACCAAATTTCCTTTGTAATTGTTTTAGTGTTTGTTTAGGGGTTTTGACATGGAATTTGCCAAAGGGAGAGATTGTAAGGTTTATAGTTTGTGTTGGCATAAATTCCATATCAAAATGTGTTTCTCTTGTAATGTTTAGTGGTTCGTATTGAAGAATTAAGAAGACGAAGGATGTCTCAACCACAATTCATTCAAGAAGCCGACTTTTAAGAGATTCGTGCATCATTGTTCGACAAAGGTAATAAAGGACCTCATATCTCTTACAAGGCTAGGCACATACACACACATAGCATTCTTGTGTGTTCCTTCATGATTAAACATCACTTATGTTTCACTTTCACACACTTGAAAAAATATGCTCATGCATTCATACTATATTGGTAATATTTTGTTTATTGCTTTTTCTAGGACTATGTCTGGAAATTAGCATATGTGTGTGTATTTGTGCTTGTATGTTTTCGTATTTTTGTACGTGGACTTGAACATGTTCTTATTTGATGTCTTATTAAGTTCTGGTCGTTTCGGTTACTCATTTATGTAGTTTCGAGTCCAAATGATGTAGCTACGCTACTTTTCGTTCTCATTCGTTGAGTTGACTTCATCGTTATTTTCCGAGATTATTTATCAACCATTTTTCAAAGTTATGTAGTCGTCGTCGTGCGTAAGAGAGTCATGGTTCGTAATCTGAAAACGGATTCGAAATCGGAGTTTGGATGCCCAAGATACGGGCTGAAGAACTGAGGGAGCGCGCGAGAGGGGCTGCGGCCAAGGGGGCTCTCTGCCCCCGTGAGGCCCACGCGCCCCCCATGGCCAGGGGGTGACATGGCCTCATGTGATTGGTCTTCAATCTCCTTCTCTCTCCTCCTTTATCTTCCCTCCATCTCACTCCATTTGATTTCAAGAAGAAAAAATTGAGTTTTCCCGTCAGAATTTCTCTCCAGAATTTCAGAACTTCAAAACACCATATCTTCCTCATCCGAAGTCGGATTTGAGTGATTCAAATTGGAGAGTGTTCGTATTTGAGTTATTTATCATTTCCAAGTGGTTTGGTGGCTGTTTGATAGAGATTTCTGGTGGTTCCACACTGAAATTCGAACCAGCTCGTGAATCAAAGGTATTGGACTTATCTTTGGGATTTCTTTCTTTTTAACCTTCAATTTGCTTGGGGTTTCTTCTTCTATATCTATGTTTATGTTTGGTAAAAGCTATTGAGAAAGGTAGCTTGAAAATCATTCTAATTGAAAGTCAATTTATAGACTATATGGACTAGTTTCTATGATTCTAGGTTATCCACATGTTTGTGAGTTGTATTGTGATTAGAATGGCATCTTAGGTTGTTTGTGACTTGATTGAATCAATTTTGTGATAAATGACCTTGAGATTTGATTTGATCCTTTGATTGATGAAATCTAGGATTTGTGTATTTGTTTGTGTTTTAAAGCAATCTAGGATTTGATTGATTTATATATTGAATCCTTGCTCTATATTTTTAGCTAGAATATTGATTGATTAAATCTCATATATCTAGCATTTTATTGTATGTTGATTGCATCTTGAACTTGTACTTCATGAATATATTTTGATTCAAGTGTTGTATATGTGAATGAGACTTTGAGCTTATGTGTTTGGTGTTTCACATGCTTTAGGTTTTATTCTTGTATTTTGCATCTAGACTTTATTACTTGTGATATCACATGTTTAGGTCTATTTGTACCATAGAATGTATTGATCACATGTTCTATGTTGATTTGATTGTTTGCATCATTTGCATTCACATGATCACACTTGGAAGTCCTTGTAAAAGGCATGAAGTCTTGGTTAGAGTCGGGATGACTCGGATAGCCAAGCAAGAAGACTTGCCTAGAGTCGGGATGACTCGGATAGGTAAGCAAGAAGTCATGGCTAGAGTCGGGAGGACTCGGATAGTCATGCATGGGAGGCTCCCTAGAGGCAAGAGTGCCTTGGATAGGGAGTTGGCTAATATATTGGTAGGCCTAGGCGTATGGTTAGACATAGACTCCGATAGAGCGGGGTACACGGGAGGTGCATGCACTCTTGAGGAATTTCTAATCTACCATCGATGTTGGTTTTGTGTGTTGTCCAATATATGGTGGTTTCGCATCATTGAGGGATTTCACACTTTCCAATAGGGTTGGGTAGGCTTAGACTTCACTAGGTTGGGTGAGCTAAAGATTGGTCACTTTGTGAATGTTCTATGTTTACTTTCCAATAATATAGTACCCAATGGTTGTAGTTCAACCCGTGGATGTTTCCTCCTTGGAGGTTTTACCACGTTAAAAAAATCTCTTGTGTTAATTCTTTCTATCTCTTTCTCTTATATTTTAATTGTATATTTTATATCTTGATTCATAATATTCACTTATGATGTATTGTGAAGCAAGACTTTGTATAGTGTGATTTGTGGATTCATTCTTTTGATCATTTTTGTATCTATGATTCTTTTGTATATTGTAATTTTTGTATAGTGATATTTGATCACTCTTGTAACTCAATTTGTTCTTATACCTCACATTACTAGATGATATACATAGACCTTGCTCTCATGATTGTATTCTCGTATTGTCTATGTATGTCTTCCTTGGCTTATTTTGTTGTGTGTAAGGCTACATTGAGGGACAAACGAAAGTTTGTTCAAGGGTTTGAAAAAAGGTGTAAAAACCTATTCACCCCCCCTCTAGGTATGCTTTAAGCAATTTAACTACGTTTGTATACTTTTATAACTCTTGTCATTCTCTCTTCAATCATGCTTTTGAATCTACATAATTTAATGAAATGAAAGCAATTTGGTCTAATGTGACCATAAATACCACAAATGTGACATGTAGGGATGAATTTAGAAATCATACCATGTCCTTGAGCATGCATAGGAGCCTTCCCATGACTTTGTGGTTGAGTGGGTTCAAATCTTCTTTGTTGTTGAACCTGTCTAGCTTGCTTTCTTGGTTCATTTTGCCTGATTGGCCTCTTCCCTTGATGAATTTAAGCTTGAGGGAAGTTAGGTTGAGGAACTTTTTGAGCTTGAGGTTGTCTCTTTGGAGCTTCCTTCACTTGTGCACTTCTTGAACATTGTCCTAGATCAATTTTCTTCCTAGGAGTGTGCATCGGCGAGGCTTCTATCTTGCCTAAACTCTTGACAAAGACGGTCTTGGTTGGAATAGTGATCTCCTTGCTTTCTTCATACCCAATACCTCTCTTGTCACAAGGGTTCTTACCAACACCAAGTAAATGGTCAAGTTTCTTGGTGCTTGAAGTCATCCTAGTCAATGACTTTTTAGTTTCATCAAGCTCTCTCTTCAACCTTTCTTCATTCCTCTTAGACATAGCTAGATCATCCCTTAGCTTGTCTTCAATCATCTTGGATGTTTCCACTTGCTTACTCAAGTGGTCATTGTGTGTTGAAAGCTCTAGATTTTCATTCTCTAAAATCTTCAACTTTCTATTGTTCTTCTTCAATGAACTTTCACACTTGACTATAAAGTCATGAACATCCATTTTCTCTACACTTCCATTTGTAGAGTTAGATGAGGAGTCATCTTCACTTGAGTTATCTCCTCCGATCTCCTTCTCACTTATGGAGTCATTTCCCTCATTAAGACCTTCAACTTGGTCTCTTGAGTTAATGAGAGCCATGTCCCAATGAGTAGCTACACCTATCACTTCTAGAGCTACTTCTTCATCTTTTTCTTCTATGGGATCACTAGTCAAGGCATTCTTACCAACAACTTTATCTTCTACACAAGTGACCCCAAATGCCGTGTAGTCGATGGTAAGCTCATCATCACTCCATGACTTGTATCCCTCTCCGGAGTCATCACTTTCACTCCAAGTGGCGGTCATAACTTTTGCCATCTTATTCTTCAAATTCCCACAATCCGGTGAGATGTGTCCTATACCGCCACACTCATAGCATTGGACCCCTTTCTTTTCACTCTTCTCTTACCTAGGCTCAAAACTCTTGAAGGGAGCATTTTTCTTCAAATCTTGGCCTTTGGATCCAAATCCTTTCTTCTTGTATTTGACAAATTTCTTGAATTTTCTAAGCATCAAAGCCATGTTTTCATCCGAGTCACCTTTTTCCTCATGCTCAACCTTGGAAGCTTTCAAAGTAATCCCTTTTTGCTTTTTAGGAGGTGAAATACTAGGAGCCTTCCTAGACTCATAAGCAATGAGTCTTCCAATTACTTCGCTCGGCTTCATGTCTTTATAACCATAATTCTCTTCTAAAGCTGTCACTTTTGCTTCAAACCTAGCGGGGAGAGACCTTATAATTTTCTGCTTGACTCTCCTATCCGAATAAGGATCACCGAGTTGATGGCTTTGATTCACAATATCCATCAACTTGACTTCAAAGTCATTGAAGCATTCGTCCTCCTCCATCTTAACCAACTCAAATTGCGTTTGAAGGACTTGAAGCTTGGAATCCTTGACAACATCGGTTCCTTCATGTGCAACCTTTAGAATATCCCATGCCTCATTGGCCAGCCTAGTGTTCTGAATCAGTTTGTACTGATTTTCATCCACTGCACAAGAAGAGCATGCCATGCCTTCCTATTCCATTTTGAAGTCTTAAACTATTCAGTGGACCACTGAGCCTTAGGCTTGAGTAATTCTTCTCCACCACCTGTGAGAGTCATCTTAAGAGCCACATACCCATCTTCAATTGCCATCCATGCCCTATCATGGATTTGACACAAGTATGCTTCCATCTTGCCTTTCCATGAGGCATAATTCACACCGGTGAGGAGAGGAGGTCGTGTACTTGATGCACCCTCATGGTTGCCACCGTATCCACTCATTTTATATAATGAATGAATTCAAATGAATGCAAAATGTATGAATGAGCAAAAATCACACAAATGCAAAACACACTAAAAATGAGCTAGGAACACCTAAGTATATCTAGGAACCCGCTCTGATACCAATTGAAAGGAACAAATAAATGCTCTGTGTGTATGATAAATATATCTAGAGGGGGGGTGAATAGAATTTAACTATTATTACCCAATTTTCGCATGCAAGTCAATTTTACGAAAATGCCCATACTAGTCAAAAATACAAACAAGTGTAATATAGTGCGAAAATTAAATAACACTTGATGTATACGTGGAAACCCAACCACTGGGAAAAACCACGGGCTGTATAGTGTGCCACACTCGAACCTTGAAATCCACTAATTGAAATGGAGTTTACAACCTATATAGACCTCGTCTAACACTCCGGTCAATAACCCCCACTTCTACCACGCTGGCCTTTAAAAGTGGCTCTAGTCCAATTACTTGAGGCCTAAGCAATCTTAGCCCCAAGACTTAATTCTCAATTAAGAGTTAATGCAACTTATGTGAATATGTATGAATATTCAAATAACAAACAAGGCTAGGGAACCTTAGATGCTTATCTAGGATGATAATATAATCAATTAAATCAATCCTAGATATCAAGAGCTAAATGACATGTCAAATAGCTTAGCTAATCAAGATTAAGCAAAAACCTAATTAGCTATCACAATACAACACTCAATCAATTCATCACAATTAATTCTCTATTCTTGTATTTATCATATGATCAAAAACATACAAGTAAATTAAAAGAGAATAGCTTGATAATGAAATACTAAAATAAGATGAACTTAATCAAAATCTTACCAAGCAAGTTGTGATGATGCAAACCCATTCATGGATGAATGCAAGATGAACTTTGATGCACAAAGGTATGTATTTGAGTGTTTAAATGAGCAAACTTGGTTGCTTTTTCTCTCAAAATCTCTCTTTAAAATATAGGGTTCTTGATGATCAAGGAGTCATTTTTCAGAACAAGAGAAAGAGATGTATTTATAGGCATGAAAAACAGAGCATGTGAAAATACAAGTTTGCCCTTGAAACGCATCGATCGGCGGTTTCAATCGGCGGCCAGGCCGCTGATCATGACCGCCGAATTGAGCTCGTGAAGAACAGAGCATCAACGGCGGTTTCATTTGGCGGTTTTGTAACCGTCGATCCAACCGCCGAATCAAACCCGAGAGATTAAATCGATCAGGTATGAAAGGCGGCTTCAAACGGCGGTCGTGACCACCGATCGTGATCGCAAAATTGCTACAGACACTTCTGGACATAAACGGAGGTTTCATTCGGCGGCTAGGCCGCCGATCATAACTACCGATCACTAACAGAGGTGAAAACCAAGGAGAAGCCAATGGCATTCTCTGTAGGCGGTCTTCGCGCAAAACCAAACACATTCTAGTGCATGCGCGAACGTTTCTGAACAATGTCGGGAAACGAATTACAAGGCACATATACACATAATAGAATATAACAATCAAAGTGCTAGTGTATAAAGTGACATGTGAAGAGTATGCACACAAATGCAAGTATACTAAGTGTGTGTGTGCATTCTAAGTCTCTTCAAAGAAAACCAAGCACTAGAGATTATACCTTTGGCATGATTGTCCCTTGAGGTCTTGAAAGGGCCTTCGATCTTGAAGTTCAATCACCTAAACTACCCTTACACAATAAACCCCAACATGTGGTTTGTCCACAAAATAAGCCAATCAAGATATGGGAATCCTTACATACAGCGCTAATCCGATTTCCTTTAGGTCTTAGATGGGCACTGTTCGTATAGCGCTTCTGTAGAGCACTTTGAACAGCGCCCTTTGCAAAAATGCAATTGAAAGTTCTCACTGTGTGTTAAATATTAATCTAGAGGCGGGGTGAATAGATTTTAATCGTTTTTACCAAATTTTCGTGTATGGTCAAGATTACGAAAATACCCCTAATAGTCAATATTAAAAAAAGCAAGTGTAATATGGTGCGGAAATATAAACAACACTTGATTTTTACGTGGAAACCCTCACGAGAAAAACCACGGGCTAGAAGTGAGCCACACTCGAACCTCGAATCCACTAAATGTGTAAAACGATTACAACCTAATCCCGGAAGTAATCACACACCTACCTAATCCCGGTATGAGTGAACCTAGTTCAAATGCTTGCGATCTAAGCAACCTAATCCTGGAAGCTACACACAAGACTTTAATTCTCAATTAAGAGATTAACACCCTAAGTGAATCTGTGAATATCCAAAATGAAACATAGAGCAAGGGAACCCTATATGCTTATCTAAGATGATGATTTTGCAATAAAAACAATCTTAGATATTAAGAACTAAATGACATGTCAAATATCTTAGCTAATCAAGATTAAGCAAAAACCTAATTAGCTATCACAATACAACACTCAATCATACTCATCACAAATAATCTCTAACTTGTATTTAGCATATGATCTAAAACATACAAGTAATTTAAAGAGATGTCTTAATATGAAAAACACTAAAATTAGATGAAGTTAGTGAAGAACATACCAAAGAGGATGTGATGATACAAAACCATGCATGGATGATTGCTAGATGATCTTTGATGCACAAATGAATGTATTTGAGTGTTTAAAGAAGAGTTCTTTAAGGATTTTTCTCTTGAAAAATATTCTAAGGAAAATATATGATATTATGAACTCAGCAAAGTGACCTAAAAACATAGAGATGTATATATAGAGGTCATAAGTATAAAGTGTGGTCGTTTTGAAAAATCGCACCAAAATTAGCCTTGTGTGTTGGTGACATGCGCTGGTGCACCAGTGCATAACCAGCGCACGACCAACTTTTGCACAGGTGTTGGTCGACCAGCGCAGGACAAGGGCGGAACACCAGAGACAGAGAACTGGGCGTTCTGCGCTGGATGACCAGCGCACGACCAGCGACAGACCATTGGGCGATCTGCGCTGGTCTGGCGCATGTGGACCAGCGCATAACCCTTCTTCCTTCACACTCAAAAGCAATATGTGCTAGAGAAAACAAGTGAAGGAGATTGCATACAAAAGCCTAACATGATATGACATTATAATCACAAGATGCAATCAATATACTCATGCAAGAAGAGAGATTAAATAATCAATAATGCACACATAATACAAACACACAACATTCAAGAATAAGAGATATGCAAATGTTGTGTGTGTGTGTGCAACTACTTCTCTTCAAAGCAAAGTAAGCATAAGAAATTTACCTTTGGTGCTTCTTTTCTTGAGGTCTTAAGAGCCTAAACTACCCATACAAAAACCCCAAATGTGGTTTGTCTACGAAATAAGCCAATCAATAAACTGAGACCTTACAGCAATCCTAAGCCTATGCATGACATGGCATTGGACATACAAGATGCAATCATATAAACATGCTAGAAGAGATGATAATGAACATTAATGCACATAAATAAGACATATAACATACAAGATTTAAACATATGCATGAGTTGTAAGTGTGTGCAACTATCTCTTCAATGCAAGTAAGCACATAGAAATTACCTTCGGTGCTTATCAAGATGAGGTCTTCAAAGGGCATTGAACAAGAACACTAATACCTAAGCTACCCTTACAATGAACTCCAACATGTGGTTTGTCCACGAAATAAGCCAATCAACAAACGGGAACCTTACAGTCTGGATAATCGAGCAAGAAGTCATGGCTAGAGTCGGGAGGACTCGGATAGTCATGCATAGGAGGCTCCTTAGAGACATTAGTGCCTTGGATAGGGAGTTGGCTTGTATGTTGGTAGGCCTAGGCGTATTGTAAGGATTCCCATATCTTGATTGGCTTATTTTGTGGACAAACCACGTGTTGAGGATTATGTAAAGGTAGTTTAGGTGATTGAACTTCAAGCTCGAAGGCCCTTCCCAGCATGCCAAAGGTATAATCTCTAGTGCTTGGTTTCCTTTGAAGAGACTTAGAATGCACACACACACTTAGCATACTTGCATTTGTGTGCATACTCTTCACATGTCACTTTACACACTACCACTTTGATTATTATATTCTATTGTGTGTATATGTGCCTTGTAATTCGTTTCCCGACAGTGTTCAGAAACGTCTGTGCATGCACTAGAATGTGCTTGGTTTTGCACGAAGACCGCCCACGGAGAATGCCCTTGGCTTCTCCTTGGTTTTCACCTCTGTTGGTGATCGGCGGTTATGATCGACGGTTATGATCGACGGCCTGGCCACTGAATGAAACCGCCGTTTGTGTCTAGAAGTGTCTGGAGCAATTCTATGGTCACGAGTTGGGTCGGCGGTTATGAAACCACCAAATGAAACCGCCGTTGATGCTCTGTTCTTCACGGGCTCAATTCGGCGGTCGTGATCGGCGGCCTAGCCGCCGATTGAAACCATCGATCGGTGCGTTTCAAGGGCAAACTTGTATTTTCACATGCTCTATTTTTCATGCCTATAAATACATCTCTTTCTCTTGTTCTGAATAATGACTCTTTGATAATCAAGAACCCTATATTTTAAAGAGAGATTTTGAGAGAAAAAGCAACCAAGTTTGCTCATTTAAACACTCAAATACATACCTTTGTGCATTAAAGTTCATCTTGCATTCATCTATGAATGGGTTTGCATCATCACAACTTGCTTGGTAAGATTTTGATTAAGTTCATCTTATTTTAGTATTTTACTATCAAGCTATTCTCTTTTAATTTACTTGTATGTTTTTGATCATATGATAAATACAAGAATAGAGAATTAATTATGATGAATTGATTGAGTGTTGTATTGTGATAGCTAATTAGGTTTTTACTTAATCTTGATTAGCTAAGTTATTTGACATGTCATTTAGCTCTTGGTATCTAGGATTGATTTAATTGATTATATCATCATCCTAGATAAGCATCTAAGGTTCCCTAGCCTTGTTTGTCATTTGAATATTCATACATATTCACATAGGTTGCATTAACTCTTAATTGAGAATTAAGTCTTGGGGCTAAGATTGCTTAGGCCTCAAGCAATTGGACTAGAGCCACTTTTAAAGGCCCGCGTGGTAGAAGTGGGGGGTTATTGACCGGAGAGTTAGACGAGGTCTACATAGGTTGTAAACTCCATTTCAATTAGTGGATTTCGAGGTTCGAGTGTGACACACTATATAGCCCGTGGTTTTTCCCAGTGGTTGAGTTTCCACGTATATATCAAGTGTTATTTAATTTCCGCACTATATTACACTTGTTTGTATTTTTGACTAGTAGGGGCATTTTCATAAAATTGACTTGTATGCGAAAAGTGGGTAATAAAGCTTAAAATATATTCACCCCCCCTCTAGATATATTTATCATACACACCGAGCGTTTATTCGTTCCTTTCAATTGGTATCAGAGCGGGTTTCTAGATATACTTAGGTGATCCTAGCTCATTTTTGGTGTGATTTTTGCTCATTCATACATTTTACATTCATTTGAATTCATTCATTATATACAATGAGTGGATACGATGGCAACCATGAGGGTGCGTCAAGTACACGACCTCCTCTCCTCATCGATGTGAATTATGCCTCATGGAAATGCAAGATGGAAGCATACTTGTGTCAAATCCATGATAGGGCATGGATGGCAATTGAAGATGGGTATGTGGCTCCTAAGATGACTCCCACGGGTGGTGGGGAAGAAGTACTCAAGCCTAAGGCTCAATGGTCCATTGAAGAGTTTGAGACTTCAAAATGGAATAAAAAGGCTTGGCACGCTCTTCTATGTGCAGTGGATGAAAATTAGTACAAACTGATTCAGAACACTAGGATAGCCAAGGAGGCATGGGATATTTTAGAGGTTGCACATGAAGGAACCGATATTGTCAAGGATTCCAAGCTTCAAGTCCTTCAATCGCAATTTGAGTTGCTCAAGATGGAGGAGGATGAATGCTTCAATGACTTTGAAGTCAAGTTGATGGATATTGTCAATCAAAGCCATCAACTCGGTGATCCTTATTCGGATAGGAGAGTTAAGCAGAAAATTATGAGGTCTCTCCCTACTAGGTTTGAAGCAAAAGTGACGGCTTTAGAAGAGAATTATGGTTATAAAGACATGAAGCCGAGCGAGGTAATTGGAAGACTCCTCGCATATGAATCTAGGAAGGCTTCTAGTATTTCTCCTCCTAAAAAGCAAAAAGAGATTGCTTTGAAAGCTTCCAAGGGTGAGAAGGAGGAAAAAGGTGACTCGAATGAAGACATTGCTTTGATGCTTAGAAAATTCAAGAAATTTGTCAAGTTCGAGAAGAAAGGTTTTGGATCCAAAGGCTAAGACTTGAAGAAAAAGGCTCCCTTCAAGAGTTTTGAGCCTAGACAAGAGAAGAGTGAAAAGAAATGGGTCCAATGCTATGAGTGTGGCGGTATAGGACACATCTCACCTGATTGTGGGAATTTGAAGAACAAGATGGCAAAAGTGATGGCCGCCACTTGGAGTGAAAGTGATGACTTCGGAAAGGGAGACAAGTTATCAAGTGATGATGAGCTTACCATCGACTACGTGGCATTTGGGGCCACTTGTGTAGAAGATAAAGTTGTTGGTAAGAATGCCTTGACTAATGATCCCATAGAAGAAAAAGATGAAGAAGTAGCTCTAAAGGTGATAGGTGTAGCTACTCATTGGGACATGGCTCTCATTAACTCAAAAGACCAAGGTAAAGGTCTTAATGACGGAAATGACTCCATAAGTGAGAAAGAGAGTGGAGGAGATAACTCAAGTGAAGATGACTCCTCATCTAACTCTACAAATGGAAGTGTAGAGAAAATGGATGTTCATGACTTTATAGTCAAGTGTGAAAGTTCATTGAAGAAGAACAATAGAAAGTTAAAGATTTTAGAGGATGAAAATCTAGAGCTTTCAACACACAATGACCATTTGAATAAGCAAGTGGAAACATCCAAGATGATTGAAGACAAGCTAAAGGATGATCTAGCTATGTCTAAGAGGAATGAAGAAGGGTTGAAGAGAGAGCTTGATGAAGCTAAAGAGTCATTGACTAGGATGACTTCAAGCACCAAGAAGCTTGACCACTTACTTTGTGTTGGTAAGAACCCTTATGACAAGAGAGGTATTGGGTATGAAGAAAGCAAGGAGATCACTACTCCAACCAAGACCGTCTTTGTCAAGAGTTTGGGCAAGATAGAAGCCTCGCCGGTGCACACTCCTAGGAAGAAAATTGATCTAGGACAATGTTCAAGAAGTGCACAAGTGAAGGAAGCTCCAAAGAGACAACCTCAAGCTCAAAAATTTTCTCAACCTAACTTCCCTCAAGCTCAAATTCATCAAGAGAAGAGGCCAATCATGCAAAATGAACCAAGGAAGCAAGCTAGACCGGTTCAACAACAAAGAAGGTTTGAACCCACTCAACCACAAAGACATGGGAAGGCTCCTATGCATGCACAAGGACATGGTATGATTTCTAAATTCATCCCTACATGTCACTTTTATGGTATTGATGGTCACATTAGACTAAATTGCTTTCATTTCATTAAATTATGTATATTCAAAAGCATGATTGAAAAGATAATGACAAGAGCTAGAATGCATGTTAATAGGAAAGAAAAAATTCATATTCATGATCCTATAATTTCTAGAACTCTTGAACCTTTATCCACTAGGAAGAAAAATGTCATATCTATGTGGATAAGAAAAAATGAACCCGCTTGCTAAGACACTAACAAGTCTCAAATAGGTTCAACCAAGTCAAATGGACTTGGGAGGTCTATAGGACCTCATGACCTTCATTGATGAAGGGTGGTGATTGACCCCATATGGGGAACTCAAGCAAAGAGAGCTAATGCATACTTATTGCATGCAAATATTTGAAAAATCTTATGCTTCTTTGTTGATTGCTTGAGTAAGCTTGGTTGCATATATGTATATATGTTTTCAATTCAATAAGTGTGAACCATGCTTGTTTACAATCCATGTCATATTTATGTTCAAACATGCATTTTTGGACTAGGAGATTTACATAGGAAGTATGATTTGAATGACCTATAGTTATCTCCATGACATGATGATTCTTAATGACATGCTTAAAAATTGAAAAGCATGAGTTTTTATAACATGCTAATGAATATTGAAAAGCATGAAATTTATATGACATGCTCAAATGAAAAAAGCATGAATTGTTGATTGCATATTCTTAAAATGCAAAACTTGTGTGAAAAAGCTTATGAGACTCAATGAATAAAGGATCTTGTATCCGTTCAAAGGATTTTAAAATCCAAATGTCTCTCTTTCTTTATTTGTTGAACATGTCTACTATCATACAGGTATCATTCCCGAAAAAATCAAATAGGGTGCAAAGTTGATCGCGCTCCAAATGTTCACATTTAGCGCTCCCTTTTCCTATCTTTTGTATTTGTTTTCGAGCATTTTTGTGTATTTAATAGGGTGTAAATAAGTATTTCAGAGAATTAGGGAAGTTCAGGGACAATTGTGTAATTGTGGAGAAATGAGGGGTAAACGTGGAATATTCCGGAAAGGAATGAAGATTATGTAATTAAGAAGAAGCTCAGGGGAGCAGATTGTAATTTGCCATCAAACGCATAGCGCAGCAGCCACGTCACGCTTCAGAACGGCGTCGTTTTGGCTTGGGCTCACGTCACGCTGACGTCACGATGATGTCACCCTTCTTCAAGCTCCAGCCGGGTCACCATGACCAGCTCGCCCGACCAAGGTTACCCGGCTGAGCCGGTTTCAACCCGGCGACTTCTCCGGCGTATTCCGACCGTTTCCCATCGTATTTTCTGGCGTTCTCTGCCCAGATCGGTAGCCCTCCTCTTTCCGGTCACTATGGACCCACGTTTGGCCTCTCATGCACACATTTCCTCACCCATCCAAGTCCACCAACTTCCATGGAAATGCAAGCTTCAAGCTTGATTCCAGCGGGTTCTTGCACGCCCAAACTCGTCCAAGCTCGCCATGATTCAGCGGTTTCATGCCGCGGGAATATTCCCGCAGTCTAGAAGGTTCAAACTCGCGGCCAACCTCCGAAAATCCACCGCGACTTCCGACGGCGGGAACAAGCTCGCCATCCAGGGGTTCTGAACCCGCCGGGACAACCGACCTTGGAGTTTTGCAGGTCCAAACCCTCCCAAACCTTCCCTACTATATATATTTACCTTTCCCAACCTTAAACACTCTTTCCTAATATCCAACCAATATCATAAAATTGTTTAGAAACCTTAGTCTA
Organism: Acer yangbiense; assembly: GCA_008009225.1. Classification (NCBI taxonomy): domain Eukaryota; kingdom Viridiplantae; phylum Streptophyta; class Magnoliopsida; order Sapindales; family Sapindaceae; genus Acer; species Acer yangbiense. The sequence goes on along the minus strand of CM017773.1, from coordinate 23,237,995 downwards.
GCTTAGAACTACACCACACCTCAACACTACATGGTTCATGTGGATTTCTAGCTTAGAAGAAGAAGGCTTGGTGCTCTATTGAAGAACAAGAAGTTTCCTACTTGTGGTTTCTTCTTACTTTTACTTCTCTTCCATTTATTTGTAATTCATGAACATGTATGTGCAATATACTTTGAATGTTGAGGAATGGATTTTATATGAATTATCTTGTATTTAATTGATCATATCTTTACCATATCCATCTTGAGTGATTAATTGTTGAATTGAATTAGATTGAATGTATACATGTTGTTAATTGATCACTAGTAACATGTAAACTTTGTTTTCCAACATTGATTAACTCTCGTGGAGAGGATTAGGTTAATATTTGCATGTCCATGCATATTAGCTAGTTCTCATGTTCTAGGATTGTAAACCTCTCTATTATTGTCATTCTATACCCTTAGTTGATGATAATTGAGTGGTAGGATTATATTGCATATTCCATAGAACATAGGTGCTTAATTGAGGTCAATTACTATATTCCTCATCATTTGTATCTTTGCTCTTGCATGATCTTTGCAAGAATTAGTTAGTTAGGTTAGTTAATGATAATTTAGTTAGTTGTAATTAATTAGTGTAATTTAATTGTATTGCTTTAGTTGCTAATTTACTTATTTGCTTAGTTGATAATTTAGTTAGTTTAGGTTAATTATAATTGTCTTTGTAGTGTAGAGATTGCGTATCCTAGATCATAGGATTCGCATCGCTTTTAATTTTCCGCATTAGTGTAATCGCATTAGTTTAGTTTCTAGCTTACTTGCCACCATCTCATTTACATTTTCATGCATTGTAATTATTTGTAAATATAGTAATTAGCTTAATTATAACATAAGGCGTAGAACCGACTTTACGTGTACCATCCACCCCTCCCTTGTGGGAACGATACCCTTACTCGTAACCACTATACGTGGCCATCGATTCGTATACTTGCGAAAATGGTAGAAATACACTCGCACGCACGTACCATCATTTACCGATAGTTATAGAACTATCGTGTGTCCCGCGTGCGCCGATCAAGTTATTGGCGCCATTGGGGATATTTTATTAGAACAATTACGTGCGCATCAAGTTTTTGGTGCCGCTGCCGGGGAAAAAGGAGGTAGTATACGTTTTGTAGGTCTAGTCTTTGTTTTATTTAAGTTATTTTTCGTTATTTTTATTTTTATTTTATTTTTATCTTATTTTATTTCACTACTAGAAAATAGGTCATCCATAACATGCGATGTCCGTTGTAGAAGAGTATCTACAACAGGCATGGGTCCCGCTATCTATTAAGCTGTTATGGAAAAAGGCGCGTTTTTACAACGGGCAATGCCCGTTGTCAATGCGTTATTTAAAACGCTTATTACCCATTGTCGATGCGTTATTTAAAACGCTTATTGCCCATTGTCGATGCATTAATTACAACGGACATTGCCCGTTGTCGATGAGTATTTTTTTTTTTAAAAAAAAAAATCAAAATTAATTTATTGATTTTATATGTAGCTTGTTTAGTGCAAATAATTGGAAGATTAAACTCCAAAGCATTCAATATAAAAATCCATAAGCATTCAATATATATATTAAAATTTATAAATCTATAAACATTCAATTAAAAATCTTAAGTATTAACATTACATTCACTTAATTAAAAAGTCTACCAGTCATAACAATAAGTTCAACCATACAAATCTTCAAGCTCTCTTTTTTGTTTGTCTTGAATAATGCTAATTAGAATTCCTCCTGTAACAAGATTATAATGAAGGGAAGGACAAAAAACCATTGGATGGATTATGAATAAAAAAATGTCATCTGTACGAGTAAAAGCAAACCATTCACTACAAGAAAACATGCTATTAACAACGGGACATCCACCACGGGCACATGAGGCCCATTTTTGATAAGTAATATCAACAACGGGCCTTTAAATGCCCGTTGCCAATGATCTTTGAAAATATTTTCCACAACAGGCCCTTATATGCCCGTGTTGGATATGTTTTATTGACAACGAGCATTTACATGCCCGTTATGAATAATATTATAATAACCATGGGCAGATAAAGGCCCGTTGTTGTTGAGATCATATATATTCCAGGTGCCCGTTGTAAAACAAAAATCCTCAAATGATGAAACCCTAACATCTCCTCTCTCGATCGACCTCCATTTCTTCTCTCACGCATCTCTTCTCTCTCGGTCGACCTCTATCTCTCCTCTCACGCATCTCTTCTATCTCGATCGACCTCCATCTCTTCTCTCTCGATCGGCCGCTCACGCATCACACATCAAAGGTTAGAACTCTTATTTTGTTTAATTATAAATCTGTGATGGCCGAAATCAGTTCGTCTTCCTATGGTGACATATGGTGTGGGTGACATGTGGGGTTTTGTTTAGATTCCTTGCCTTTTTGTGGGGTTTTGCTTAGATTCTTTGCCTTTTTGTGGGGTTGTGCTTGCTGTTTCTCACGCAACATCAGATTCTTTTATTAGTCTTTTTGTGGGTGGAAAGTACAGGCAGGGTGTTGTTGAAACTGACTCATGTGATTTCTTTTTGTTGCAGGAATTGGGTCATGTGAGAATCAGGCAGCATGTCAACCCTCTAAATTCTTCAAATATTGTATGTATTCTATGAAGATTAATCATACTGTTAATCTAATTGCATTAGAAGAATAATTGTTATCACTCGAAATTAATTATTTTGATAATATAATTAAATTGAAATGCTCTGTTTTGATTTCTCCTGGCTTGTTTAAGAAGCTTGCTGCTTGCAACCGAGTGAATCCTGATTTATGTTTGTCATTTTAAATTCCTGTGTAGGTGCCGGTGCAAGTGCTTGATTGGAATGAAGTCTACAAGAACCCAACATTGCCACTTATGGTGGATATTGGATGTGGTAACTCTCTACTCTACATGCGTGTGTGGGTTTACACCAATGCTAATGGTTATCTTTGCCAATTTGTTTGTTTCTTTTATGGATTGATAGGGACATTATTTTGCTAGAAGACAAAGGGTGTCTGATTTTAGAATGGGAAAAAGAATGACTACAGTATGTGGCAAATATATATATATATATATTTATATATACTGGATAAGTGGGTTATATAACTTAATTAGAAAGCATTAAGGAATATATTTATATATACTGGATAAGTGGGTTATATACATGACTACATGTAGTAAGTCACAAAGTAGTGTAGATATTTTGCATAGCTCAAAAATTCGATTGAAATACAAAACTTGGGTAAATCTTTATTGAGTTGGGGAAATAGTTGTATCTTTTTAGGTCTCAAATGATGTGGAAAAAGGGCATTTCTCTAGCTAGTGCCTTGAAGCATGGTCTTATTTTGTGCATTTTGGGTGGAAATTAGCAGTGTTTAATGATATTTTCTGTTTCTCTTTTTGCGATTGGTTGTTGGGTTGCTAGGAAATGAATGGCTTTGCTTTATTCAGGCAGAGCTTGGAAATTTTGGGTTACTTTAGAGAAATAAAGCTTCAGTTTTAAATTTTGCAGTATTTAGAACTGGGTTTTTGTCTTTTGTGTAGGAAGTTGGGAATCAGAAAAAGTGGAGCTTGCATTAGTGTTAGGCTTCTCTTCTTTGTGGATAATGCAAGTATTTGACGAAAATTTAAATGTTAATGTTTTTAGGTATTTATTAAGTTTTTTTCAAAGGTGATTAGTTGAGATGTTTGACAAGTTTCTTTGCTGGTGTAGTAGTTTTGTATTTCTTTTATCACATTGTTCTTCATTTAAGAAATGAAATAAGGGTGTATCTCAATTTCAGTTGAAGATCTTCTTAACTACTTAACTGCAAGCATACGTTTTGGTCGTCTTCGATTGATACTTTCCTCTATTAGACTTCCTTTCTCATGTTTTTTGACCATAAGAAAATGTTTGCTAACAGATTGACTCTGACAATTTGATGAAATTCCATTTGTCTTGTGCATCATGTGTTCAAATAACTTCCATCTCTCTTTTGGTCAGCTAGTTATTTTTCCCAAAGTTGACTATTAATTTCTGATGGGCTTGCAGATTAGGTTTTGGAAACCTGCATATTCCTACACTGTAACTGTTATATTTTAATTTTATAGGGTTCATGGTGATTTGCTGTCCTGTCACCTGAAACTTTGATAGAAGTTCTATAATAAATACTCTGTTGTTGGTGTAATGCATGGTTTTGGGCAAGCCATTCAAGAAGGTTATGTAGGAGTAAAAGATAAATGAGGCAGTTTCCTAATTTTCTGCATCCTTTTTTTCTTTTTAACAATTTATTTCGGCCTTAATTTTGTGATGTTCATGAAAACTATGATTGTTCTAGTTATCTTGAAAGATACTTGTATTAATTTATCATATTTATGTATCTGTTTGTTCCATGCATCAATACTACATTTAGGGGTGAATAGATTTTAAGCTTATTACCTAATTTTTCGTATTAAGTCAAAATTACGAATTTACCCCTAAATAGATAAAGCAATAAATCAAGTATAAAATGCGGAAATTAAATAAGACTTGATTTTTACGTGGAAACCCTCACGGGAAAAACCACGGGCTAGTAAGTAAGCCACACTCGAACATCGAATCCACTAAATGTATAAAACGATTACAACCTAATCCCGGAAGTAATCACACACCTACCTAATCCCGGTATGAGTGAACCTAGTCCAATTTGCTTGCGATCTAAGCAACCTAATCCCGGATGCTACACACAAGACTTACTTTCTCTATGAAGAGAATAACAACCCTAAGTGAATATATGAATATCAAAAATGCAACATAGAGCAAGGGAAACCCTATATGCTTATCTAAGATGATTAATATGCAATTAGAGCAATCCTAGATATCAAAACTAAATGACATGTCAAATAGTTTAGCTAATCAAGATTAAGCACAAAACCTAATTAGCTATCACAATACAACTTCTCAAACATTCATCATACTAATCTCAAACTTGTATTCAAAGTATATAAAATAACATACAAGTAATTAAATGAGATTGCTTGTTAAGAGAAACACAAAATATGTAAGATATTAGTGAAAAGCTTACCAAGCAAAGTATGATGAAAAATCCATACAAGATGTCATCTAGATGATTAAGGATGATGCTAGATGATGATTGATGATCATGAAAAAGTGTTTGAGTAAACTAAAAATGAGTTCTTTGGAATTTTTCTTCTCTTTGAAAAATATCCTAAGTATAGAATCTGAATATGAACTCATCTAATTGACCTAAAGTCAAAGTGGCATATATATAGGAGGCCAAAACAAAATGTGGTCGTTTTGATAAGTTTGCCTCAATATTGCCTTGGGCGCTGTACGTAGAGCGCCTCTTGTACAGCGCCCCTACTCTGTTCTCACGGGAAAACAGAGTGGCGCTGTACGTAGAGCGCTTTGTACAGCGCCTGTACAGCGACCCAACAGCGACCGAATTAAATCGATCAGGTCTGAACAGCGCTTAATGGGCGCTGTTCGTACAGCGCTTATGTAGAGCGCTTTAGGGAGCGCCCAATGCAAAAATGTAATCCTAAGTCTAAGCATGACAAGACAATTGGATATGCAAGTTGCAATCAAACTAACATGCAAGAAGAGATGTTAATGAACATTAATGCATAAAAATAAGACACACAACATACAAGTATTAAACATATGCATGAGTTGTGAGTGTTTGCAACTATCTCTTCAAGACAAGTAAGCACAAAGAAATATACCTTCGGTGCTTATCAATTCAAGGTCTTCAAAGGGCTTCGAACAATAAACCCGATACCTAGGCTACCCTTACAAAGAACCCTAATATGTGGTTTGTCCACGAAATGAGCCAATCAACAAATGGGAACCTTACAATCTCCCCCTTTGGCTATTTCGTGACAAAACCACCACTCACATTGATTCCTCACATTAAAATAGAAACAACGGGATAACTATGATATTCTATAGTACAAAGAGATAAGAAAATAAAACTTCAAGTCTTCAATCTCTTGTAGAATAATCAAGCCCTGAAAAGAAAGTTTCTAACATTTCCAATACAAGTAAAAAGTGAGATGAATCAAGTGAGAACAAAAACAAGCATTAGCATTTTAAAAGTTTAGGCACAACATTATGAAATGTATGTGTATGCAATGCTCCCCCTCAACGGGTTACTCCCCCTCAATGAATGGTCTCCCCAATATGCAAAATTGCCTCTATTTTGCAACTCCCCTTACCATATCCTACTCCCCCTTTTTGTCATGATATAGGTAAAGGAGTAGTCCCCAACCGGGTCACTCATAGCAACGAGAGATAGAAGCATGCAAGATATTTGCATATATATATATAAGTCACTTTATGCACCTCAATTAATTGAAGAGAAACAAGGAGATTTATTTGAGAGAAAATGTGTGAATCAAACATGCTTTGCATACAAGACATGTAGCATGGCAAAGCAAATGACAAAGGTTTCTAATAAGAATTCAAACCAATTTCACCAATGTCATGAGTAAAGCAAGGATATAGAATATATTGATTTCAATTTAAGAACAACTATATCCAACTTTATAAGCGAAACATGGCATGATCGACTTTGCACCCTTTTTGATTTTTCTGGATAAGATATCCGTATGATAGTAGCCATGTTCAACCAATAAAGAAGGAGAGACATTTGGAATGTAAATTCCTTTGAACGGATACAAGATCCTTTATTCATTTTGAGTCTCATAAGCTTTCACACAAGGTTTTGGATTTTAAGAATATGCAATCATCAATTCATGCTTTTCATGTGAGCATGTTATATGAATTTCATGCTTTTTCATTTGACATTGGCATGTTATTTAAGAATCATCATGTCATGGAGATAATCATAGGTCATTCAAATCATACTTCCTACATACATCTCCTAGTCCAAAAATGCATGTTTGAACATAAATATGACATAGATTGTAAACAAGCAAGGTTCACACTTATTGAATTGAAAACATATATACATATGTGCAACCAAGCTTACTCAAACAATTAAAAGAAGAGGCATAAGATATTTCAAATTTTTTGCAAGTGACAAGAATGCAAAATAGCTCTCTTTGCTTGAGTTCCCCATATGGGGTCAATCATAGAACATCACTCCACAAGACATATCCCAATAGATCTACTAAGAGTTTTTAATCGAGTAGCATCTAAGGGTTTAGTAAATAGGTTCGCAAGTTGATTATTAGTACCTACATGTTCAAGTACTATGCATTTATTTTCAACAAGCTCTCTAATGAAGTGATGGCAGATGTCAATATGCTTAGTTCTAGAATGTTGTACCGGATTTTTGGAAATATTAATAGCACTCATGTTATCACAAAAGAGAGTGAGAGTACCTTGGTTGAATCCGTAGTCTACTAGCATTTGCTTTATCCATAGGAGTTGTGTGCATCCATTCCCCGCGGCTATGTACTCGGCCTCGGCTGTGGACAAGGAAATCGAGTTTTGCTTCTTGCAAAACCAAGACACCAAGTTGTTGCCTAGAAAGAAGCAACCGCCGGATGTGCTTTTCCTATCATCACAATTTCCTGCCCAATCCGCATCACTAAAGCCTACAAGACTAGCATTAGTGTCAAAAGAGTACCAAATCTCATAGTTGGAAGTCCCATTCACATAGCGAATGATTCTCTTTACGGAAGAGAGATGGGACTCCTTGGGATCCGCTTGGTACCTAGCACACACACCCACACTAAAAGAAATATCGGGCCTACTTGCGGTCAAATAAAGCAAGCTACCTATCATGCCTCGATATAGAGTTTGTTCCACACTTTTACCACTAGCATCATTGCTTAGCTTCAAAGTGGTACTCATGGGTGTATCACAATGTTTGTCATTATCTAAACCAAATTTCTTCACTAGGTTTTTGGCATATTTGGCTTGGGTTATGAAAATCCTATTATCTAATTATTTAATTTGTAAACCTAGGAAGTAACTAAGCTCACCAATAAGACTCATCTCAAATTCATGAGACATGATATCAACAAATTGTTGGACCTTGGTGTTGTTGGTGGAGCCAAATACAATGTCATCAACATAGATTTGAGCTATAAATAACTCATCTTTGTTTCTCTTGATGAACAAGGTCTTGTCAACACTACTTCTTGTGTAGTCATTGTCAACAAGAAATTGAGTGAAACGCTCATACCAAGCCCTCGGTGCTTGTTTCAACCCATATAGTGCCTTCTTGAGGCGATAGACATGGTTGGGGTGGTGTGCATCCACAAACCCCTTGGGTTGTTCAACAAACACTTCCTCATGCAAGAAGCCATTGAGGAAGGCACTCTTGACATCCATTTGGTGCAATTTGAACTTGTGCACACAAGAAATGGACAAGAGAAGCCTAATGGACTCTAAACGGGCAACGGGAGCAAATGTCTCCTCAAAGTCGATACCCTCAATTTGAGAGTACCCTTGTGTTACAAGTCTAGCCTTGTTCCGCACTATGTTGCCATCCTCATCGGATTTGTTCCTAAATATCCATTTAGTACCTATGACATTAGTGGTCTTAGGCCTAGGAACTAGAGTCCAAACCTCATTCCTTTCGAATTGGTTTAACTCTTCTTGCATGGCAAGAACCCAAAATTCATCATTTAAGGCTTCTTCAACCTTTTTGGGTTCAATTTGAGAGGTGTAGCATGTGTAGCTAATAAGATTAGCAAGTTGACGTTTAGTCCTAACACCCTCATTAACCTCTCCAATGATGTCTTCTTTATCATGGAGTTTCCTAACCCATGGAGCGGGTTCTTTAGAGTCCAAGAGAGGAACTCTATCAATAGGTTATGTCATCATTGTTGACATTAGATGTCCCAACATTAGGAGACACCACAACCTTCTCCAAAGGAGAAACATCACTAAAAATAACCTCATCCTCATGATCATTTAACTTGAGCCTAGTATCATCAAATACGACATTGGATGATTCCATAACACTTAGAGTCTTTAAATTGAAAACTCTATAGGCTCTACTATTCAAGGCATAGCCAATAAAAATACCCTCATCACTCTTAGCATCGAATTTGCCAAGTTGATCATGGTCATTCAAAATGTAGCATTTGCTTCCAAAAGTGTGGAAGTAGCTAACATTTGGCCTCTTGCCTTTCTATAACTCATATGAGGTATTTCTAGTACCGGGCCTTAGGAAAACACGATTCCCTATATAGCAAGCTGTATTGACGGCTTCGGCCCATAGGTTCCTAGGGACATTGTGGCTAAGCAACATCACACGGGCCATCTCTTGAAGGACCCTATTCTTCCTCTCAACAACTCCATTTTGTTGAGGTGTCCTAGGAGCCGAGAACTCATGGGAGATGCCTAAGCTATTGCAATAGCTTTCAAATGAGGCATTCTTAAATTCCCTCCCATGGTCACTTCTAATCCGTTTAATGCTTTTAATGTTAGAATTCATTTCATTTTGTATTTTAGTGCAAAGCATTTTAAACTTATCAAAAGTTTCGGATTTTTCTCTAAGAAAATATGTCCATGTAAATCTAGAGAAATCATCAACACAACCAAAAATGTATCTCTTTCCACCTAAACTCTCGGTTTGCATGGGACCCATGAGGTCCATGTGGAGAAGCTCAAGAGGCTCCTTGGTGGTGAGATACTTACCCTTTTTGTGCATGCTTTTAGTTTGCTTTCCTTGTTGGCAAGGTCCACAAACACCATTGGCTTTCTTCCCAAGCTTAGGGAGGCCACGCACACAATTGAACTTTCCAAGGGTCCGTAGATCCCTAAAGTTCATGTGGCCAACACAACTCAATTTGCTCATCCATGGACACATGATTAGATACAATACTAGCTTCAAGACAATAACAATTGTCGCTAGATCTCATGCCCTTCAACAAGGTTTGTCCATCGGGTTTTAGGATAGAGCAATAATCTTTAGAAAACAAGACGGAATATCTTTCATCACTAAGATGTGAAATGCTTATTAAATTGGCTTTCAAGCCATCAACAAATAAAGCATTGGATAAGGAGGGTAATCCGGGAACGGAAATGGTTCCTTTCCCTACAACATTTCTTTTGGATCCATCACCAAAAGTGACATTTCCACCTTCCTCCATAACAAGAGTCTCGAAGAAACTATCGAGACTCTTGTTTCCCGTCATGTGTCTAGAGCACCCACTATCCAAATACCAAAAATTAGAAGAATTTGCCTTCAAGGCTATTTGTGCAACATGGCAAACATTTTTATTCTTTCTAATCCACTTAGCAACAATTTTAGCTTTCTTAGTGGTCTTTGGTACATGTGCTCTACTATTCCTAGGATCATGCAAATCAATATTATCATTGCTAGGAACATGCATCTTGGCTCTATTCTTTCTCTTTTCAATCATGCTTCGTGTTCTACACATTTTAATATATTGAAAGCAATTTGGTCTAATATGACCATCACAACCACAAAAGTGACAAATAGGGATGAAAAAAGGAATCATACCTTGTCTTTGTGCACGTATGAGAGCTCGTCCATGTCTTTATGGATAAGTGGGTTCAATCCATGTTCGTTGTTGAATCGGTCTAGGTTGCTTCCAAGCTTGAGGTTGCATGATTGGTCTCTTTCCTTTGTGAGCCAATTGTTGAGGAGTGTTGGCTTGAGGGACCCTAGGGGGTTGAGCTTGAGGTTGCCTTCTTGGTCCTATCTTCACTTGTGCATTTGAGCATTGTCCTACTTCTAATTTCTTCCTAGGAATTTGCACAAATGAAGTTTCTTCGTTCCTCAAGGACTTGACAAACACGGTCTTGTTAGAGGTTGAGATCTTCTTGCCATCTTCATACCCAAGACCCCTCTTGTCACATGGACTCTTTCCAACATCAAGCATATGGTCAAGCTTCTTGGTGCTAGAATCCATCTTAGCCAAGGACCCTTTAACTTCTACAAGTTCCCTCTTCAAGCTTGGACTCCTTCACCACCTCGGTTCCCTCATGTGCAACTTGAAGGATGTCCCATGCCACTTTTGCAATCTGAGTATTCTGAATAAGCTTGTACTGATTCTTATCCATTGCACACATGATGGCATGCATAGCCTTCCTATTCCACTTAGAAGCCTCAAACTCTTGCGCGTTCCATTGCGCCTTAGGCTTCAAAACTTCTTCTCCTCCACCACCGGGAGTCATCTTGGGTAGATCATATCCGTCTTCCACTGCCATCCATGCACGGTCATGAATTTGGCATATGTAGGATTCCATCTTCCTTTTCCATTGGGAATAGTTCAAACCGGTAAGAAGTGGAGGCCTTGTGCTAGAAGTACCTTCGTGGCCACAACCATTTCCACCGTTTCCACTCATAGTGTTTATGAATGAATGAAATGAATGCAAATGTATGAATGATCAAAAATCACAGAAAATGCAAAACACACCAAAAAAGCAAGGATCACCTATGTATGTCTAGGAACCCGCTCTGATACCAATTGAAACAAATTATAGCACGGTGTGCATAAAACTATCTAGAGGGGGGGGGGGGGGGGGGGGGGGGGTGAACAGATTTTAAGCTTATTACCCAATTTTTCGTATTAAGTCAAAATTACGAATTTACCCCTAAATAGATAAAGCAATAAATCAAGTATAAAATATGGAAATTAAATAAGACTTGATTTTTACGTGGAAACCCTCACGGGAAAAACCACGGGCTAGTAAGTAAGCCACACTCGAACCTCGAATCCACTAAATGTGTAAAACCATTACAACCTAATCCCGGAAGTAATCACACACCTACTTAATCCCGGTATGAGTGAACCTAGTCCAATTTGCTTGTGATCTAAGCAACCTAATCCCGGATGCTACACACAAGACTTACTTTCTCTATAAAGAGAATAACAACTTTAAGTGAATATATGAATATCCAAAATGCAACATAGAGCAAGGGAAACCCTATATGCTTATCTAAGATGATTAATATGCAATTAGAGCAATCCTAGATATCAAAACTAAATGACAAAGCACAAAACCTAATTAGCTATCACAATACAACTTCTCAAACATACATCATACTAATCTCAAACTTGTATTCAAAGTATATAAAATAACATACAAGTAATTAAATGAGATTGCTTGTTAAGAGAAACACAAAATATGTAAGATATTAGTGAAAAGCTTACCAAGCAAAGTATGATAAAGAATCCATGCAAGATGTCATCTAGATGATCAAGGATGATGCTAGATGATGATTGATGATCATGAAAAAGTGTTTGAGTAAACTAAAAATGAGTTCTTTGGAATTTTTCTTCTCTTTGAAAAATATCCTAAGTATAGAATTTGAATATGAACTCATCTAATTGACCTAAAGTCAAAGTGGCATATATATAGGAGGCCAAAACAAAGTGTGGTCGTTTTGATAAGTTTGCCTCAATATTGCCTTGGGCGCTGTACGTAGAGCGCCTCTTGTACAGCGCTTGTACAGCGCCCCTACTCTGTTCTCACGGGAAAACAGAGTGGCGCTGTACGTAGAGCGCTTTGTACAGCGCCTGTACAGCGACCCAACAGCGACCGAATTAATTCGATCAGGTCTGAACAACGCTCAATGGGTGCTGTTCGTACAGTGCTTATGTAGAGCGCTTTAGGGAGTGCCCAATGCAAAAATGCAATCCTAAGTCTAAGCATGACAAGGCAATTGGATATGCAAGTTGCAATCAAACTAACATGCAAGAAGAGATGTTAATGAACATTAATGCACAAAAATAAGACATAACATACAAGTATTAAACATATGCATGAGTTGTGAGTGTGTGCAACTATCTCTTCAAGACAAGTAAGCATAAAGAAATATACCTTCGGTGCTTATCAATTCAAGGTCTTCAAAGGGCTTCGAACAATAAACCCGATACCTAGGCTACCCTTACAAAGAACCCCAACATGTGGTTTGTCCACGAAATGAGCCAATCAACAAATGGAAACCTTACATGGGCTTTTAGGTTTTTTTATTTTTATTTTATATTTCTTCATTTTTTTTGACCTTTTAACAGCAATTTTATTGTTTGGGCCTTTGGGCAATTGTTGTCGGGCTTCAAATGAAAAAAAAAAAAAAAAAATTACTGCTGTTGGGTTGGGATGTATAAACATCCCTATTTACATAATCAAATTTCTTTTTACATATTCAAATCACAGTTAAATAGAATAAATTTACTTATTCAAAATACATCTAAATAAATACAATCCAAATCAATCAAAAGCAGCTGCTAAATAGCTACCAAATTCCTTCTTGGCTTCTTGCAAAGGCAACTGCAAAAAATATAAAAAATATAAAAAATCCACATAAACAATTGATTCAATTGTTTAAGAGTACTGTCCTGCTCTAGTTGTAGAAGAATTCATAGAACCAAGATTAATTTATTTTTATTTTTTTTGTATTTTTTTCTTAATGGATTTTGTAAATCCAATGAAGCATGAAGAACCCACAAATGATACAAACAAAATAATAGTCCTATTAATTAAATCCAAACAACAATAATCTAAAGAAAACAGAACATCCAAATACATTATTCAAATTAAAGACTAAAAAATTAGATTATATATATATAAACCGATAATCCTTTTTATATAATATATACAAAAAATTTGATAAATAGTTTTAGGTTGACCTGTTTATAGAGAATAATCCTTGGCCTCTAGATGACACCAAATCGATTAAAGAAAGCTGTATACACAGTAAGCAATGAACAAGTTAGAAAACCAACATAAAATTTATTTCAATCGCTAGCTACTCCAGGACCTGTGTACCAATATCTCAGGAGTCAGGAGTGTGTCAAATTGAACAAGACTTGTCAAACTGAATAAGAAATATATACACATATCCATATACAGAACTATAGATTCTTTTAAATATTATTATTATTATTGAACAAGACTTGTCAGAATCTAGATCCATATACAAAAAAATCTAGATCGGAATGGAGAAAGAAGAAAAAGAAAAATACCTTGAAGAGAGAGGATTGTAGGCGGAAGTCAGAACCGTGGAAGAGAGACGATTGGAGGCGGAAGAGAGATTTCCGGTGGGTTGCTGGTTGAAGAAGCAGCGAAAGAGATAGAGATTAGAGAGACCGTGTGATTTGAGAGATAGAGATAGAGTTGAGATATGTGGCTGATATCAGATAGGTTTGAAAGAGTTTTTTAATATATATATAAGTCGGTTCATACGGGTCGGTTCGGTTTTGAAGACCCAAAACCGAAACTGAACCGTAATCAATACGGTTCATTCGGTTCGAACCGAATTGAACCGAATTCAAGTATAAAACCGAACCAAACACCCAAAATCGGTTCGGTTCGGTTCGGTTCACACTTTTATGCCCACCCCTAACTACATTCAAGCTGCATAGAATATATATTAAGCTTGGAATTGGATTTTGATATGAGTGCATTCAAAAGCACTCCTTTGGCTAATTTGGCATGCATTCACAAGGCCTTCTTTTAATTGTTTGACAGTGAGAGATCCAAGTAACATCAGCTTAATATATGCACCAAGAAAGGAATACTTCTCAAATTTTATCAAGAGACAAACTTGCAAAACAACAACTGTCTAAAAAATACTAGAACCTTGACCAGGTTGATCAATTCATTTTTTCTTCAATTATCTTTTCAGTTTTCATGTTTATTATGTATTTTCATGGTTGCAAAATTGTTTGTCTTTCAGGATCTTCAGTATTGTCAATTAATCCAAACAAGTTATATTTCAACCTTGGTGTCAGACACAATGACTGCAAATTTAACATCGGACAAGTCTGATCTAGAGAGACTAAGATCGATGCGCAAGTCTTATCTAGTTAAAGCTTGATGTGGTACTTATTTATTTCTACTTAAAAGGATAACCAGAGCCTTTTTTTTTTTTTTTTTTTTTGACATTTTGTAATAATTTTGATAAATTAGCAATGCAGAGACCTAGCTGTACTTAATATTCGTTCACATTCAGCTAGTAGACTTTTTAATTAAGTGAATGTTTATAGGTGAATGAAATGTTAATACTTGAAGATTTTTAATTGAATGTTTATGGATATATATATATATATTGAATGCTTGTGGATTTTTATATTGAATGCTTTGGAGTTTAATCTTCCAATTATTTGCACTAAATAGGCTATGTATAAAATCAAAAAATTAATTTTGTGATTTTTGTTTTTTTATAAAAAAAAATACTCATTGACAACGGGCAATGCCCGTTGTAAGTAACACATCGACCACGGACAATGCCCGTTGTCAATAACGCAACGACAACGGGCATTGCCCATTGTCAATAACGCATCGACAATGGGCAATGCCCGTGGTCGAAAAGCACGTTTTTCCACTACTGCTCTAGCTATAGCGGGAGTGGTGCCCGTTGTAAATACACATCTACAACGGGCATTTCCCCGTTATCGTTAAGCGTTTTTCTTGTAGTGATTCCATAAGTGTAGATTTATCAAACTAACCTTCTTAATCAACATGATATTTTCAACACATCAAAACATTTCATACCTTTACAGCAACACAAAAAAAGTCAGCAATTTTATTCAGTTGTCCTACACATTTAGAATCACATCCGTATGCGAAGAAAGAACAAAGTAAACATTTTATCCATTTCTTACTTATGCTTAAATGTCAAGAGTTTTTAAAGTTGACGCACTCAAACGGCAAACCTTTTACCAGCGATTCCAAAATGAAACCAAAAATTATATAAATAAGGAAACATACACTACAACACAAACAAACACAAAGACATGGATCAATTCTTACATAATTAATAACAAAAAATAAACCAATCATTAGGATAAGGAAAATCAATTACATGAAAGTCACAAGAGTTGTAAACTGATAAGAATATTATAATAAACAAATAAGCAATTGCACCACCACCACAATCACCGGTCCACCACCACACCGCTCTTAGGATGCCTCTGACTCTACTCTCTAGTGTGTATATATATATATATATATATATATATATATATATATATATAAAGATTTATATATTTATATGAATCGTTTAACTCGGTTGTTGCTAGATGGGTTCATACCTAGGAATAATTTGATACCACCTGAAAATCTCACCCCATGACTTTCATTTACTTGTGTAAATGTAATTTTTTTAAAAAAAAAGGAAAAACATAAGGGATTTCTTTATTTTGTGTAATAGCCTCCCCATGATTTAGGATATGCACTAAGACTAGAAAACATACTAAAAAACTAAAAATTTGAACAAGAACATTATTCGAGTACATTTATCACATATTAGATGCTGAAATTTTATTGGCAAGTCTTATTATTTGATAAGTTTTTCAGAAAATCACATATTAGAGAACCCCAAATCAAGAAAACAAGTGGAAATGTAGAAACATACCTGATCCAACTTGCACATCAAGACCAAGTATCTCTCTTCAAAGAAAAATCAGCAAACCCACCAAGTAAAATTACACTAAAAAGTAGACATACCCACACTAAAAACCATAAGCAAACTATAGAATTCAAACCAAATTGATGAGGATCCAGACTTACTCACAAAATCCCCTGCAAACATAGATTTGAGTGTTATACATTAATCAATCAATAAATAAATGATACACAATTTGAGTGTTATGCATTAATAATGGCAGCTTGTTTGGTCCTTCCTTTGTGTACTTATGTCCTGTAAATAAATTCCGTCAGTAGAACAACTAAAAATTAAAAATTCCACAGACCGTAATTATCAAACCAATAATCTGAATTATCCAAAGAAAGTGCAAAACGAGCAGCACTATGAGCTACTTTAATTTGTTACAATGTCCAGAAACAAAACTAATAGCCATATTCTTAACAATAGAACAACAAGATGCACAATTATGAATTATCTGGTTTTTTTTTTTTTTTTGTTAAAATGAATCAAAATGGTTTTTAATCTTCCTAAACTGAATTTTATTGGTCAAAAAATAATTTATTTAACTTATGAAAGTCTAGAGTGGTCATATACAAATAAATATTTAGTTGAACTAATTTCAAGGTCACATATATACACATATATACATGCACCGAAGATATTTGAAAAGCTATGGTTTGGTGATTTCTTTTGTCTAATGTTATTGTTTTCCTACTCTTATCTATTTATCTATTTTTAAAAGACTTGAAGAAACCACAGCCCTTGATAGGACAGACCTATAGAGCAGAGGAAAAGTATTCAAGTAACTACTACTTTACAGTTAAAGCTTATTTGAGTTGAGTTTTGATGAGCAATTTATACTAGGATCCAAAAACAATAAAACTACAAGCGAAAATGCTCTGCAATGCATGAACAACAAAAGCAAGTAAAAAAAATAGTCACTCTTACCAGCAGGTCCCAAGAGAAAAATAGGCCTACTCGCCGGTGTAAGGTTTCTCAATCGAAATGCTTTAAGTGAACGTATGCAGCACTCGTCAATAACAACCGAGTTCTCTCGCTGTCATTGCCATCATCAAAGTAAGAACATCATCAATATTACAAGCAACAATTATTCTAACTAAACATTAGCATTAAGTGTTAATATACATATGCTATGGTTGCAGTTTTTAGCTTAAAAACACACAAATTTTTCTTTAACTTCAAAATTTCTTGATAAAAAAACTTTTAAGTAGAAACCCTTGAAATTTTATATATTTTAGTAGAAATTTACAGCCAAAATAGCATATCGAAACGCCAACAAAATTCTGCAGGCTTAATAGAGTCCAAGACCTGAGATAGTTGAATAAAAGTTTATAATAAAACTTGTGCAACACTGATTAATTATCAAAATGTAGATGCAAATTTATCATTCTAATAAAAAAAATGTGCACAAAATTCTCTTATTATTTCTTTAATAGAATCTATAATATTCCAAATAAATCAATTTGAACAGTTAGAGAAACATAAAAACACACCTCAACTAATCGAATGTCACACTTCAAACAAAATTGGAATTTTTAAAAAGTAAAACAAGAAATCAAGCCAAGCATTTCATGAAGATCACTTTTTAGATTCAATCATGAAAAATAACAAATTAAAAAAATACCCTTGATTGAAATCTAGAAAAAAAAATCCCAAAAAAAAATTAGCTTTTTACATATAAAACCTCAATTTTTCTCTCAATATTGATCATTAAAAAGCTCAATTTTTTCACAAAAAAAAAAAAAAAAAAAAAAAAAAAAAAAAAAAAAAACCGATAAACAAGCACCAAAAACTCAGTAATCAAACAAACAGAAAAATAAAAATAAAAAAAGACACTAAATTTATAACAACAAGACACCTGATATATCTTCCCCTCAAGATAATCACAGACGGAAACATATCCTTCAACGTTCGAAAAGCAACGGCAACAAATTTGGGGATAGAGTCATAGACTTACCTGGACAACTTCAAGTGGCCTTCAAACACTTCGCCGGCTATGGCAATCTCCGCCCTCAAGTGGTTGAGAGAAGTGGCGGGGTGGGACTGGGTGAGAGGAGGTCGAAGAGGAGGAAGTCATGATAGTGATGTTAGGGTTTTTCAATTTCACTACAAAGAAAATTTAGGGATTTTTGATTTTTAACCATGAGCCCTTAATATATATATACGGTGTCAATAAAAACAGGCACTTAAACATTATCTACCACGGGCGTATAAGGGTCCGTTGTGGAAAACCCTCCAGAAAAATATTGACAACGGGCATTTAAAGGCCCGTTGTTGTTATGCTTATTTAAAACAGGCCCATAATGCCTATTGTAGATGCCCTGTTATAGAAATAAGATTTTCTTGTAGTGTTTTTCATTGTTCATATTCAATCTTGTTCGACGTGATTCTTGTTTAGTCTGTTTGATTGTTTCAGAATTCGAAATCGACATGGAGTGGGGAAACTCGATGTTAGCCATGCAATTGGCCGACTTATCAAAAATGGTGAAGACTCTCTTGGCACAATATGAGCAGCCGGTGGCTGTAGTTTATCCGCCTTGTGGGTGGAATGAACACATGATGGACTTGGGTCCACAAGGAGAGCAATTGCCGGAATATGAAGAAGAGATACCTCCCATGTACCCTTATCAAGAGTACAACAATCAAGGAAGCTATGAACAAGAAGGGCAAGACCATCAATGGAGCAATCATGACAACTTCTCATCGACCGAACAAAGAATGCTCAACATAGAAGAAGTCGTAGACAGGGTCGGATTTCAATTGAGCGAGATTTTACAAGAGGTTGAAGAAGAGAAGGACGAGCCTCCAAGACTCTCTCAACCAACCTATCCTTTGTGTTCACATGAAGAAGAATCGGTACCAACTCCAAGTAGCTCAGATGATGACATATATGAGGCTTTCATAAATTTTGAAGATGAGCTAAAGAAGGAGGAGGAAGAAAAAAAGGATAGATGTAACATATGTGATCAAGGAGAACATGGAATTGACAAGTAAAAATATGAACTTGATGCATATGGTTGACTTACTTGAAGGAGAGAGGGACTCGGAAATTCAAAAATCACAAGCTCTATCCAAATTGATGGAAGAACAAGAGGAAGAGTTCGCTAGGAAATTGCATGGAATGCAATTGGAAGTAGTGAAGAGGGACAAGGCATTAGTAGAGTTGCAAGAAGAGCTCAACATGAGAAACAATGCCTTGGAGATCTCAAAGGTCAAGGAAAATGCAATGATTGTGGAGATAGACAATGTCAACAACACTCTCCAAACCTTGACCAAGACGGGGACCAAGCAAGAGGAACCAAGGAAGCCTTGCACTTCCCATGGTAATGCATGCCATCCAAATGGCCCCCAAGAAGAAGGAAAAAGGAGTAAGAATGAGAACAAAGGTAGTCTTCTAACTTATTCTCCTACATGCTATTTTTGCTCAATTAGAGGTCACAAGATGGCCGAGTGCTCTAGGTATAATGAATTTTGCAAAACTAGGAATGTCACACCTAGGAGAGTTGTAGGAGAAGCTAGACAAGTATGGGTTCGAAAGGATCAACTTGTACAAAAGAGAAAGACTCCAGTTGTTAATGGAACAAGCACACCAAGTGATATGGTGTGGGTTGTGAAAAGCCATAAATCTCTTATTCCATTAGAAACACCTTCAGACTTCCATGAATTGCATGATGATTTTTCGAATGATTTGCGAATATCTTTGAACATATGAACTTTTTGATATGTTTGTTAGTGTGCAGGAATTTCAAGCTTTAAGGAAAGGACGCACATAATGGACATTCGTTTTTAATTTTTATTTTAAGGACTTTTTAATTTGTAATTATTTTGTACATTTTGTTGATTTAGTGTTAAGAGTCTAGAGTCTCTTATTTATCCACATATCTTGATGAGATGCATGGAAATAGATAGGTTTGGGGGTTCATACTCCTTACTTATTTATTTAGCATGTGCTTGTGGTAGGTTTTGGTGTAATTTTCTATGTGCAGGGGCTGGAATCAAGAAGAAATGCCCACCGCGGGAAGAGTCCGTGGGAATTTGCCCGCTCAACAAAGCCGCGGGGTTCTCTTGGAACCTTGCGCAAGATGACTTCGCAGGGAAAAGAAGCCGCATACCAGAAGATAAGAAGCCGCGGAGTTCACCGCGACTTCAGATCTGCGAGAAAGATCCCGCTGCACAGAACGTGTGAGCTGGCGGGGATTCCTGAGAAACGCCCGCGAGAAGAGATCCGCGAGGAATGAACCCACGGGAACAAAGCCGCGGCACACCAACCAAGCACCATACACCATACCATGAAGCCACACCATCCTACGAAGGTCCAATCTCTTACCCTTAAGCTTTTATTTCAAGTTGATATGTTTTGCTTAGCTTAAGTGTGTGAATTGATTGTGTTGCCTAGTAATTAGGATTGGTTGTTGTGATGTGATTAGTGGTGGATATCTAGGGTTGTAAATATATGTTTACATGTTAGTTGTAGATATTAGGATTGTATATTATTTTATTGTGTATTTTTGTTTTTGATTTTCGTAGTTTTATTTCAAACCTTGTGAAAATGCCCTGTTTCGAAAATTTTGAGTCAAATGTTTCTTAAAAACTGTACTAATCGGTGAAGAAATAAATTTTTCCGCCCTCGCTGTGT
Organism: Acer yangbiense; assembly: GCA_008009225.1. Classification (NCBI taxonomy): domain Eukaryota; kingdom Viridiplantae; phylum Streptophyta; class Magnoliopsida; order Sapindales; family Sapindaceae; genus Acer; species Acer yangbiense. The sequence continues at coordinate 23,217,017 of CM017773.1, read as the reverse complement.
TAATCTTTTTTTCGATACGGCTCCAACGATATAAAGAATGTAAAGTTCTGGGCGGTGGTTTAAAAGTTATGACTATTTCTTCGACCGAAGGTCACAGACGTGCCCTGTTTTCAAATTTCTGCACGTGACCTGTTTTCAACGTCTGTTATCACACTTTTCCAAATCGAATTTTAAAATGTTTTCTTCATGAAAGGTGTTCATTTGCATGTCTATATTCTTGTCTCAAAATTTGAGCATGTTTTATGGAGTATCTTTGAAGATATGCATTGAAAAGCAGACGTTGTTTCAAAAGTGACAGTTTTCTCGAAATGTTTTCCTCTATATTTAGATGCATCTCTCACATGGTATTTTTGTTTGTTTGTGTGTGTTTAGTTGTATATATATATGTTAGAATGTTTTGTGCTCATATTTCCAAATCATGAATTCCTTGTCCATGTACTTCAATTTTTTCAACATTGAGGACAATGTCGAGTTTAGGTTTGGAGGTGTGGACACATATGTGTCTTTTTCGTGTTTTGTGTTGTGAATATTGCGTTTTTATTTTTGTGTCAAAAATTTTCAAATCTCTGAAAAATTTTGTCAAAATTTTGTGTTTTGGGAGTTGTTTACTTGTGTATACCAATAGAAACATGTCATGCTATGCTTTGAAGTCTAAATTTTGACTAGTTTGCATGCCATCTCAGTTGTTACACCACTATAAATATGCTTGTTTAGTGCCAATGCTTGGATGTTGAGATAAATGAATCTTAGACTTGTTGTTCCTAGGAGAATTGTGGAGACTACCCGTGTGAGACATTGAGCCTTCACGATCATTTGAGAGGGTATTCTAGTCTACTCATTAAAGAGCACTTTTCGGAACTAGGATTGCATTGAGATCTCATTCATAAAGCATTTAGTATTGATTGCCATGAACATGAATATTGTGGACTGCTTGTGCGACTTGTATTCCCTTGTTAGAAAGTCTGGCAAATATGATTCTAGGCATGTGTGCGCTTAACCCCATTTCCCAAACACTATCCTTATGAATGTGTGCTCCAATTGCCAAATTTGAGGCCAAACACAAACCATTCATTCCATCACCACATATATCCATAAACATCATTCACATGAAATCTTTAGTTGTTGATCATAGTTTTGCATAAATTATAAATGCAATTGATTAGCTCAATCTGTAAATAGCGTGTACTCAGGCGATGATAGATAATGTGCAATATAGAGGCTAAACTGTAAAAGTGTTTAAAATGAAAATGCTTAAAGCCATAGTACTAAATTGACTAAATACTCGAATAGAGTACCAATTAGCACAATCATCAAAATGTTAATCTTAGCCTAGACGCTTGTAGACATATGAATAATGAGCTAGTAGAATATTATTGTTAAATTGATCAACATCTTTAGATTTCCATTAAATTCATTCCATTCATTAAAAATCACCCATGGCCCCATTACAACCAAAGGGAAGCCCTAGTTGATCTTTTAGAAGTCTAGCTTGGGAATACGAGTCAAAACATGTTCTCTCTACGTTCTTGGCTTATCAATTCATTCATGAGATCATTCAATTTAAAAGTGCGTTGTTTCATATATTCACATGCGTTGAATTCGAATTTTATGTTCATAACTTCCTAGAACACATGTGGTTAATGAGAGATTGCCTAAGACTCTGAGAGAAGAAAGAGCTGAATCCGTGAGATATAGAAGTCAAGGCGAATTCAACCCTAGGCGATTAGTTTATTGATTCATAGATCGAAGACATTCCGAGTGTTGGCAAACTGGCATTGCGTGTTGTTTTGATAAAAATGGAATTTTAGTAGTCTTAACTTAGAATGCTTAGTTTGCATGAAGTTTTTGTTTGTATGTATACTGTTGCATCTCTTTGTTAAAATTCAGAGTTGCGTTTGTGGGTATCGTATCTGGTAAACCCTCAGGAGACTTCACTCCTCCTACTAGGGGCACCTAGAGGTTTAAAAGGCTTGTGGCACGTGCTAAGTGCCATCGTTTCTCCCACGATAGTGGACTAAGTAGTTTATATTTTATTACGCTTTAGTAGTTGTTATTTGTTAGCTTTTGTTTTGTTTTGCTCGAGGACGAGCAAAAGATAGGTTTGGGGGTCTGATCGCGCTCCAAATGTTCACATTTAGGGCTCCCTTTTCCTATCTTTTGTATTTGTTTCTGAGCATTTTTGTGTATTTAATAGGGTGTAAATAAGTGTTTCAGGGAATTAGGGAAGTTTAGGGACAATTGTGTAATTGTGGAGAAATTAGGGGTAAAAGTGCAATATTCCGGAAAGGAATAAATATTCTATAATTAAGAAGAAGATTAGGGGAGCAGATTGTAATTTGCCATCAAACGCACAGCGCAGAAGCCACGTCACGCTTCAGAACGGCGTCGTTTTGGCTTGGGCTCACGTCACGCTGACGTCACCCTTCTTCAAGCTCTAGCCGGGTCACCATGACCCGCGTGCCCGACCCGGTTACCCGGTTGACCCGGTGACTTCTCCAGCGTATTCCGACCGTTTCCCGTCGTATTTTTAGGCGTTCTCTGCCCATATCGGCAGCCCTCTTCCTTCCGATCACTTTGGACCCACTTTTGGCCTCTCATGCACACATTTCCTCACCCATCCAAGTCCACCAACTTCCATGGAAATGCAAGCTTCAAGCTTGATTCCAGCGGGTTCTTGCACGCCCAAACTCGTCCAAGCTCGCCATGATTCAGCGGTTTCATGCCGCGGGAATATTCCCGCAGTCCAGAAGGTTCAAACTCGCGGCCAACCTCCGAAAATCCACCGTGACTTTCGACGGCGGGAACAAGCTCGCCATCCAGGGGTTCTGAACCCGCTGGGACAACCGACCTTGGAGTTTTGCACGTCCAAACCCTCCCAAACCTTCCCTACTATATATATTTACCTTTCCCAACCTTAAACACTCTCTCCTAATATCCAACCAATATCATAAAATCGTTTAGAAACCTTAGTCTAGCTTAGAACTACACCACACCTCAACACTACATGGTTCATGTGGATTTCTAGCTTAGAAGAAGAAGGCTTGGTGCTCTATTGAAGAACAAGAAGTTTCCTACTTGTGGTTTCTTCTTACTTTTACTTCTCTTCCATTTATTTGTAATTCATGAACATGTATGTGTAATATACTTTGAATGTTGAGGAATGGATTTTATATGAATTATCTTGTATTTAATTGATCATATCTTTACCATATCCATCTTGAGTGATTAATTGTTGAATTGAATTAGATTGAATGTATACATGTTGTTAATTGATCACTAGTAACATGTAAACTTTGTTTTCCAACATTGATTAACTCTAGTGGAGAGGATTAGGTTAATATTTGCATGTCCATGCATATTAGCTAGTTCTCATGTTCTAGGATTGTAAACCTCTCTATTATTGTCATTCTATACCCTTAGTTGATGATAATTGAGTGGTAGGATTATATTGCATATTCCATAGAATATAGGTGCTTAATTGGGGTCAATTACTATATTCCTCATCATTTGTATCTTTGCTCTTGCATGATCTTTGCGAGAATTAGTTAGTTAGGTTAGTTAATGATAATTTAGTTAGTTGTAATTAATTAGTGTAACTTAATTGTATTGCTTTGGTTGTTAATTTACTTATTTGCTTAGTTGATAATTTAGTTAGTTTAGGTTAATTATAATTGTCTTTGTAGTGTAGAGATTGCGTATCCTAGATCATAGGATTCGCATCGCTTTTAATTTTCCGCATTAGTGTAATCGCATTAGTTTAATTTCTAGCTTACTTGCCACCATCTCATTTACATTTTCATGCATTGTAATTATTTTTAAATATAGTAATTAGCTTAATTATAACATAAGGCGTAGAACCGACTTTACGTGTACCATCCACCCCTCCCTCGAGGGAACGATACCCTTACTCGTAACCACTATACGTGGCCATCGATTCGTATACTTGCGAAAAGGGTAGAAATACACTCGCACGCACGTACCATTATTTACCGATGGTTATAGAACTATCGTGTGTCCCGCGTGCGCCAATCAAGTTATTGGCGCCATTGGGGATATTTTATATAACAATTACGTGCGCATCAAAAGTCGCTCATGACATGTTTGGCTTATAAAAATGGATATAGTTGCTCATAAATTAAAATCAATGAAAACTCTATATCCTTGCTTCTCTCATGACATTGGTGAAATTGGTTTGAATTCTTATTAGAAACCTTTGTCATTTGCTTTGCCAAATACCATTGTATTTTGGACTTGAATGCTACATGTCTTGTATGCAAAGCATAATTTGATTCACACATTTATTTTAAATAAATCTCATTGTTTCTCTCCAATTGATTGAGTTGCATAAAGTGGATTATATGATCATGCAAGTATATAGTATACTACTATCTCTCTTTGCTAAGTGACCCGGTTGGGGACTACTCATTTGCTTATATCATGACAAAAAGGGGGAGTAGAATGGTGGTAAGGGGAGTTGCAAATTGTGGTAGCAATTGTGCATGTTGGGAAGACAACACATTGAGGGGGAGTAACCCTTTGAGGGGGAGCATTGCATACACATACATTGCACGATGTTGTGTTTAAATTCTTAAATGCAAATGCTTGTTTATGCTCTCACTTGATTAATCTCACATTTTACTTGTATTGGAAAGTATAGAAACTTTGCTTTCAGGGATTGATTGTTCTACATGAGATTGAAGACTTCAAGATTATTTTTATATATCTCTTGTAAAGTAGAAAATCATTGTAGACCCATAGTTTCCATTATGTTGTGAGGAATCAATGTGAGTGGTGGTTTTGTCACGAAATAGCCAAATGGGGAGATTGTAAGGATTCCAATATCTTGATTGGCTTATTTCGTGGATAAACCATGTGTTGGGGATTATGTAAGGGTATTTTAGGTGATTGAACTTCAAGCTCGAAGGCCCTTCCAAGACCTCAAGGGACAAGCACGCCAAAGGTATAATCTCTAGTGCTTGGTTTCCTTTGAAGAGACTTAGAATGCACACACACTTAGCATACTTGCATATGTGTGCATACTCTTCACATGTCACTTTACACACTAGCACTTTGATTGTTATATTCTATTGTGTGTATATGTGCCTTATAATTCGTTTCCCGACAATATTCGGAAACGTCCGTGCATGCACTAGAATGTGCTTGGTTTTACGCGAAGACCGCCCACGGAGAATGCCCTTGGCTTCTCCTTGGTTTTGACCTCTGTTGGTGATCGGCGGTTATGATTGATGGCTTGGCCGCCGAATGAACCCGTCGTTTGTGTCTAGAAGTGTCTGAAGCAATTCTACGGTCACGACTGCCGTTCGAAACCGCCATTCATACCTGATCGATTTAATATCTCGGGTTTGATTCGGCGGTTACGAAACCGCCGTTGATGCTTTGTTCTTTACGGGCTCAATTCGACGGTCGTGATCGGTGGCCTGGCCGCCGATTGAAACCACCGATCGGTGCATTTCAAGGGCAAACTTGTATTTTCACATGCTCTTTTTTTTCATGCCTATAAATACATCTCTTTCTCTTGTTCTGAATAATGACTCTTTGATCATCAAGAACCCTATATTTTAAAGAGAGATTTTGAAAGAAAAAGCAACCAAGTTTGCTCATTTAAACACTCAAATACATACCTTTGTGCATCAAAGTTTATCTAGCATTCATCCATGAATGGGTTTGCATCATCACAACTTGCTTGGTAAGATTTTGATTAAGTTCATCTTATTTTAGTATTTTACTATCAAGCTATTCTCTTTTAATTTACTTGTATGTTTTTGATCATATGATAAATACAAGAATAGAGAATTAATTGTGATGAATTGATTGAGTGTTGTATTGTGATAGCTAATTAGGTTTTTACTTAATCTTGATTAGCTAAGCTATTAGACATGTCATTTAGCTCTTGATATCTAGGATTGATTTAATTGATTATATCATCATCCTAGATAAGCATCTAAGGTTCCCTAGCCTTGTTTGTCATTTGAATATTCATACATATTCACATAGGTTGCATTAACTCTTAATTGAGAATTAAGTCTTGGGGCTAAGATTGCTTAGGCCTCAAGCAATTGGACTAGAGCCACTTTTAAAGGCCCGCGTGGTAGAAGTGGGGGGTTATTGACCAGAGTGTTAAACGAGGTCTACATAGGTTGTAAACTCCATTTCAATTAGTGGATTTTGAGGTTCGAGTGTGGCGCACTATATAGCCCGTGGTTTTTTCCAGTGGTTTGGTTTCCACGTATACATCAAGTGTTATTTAATTTCCGCACTATATTACACTTGTTTGTATTTTTGACTAGTAGGGACATTTTCGTAAAATTGACTTGTATGCAAAAAGTGGGTAATAAAGCTTAAAATCTATTCACCCCCCTCTAGATATATTTATCATACACATCGAGCGTTTATTCGTTCCTTTCACGTATGGATAGACATAGACTCTAAAAGAGCGGGGTACATGGGATGTGTATGCACTCTTGAGGAATTTGTAATCTTCCATCAATGTTGGTTTTGTATGTTGTCCAATATATGGTAGCTTTGCATCATTGAGGGATTTCGTACTTTCCAATAGGGTTGGGTAGACATAGACTCCACTAGGTAGGTGAGCTAAAAATTGGTCACTTTGTGGAATTTCTAATTTACCTTCCAATATATATAAGTACCCAATGGTTGTAGTTCAACCCGTGGATGTTTCCTCCTTGAAGGTTTTACCACGTTAAAAAATCTCATGTGTCAATTCTTTCTATCCCTATTTTATATATGTTTATGTGTTTGTTTTAATCTTGTGGTACAATATTCACTTGTGATATATTTGGAAGCAAGATTGTGTAAAGTGTGATTTGTAATCAATGTTCATTTTGATCATATTTGTATATACAATTCATTTGTGTAAATATAATTCTCTTATTCTTTGTTTTGGTTATAATATATTTCTTTCATTAGCAAGTTGTAGTAGTTATACTTAGTGTACTTACATTGTAATATTCAAAGTACAACTTGTGAAATTTGATCTTAATTGAATATCTTGTATATAAGATACATTGTTTGTTGGTATATATTTTTTAGACTAAGGGTGGTGAATTGAACATACATGTGTTAATTGTTTTCTCATAACAATCATGTTTAAGGTTAATTTGTATGCTCACCAAGGTTTTGACATAAGTCACGAAAGAGTTTTTAAAACTAGTGTGTCAACCTATTCACCCCCCCTAGGTTGTTTAGTATAACCTTGTAGGTATTTTCACAAACCTTATTGAAAGGTAAGAGATTTAATGACAATTGCTATTGTCTTAAGGCTAGTGTCATCTCTTGTAATATGTCCAAGAATGAGCAAGTTAAGTTATGGCATCAAAGAGTTAGCCATATGAACTATCGTGATCTAAGGATCTTAGATAAGTTCGAAGTTGTGCGTGGCTTTCCCGAGCTTAGGAAGAAAATTGATGGTGTTTGTAGAGCTTGTCAACAAGGGAAACAAACCAATAGCATGCATAAAAAGGATAAGTATCTCACCACCAATGAGCTCCTAGAGCTTCTTCACATAGACCTTATGGGTCCTATGCAAATTGAGAGTCTCGGTGGCAAGCGATACATTTTTGTTTGTGTTCATGATTTCTCTAGGTTTACATGGACATACTTTCTTAGAGAAAAATTTGAAACTTTTGAAAAGTTTAAAATGCTTTGCACTAAAATTCATAATGAAAAAGACTCTAATATTAAAAGCATTAAAAGGATTAGGAGTGATCATGGGAGGGAATTTGAGAATGCTTGCTTTGAAAGCTATTGCAATAGCTTAGGCATTTCCCATGAATTTTCAGCTCCTAGGACACCTCAACAAAATGAAGTTGTTTAGAGGAAAAATAAGGTCCTTCAAGAGATGGCCCGAGTGATGAGGGATTTTTCATTTGGGCCAAAGCCATCAATACAACTTGCTATATAGGAAATAAAGTCTTCTTAAGGCCCGGTACTAGGCAAACCTCCTATGAGCTATGGAAATGTATAAAGCCAAATGTTAGCTACTTCCACTCTTTTGGAAGCAAATGCTACATTCTTAATGACCGTGATCAATTTGGCAAGTTTGATACCAAGAGTGATGAGAGAATTTTCATTGGCTATGCTTTAAATAGTAGAGCCTATAGAGTATTCAATTTAAAGACTCGAAGTGTCATGGAATCATCTAATGGTGTCATAGATGACTATTGGCTTAAGACTATTAACCATTAGGATAAGGTTGATATGGTTGACGATTCTCCTTTGAAGAAGGTTGGTGAGACTTCAAATGATGTGAAGTCAAACCATGATGAAAAGGACATTTAACCACTTGATAGAGCTCCTTCCAAGGACTCTAAAGAACTCGCTCATTAGGTTGGACATCTTCATAACAAAGATGATATTATTGGAGATGTCAATGAGGGTGTTAGAACTAGGCGTCAAATAGCTAATCAAATTAGCTATACCTGTTACGCCACTCAAATTGAGCCCAAAAGGTTGATGAGGCCTTAAGTGATGATATTTGGGTTTTTGCCATGTAAGAATAGCTAAACCAATTTGAAAGAAATGAGGTTTGGACTCTAGTTCCTAGACCTAAGAGCACTAATGTCATAGTCACCAAATGAGTGTATAGGAACAAATTCGATGTAAATGGCAACATTGTGCGAAACAAAGCTAGGCTTGTTGCACAAGGGTACTCTCAAATTGAGGGTATTGACTTTGAAGAGACATTTGCTCCCGTTGCCCATCTTGAGTCTATAAGGCTTCTCTTATCCATATCTTGTGTGCACAAGTTCAAATTGCACCAAATGGATGTGAAGAGTGCCTTCCTCAATAGCTTCTTGCAAGAGGAAGTGTTTGTTGAGCAACCCAAAGGGTTTATGGATCCACACCACCCCAACCATATCTATCGCCTCAAGAAGGCTTTATATGGGTTGAAACAAGCACCGAGGGCTTGGTATGAGCACCTTACTCAATTTTTTGTTAATAATGACTACACAAGGGGTAGTGTTGACAAGACCTTGTTCATCAAAAGAAACAAAGATGAGCTATTTATATCTCAAATCTATATTGATGACATTGTATTTGGCTCCACCAATAAATCCAAAGTCCAACATTTTGTTGATGTCATGTCTCATGAATTTAAGATGAGTTTGGCTGGTGAGCTTAATTGCTTCCTAGGTTTGCAAATTAAGCAATTGCATAATGAGATTTTCATAACCCAAGCTAAATATGCAAAGAACTTAGTAAAGAAGTTTGGCATTGAGAATGCCAAACATTATGACACACCCATGAGTACTACTTTGAAGCTTAGCAAGGATGCTAGTGGTATAAGTGTGGAACAAAGCCTTTATTGTGGCATGATTGGTAACTTGCTTTACTTGACCACAAGTAGGCCCGATATAGCTTTTAGTGTGGGTGTGTGTGCTATGTACCAAACGGATCCTAAGGAGTCCCATATCTCTTCTGTAAAGAGAATCATTCGATATGTGAATGGGACATCCAACTATGGGATATGGTACTCTTTTGACACTAATCTGTTTCTTGTTGGATTTAGTGATGTCGATTGGGTAGGAAATTATGATGATAAGAAGAGCACATCAGGCGGTTACTTCTTCCTAGGAAACAATTTGGTCTCTTGGTTTTGTAAGAAGCAAAACTCAATTTTCTTGTCCACGGCCAAAGCCGAATACATAGCCGCTGGGAATGGATGCACACAACTCCTTTGGATAAAGCAAATGCTTATGGACTACGGCTTCGATCAAGGTACTCTAACCCTTTATTGTGATAATTTGAGTGCTATTATTATTTCTAAGAATCATGTACAACATACTAGAACTAAGCACATTGACATTAGACATCACTTTATTAGGGAGTTAGTTGAGAACAAATGCATTGCACTTGAGCATGTTAGCACAAATGATCAACTAACGGATTTATTTACCAAGACTTTAGATGTAACTAGGTTTAACGCACTTAGTAGATCTATTGGGATTTGCCTCATGCATTGATGTGGTTTGGTAATTGACCCCATATGAGGAGTTCAAGCAAAGAGAGCAAATTTACATACTTGTCACATTTAAAAATTTGATAAACATTATGTTTCTTCATCAATTGCTTAAGTGTCTTGGTTGCACATATGCTTATATGGTATTTTCTTCAATAAGTGTGAACCATTGCTTTGTTGGTAATCCATGTCATATTTATGCTCAAACATGCATTTTTGGACAAGGAGATTTGCTTTGGAAGTACTCTTTGAATGACCTATAATTGATCTCCATGACATGGTGATTCTTTTTCAATGACATGCTTAAAATGAAAAATATGAAATGTTGATTGCTTAATTTTGAATGCAATATGTGTGAAAAAACAATATTGAGGCTCAAACCAATAAGGATCTTAAAATCCAAAGTCTCTCTTTCTTTATTAGTTGAACAAGGCTACTATCATACGGGTATCTTACCCGGAAAAATCAAATAGATGCAAAAGTCACTCATGCATTGTTTTGTTTATAAAGTTAGATATAGTTACTCCTTAAATTGAAATGCTTTAATATATATATCCTTGCTTGAATTCATGACAACGAGTGAAATTGGTTTGAATTCTTTTGGAAACCTTTGTTGTTTGCTTTGCCAAATACCATTGTTTTGAACTTGAATGCAACATGTCATGCTTGCAAAGCATCTTTGTCACACATTTTTTTCTCAAAATAAATCTCCTTGCCTCTCTCCTAATTAATTGAGTTGCATAAAGTTCTTGTAAATGACTATGCAAATGTCTTGTATGCTTCTTTCTCTCTTTGTTATATGTGACCCGGTTGGGAATACTCCTTTGCCTATCTCATGACAAAAAGTGGGAGTAGTGCGTGTAAAGAAGATAGGGTGCATGTTGGGGAGAACTGCTTATTGAGGGGGAGTAACCCATTTAGGGGGAGCATTGCATTGCACTTCATTGCATGATGTTGCTAGTATTTTCTTTAATGCAAATGCTTGTATTTATTTTTTCACTTGATCACCTCACATACACTTATCTTGGAAAATGTAGTTATCTTGTTTTGTAGGGATGTTTATTCTACCAGAGATGGAAAGCTTGAAGATCTAGTTTTAGGTATCACTTTGTAATGTAGAAAAACTCTTGTTGACCTATAAGTTTTTTGTTTTGTGAGGATCAATTGTGAGTGGTGGTTTTGTCACGAAATAGCCAAAGGGGGAGATTGAAAGGTCCTCATTTTTTATTGACTTATTTCGTTGACAAACCACATTTTGGGGTTTAATATGTAAGGGTAGTTTAGGGCTTTATTGTTCATGATCAAGCTTAACTGAAATTCAAGCCCTCAAGCACAAGAGCTCATTGAAGGTATATCACTTGTGCTTGACTCTTATTTGAAGAGATTTAGATTGCACACACACACTTCTCTTGTATGCATGTGTGTTCATTGCCTTTTATGTACATTCTCTTCACACTTCACACTTGCATAACATGCATATAGATTAGGTGTGACTTGTTGCCTTGAAAAGAGAATTTTTCTTTTTGCCGCTGTTGGTACCACCGTGGGTACTACTGCTGGATCTTGTGCATGTGCCGCGGTTTGTGTCAGGTGCAGCCTCTGATAATTTTCGCCATGCTTGCCGCGATGGGTGCACTTTGCCTCTAGAGTGGTCCCCCATCGTGAAACTTTCCAGAGCCCACATGTCATGTGTAGGGCGGTGCAGACACCTTGTCCGTACCACATGCATGCACAATAGTTATGACGGGATTTAGTTTTCCAAGTTCAATAACGACGTCGCTTCTCTTTAGGCGTTTTATATATATGTTGCTTTCTCTTCTTGGTAGACCTAGAGCTTATAATTTGAAATATACAAAATCAGTTAAATTGCCTAAAGCGTACCTAGAAGAAGGGGGTGGTGAATAGGTTTATTCACCTTTTCCAATCCCTTGAAACAAACTAAAATTTGTCCCTCAAGATAGCTTATATCACAACACATAAACCATATATACATGATAGACAATAGAAACATATGTTCAATAAAGCATTGTCTATATATCAACAAGTTGCAAGAGAAAAAGTAATACTAAAACTAACAACAAAGAATACTTGTATTTCCAATAATGTCCAATATGCTACAAGTAACAATCAATATATAACAATACATAAATAGATCAATATACAAAAGAATTATATAAACAACTTTGATTAATATGATGTGCTTACATCTCACACTTAACAAAATCTTGTTTAAAATACATTATGAATGAAGATTATGAAACAAGATTAAAAAATACACATACAAATATGAAAGATAGGGATAGGAAGAATTAACACGAGATTTTTAAATGTGGTAAAACCTCTAAGGAAGAAATATCCACGGGTTGAACTACAACCATTGGGTACTATATATATTGAATAATAGATTATAAATTCCTCAAAAGTGACCAACTCATGATCTACTTCCTATTGGAGTCTATGTCCACCCAACCCTGTTGGTAGATTAGAAATTCCTCAAAAGTGTGGAACCACTTTCTATTGGAGTCCATGTCTACACAACACCGTTGAAAGATTAGAAATTCCTCAAGAGTGAATACACATCCCATGCAACACTCTCTATTGGAGTCTATGTCTAAACAACATCCCGGGCCTACCAATGTCATAGCCAACTCTCTATCCAAGGCACTTATACCTCTAGAGAGCCTTCTATGCATAGCTATCCGGGCCTTCCTGATCCTAGCCATGACTTCTTGCTTGGTTATTTGGACCTCTTGTCCTAACTAAGTCTTCCTTGCTTGACTATCCTGACAACTTGTTCTAGTCAAGACTTCATGCCTTTTACAAGGACTTCCTAAGTGTGATCCATGAATACAAATGATGCAGACAAGCAATTCAACATAGAACATGTAATCAATACATTCCATGGAAACTAGACTTAGTCATGTGAGCACAAAAGTCAAAATAGTCTAGTTACAAAACTTGAATTAAAACCTAGAGCATGTGAAACACCTAACACATGTGACTCCTAGTTTCATTCACAAAGCTAACACTCGAATCAATCATATACATGAAGCACATATTCAAGATATTAGAAACATACACAAAAATGCTAGAATCACAAAATAAATTCAATGAATATTCTAGCAAGTATTTAGAGCAAATATATATATAATAAACTATTAAATCCTAGTTAGCTCTAAATACAAAATCAAATGTGCTAATCCTATATTTGTTCAACTAAAGGATCTTAGCACATGAAAAGGCTATTAATCATAAAATAAGTCAATCAAAGCACAAATAGCCCTAGATATCAAGCTAATCACAATATAACTCTCAAACATGTGAAAACCTAGAATCCTAGAAAACTAGTTCACATTCATATCTCTAATTAGACTAGATTAGCTTTGATTTGAAGCTATCCTTCTCAATAGGTTTCATCATAGTAACATATACATATAGAAGAAGAAAACCCAAGGTAATTGAAGGTTTAAAAAGATGAAAACACAAAGATTGATTCTATACCTTGAAATCCCAAGCTGGTTCAGTTTTGAGTGAAGAACCACCACAAAACTTGATCAAACAGTTCAAATTCTTTTAGAGAAGGTAGGAGACTTGATTACGTAGATTCTCCAACTTGAATCACTCAATTCGGAATTCGAATGAGAAAGTTATGGTATTTGGAAGATGAGAAAGTTGGAGAGAAAATTTCAGCTCAAGTGTTTTCAAATTTTCTTCTTAAAATGAAATGGGAGGGAAATAAGATATTTAAAAGAGATGAGAGAGAGGGAATTCGGTGGCCAACCAAAGGTAGCCATGTCACCTACCCCGTGGAAGCGCATGAGCCTCACGGGGGTAGAGGGGTGGCTAGCCCATGAGGCTCACGCACCCTCACGAGATGACACCCCAAATGGCATTCGGCCATTTCATGCCTCCCTCGTGCTCCTCTCGCATTCTTTAGCCATATTCGGGTCTTCAAACTTTGAATTCGAATCCATCTTTAGATTACGAACCGTGAATCCCTTACACACAAGGACGATTGAATTTGACTCGATACGCAATGATGAAGAGAACACATTGTAAGCGAACGGAAAGTGACGTAGCTTCCTAGTTTGGACTCAAAACTTAATGAATGAGTAACCGAAATGACGGGAACTCAATAAAGAATCATATGACATCATGTTAAGTCCAAAATAATAATAAAAAAGCAAATAAACACAATGTCACACATGTATGCAATTTCCTAGAGCTAATCCTAGAACATGCAATTTCACAAAGTTTATCAAATTAAATCTAATGCATGTGCATACTTCAATGAGTGTGTGAATGTGATATACCAATTGTGCACGATGATGCAGGGACACATATGAATGCTATGTGTGTGTGTGTATGCCTAAGCCTTGTAAGAGAAAAGAGGTATAATATACCTTTGTTGAGCAATGTAGCAAATTCCTCTTTGAAGACACCATCTTGAATGAAAAGTAGCCAAGTCTTTCTTGAAGCTTGAATCATCATTAATCTAAGACCACTAATCATTACAAGAAAAACATTGTTTTGATATGGAATTTATGCCAACATAAAACAAAAACCTAACATAATTTGTGTTTCTTGAAAGCTTGAGAGTGTCTTGCAAGAAAAGCAACCAAGAACTCATTTTTATTCACCCAAACCCATTTCCATCTGCATCAAACATCATCTAGCATTATCTAGCTTCATCTAGGATGTGTTCTTGCATGGGTCTTCTTCAACACATATGACTTGGTAAGTTAGAACACCATTTTCATCTATTATAGTGTTCTTAATTAGCAAGATAGCTCATTTATGACTTGTTAGCATCTAGACTAAGTTTTTATCTACATGTTGAGCTTTTGTGTTGATTGATTAGGTTGTTGCATTGTGATAGCTATTGCATCTAGGATTGCTTTTATTCTATATAGCTAAGTTTGATATATGACATGTAGGAACATGATTTCTAGGATTATTTGACATGTTCATTCATGAATAGTTAAACTTAAATGTGTTGACCTAGCATTTATGCATTTTATATTCATTTAGGTTGTGTTATCTTCTTTAAGTGTTAAGCCTTGTGACTAAGCATTTGAAACTTTGAAGTTTGAATCTTAGTATGATTGATTGCATTTTCATTATTTTATTATGTTTGTCTTGTTATAGAAACTTGTAGGATAAATTAGGTTTTTAAATGTTTTAGATTGTTTTTTTTTTTTTTTAAAAGTGTGCCTGACTTCAGTTGGGCGCACGCCTCGGGCTCTAGGGACCCCTACCGCCTAGGTGCGCCTAACACCTTTAATAACTATCAGTTAGCTTCAGATGTTGTCCTGCATAAGAGGACCAAACACATTAAGGTTGATGTTCACTTTATTCAGGAAAAAGTTAGATCCAGAGTTGTTTCTCCCATGTTTGTGCCAACATTCGAACAAACTGTCGATGCTCTTACGAAGCTTGTAGGGCCATCTCTTCTTAGGTCTTCTATTCGCAAGTTGGGCATGATCGATAACTTTGCTCTAGCTTGAGGGGGAGTGTTGGATTGTTTGTTAGTTTATTAGTTAGGGAGTAATTTAGTCTTTTCTCTCATTGTTTATTTTTCTCTTTGGGTATTTACCCTTGTTGTAGTTCTATTTAGACTTATTAATCCAAAATCAATCTTATCCCCTTTGTACTGTCATTTCCCAACAATGCCCAGCATCACCCTTGAGAATCGGTGCAGTTAATAAAGGTTGAAACTACCCTAATATGTATCAAAACAACTTAGAGGGGGTGAATTAGTTGTTAATTGATTAATTACCAAGTTTTTTGATTAGTCAAGATTAATCACAAAAACCAATTCAAAATAACAACAAAAATCAAATGTAAGTGTGAAAATTAAATGACACTTGATTTTTGCATGGGAAACCCTCAATCCAGAAAAACCCACGGGACTAGCCTCGCTAGCCACTTAGTCACAGAAACTCCACTAATTGAATACTTGTTTACAACCTAAGTTGACATCCTAGTCACTCTTCAGGTGGTTCGTAACATAAACTATTCTACCCCGTAGGCCTTTAAAAGTGAGTCTTGACAATGCTTGTGCAACTACCACTTGTAGCCCCAAGACTTGGACTCTAATGAAGAGAATTAAGTCTAAATGAACATGTAACAATGTCCTATATGCAATAAAGTGTAAGACAACACACAAAAAGCTTAATTTGAAAGATAGAAATGCAATCTAAAAATCCTAGTTATTAAAGATGTCTAAATGAACATAGTAGTAGTCTTAGGTAGATGAGGAAAATGCTACCTAACATGCTAGCTATTAATCAACCTCAATCAAACATCATGACTTCAAAGTATAGGCATTTAAGATGAAGTCTTTGCAAACAAAGTGCAATAAATGAGATGTCTTGGTTAAGTATAACAATAAATGAAGTAGAGTTTTTGTTATAACTTACCAAGTGATGAAACCTATGTAACCATGCTTGAATGATGCTTGAAGATGTAAAATGCATATGGATTTTAGGGTTGGAGAGTTAAAAAGACAATCTTGGTGATTTCTCTCTCTAGGAACTCTATTCTCTCACTAAGGAGCATGAAATCTGGAGTTCTTGATGAACAAGGAAGTTACATGAGCTATATAAAGGGTTCTCTTAAAATTACATCATTTTGAACAAGAAGGGATTGTCATGGTCCCGTTTTCGCAGTTGACTAATATGACAAACCGTCACGACTAAAACGATTTTTTTTTTTGTGGTGGTCCATGACGACACATGTTTCGCGAAAACCACTGGAGAAAACTTTGCACCAATTGTCGCAGCTATCCAAGATGACACAATGACAGCGAAAACCACTGGATAGTTTTTCGCGGTGGTCTAAGACAACACTTGGACTGTGAAATCTAGTGGAAGGAATGTCGTGCCCATTTGTCGCGGTGATCCAAGATGACACTTGGATACCGAAAACTGATCGCGCTATAAATGTTCACATTTAGCGCTCCCCTTTCCTACCTTTTATGTTCGTTTCCGAGCACTTTTGTGTACATAATGTGTGTTTGGTTAAGTACAGGTAATACACCCATTTAAGGAAGTGTTTGCACCAAAGTTGGGCAAAAGAGGAACAAAAGCCTTGAAAGAAGACTCGGCGGAACAAAGCCCGTGGCATGAAGCCGCGGCAAGCAACCAGCGAGAAAGAGGCCTCCAACCAGGAGCCTTGAACTCGCCGTGATATTCTCTGCCGGTTCATGCAGCGAGATAAGTCCCGCCAGACAGAAGGTATGAAGTCACTAGAATCTCTATCAAAGCTGGCGAGTTCGTTCTAGCGGGAAGGAAACCATCGAGAAGTGGACCAGAAGTCACCAGAATCCACCGCGGGTTTGAGCCGTGGGTTCAAAATCACGGAACAAACCCGCCAGGAGCACGTTGAGGGCAATTGGGGCATTTCTTTACCCAACTTGAATGAAAAGATATATATACTTCATCTTGCTCTGTAGAGAAGAG
Organism: Acer yangbiense; assembly: GCA_008009225.1. NCBI lineage: Eukaryota > Viridiplantae > Streptophyta > Magnoliopsida > Sapindales > Sapindaceae > Acer > Acer yangbiense. Next base: position 23,199,554 of record CM017773.1, on the reverse strand, counting down.
ATAGAAAAATAGCTTAGTAATAGTTTGATAGTTATTAGTTCTTACATCATAGAATAGATTAATTGTCAATTAGCTACTAATCTTAGAAAAGCTCTTAGTTCAACCTGTAGGGAAAAATCGAGTGCACGCAGCGGAAGCGAGACTAAAATAGAGTTTAGTATAGTTTAAAACTTTTCCATAATTTGAATCTTAACCCTCTAATTAATTAAACATATATATATATATATACTAAAAAGTAGAATACCTTTTGTCGCGTGATACGATTGACTTTGCGTCGATGGTAATCCACAAGATCTTCCAATCCTATCACGAACGTGAATCACCTAGGAGCGTGGTCTCCCTTTCTTTGAATTGCGTACATAAGGATGGAAAACAAAAATCTCTCCTCTTGATCGTTAGTCACAATAAAATCCAAGAAAACTAGAAAGTATGTGAAAGTATACAAACGTAGTTAAATTGCTTAAGGCATACCTAGGAGGGGGGGATGAATAGGTTTTTACACCTTTTTTCAATCCCTTGAACAAACTTTCGTTTGTCCCTCAAGGTAGCCTTACACATAACAAAATAAACCAAGAAAGACATACATAGACAATATGAGAATATAATCATGTGAACAAGGTCAATGTATACCATCTAATTGTGTGAGGTATAAGAACAAATAAACACAACAACAAAGAATACTTGTATTTCAATAGATGTTCAATGAGTTACAAGAGTGGTCAAATATCACTATACAAAAATTACAATATACAAAAGAATCATATATACAAAAATGATCAAAAGAATGAATCCACAAATCACACTTTACAAATACTTACTTCACTATATATCACAAGTGAATAATATGAAACAAGATAATAACATACATAAATAAAATATAAAAGATAGAGATAGGAAGAATTAACACAAGAGATTTTTTAACGTGGTAAAACCTCGAAGGAGGAAACATCCACGGGTTGAAATACAACCATTAGGGTACTATATATATTGGATGATAAAAATAGAGAATCCACAAAGTGACCAATCTTTAGCTCACCTAACCTAGTGGAGTCTAAGTCTACCTAACTCTATTGGAAAGTATGAAATCCCTCAATGATGCGGAACCACCATATATTGGACAACACACAAGACCAACATCGATGGAAGATTAGAAATTCCTCAAGAGTGCATACACCTCCCGTGTACCCCGCTCTTTTGGAGTCTATGTCTAACCATACGCCTAGGCCTACCAATATAATAGCCAACTCCCTATCTAAGGCACTCATGCCTCTAGGGAGCCTCCCTTGCATGACTATCCGAGTCCTCCCGACTCTAGCCATGACTCCTTGCTTGCCTATCCGAGTCATCCCGACTCTAGACAAGTCTTCTTGCTTGGCTATCCGAGTCATCCCGACTCTAACCAAGACTTCATGCCTTTTACAAGGACTTCCTAGTGTGATCATGTGAATGCAAATGATGCAAACAACCAATTCAACATAGAACATGTGATCAATACCTTCCATGGTACAAATAGACCTAAACATGTGATATCACAAGTAATAAAAGTCTAGATGCAAAATACAAGAATAAAACCTAAAGCATGTGTAAACACCAAACAGATAAGCTCAAAGTCTCATTCACACATACAACACTTGAACAAAATATATTCATGAAGTACAAGTTCAAGATGCTATCAACATACAATAAAATGCTAGATACATGAGATTAAATCAATCAATATTCTAGCCAAAAATATAGAGCAAGGATTTAAGATGTAAATCAATTAAACCCTAGATTGCTCTAAAACACATACAAATACAATAATCCTAGATTTCATCAATCAAAGGATCAAATCAAATCTCACGGTTATTTATCACAAAATTGATTCAATCAAGTCACAAACAACCTAAGATATCAACCTAATCACAATACAACTCACAATCATGTGAAAAACCTAGAATCATGGAAACTAGTTCACAAATATCTCTAAATAGACTTTTGATTAGGATTGATTGTGAAGCTATCTTTCTCAATAGCATTCATCAAACATACAAGTATATATAGAAGAAGAAACCCCAAGCAAATTGAAGGTTATAAAAGAAGAAATCCCAAAGATTAGACCAATACCTTGGATTCACGAGCTGGTTCGGTTTTGTATGTACAACCACCAGTAAATCGATCAAACAGCTGCCAAACCACTTGGAAAAGGTAGAGGACTTGATTACGAACGATCTCCAACTTGAATCACTCAATTCCGACTCCGTATGAAGAAGTTATGGTGTTTGTAAGGTGAGAAAATTTGGGAGAAAAATTCTGACGGGATTTTACAATTTTTCTTCTTGGAAATGAAATGGAGGGAATGGAGGGAATTAAAAAGGAAGGAGAGAGAGAGATTTTCGGGCCAATCAGAGGTGGCCACATCACCCACCCCGTGGGGGGCACGTGGGCCACACGGGACCAGAGGGGTCCTCTGTCCGTGGGTCCCACGGCCCCCACACGGCTTGGGCCACGTGGCCTCTTGGCCACGCTCTCCTCTCGCGCGCTCCCTCACGTTCTTCAGCCGTATCTTGGGCATCTGAACTCTGATTTCGAATCTGTTTTCGGATTACAAACCGTGACTCTCTCACACACGACAAAGACTACACAACTTTGAAAAATGGTTAAGAAATCATCTCGGAAAATGACAATGAAGTCAACTCAACGAATGAGAACGAAAAGTAGCTTAGCTACATCGTTTGGACTCGAAACTAAGTGAATGAGTAACCGAAATGACCGGAACTCAATAAGGAATCATAATAGAACATATTCAAGTCCAAATACAAAAATACAGAAACATACAAACACAAAGACACACACATATGCTATTTCCTAGACATAGTCCTAGAACATGCAATAAGCAAAGTTTGTCAAGATAGTATAAATGCGTGAGCATATATTCTCAAGTGTGTGAAAGTGATATATAAATGATGTTTAACCATGAAGGAACACATAAGGATGCCATGTGTGTGTGTGTGTGCCTAGCCTTGTAAGAGATATGAGGTCTTATATTACCTTTGTGAACAATGAAGCACATGTCTTTTTGAAGCCGGCATTTTGCATGAATTGTGGCCAAGACTTTCTTTGTCTTCTTAAATCTTCAACATATGGACCACTAAACATTACAAAAGAAACACGTTTTGATATGGAATACATGCCAACACAAACTATAAACCTAACAATCTCCCCCTTTGGCAAATTCCATGTCAAAACCCCTAAACATATACTAAAACAATTACAAAGAAAATTTGGTCACAATGAGTACAATGAGTTACACATATAGACACAAATTAAAACAAGTCTTGAACTTCATCTTGGTCTTCTCTTGATATCACCTAAAATAAACTTGAAAGCACAAGAATATCCAAGAGACAACACATATGGCAATATACAATCTTAGGCAAGAAAATAAAAACATTTAAGTTCAAATGGATCATGTATGCTCCCCCTTAATACATACTATCCAACAAAGCATTCTTAGCCAAGATTCAACAAAAAAATATTACATGCCATAAAGTTCAAACTTGATACCAAATATACTAAAACAAAAAAAAATAAAATGAGACTAAGCATGCTAGATATCTCCCACATCTCTCATATTTCTTCCCCTTTTTGACATGATATGAAGCCAAAGGGAAAGAGTAAGAAAATATACCTCAAGGAACTCTCTAGCCACTTGTGCCACCAAGGAAAGTATTACGGTTTGATGATCTCACATAGTGCTTTGTTGTAGTTGCTTTTCCTTCCAATTCTTTGATCCTCTCATCTTGTACAACAATTTTGGCACTAAGATCTTCAATCTTCCTTTGTGACGCCTCAATCAATCTTCGTGACTCTTCAACCTCAATCTTCAATTGCATAGCCCAACTTGGAAGTGTAGGTGAGCAAGGAATATGGCTAGAATCAAGAGATTCACTAAATAGCCTAAAAGTATCACAAGACTTTCCTTTTTCCTTGTATGACATGCTTGTCACACGTTTCTCACTTAACTTTTCCAAGGGAGGAAGTATCACATCATCATCAAGAGTCTTCACTCCTTTAGCTAAGCACAATTGAGTAATAAATCCCGGAAAAGCTAATTTCTTATCCAATCGACTTGAGCAAGCCGCAATCTCAATTTGTTCCATAAGCAATTCACCAAGATTTATAGGTTTGTTAGTCACCAAGGCATACACAATCTTGATTTTATCTCTATTAAGCTCGGAAGCATTAGTAGAAACAACAAGATTGGAGCAAACGAATAAATGCCAAAAAGCACTCATTTTGGTTAGCTCACCTTGTCTAATAAAAGCACGTTTCCCCCACATAAAATTAACATCATCACAAAGAGTTTTACCCATTAAATCAAGGTTTTCCAAGATATCAACATCAAGGAAATCCGACTCAATATCATAGGGTAAGCCTAGAAATTCATTCAACTTTCTAGCACAAACTCTAAAAACAACTTTCCTCATGTCTAAAATAGCACTAGTCACGGTAGAACTTTCTTTGTAAACATGATAAAATTCTCTAACCATGGTCTCATTAGAAACTCCTAACATGTCAATCCAAGAACCCCAATTTCTATCCATAAGCACCTTATAAACATAAGAACCATCACAAGAGATCAAATCTATACCTTTTTCTTGAATGATCTTCTTGCAACCAAATATTCCCAAATCCTTCACATTGTTGGCTTTGGAAACCTTGGAAGAAAGTGAAGGTTTAGACTTGTCAATGGGAATAGAAGAAACGTTACCACCAACCTTCTTCGCTTTACCCATGATCTTGTAACACAAAAACACTAAAAACAAAAAGTGAGAGGAAACATAGAAACAAATTAGTAACCAATAAACATATACAAAGGCAAAACATTATATTCAACAAATCATCATGCATATAAGAATTTATCATAGCATCTCCATGATTTATCAAAAATAAGAATAATGCCAACAAACAACAACCTTGAAGAACATGTGAACATGTCATAAAAGAGAACAAAAATTTAGCATATTATGCTCCCCCTTGACAAGTGCCTAATCTAAAATCAAGATAGACAAATGTTCACAAAAATCACCACATAATCACATCACAAGCAATTTTATTAGATTTGCAAATAAGCTTCACATATCCAAGAGAGTTATATTAAGATTTTCAATCACTCTCATATGTCTTCAAAAATTGGTAAAGTATCAAAATACTAAATAAACAAAAGTGAGTGTGTGAAGATTTTGCTTCAAGTATATGAAAAGAAGTAGTTTGATAATCAAGCATGCAAACAATTTCAACATCTATTCATCTTAGGCCTTTCCATAAAAAGGTCAAACCGGTTATCATCCGAAATTTTGCTTATAAAGAGAATAGATTTCAACATGTGAACGTGTGTGTGCATGTGGCTCGTCAACCCATTTCTATTTGTCAACCCGAGTTTATTTGATTATTCAACTATACTCCATAAGCCTTTTTATTTATTTATTTAGGCTTGAATCAAAGATTTTTTTTTTATGATTCAATTCAACACTTCTTTGATTTTTCTAACAAAAACATATACTCCTCATGGCGGCTTTCACTCATCACAATGGCGTAGCCCTTTCCTACATTAGGCGGCTGCACAACCAAGGTGTGTAGCCCTTTCCATGAGGGTGCTCGTTGAGTTCTATGTTGCCGAAGCAAATGGATACCAACCATTGGTCATTTTTAAATGTACTAGTCCTTAGGACTTCAAGGTGTATCCAAAGCTAACATCAATCAAGCTCATCATACTTAACAAGACATACAAGAGAAGCAAAGTGCATTTTTGAAACCAAAATTTAAGGCTTAAAAGCACATGATCAAGAAGCAAGTAAAGAGACTTACTTAAGATCTCTACTTCTCAAGAGAGTAGCTATCAAAAAATGTGAAGCTCACATTATTCAAAAATTAGCCACTCAACAATCATACAAATAATAACACACATCATGAATAAGATCAATGTGAACACTTATCACCAAAAGATCTTAAACTAGCAAATGTCAAAGAGGACCATATAAACACTATACTAGTTCTCAATTATGACATGCTTCATGAATGTGATACAAACAATGAGTTGATAGATGAAAAATCAAGTAAGCAAGCAATATGATATAGAGATACCTTCGCAAGCTATTTTCATCAAATACAATGCCTTCACCCTTTTTATGAGTCCTCTTGGCTTGTAAGTCCTCATGACTACAAGTTATAGGTGTGTCGATTCCAAGAGACTAAAGACAATGCAATCCAACTCAAACAACAACAAAAATGACTTTCTCTAAAAGCCTTAACATGATTGTCACCATATAGATTTGAAACAAATAATAGCACGGTGTGTATAAAGCTATCTAGAGGGGGGGTGAATAGATTTTACACTTTTTACCCAATTTTTCGTGTTAGTCAAAATTACGAAAATACCCTCAAGATAATATAAACAAGCAAGTGTAATATGGTGCGGAAATTAAAACAACACTTGGTTTTTACGTGGAAACCCTCACGGGAAAAACCACGGGCTATGTAAGTAAGCCACACTCGAACCTCGAATCCACTAAATGTGCAAACGATTACAACCTAATCCCGGAAGTAATCACACACCTACCTAATCCCGGTATGAGTGAACCTAGTCCAATTTGCTTGCGTTCTAAGCAACCTAATCCCGGATGCTACACACAAGACTTACTTTCTCTATGAAGAGAATACAACCCTAAGTGAATATATGTGAATATCCAAAATGCAACATAGAGCAAGGGAAACCCTATATGCTTATCTAAGATGATTAATATGCAATTAAGAGCAATCCTAGATATCAAAACTAAATGATATGTCAATTAGTTTAGCTAATCAATATTAAGCACAAAACCTAATATGCAAGCACAATATAAAATCTCAAACATACATCATACTCATCTCAATATTGTATCTAAAGCATACAAAATAACAAACAAGTAATTAATTGAGATTGCTAGATAAGAGAAACACAAAACATGTAAGATATTAGTGAAAAGCTTACCAAGCAAAGTATGATGAAGATTCCATGCTAGATGACATCTAGATGATCTAAGATGATGCTAGATGATGATTGATGATCATGAAAAAGTGTTTGAGAATCAAGAATGGAGTTCTTGGAATTTTTCTTCTCTTTGAAAAATATCCTAAGTATGAATTCTGAATATGAACTCTCTTAATTGACCTAAAGTCAAAGTGGCATATATATAGGGGGCCAAATCAAAGTGTGGTCGTTTAAGTAAGTTTCAAAGAAACGCGCCAATCGGCGGTTTCAATCGGCGGCCAAGCCGCCGTTCATGACCGCCGAAATGAGCTCGTGAAGAACAGAGCAAAAACGGCGGTTCATTCGGCGGTTTCGTGACCGTCGATTCCAACCGCCGAAACAGAACAGAGAGATCAAAATCAACCAGGTATGAACGGCGGTTTCATGCCCGCCGTTTCAACCGCCGAAATAGACTGAGAGATAAATCAATCCGGTCTTGAAACGGCGGTTTCGAACGGCGGTCGTGACCGCCGATCTTAACCGCAGAAATGCTTCAGACCAATCTGGACTGAAACGGCGGTTTCATTCGGCGGCCAGGCCGCCGATAATAACCGCCGATCACCTAGATAGGTGAAAACCAAGGAGAAGCCAAGGGCATTCTCCATAGGCGGTCCTCGCGCTAAACCAAGCACATTCTCGTGCATGCGCGGACGTTTCCGAAAGTTATCGGGAAACGAATTACACAACAACAAGACACAATTACACACAACAAAATATAATAAATAAGTGCAAGTGTGAATTGTGACAAACGAAGAGAATGCACACATATGCAATGAATGTTTAGTGTGTGTGTGCAACTAATCTCTTCAAAGAAAAGTAAGCACATAGAAATTTACCTTCGGTGCTTATCAACACGAGGTCTTCAAAGGGCTTCGAACATTAAGACCAATACTTAGGCTACCCTTACAAAGAACCCCACATATGTGGTTTGATCACGAAATAAGCCAATTAAAAACAACGGGAATCCTTACAAGATTAAAAAAAAAACTTCTCAAAAGTTAATCTACAAATTTTGACTATCATAACAAACAATGTGAGATAGCTAAGTTCATGTCAAGTTGTAAAGATACAAAGCAAACAAGCTAAGCTTCTTAACAACAACATTAGTCTTAAAGTTAACTCACATGTGCAACTTACACTAATGGTAAGAGCACTCACCCTTGACAAATTTAGTCTTGGGAGAACTTACACGAACATTATCAAGATTCTCTTTGACCACAATGTTGAACCTAGAGTAAAGTTCTTCCACAACTTGATTCACAATAATATCATTAAAACTCTTCTTCTCAACATTGTTAGCAACACATGCATTGTCAAATTTTGAAGGATATGCATTCTTCACCTTCCGGTCATTTTTAACATGCTTTGAGATGTTATCATGCTTTCCATATTCAAAAGCTTTAGCATGCATAAAATGAGGTCCAATCTCTCTATTCCTAGATGCATTTTCTAAGTTGCAATATTCAATGAATTTGTAGCACTTGGGCTTGATATGGCCTATGGTATTGCAAAAATGACATATGGGAACAAAAGGAGAGATTTTACCTTCCGGAGTTGGAGAAGCACAAATGGGAGTTTCAAGGGGTACCTTATTCTTCAACTTGTTCTTTTTCTTGGAACGTCTCTTCTTAGGAGCTTTCTCTTCAACAATGACTTCGCTTGTAGGAAGTGATGCTTCTATGAGCTTCTCCTCAACTACAGCGTCACTTGACCTTCCTAAGGACAAATTAGAGATGATCCTATCCTTTTCAAGCACAATACCCTCAACTTCACAAAGCTTCTTGGCAAGAGCATTCTTTTCACCCAAGAGCCTACGAGTTGTAGCAATAAACTCATCCACTTGTATCTTGATCAAATCATCCTTCTCATCAACCTCTCTTAAGGCTATCTTCAACTTCTCCTCAAGAAACTTCACCTTAGCCAAAATATCAATGTAGGTTGGATTATCATTTAAGCACTCTTGATGACTTGGATCAATCTCCTTATCCAACGAATCTTGATTCACATCCTCTAGAGTAGAGTGAGAAGCTATGAACGCAACAAAGTTGCTCACTAGCTCTTCTTCACTAGAAGACTCATCACTTGAGCTCTCCTCGTCACTAGAGTCATCATCTTCACTCCATGTAGCCGCCATAGCTTTTCCCTTCTTATCCTTCTGGGAATCACCACTAGGACACTCCGAAGCAAAATGTCCAAACTTCTTACACTTGAAGCATTGAACCTTTCTATTGTTTTTAGTATGGCCAATCCTCTCATGAGGTGGAGTAAAGGACTTATTGACTTCCTTGTCTCTTGAGTACTTGCCATTTGGCTTGGCACATTTCCTCATGAACTTCCTAAACTTCCTAACCAATAAAGCCATCTCCTCATCATTATCGCTACTACTAGCTTCCTTGACAACCTTGAGAGCTAAACCCTTGTTCTTAGCCTTCGGTTTCATGCACGCCTCAAAAGTTTGAAGAGATCCTAGCAACTCATCTAAGCTCATGACATCAACGTCTTTACTCGCTTCAATGGCGGTAACCTTGGCTTTGAACCTCTTTGAAAGTGATATAAGAATCTTCCAATTTAGCCTCTCACCGGAGATAGGAGTACTAAGTGCTTGGCATTGGTTAGCGATGTCTAGTAGCTTGTCTTGGAAGTCAACAAACTTGTCTTCCTCACCCATTTGCAAAACCTCAAATTTGGAAGTGAGCAATTGAAGATGAGACTTCTTCACCGCTTTAGTCCCTTCATTGGTGACTTGGAGAGCTTCCCATGCCTCCTTTGCGGTTTCTAGGTTTTGAATGTAGGAAAATTGCCTACTATCAACACCTCCGAAAATAGCATTCACTGCCCGTTGATGCCATTTTGCTAACTCAAACTCATTGGTAGACCACTCACTCCTAGGCTTGGAAACGGTCACTCCATTCTCAATCTTGTTGGGAGCAAGGTAACCTTCTTCAATGGTCATCCAAGCTCTCTCATCAATAGATCGAATGTAAGCCTTCATCCTCAATTTCCAAAACCCATAGTTGTGACCCTTGAGAAGAGGAGGCCTAGAATTCGAAGCCCCTTCGGTCATCACATCATCTTGGAAAACCATACTAGCAAAAACCTAAGCAATCCACACGTAAGTATAAACCGGATCCCGTCGAGTGCCGTCCGACGACCCGCTCTAGTACCAATTGAAAGTATAATGAAACAAATTATAGCACGGTGTGTATAAAACTATCTAGAGAGAGGGGGGGTGAATAGATTTTAAACTTATTACCCAATTTTTCGTGATTAGTCAAAATTACGAAATTACCCCTAAATAGATAAAGCAATAAATCAAGTATAAAATACGGAAATTAAATAACACTTGATTTTTACTTGGAAACCCTCACGGGGAAAAACCACGGGCTAGTAAGTAAGCCACACTCGAACCTCGAATCCACTAAATGTGTAAACGATTACAACCTAATCCCGGAAGTAATCACACACCTACCTAATCCCGGTATAAGTGAACCTAGTCCGATTGCTTACGAATTAAGCAACCTAATCCCAGTCACAACACAAGACTTAATTCTCTAAAAAGAGATTAACACCCTAAGTGAATATATGAATATTCAAATGCAACATAGAGCAAGGGAAACCCTATATGCTTATCTAAGATGATGAATATGCAATTAAAAACAATCCTAGATATTAAAGTTAAATGACATGTCAATTAGCTTAGATAATCATAGATTAGAGAAACCTAGATATCTATCATAAAAACAACACTCAATCAAATCAACACAACAATCTCTATCTTGAATATTAGAATATAATCTAAGAACAATCAAGTAATAAAAGAGATGCCATAATAAATTAAACACTAATTATGTATGATAATAGTGAAAAACTTACCAAAGCAAGTGTGATGATGAAAGACCCATGCAAGCAAGCATCCTAGATATGCTAGAGAATGCTAGATGAACTTTGATGCAAATGGATTTTGGTTTGAGTGTTTGATGAGCAAACTTGATTGCTTTCTCTCTTAAAATTCTCTCTTTTTAAAGTAGGGTTCTTGATGATTAAAGAGTCACATTCAGAACAAGAGAAAGTGATGTATTTATAGGCATGAAAAATAGAGCATGTGAAAAGACAAGTTTGCCCCTGAAACGCACCGATCGGCGGTTTCAATCGGCAGCCAGGCCGCCGATCATACCACCGAATTGGCCCGAGAGGAACAGGAGACCAACAGCGGTTTCATTCAGCGGTGTCGTGACCGCCGATCTAACCGTCGAAACAAACCTGAGATTAAAAAATCAATCAGGTATGAAAATGGCGGTTTCATTCGTGACCGCCGATTCAACCTCTGAATTAGGTCGAGAGATAAAATCAATCAGGTCTTGAACGGTGGTACATTCAGAACAAGAGAAAGTGATGTATTTATAAGCATGAAAAATAGAGCATGTGAAAAGACAAGTTTGCCCCTGAAACGCACCGATCGGCGGTTTCAATCGGCGGCCAGGTCGCCGATCATACCGCCGAATTGGCCCGAGAGGAACAGGGGACCAACGGCGGTTTCATTCGGCGGTGTTGTGACCGCTGATCTAACCGTCGAATCAAACCTGAGATTAAAAAATCAATCAGGTATGAAAACGGCGATTTCATTCGTGATCGCCGATTCAACCGCTGAATTAGGCCGAGAGATAAAATCAATCAGGTCTTGAACGGCGGTTTTGAACGGCGGTCGTGACCGCCGATCATAACCGTAGAATTGCTCCATACACTACTGGAAGCAAACGGCGGTTTCATTCGGCGGCCAAGCCGCCGATCATAACCGCCGATCACCAACAAAGGTGAAAACCAAGGAGAAGCCAAGGGCATTCTCTGTAGGCGGTCCTCGCGCTAAACCAAGCACATTCTAGTGCTTGCGTGGACGTTTCCGAAAACAATCGGGAAACGAATTACAAGACAACAAGACACAATTACACACAACAAAATATAACAAATAAGTGCAAGTGTGAAATGTGACAAGTGAAGAGAATGCACACATATGCAATGTATGTTAAGTGTGTGTGTGCAACTAATCTCTTTAAAGAAAAGTAAGCACATAGAAATTTACCTTCGGTGCTTATCAAGACGAGGTCTTCAAAGGGCTTGAGCAATAACACCGATACCTAGGCTACCCTTACAAAGAACCCCCAACATGTGGTTTGTCCACGAAATGAGCTAATCAACAAATGGGAACCTTACATATAAAAATGTAGTTAAATTGCTTAAGGCATACCTAGAGGGGGGGGGGGGTGAATAGGTTTTTACACCTTTTTTCAATCCCTTGAACAAACTTTCGTTTGCCCCTCAAGGTAGCCTTACACACAACAAAATAAACCAAGAAAGACATACATAGACAATATGAGAATATAATCATGTGAACAAGGTCAATTTATATCATCTAGTTGTGTGAGGTATAAGAACAAATAAACACAACAACAAAGAATACTTGTATTTCAATAGATGTTTAATGAGTTACAAAAGTGATGTAAGGATTCCCGTTTTGTTGATTGGCTTATTTCGTGGTCAAACCACATGTTGGGGTTTTGAATGTAAGGGTAGTCTAAGTGATTAGTGTTGAAGATCAAAGGCCCTTCCATGACCTCAAGATACAAGCACGCCAAAGGTATAATCTCTTGTGCTTGTTTTTCTTTGAAGAGATTTAGTAGCACACACACACTTAGCATTCTTGCTATGATTGCATACTTGCTTATTTTTATGTGCATCTCTTCACATGTCACTTTACACACTAGCACTTTGGTTGATATATCTTGTTGTGTGTATATGTGCCTTATAATTCGTTTCCCGACGTTGTTCGGAAACGTCCGCGCTTGCACTAATGAGTGCTTGGTTTCGCGCGAAGACCGCCTATGGAGAATGCCCTTGGCTTCTCCTTGGTTTTCACCATTGTTGGTGATCGGCGGTTATGATCGGCGGCCTGGCCGCCGAATGAAACCGCCGTTTCAGTCCAGATTGGTCTGAAGCAATTATGCGGTCAAGATCGGCGGTCACGACCACCGTTCGAAACCGCCTTTCATACCTGATCGATTTTAATCCCTCGGGTTTGATTCGGCGGTTGTATCGGCGGTCATGAAACCGCCGTTAATGCTCTGTTCTTCACGAGCTCAATTCGGCGGTCGTCATCGGGGGCCTGGCCGCCGATTGAAACCGCCGAACGGTGCGTTTCAAGGGCAAAATTGTCTTTTCACTTGCCCTGTTCTTGATGTCTATAAATATCACACTTTCTCATTATCTGAATCAGTTCTTTGACTCTTAAGAACCCTAATCTTCAAAGATAGATTTTGAGAGAAAATCAAATCAAGAACTCAACTTTAACCACTCAAATCAAACCCCTTTTGCATCAAATTTCATATTGCATCTCCTATGTCTATATAGAGTGCATCCATGTATGGGTTTGCATCATCACAACTTGCTTGGTAAGATTTTGATTAATTTCATCTTATTGTAGTATTTTAAATAACAAGCCATCTCTTTTAAATTACTTGTATGTTTTAGATCATATGTTAAATACAAGAAAAGAGATTATTTGTGATGAATTAATTGAGTGTTGTTTTTTTATAGATATCTAGGTTTTTATAATCTATGATTATCTATGCTATTTGACATGTCATTTAGCAATTGATATCTAGGGTTGATTTAAATTGAATATATCATCATCCTAGATAAGCATTTAGAGTACCCTAGCTCTTATTGCATTAATTGAATATTCATACATATTCACATAGGGTTGTGCATCTCTTTTGAGAGATTCAAGTCTTGGTCTAGGGTTGCTATTACAGGCCCGCTGGGTAGTAGTGGTGGGTTACAGACCGGGATTGGCTGTAAACATCATTACAAGTAGTGACTTCGAGGATCAAGCAAATTGGAATAGGGTTGCTAATAAAGGCCCGCTGGGTAGAAGTGAGGGGTTACAGACCGGAGTGTTAGACGAGGTCTACATAGGTTGTAAACTTCATTTCAATTAGTGATTTCGAGTTCCGAGTGTGGCGCACTATACAGCCCGTGGTTTTTCCTAGTGGTTGGGTTTTCCACGTATACATCAAGTGTCATTTATTATTTCCGCACTATATTACACTTGTATGTATTATTGACTTGCTAGGGGTATTTTCGTAAAATTGACTTGCATGCGAAAATTGGGTAATAATTAGATAAAATCTATTCACCCCCCCTCTAGCTTTATATATTAAACACACCTCGAGTATTTAATTACTTTCAAGTGATCAAATATCACTATACAAAAATTACAATATACAAAAGAATCATATATACAAAAATGATCAAAAGAATGAATCCACAAATCACACTTTACAAATACTTGCTTCACTATATATCACAAGTGAATAATATGAAACAAAATAATAACATACACAAATAAAATATAAAAGATAGAGATAGGAAGAATTAACACAAGAGATTTTTTAACGCGGTAAAACCTTTAAGGAGGAAACATCCACGGGTTGAAATACAACCATTAGGGTACTATATATATTGGATGATAAAAATAGAGAATCCACAAAGTGACCAATCTTTAGCTCACCCAACCTAGTGGAGTCTAAGTCTACCTAACCCTATTGGAAAGTATGAAATCCCTCAATGATGCGGAACCACCATATATTGGACAACACACAAGACCAACATCGATGGAAGATTAGAAATTCCTCAAGAGTGCATACACCTCACGTGTACCCCACTCTTTTGGAGTCTATGTCTAACCATACGCCTAGGCCTACCAATATAATAGCCAACTCCCTATCCAAGACACTCATACCTCTAGGGAGCCTCCTATACATGACTATCTGAGTCCTCCCGACTCTAGCCATGACTCCTTGCTTGCCTATCCAAGTCATCCCGACTCTAGACAAGTCTTCTTGCTTGGCTATCCGAGTCATCCCGACTCTAACCAAGACTTCATGCCTTTTACAAGGACTTCCTAGTGTGATCATGTGAATGCAAATGATGCAAACAACCAATTCAACATAGAACATGTGATCAATACATTCCATGGTACAAATAGACCTAAACATGTGATATCACAAGTAATAAAAGTCTAGATGCAAAATACAAGAATAAAACCTAAAGCATGTGTAAACACCAAACAGATAAGCTCAAAGTCTCATTCACACATACAACACTTGAACAAAATATATTCATGAAGTACAAGTTCAAGATGCTATCAACATACAATAAAATGCTAGATACATGAGATTAAATCAATCAATATTCTAGCCAAAAATATAGAGCAAGGATTTAAGATGTAAATCAATTAAACCCTAGATTGCTCTAAAACACATACAAATACAATAATCCTAGATTTCATCAATCAAAGGATCAAATCAAATCTCAAGGTCATTTATCACAAAATTGATTCAATCAAGTCACAAACAACCTAAAATATCAACCTAATCACAATACAACTCACAATCATGTGAAAAACCTAGAATCATGGAAACTAGTTCACAAATGTCTCTAAATAGACTTTTGATTAGGATTGATTGTGAAGCTATCTTTCTCAATAGCATTCACCAAACATACAAGTATATATAGAAGAAGAAACCCCAAGCAAATTGAAGGTTATAAAAGAAGAAATCCCAAAGATTAGACCAATACCTTGGATTCACGAGCTGGTTCGGTTTTCTGTGTAGAACCACCAGAAAATCAATCAAACAGCTTCCAAACCACTTGGAAAAGGTAGAGGACTCGATTACGAATGATCTCCAACTTGAATCACTCAATTCTGACTTCGTATGAAGAAGTTATGGTGTTTGGAAGGTGAGAAAACTTGGAAGAAAAATTCTGACGGGATTTCATAATTTTTCTTCTTGGAAATGAAATGGAGGGAATGGAGGGAATTAAAAAGGAAGGAGAGAGAGAGATTTTTTGGGCCAATCAAAGGTGGCCACATCACCCACCACGTGGGGGGCGCGTGGGCCACACGGGACCAGAGGGGTCCTCTGGCCGTGGGTCCCACGGCTTGGGCCACGTGGCCTCTTGGCCACGCTCTCCTCTCGCGCGCTCCCTCACGTTCTTCAGCCGTATCTTGGGCATCTGAACTCTGATTTTGAATCTGTTTTTGGATTACAAACCATGACTCCCTTACGCACGACAAAGACTATACAACTTTGAAAAATGGTTGAGAAATCATCTCGGAAAATGACGATGAAGTCAACTCAACGAATGAGATTGAAAAGTAGCGTAGCTACATCGTTTGGACTCGAAACTAAGTGAATGAGTAACCGAAATGACCGGAACTCAATAAGGAATCATAATAGAACATATTCAAGTCCAAATACAAAAATACAGAAACATGTTGGATATGGCTTGAATTCTCCAATGGTTACCAAACCCGATTTACCAATGCGAAGACTTCCTAGAGACGTGAGAGCGTTTGGGAGTATGAGATTATGATTAAGGGAGGCTTGGAGGTGAAACGAATTGAAGAAGCGGAGAATAGCCAAAACCGCTGCCAAGTCGCTGTGGCTTTGGCAGCGGTCATGGCAGCAGTAGGACACCGCTGCCAATTGTTTGGCAGCGGTCTGATTCTAGTGTGTATCGCTGTGATCATCGAAGCGGTACCGGCAGCGGTCCACGAGATGAGATGTATAATGATCACGGTTTTCTGAGTGGTCAAGTTCAACACGGTTTAGGAAGCGGGTGGCCAACTGCAACTTGAATCGTAGTTAATCACAAGCATGTGTTGAATCAGGAAATATTCATGGAAAAGGAAATAGGTTGCTTCTTGAAGTTCGAATAGGAAAAGGATTTCTCCTTGAAAGAAGACTTATCTTAAATAGGAAATAGTATTTATGTGGAACAAGTATTCTTGTATGACTAGGAGATAGATTTCCTTGTTAAGTTTAAACTCCCTGTAATACATATAAATAGACCATGATAACTAGGTTATTATGTGTGTGAAAAACATGTGAGAGTGGTCGAGCAAAATAGAAAATACTAGAGAGATCTCAAAGTAAGCATTGGGTGTAATTGGGTTTGGGGTATTATTTAGAGAGAGAACCTAAGTGTGTGGTTGTAACAATTTACTATATATTGGAACTTTCTCTTGTCGTCCTGACAGCCGTGGTTCTTTCCCTGATTTGGGTTTCCACATAAATTCTTATGTTGTGTGTGTTTGGATTTAAATTTCTCTTCATCTTATCTTATCTTTGCAATTGTTTGTTTTGTGTTCTATCCAGCAACGCTTCCGCGTGTAATAGTGACGGTTTGTTTGCTAACAATTGGTATCAGAGCCAGGTTGCTTGGTAGTGGTCTTAAACAACTTTATGGCAAGGATGATGAGATTCGATATTGAGAAGTTCGACGGAAAGATGAACTTTGGCTTATGGCAAATTCAAGTCAAAGATATATTAATCCAACATGGTTTACACAAGGCGTTGAAGGGCAATTCAACCCCTGCAAGCCCTGAAGGCTCTAGAGATTCTAACAAAGAAACGACTAGTACTACTTCTGGAAAACCTAAAATGAGCGATGATGATTGGGAAGAGTTGGATGAGAGAGCTGCGAGTGCGATACGATTGTGCCTAGCCAAAAACGTTCTTGCAAATTGATCGGACCAAATATGGTACGATTTTGTACCCTTATTTCCTACTCTTTGTGCTTAATTCTCGGGCATTTTCCCGTATTTAATGTTGCAAAATCAAGTGTTTCAGGTTTATGAGGCCTCAAAGGAAATTGTGAAAAAGAAGAAGAACTTAGAATGAAAGAAGAGCATAAAGATATGAAGCAGGGCATTCTCGCCACTTGCTAAAGATGGTCGTCTTAGGGTCGCCATGGCGACAGAATGGTTTGTAAAATCACCATTTGGTCGCCCTAGGGTCGCCATGGCGACATACCATATTTCTCCAAGAAAATGTATCAGGTATGGTCGCCATTTGCATGTCGCCATGGCAACATTCAGTGGCAAATGGCGACCTCCTCCCAAATTCCTCAGTATCGCCATTTGCAAAGGGACGAAAAAGATGATACTCATGGCGACAATGGGATCTCAGAATGCGTAACAGTATGTCGCCATGAGGTCGCCATGGCGACACAAATAGCGACATTCCCGGCACATCAGCTTTCCAAGAGATTTTCAGCACAAAAATCAAGCCAGTATAAATATCCCTCTTCTCTAAGTTTGAACTAGAGAGAAATATACAGAGTTTTAGAGAGAACACTTTTTACTTAGCATTTTAGACCTAGATTTTCTTCCATGACTCCCACTTCTAAATTCCTCCATTTCTAACCTTGAACTATCTTTTCCATCAAACACTCAACACCAAATCTATCCTACCTCACCAAAATCATTTCTCTCTCACCATATTTTCTTCACTTTATTACCTTAGTCACACACCATTTGTCACTCATAACACTAGTACACAAGGAGCACCTAAGGAGGGAAAGGATTGAGCATTAAAGAAGGTGACCTACGGGTGATTTCCTCATTATTTACTCTCTTTTCCTATTTGTAACTATGTGTAGCTAAAACCCCCAATCTAGGGGGTTGGTGTTAGAAACATTTGGACTTAGGGTTGCTTGACTATATTTTAATTGAATCTCTATGTATTTTCTATTTATTATATCTTTAGATTCTTGTCACTATATGATTGATTTGTATATCAACCTATTAATCATAATCTTGCTAGAATAATCTATTTTATAATCACTTTGGAATGACAACCTTATTTGATTAAAGAATTCAATAAATAGGATGGATTACTGTAGGAAATACCAACCACAATAATCCAAACCTTGTTGTGAGGTTAATCCATTTGAGATTGGTTCTTTATGATAGTTTAAAAAGCACCCTTAATCCATTTTCAACTTCACTAATCCTCTAGCGTATCTCTTAATTGAATTCACCCACTTCTCTTATTTTGGATTGTTGAGATTCTATTTTCCCTATCACTTTTATTACTTTTACTTTATGCATGTTTTGTGGTATTTTAAACCACCTACTATCCACTTATTATGATTTATATTATCACAATCTTAGATTAGTTAATCAACCTAACCATTACTTCATTTCCCTGTGGAACGAATCCAACTTACTATTATTACGTTTCATATCCTAAAAGGGATTCCCAAGTGGTAAAACATTATTTTCCTACAAGATCACACATATATTTATACTGTTTTGATATGCACAAACGACCTCATCACAAATATTCATGGAACATATTCAGCGAAAGAACTTTGGGAGAGGCTTGAAGAATTGTATCAAGCGAATAGTGTCTGCAACCGGTTCTACCTGAAGGAGCAGTTTCACATGCTGCAGATGACTGAAGGTACGAAAATTTCTGATTATCTGGGAGTGCTCAATGGTATAGTTTCAGAATTAGAGTCTATTGGAGTAAAGATTGATGAAGAAGACAAAGGTCTTAGAATCATCTGGTCCCTACCATCGTCCTATGCGCACATGAAGCCAATCTTAATGCATGGGAGTTCAACCATATGCTTTGGAGATGTAGCGAACAAACTTATCTCTAAGGAACGAAGGCTAAAGAGTGAAGGTAAATCTTCTGATAACTCTCTTCTTTTGGTTGACAGGAAAAAGGGGAACTCCAAAGGGAAATACACTTATTGGGGATGTGGACAATCTAGACATATAAGGAAGGATTGCAAAAATAAGAAGACAAGTGTGGCTAAAGGCTTCAAAGAGGGTGATCTGGCAATCGCTTCTCTTAAGTTTGACGACTACAACGATGTCCTCTAAAGGGACATAAAACATCCACATGGCATGACCGCTAGTTGCCGTGAAAAAGATGTAGCTGATAGCGGGTCCACAATTGTGCACAGGCATTGGTTAAGAGGTGATGCAAGGTGTATGGTGGACAAGGATGTCGATGGCTGAGCGAACTCCCTGGGAACCTAACGTGAGGAGTTGCACCATAATTTTCAGCAAGGTAAATTTTGACATGTGCCGGTGAAATCTTGGGATGGTTGTTTCCTAAGTATTTATACCTAGTGGTGGGTATGTTGATTCTTAATGATAGCCGAGGACAAGTTTTGGGAATTCTCGCCATAAGGGAGGATTGTTGGATATGGCTTGAATTCTCCAATGGTTACCAAACCCGATTTACCAATGCGAAGACTTCCTGGAGACGTGAGAGCATTTGGGAGTATGAGATTATGATTGAGGGAGGCTTGGAGGCGAAACGAATTGAAGAAGCTGAGAATAGCCGAAACCGCTGTGGCTTTGGCAGCGGTTATGGTAGCGGTAGGACACCGCTACCAATTGTTTGGCAGCGCTACAGCAGTAGTCTGATTCCAGTGTGTATCGCTGTGGAAAGCGCTGTGGTCATCAAAATGGTACCGGCAGCGGTCCACGAGATGAGATGTATAGTGATCACGGTTTTCTGAGTGGTCAAGTTTAACACGGTTTAGGAAGCGGGTGGCCAACTGCAACTTGAATCGTAGTTAATCACAAGCATGTGTTGAATCAGGAAATATTCATGGAAGAGGAAATAGGTTGCTTTTTGAAGTTCGAATAGGAAAATGATTTCTCCTTGAAAGAAGACTTGTCTTAAATAGGAAATAGTATTTATGTGGAACAAGTATTCTTGTATGACTAGGAGATAGATTTCCTTGTTAAGTTTAAACTCCCTATAATACATATAAATGGACCATGATAACTAGGTTATTATGTGTGTGAAAAACACGTGAGAGTGGTGGAGCAAAATAGCAAATACTAGAGAGATCTCAAAGTGAGCATTGGGTGTAATTGGGTTTGGGGTATTATTTAGAGAGAGAACTTAAGTGTGTGGTTGTAACAATTTACTACATATTGGAACTTTCTCTTGTCGTCCTGACAGCCATGGTTTTTTCTCTGATTTGGGTTTCCACGTAAATTCTTGTGTTGTGTGTGTTTGGATTTAAATTTCTCTTCATCTTATCTTTTCTTTGCAATTGTTTGTTTTGTGTTCTATCCAGCAACGCTTCTGCGCGTAATAGTGACGGTTTGTTCGCTAACAAAACATACAAACACAAAGACACACACATATGCTATAAACTAGACATAGTCCTAGAACATGCAATAAGCAAAGTTTGTCAAGATAGTATAAATGCATGAGCATATATTCTCAAGTGTGTGAAAGTGATATATAAATGATGTTTAACCATGAAGGAACACACAAGGATGCCATGTGTGTGTGTGTGCCTAGCCTTGTAAGACATATGAGGTCTTATATTACCTTTGATGAACAATGAAGCACATATCTCTTTGAAGCCGGCATTTTGCATGAATTGTGGCCAAGACTTTAGTTGTCTTCTTAAATCTTCAACATATGGACCACTAAACATTACAAAAGAAACACGTTTTGATATGGAATACATGCCAACACAAACTATAAACCTAACAGTATGTTCCGGTTATTTTTGAATTTAATAACTGTTAAGATTGAAACTCGCGTGAACCTTATTCGAAGTTGTGCACAAAGCTTTTTGATATTCAAGCTTATAAGTGCACTATCGAAATTAGAACTCCCTTTCTCTATTTCTCTATTGGCCAAATTAAACACTTGTCTAGAGTATGAATTATTTTTCTAAGCAAAAGAAATAATTCACTCAAGCTAGGAGAAGAAGAAGATGGTGGCCGAATGCTATCCTATCAAATATATAGAGTGGCCGAAATCTTCATGTAGTGTTATTAGGGTTGGCCGAATTCTCTTGTGTTAGGATTTAGGGTTGGCCGAATTCTCTCCCAAAGAGGATTTGTGCTTTACCCTAATTCCTATCAATCTTAGAATCCTAACCCTAATACAACTCATAAGTGTTTAATCTTATTATGACTTGTTAAAAGACTTCCTTATTTGATTAGATAAATAAATCTTATTATTAATCTTCTTACCAAATAAGTCTTTTATCTTTAATATACTACTACCAATAGTATAACTCTAAGAAACATATTTCCTTATCAGAAAAAGATTTTGATTCTCAATTAAATGATTAACTAATAAATTAATTAATTTCCATTTAATCAATCAATAAAATAAAATATTATTTTAGACTATTATTTTAGTCTTGCCGCCCACACCATATACATGGGCCTAATATTATTTTCTTATTTTATTTAATCCATTAGACTTTAATTAAAAAGCTCACATGTGAACCAGACCCATTCTTACTAAAAGAAACAAGCTCACATGCCTTTCATTAATATATTAATATAATTGATCAGCCCATTAAATAAATAATGTGCAAATTATATTCTTAATATATTAAATACAATTCTAGATGGAATCATAAATTGGTCCGGTAGAATATATCAATTGATCCATGCAAGTCCGTGTGGATTGGGGATCTTGGCGGGCTATCTAAATTTAAGCTTCAATAGACATAATCTAATCACAATCAACAAATGATTCACTTAGGTCCGATCTATTAATTTTAACTCATTCCACTAAAGAGCTAAAACTGAACTCTTAAATAAAGATAGAATAAGTAAATATTTCTCATTCGTACCCTAGACAATCTTATTGGAGATGGTGTATCCTCGTGAAGAATATCAGTAATCGCTAAGAGCTCATAGACCGCCTATAGCTCTTCAAGTTACCATATTTACTCATATGACCACATTTTGAACTTGGATATTTTGACTTGTCCAGAAGCCATGTTTCAATAGACTCTATCGAAAACTTAACGTTAAGATTCAATATCCAATACCTCAAAAACATGCATATGATGATATTCTACTCTCATTTAATAAATGGAGCCATGATGTCTATATCTATAAATGAAGTCCTCTATCGATTAATAAATGAATACCACCAAACTATCGAGGATAGACTATGCTATATAATCGTACTCATTGATAACTCAAATGATAACACTTGCAACCATAAGTCCATCATTTATCTCAGGATTAAGATAGACTCTCCAATTGTCCTGATAATGAAAAAACTTTTATCTACTGACGGTTCTAGATAAAGTATTTCATTGTGATCCTATTCAATGCACCCAGTGCACTAGGTTCTTTTACTCGAAGACCCTTCGATGATTTCAGATTCATCATAACTCATTTGATCCCACTCAAATGCTAGCAAAAGAATTCTACAACTTTAACAAGATAAAGGTGCCCAACCTTTAACTTAAGTTGTGAACATTATTCAAGACTAACTAAAGAATTGTGTCTACCTCATACATATCCAAATGTACAAACAATTCTTCTTTTCTCATAGTCTTTTGACCTTATGATTATTTACTTTGACAATTATAATATTAAACTATAAATGCTATAAGATTTGTTAAACCAGAAATCACTTTATTAATATGAAAAGATTGTCAATTACAATATTACACTCTTGCTATTGAGCATAATCCTAACACAACCAACTCTTGAGAGTTATTTGTGATCATCTTAGCTTGCAACTGCTGTGGAGAAGGAGGTAGTTCGATTTCAAGGGTTGTATCTCTCCTTTTTCTTTACACTAATGCTAGTCTTTGATATCATGTGTAACTAATCCACTCATGCTGGGGGATTTATGAAAATAATGATGTAATTGCTTGTTACCACTCTTTCTATATGAATCACTTATGCTTGAATGTTTAATTTGATAGTGTAAGGTTCCTTTTGTTGATTGGCTTATTTCGTAGACAAACCACATGTTAGGGTTCTTTGTAAGGGTAGCTTAAGTGTTGGTGTTATTGTTCAAGCCCTTTGAAGACCTCATTTTGATAAGCACCAAAGGTAAAACTCTAAGTGCTTACTTGTCTTGAAGAGATAGTTGCACACACTCACAACTCATGCATATGGTTAAATCTTGTATGTTGTGTTTCTTATTGTTGTGCATTAATGTTCAGTAACATCTCTTCTTGCATGTTTATTTTTGATTTCATCTTGTATGTCCAATGCCATGCCATGCATAGACTTAGGATTCATATATAGTGAAAGGCGCTGTACAAAGCGCTGTTGAAAGTGTTGTTCGTACAGCGCCCATCAAAGCGCTGTACAGACTTGATCGATTTAAATCGGTCGCTGTTGGGTCGCTGTACAGGCGCTGTACAAAGCGATGTACGTATAGCGCCGCTCTGTTTCCCGAGAGAACAGAGTTTTGGCACTGTTCAGGCGCTGTACAGAAGCGCTGTTTGAACAGCGCCAATGAAGAAATGTTTTTCATTTCCCAGGTAGGCGCTATGCATGGCGCTCTACATACAGCGCCCAAGGCAAATATTGTGTCATTTATCAAAACGACCACACTTCATCTTGACACCCTATATATATGCCTCTTTGACTTTAGGTCAATTTGCTGAGTTCAAAATATCATATATTTTCCTTAGAATATTTTTCAAGTGAAAAATCCTAAAAGAACTCTTCTTTAAACACTCAAATACATTCCATAGTGCATCAAAGATCATCTTACAATCATCCATGCATGGTTTTGTATCATCACATCATCCTTGGTATGTTCTTCACTAACTTCATCTAATTTTAGTGTTTTTCATATTAAGAAATCTCTTTATATTATTTGTATGTTTTAGATAATTTGTTAAATACAAGTTTGAGATTATTTGTGATGAATATGATTGAGTGTTGTATTGTGATAGCTAATTAGGTGTTTGCTTAATCTTGATTAGCTAAGCTATTTGACATGTCATTTAGTTCTTAATATCTAGGATTGCTTTTATTGCAAAATCATCATCTTAGATAAGCATATAGGGTTCCCTTGCTCTATGTTGCATTTTGGATATTCATATATTCACTTAGGGTGTTAATCTCTGCATTGAGAATCAAAGTCTTATGTGTAGCTTCCAGGATTAGGTTGCTTAGATCGCAAGCATTCAAACTAGGTTCACTCATACCGGGATTAGGTAGGTGTGTGATTACTTCCGGGATTAGTTTGTAATTTTATCACATTTAGTGGATTCGAGGTTCGGGTGTGGCTCACTCAACAGCCCGTGGTTTTTCCCATGAGGGTTTCCACGTAAATATCAAGTGTTGTTTATATTTTTGCACCATATTACACTTGCTATATTTTATTGACTATTAGGGGCATTTTCGTAATCTTGACCATACATGAAAATTGGGTAAAATTGTTAAAATCTATTCACCCCCCCTCTAGATTAATATATTAAACACACCTTGAGAACTCTCAGATAGAATCATAACATGTCTCTCAGAAACATAACATGTCTCTCAGAAACCTAGAAAGCATGTATGTGGTTAAATTAGAGTTGATGAAATACGAAATTCCTAATGTTTGAATTGTGTATTGTCATCCAATAACTCATTGATTAGGGTATGTGTGTTATCAAGAATATCCTTAAGACTCACTCTATCAACTCTATGTTCCCAATCCAACTTTCACTATTGATTAATCTAAAACCTTAGAGTATATTATAAGTGAATTGTTGAGTGTGTCTCATTGTATAAATGGAACTAGGCTAAGTGATTTGGTCCTTATTTCCTGCGGGTGGTTACTTGTTGTAAGGATTCCCATTAATTGATTGGTTTATTTCGTGGTCAAACCACATGTTGGGGTTTGGTTGTAAGGGTAGTCTAGGTGATAGTTGAAGATCATAGACCCTTCCAAGACCTCAAGAGGACAAGCACCAAAGGTATATCTTGTGCTTACTTTGGCTTGAAGAGTTATAGTTGCACACACACACACAACATGCATAACTCTTATTCTTGTATGGTGTGTTTATATTTTGTGTGCATTGTGCTTTATTGTTTATTCAATATCTCTTCT
This sequence comes from Acer yangbiense, assembly GCA_008009225.1. Taxonomy (NCBI): domain Eukaryota; kingdom Viridiplantae; phylum Streptophyta; class Magnoliopsida; order Sapindales; family Sapindaceae; genus Acer; species Acer yangbiense. The sequence continues at coordinate 23,173,793 of CM017773.1, read as the reverse complement.
TGCATGTTGAATTGATTGCATCTTGTTATATGATAATGCCATGACATGATAGGCATTAGGATGCATTCAATACCCACACTTGCACTTCATGCATGATTAGCTTTTAAGTGTGGAGAAATTCGTTTCCCGAAGGTTGTTCGGAAACGTCCGCGCGTGCACGTTGATGTGCTTTGTTTAGCGCGATGATCGCCGGTGGAGTTGCCTTTGGCTTCTCCTTGGTTTCACCATTTTTGGTGAAACGGCGGTTACGTTCGGTGGCCTGGCCGCCGTTCGAAACCGCCGAATCAGACCTGATTGAAATATATCTCTCGGGTCCAAAACGGCGGTTATGATCGGCGGTTTCGAAACCGCCGAATGAAGTCGCCGAAGTTCCCCTGTTCTTCTCGGGAGCAATTCGGTGGTTCAATTCAGCGGCCTGGCCGCCGAATGAAACCGCCGATCGTGCGATTTCAGGGGCAAAATTGTCTTTTCACTTGCCCTGTTCTTGATGTCTATAAATATCACACTTTCTCATTATCTGAATCAGTTCTTTCACTCTTAAGAACCCTAAACTTCAAAGATAGATTTTGAGAGAAAATCAAATCAAGAACTCAACTTTAACCACTCAAATCAAACCCCTTTTGCATCAAATTTCATATTGCATCTCCTATGTCTATATAGAGTGCATCCATGTATGGATTTGCATCATCACAACTTGCTTGGTAAGATTTTGATTAATTTCATCTTATTGTAGTATTTTAAATACCAAGCCATTTCCTTTTAAATTACTTGTATGTTTTAGATCATATGCTAAATACAAGAAAAGAGATTATTTATGATGAATTGATTGAGTGTTGTTTTTGATAGATATCTAGGTTTTTATAATCTATGATTATCTATGCTATTTGACATGTCATTTAGCTATTAATAGCTAGGGTTGATTTAAATTGAATATATCATCATCCTAGATAAGCATTTAGAGTACCCTAGCTCTTATTGCATTAATTGAATATTCATACATATTCACACAGGGTTGTGCATCTCTTTTGAGAGATTGAAGTCTTGGTCTAGGGTTGCTATTACAGGCCCCCTGGGTAGTAGTGGTGGGTTACAGACCGGGATTAGGCTGTAAACATCATTACAAGTAGTGACTTCGAGGATCAAGCAAATTGGAATAGGGTTGCTAATAAAGGCCCGCTGGGTAGAAGTGAGGGGTTACAGACCGGAGTGTTAGACGAGGTCTACATAGGTTGTAAACTTCATTTCAATTAGTGATTTCGAGTTCCGAGTGTGGCGCACTATACAGCCCGTGGTTTTTCCCAGTGGTTGGGTTTTCCACGTAAACATCAAGTGTCATTTATTATTTCCGCATCTTATTACACTTGTATGTATTGTTGACTTGCTAGGGGTATTTTCGTAAAATTGACATGCACGCGAAAATTGGGTAATAATTAGTTAAAATCTATTCACCCCCCCCCCCCCCCCCTCTAGCTTTATATATCATACACACCGTATTCTTTTCACTTGTGTTGCATCATTACTAAATTCATATATCCCCTAGCATTCCAGTTAATTAATTTTCAATCAATTCATATCACATTCGTTTAGTTTGGTCCAGTAGGAATTCGCTAGTTCTACTTTTTACTAGTCGTCCATGATTCTCGTGGGAACGATACCCTTACTTTGTACACTACACTAGTCAAACGACTTGTAGGATTGCAAAGGGTGAACACTCGCGCGTCCCTTAGTATAACCGTGATAGAATAGCATAATTGTAGTGACAATTGTAGAACCGGTTAGGACGCGTCAAAAACCACTGGAAGGTTTTTCGTGGTTCACCACGACGACACCAAGACCGTGAAAATGAGAAGAAAGAGGCATTCTCATGTGGTCAAACACACTAACCTATATGTAAAATTTGCAAGTGTGTGAATGGTGAAATGCACATGTAAAAGACAATAAGAGAACATAATTGAATGATTTGTGTGTGTATGCATCTAATCTCTTCAAGAGTACAAGTCAAGTGTTATACCTTGTAGTTCTTTGCTCTTGAAGCTTAGGGAATACCGGAGGGTGTTTTGATCACGATTAAGTCCAAACACCTAAATCTACCCTTACAACACTACCCCATTGTGGTTTGTCAATGAAATAAGCTGTAAAGACCTTTATTTTATGATTGGCTTATTTCATGACAAACCATATTGGGAATGATTTTGTAATGGGTAGCTTAGGGTCTTGAAGGCAAGTATATGTAAGCTTCCAAGCATCTACGTGACTTCAAGAGCAAGAGGGAAAGGTATATCATTTGACTTGATTCTTGAAGAGAATAATAGGTGCACACAGAAAGAATTTGCATACTTGTGTCCCTGCATCGTTGTGCAACACTTAACACACACATATTGATCATATGTTTAGGCATTTAAATTGAATTCTAGGCTTGTTGCATCATTAGATTGTGTTGTGTTCATTCGCGACATTTTATCGCGATTTGTTCATCATACTAACACACTCACGCATTTCATCATGTGATATCTTGTCGTGTGCATATCTTTGATATGTGTTAGATATGATTTGGTTATTTGGAATAATGTGTCTAGTTTCGAAAGATTAGTTTTGAATGATTTAAATGTTTTTTAAAATTGACCTTTGTATTGTCTTGTGACCATAACGTTTTATATAAAGATTCAAATTGAGTTTTGAAATATTCTGGACAAACTAGACACTTATATCTTTCCAATAGTATATTATTTGTAATATTTCATGACTACTAGGATCGGTTTTGAAATCTCCAAATAGACCACTAAAACAGGGAAACTCTGTTTTTATCTGAATTTGATCTTTGATCACTCAAATATTCATAACTATTTCTACAAGCATCGAAACCTTATTCAGTAAAAAGGAATAGAAAGTAGACATCCATAACTTTCCAATGGTATATTATACGATAGGTTTCGATGTCGTTTCATCATATATTGGGGTGTTTGAATCTCAAGCTATTGCGTTGTCGCGCTTATTCCAGCAAGCTGACGATGTACAAGAGCTTTTCAAGGGCTGTACGAATAGTGCCCGTCACTATACGAATAGCGCCCTTTGTGTAGACTTACATTCTAGTAAGTCGGCACTGTATAAGCGCCCTATGTACAATGCCTATACAGTGATTTTTTGTCTAGATTTTTGTAAAACTTTCAAAACGGTGCAGTTTCATTTGGCCCTTTATTTATAAACCCCATCTTCTCCCTTCTATGTTTTAAGAACCTTAGGTCACAAAATTACTCTTTCAAGAGAGAGAGAGAGGCAAGGTTTCTAGAGAGAGAAAGCTTCCAAGCTGTAAGGATTCCCATATCTTGATTGGCTTATTTCGTGGACAAACCACATGTTGAGGTTTGTTTGTAAGGGTAGCTTAGGTGATTGAGGATTAAGCTCAAAGACCCTTTCAAGACCTCAAGGTTGTCAAGCACCAAAGGTATATCTCTATGTGCTTGATTTACTTTGAAGAGATTTAGTGCACACATACATTCCATGCATATCCATACTTTGTGTATTTTGTGTGTCTCTATGTGTGTACATTCATGTTTATATAATATCTCTTCTTGCATATTTTGGTTGATTGCATCTAGTAGTTCAAATGCCATGTCATGATTAGAACTAGGTTGCATTGTGTATGAATGGGCGCTGTTCACCCGCCCTACAGGCGCTCTTCGAACAGCGGCCCAAAAGGGGAAAGAGCAAATTTGCTCTTAACCGCTCTACACCAGCTCTACGTAGAGCGGGTGAACAGCGGTGCCACTGGTGATGTTTTTTCACACATGATGGTCCACCCCAAAACCACTCTACGAACAGCGGGTGAATGACGGCTCTTCAGACCCGAGAGCAACCACCCCAAGGTCGCTTGGAATCCGCCCTACGTAGAGCGGTCACTAAGAACTTGTTCTTTATTTCCTAGGTGAACCGCTGTTCATCCGCCCTACGTAGAGAGGGTGAACAGCGGCCAAGGCATTTTTTTGAAAAAATATACAAAACGGTGTCATTTCATTTTGGCACCTTATATATATGCCTTTTTTATTTTAGGTCAGTGAGCTGAGTTCAAAATATCATCTATTTTACTTAGAATATTTTTCATGTGAAAAATTACAAAAGAACTCACCTTTGATCACTCAAATACATTCCTTTGTGCATCAAAGATCATCTTGCATTCATCTATGCATGGGTTTGCATCATCACAACTTGCTTGGTAAGATTTTGATTAACTTCATCTTATTTTAGTAATTTTTACTATCAAGCCATCTCTTTAAATTACTTGTATGTTTTAGATCATATGCTAAATACAAGAATAGAGAATTGATTGTGATGAATTGATTGAGTGTTGTATTGTGATAGCTAATTAGGTTTTTGCTTAATCTCGATTAGCTAAGCTATTTGACATGTCATTTAGCTCTTGATATCTAGGATTGATTTAATTGATTATATCATCATCCTAGATAAGCATCTAAGGTTCCCTAGCCTTGTTTGTTATTTGAATATTCATACATATTCACATAGGTTGCATTATCTCTTCATTGAGAATTAAGACTTGGGACTAAGATTGCTTAAACCTCAAGCAATTGGACTAGAGCTACTTTTAAAGGCCCGCGTGGTAGAAGTGGAGGGTTATTGACTGGAGTGTTAAACAAGGTCTACATAGGTTGTAAACTCCATTTCAATTAGTGGATTTCGAGGTTCGAGTGTGGCACACTATACAGCCCGTGGTTTTTCCCAATGGTTGGGTTTCCACTTATACATCAAGTGTTATTTAATTTCCGCACTATATTTCACTTGTTTGTCTTTTTGACTAGTAGGGGCATTTTTGTAAAATTGACTTGCATGCGAAAATTGGGTAATAAAGCTTAAAATCTATTCATCCCCCCTCTAGATATATTTATCATACACACCGAGCGTTTATTCGTTCCTTTCACAAGCTTCCATTGATTCACTCTCCATTCCTTTTCATATGCATTTAATGTGTTTTTCATTAATGGGTCTTCATCTTTAAATCACTTAGTAAGTAGAACTAACATCTCGTCTTCATTTGTTGTTCTATTTCATTAAGACATGTCTTTGATTGCTTAGATTAGCAAATCTTCACTCTTATTGAATATTTAGTGAAGTTATGACATGATTGTGATTGTTTGTGATAGCTTGCATGATTAGGTTAATTTTACCTAAATAGTTAAGCCTTGAATATTCTTGTGAGATTGTTTGATAACTAGGTTGATAGACTTGTGCTTATTTATCTAGTTAAGCTCTCTTGAATATTCATGGTTGTTTGATTGACAATTAAGTTGTTAGAATTCTCTATACATGCACCTAATTGAATCCACATGTATGAGCATGTAGGCATTGTTTGATAGCTAGGATTGTATATCATTCATATCATCTAGCTAGGTCTTTATGTTTCTACATTTAGACATTGATAACTAGGATTTATTGTTTATGAAACAAATTATAGCACGGTGTGTATAAAACTATGTAGAGGGGGGTGAATAGATTTTAAGCTTATTACCCAATTTTTTGTGATTAGTCAAAATTACGAAATTACCCCTAAATAGTGAAAAGAAATACTCAGTGTGTTCTATATATAAAGCTAGAGGGGGGGGGGGGGGGGGGGGGGGGGGGGGGGGGGTGAATAGATTTTATCTAATTATTACCCAATTTTCGCGTGCATGTCAATTTTACGAAAATACCCCTAGCAAGTCAACAATACATACAAGTGTAATAAGATGCGGAAATAATAAATGACACTTGATGTTTACGTGGAAAACCCAACCACTGGGAAAAACCACGGGCTGTATAGTGCGCCACACTCGGAACTCGAAATCACTAATTGAAATGAAGTTTACAACCTATGTAGACCTCGTCTAACACTCCGGTCTGTAACCCCTCACTTCTACCCAGCGGGCCTTTATTAGCAACCCTATTCCAATTTGCTTGAGGCCTAAGCACTCTTAGCCTCAAGACTTACTTCTCAATGAAGAGAAACAACCTATGTGAATATATATGAATATTCAAATAACAAACAAGGCTAGGTAACCTTAGATGCTTATCTAGGATGATGAGATAATCAATTTAAATCAATCCTAGATATCAATTGCTAAATGACATGTCAAATAGCTTAGCTAATCAAGATTAATTAAAAACCAAATTAGCTATCACAATCAACACTCAATCATTTTCATCACAAATAATCTCTAACTTGTATCTAGCATATAATCAAAAGCATACAAGTAATTAAAGAGATGTATTAATATGAAAAACACTAAAGTAATATGAAATTAGTGAAGAACATACCAAATAAGATGTGATGATTCAAAACCATGCATGGATCAATTCTATGAAGGCATAAAAGATCAAATATGAAATTTGATGCAAAAGAGATTTGATTTGAGTGTTTAAAGTTGAGTTCTTGATTTGATTTTTTTCTCAAAAATCTCTTTTGAATGTTTAGGGTTCTAAGGTCTCAAAGAACTTAATCAGAGAATGAGAAAATAAGATATTTATAGACATCAAGAATTGGGCATGTGAAAAGACAATTTTGCCCCTAAAACCGCCGAACAACACACCGTTCGACGGTTTCAATCGGCGGCCAGGCCGCCGATAATGACCGCCGAATTGAGCTCGTGAAGAACAGAGCATCAACGACGGTTTCATTCGACGGTTTCGTGACCGCCGATCCAACCGCCGAATTAGACCGAGAGATTAAAATCGATCAGGTATGAACGGCGGTCGTGACCGTCGATCTTGACCGCATAATTGCTTCAGACCAATCTGGACTGAAACGGCGGTTTCATTCGGCGGCCAGGCCGCCGATTACAACCGCCAATCACCAACAATGGTGAAAACCAAGGAGAAACCAAGGGCATTCTCCATGGGCGGTCTTCGCGCGAAACCAAGCACTCATTAGTGCAAGCACGGACGTTTCCGAACAATGTCGGGAAACGAATTATAAAGCACATATACACACAACAAGATATATCAACCAAAGTGCTAGTGTGTAAAGTGACATGTGAAGAGTATGCACACAAATGCAAGTATGCTAAGTGTGTGTGTGCTACTAATTCTCTTCAAAGAAAACCAAGCACAAGAGATTATACCTTTGGCGTGCTTGTATCTTGAGGTCATGGAAGGGCCTTTGATCTTCAACATCAAACACTTAGACTACCCTTACATTCAAAACCCCAACATGTGGTTTGACCACGAAATAAGCCAATCAACAAAACGGGAATCCTTACAATCTCCCCCTTTGGCTATTTCGTGACAAAACTACCACTCACATTGATTCCTCACAACAAAATAAACCTATGGGTCAATGAAGATTTTCTACAATACAAAGAGATTTATAAAAATAAAACTTGAAGTCTTCAATCTCTTGTAGAACAATCATTCCCTGAAACAAGGTTTCTAAACTTTCCAAAACAAGAAAAGGTGAGATGAATCAAGTGAGATTAAAACAAGCATTTGCATATTTAAAAAATTAAGCACAACATCATGTTGTTTTATGTATGCAATGCTCCCCCTCAAAGGGTTACTCCCCCTCAATATATATTCTCCCTAATGTGCACCAATTGCTACAACAATTTGCACTTCCCCTTACCACATTCTACTCCCCCTTTTTGTCATGATATAGGCAAAGGAGTAGTCCCCAACCGGGTCACTTAAGGCAAAGAGAGATAGTAGCATTCTAGTATATGAATAATCAATATAAGTCACTTTATGCAATCTCAATTAATCGGAGAGAAACGAGGAGATTTATTAGATAAAATGTGTGAAACAAAATGCTTTGCATACAAGACATATAGCATTCAAGTCCAAAATACCATGGTATTTGGCAAAGCAAATGACAAAGGTTTCTAATAGGAATTCAAACCAATTTCACCATTGTCATGAGAGAAGCAAGGATATAGAAATTTCATTGATTTCAAATTAAGAACAACTATATCCAACTTTATAAGCTAAACATGTCATGAGCAACTTTGCACCCTATTTGATTTTTCCGGGAATGAAACCCGTATGATAGTAGACATGTTCAACCAATAAAGAAAGAGAGACATTTGGATTGTAAAATCCTTGAATGGATACAAGATCCTTTTTCATTTGAGTCTCATAAGTTTTTTTTTTTTTTTTTCACACAAGTTTTTGCATTTAAGAACACAATTATCAATTCATGCTTTTTCATTTGAGCATGTACATGAATTTCATGCTTTTCATAAGACATTAGCATGTTATAAAAGAATCATCATGTCATGGAGATAATCATAGGTCATTCAAATCATACTTCCTACATACATCTCCTAGTCCAAAAATGCATGTTTGAACATAAATATGACATGGATTGTAAACAAGCAAGGTTCACACTTATTGAATTGAAAACATATATACATATGTGCAACCAAGCTTACTCAAGCAATCAACCAAGAAGCATAAGATTTTTCAAATTTTTTGCAAGTGACAAAAATGCAAAAATAGCTTTCTTTGCTTGAGTTCCCCATATGGGGTTAGTATCATCCTTCATTAATGAAGGGCATGAGGTCATATGGACCTACCAAGTCCATTGGACTTAGTTGAACCTATTTGAGACTTGTTAGTCTCGTAGCAAGCGGGTTCATTTTTCCTTATCCACATAGATATGACATTTTTCTTCTTAGTGGTCAAATGTTGCATGTCATTCACTAACCTAGGATTATTGACAAAGGATTTCCTAGGCTCATGCAAGTGGGCTTTTCTTAGCCTCTTTTTCTCTATCATGCTATTAATCCTACAATGCTTAATGTGCACTTAGGCCTAATATGCCCATAAACACCACAATAATGACAAGTTGGTACAAAGTAAGAATTCATACCATATCCGTGTGAAGTCATTTGAGATTTATCATGCATTTGATGTCTCCTTTGGTGTTGAGTCGGTTCATGTCTTCTATTTGGTTGAACCGGAATGGGTTGCCTCCTTGGATGAGGTAGCATGTTTTGCCTCTTTTCATAGTGAGTCATTTGTTGAGGAGAGTTGACTCGAGAGGCTCTAATCCGTTGAGCTTGGGGTTGTCTTGCTTTCACCACCTTCACTTGTGCATTTTTCGAACATTGTCCTAGTTCTAACTTCTTCCTAGGAGTTTGCACCGGTGACGCTTCTATCTTACCCAAACTCTTCACAAAGACGGTCTTCTTAGGAATAGAGCAATCCTTGCTCACTTCGAATCCAAGACCTCTTTTGTCACAAGGGTTTTTTCCTACACCAAGTATGTTGTCAAGCTTCTTGGTGCTTGTGGTCATTCTAGTCAATGACTCTTTGGCTTCAACAATCTCTCTCTTCAAACCCTCTTCATTCCTCTTAGACAAAGCTAGCTCATCTTTTAGCTTGTCTTCTTCCACCATGGATCTTACCACTTCATCATTCAAGTGATCAACTTGTATTGAAAGCCTAAGTAGTTCTTCCTTTAACCTTTGAATCTCTTTTTCATTCTTTAACTTAGAGCTTTCAAAACTTTCAAAGTTGTCCTTAAGATCCATTTTCTCCACTTGCTTCTTTAGGAGGTCATTGTATGTTGTAAGCTCTAGATTTTCTTCCTCTAAAATCCTTAGAAATCTATCTTTCTTCTTCATGGAGCTTTCAACATTGACTATAAAGTCATGCATATCCATATTCTCTACATTTCCATTTGTAGAGTTAGATAAGGAGTCATCTCCACTAGTGTCATCTTCTAGACTCTCCTCCTCTCATATGGATCCAATTTCCTCATCAAGACCTTCACCTTGATCTCTTGAGTCAATAAGTGTCATATCCCAATGTGAAGCAACAACTATCTCCTCTATAGCTACTTCTTCGACTTTCTCTTCTATGGGATCACTAGCAATGGAATTCTTACCAACAACTTCATTTTCTTCATTAGTGGCACCCAATGCCTTGAAGTTATTGATAAGCTCATCATCACTCGATGACTTATCTCCCTCTCCAGAGTCATCACTTTCACTCCAAGTGGCGGCCATCATTTTTTCTCTCTTGTTCTTCAAATTCCCACAATCTAGTGAGATATGACCTATGCCACCACACTCATAGCATTGGATCCCTTTCCTTTCGCTATTATCTTGCCTATGCTCAACCTTCTTGAAAGGAACCCTTTTCTTCAATTCTTGCCTTTTGGATGCATGACCCTTCTTCTCGAATTTTACAAACTTCTTGAATTTTCTCATTAAAAGTGCCATGTCTTCATCCGAGTCATCCTTGTCCTCCTTCTCAACCTTGGAAGCTCTCAAAGCAATCCCTTTTTGCTTCTTTGAAGGAGTGGAGCTAGGACCCTTCCTAGACTCGTAGGCGAGAAGTCTACCTATTACCTCGCTCGGCTTCATGTCCTTAAAATCACTGTTTTCTTCTAAAGCCGTCACCTTAGACTCAAACCTCTCGGGAAGCGATCTCATTATCTTTTGCTTGATCCTTCTGTCCGAGTAAGGGTCACCAAGTTGATGACTTTGGTTGACAATGTCCATCAACCTAATCTCAAAGTCATTGAAGCACTCATTCTCCTCCATCCTAAGTGTCTCGAATTGAGTTTGGAGGACTTGAAGTTTGGAGTCCTTCACTACTTCGGTTCCCTCGTGTGCAACCTCTAAGATGTCCTATGCCTCATTGGCTATCTTAGTGTTCTGAATCAGTTTGTACTGATTTTCATCCACTGCACATATAAGGGCGTGCCATGCCTTTTGATTCCACTTGGACAACTCAAACTCGGGTTGTGTCCACTGTGCCTTAGGCTTGAGCACTTCTTCTCCTCCACCCGTAGGAGTCATCATAGGAGGCGAATATCCATCTTCAATGGCCATCCATGCCCTATCATGGATTTGACATACATATGCCTCCATCTTCCCTTTCCATTAGGAGTAATTTATGCCGGTGAGGAGGGGTGGCCTTACGCTCGAAGCACCCTCATTTGAACCACCGATTCCACTCATAGTGTATAATGAATGGATGAAATGAATGCAAAATGTATGAAAGATCAAAGAATCACACAAATGCAAAACACACCAAAAATGAGCTAAGATCACCTATGTATGTCTAGGAACCCGCTCTAATACCAATTGAAAAGAAATACTCGGTGTGTTCGATATATAAAGCTAGAGGGGGGGGGGGGGGGGGGGGGGGGGGGGGTGAATAGATTTTATCTAATTATTACCCAATTTTCGCCTGCATGTCAATTTTACGAAAATACCCCTAGCAAGTCAACAATACATACAAGTGTAATAAGATGCGGAAATAATAAATGACACTTGATGTTTACGTGGAAAACCCAACCACTGGGAAAAACCACGGGCTGTATAGTGCGCCACACTCGGAACTCGAAATCACTAATTGAAATGAAGTTTACAAACTATGTAGACCTCGTCTAACACTCCGGTCTGTAACCTCTCACTTCTACCCAGCGGGCCTTTATTAGCAACCATGTTCCAATTTGCTTGAGGCCTAAGCACTCTTAGCCTCAAGACTTACTTCTCAATGAAGAGAAACAACCTATGTGAATATATATGAATATTCAAATAACAAACAAGGCTAGGTAACCTTAGATGCTTATCTAGGATGATGAGATAATCAATTTAAATCAATCCTAGATATCAATTGCTAAATGACATGTCAAATAGCTTAGCTAATCAAGATTAATTAAAAACCAAATTAGCTATCACAATCAACACTCAATCATTTTCATCACAAATAATCTCTAACTTGTATCTAGCATATAATCAAAAGCATACAAGTAATTAAAGAGATGTATTAATGTGAAAAACACTAAAGTAATATGAAATTAGTGAAGAACATACCAAATAAGATGTGATGATTCAAAACCATGCATGGATCAATTCTATGAAGGCATAGAAGATCAAATATGAAATTTGATGCAAAAGGGATTTGATTTGAGTGTTTAAAGTTGAGTTCTTGATTTGATTTTTTTCTCAAAAATCTCTCTTGAATGTTTAGGGTTCTAAGGTCTCAAAGAACTTAATCAGAGAATGAGAAAATAAGATATTTATAGACATCAAGAATTGGGCATGTGAAAAGACAATTTTGCCCCTGAAACCGCAGAACAACACACCGTTCGGCGGTTTCAATCGGCGGCCAGGCCACCGATAATGACTGCCGAATTGAGCTCGTGAAGAACAGAGCATCAACGGCGGTTTCATTCGGCGGTTTTGTGACCGCCGATCCAACCGCCGAATTAGACCGAGAGATTAAAATCAATCAGGTATGAACGGCGGTTTCGAACGGCGGTCGTGACCGCCGATCTTGACCGCAAAATTGCTTCAGACCAATCTGGACTGAAACGGCGGTTTCATTCGGCGGCCAGGCCGCCGATCATAACCACCGATCACCAACAATGGTGAAAACCAAGGAGAAGCCAAGGGCATTCTCCATAAGCGGTCTTCGCGTGAAACCAAGCACTTATTAGTGCAAGCGCGGACGTTTCCGAAGAATGTCAGGAAACAAATTATAAAGCACATATACACACAACAAGATATATCAACCAAAGTGCTAGTGTGTAAAGTGACATGTGAAGAGTATGCACACAAATGCAAGTATGCTAAGTGTGTGTGTGCTACTAATTCTCTTCAAAGAAAACCAAGAACAAGAGATTATACCTTTGGCGTGCTTGTATCTTGAGGTCATGGAAGGGCCTTTGATCTTCAACATTAAACACTTAGACTACCCTTACATTCAAAACCCCAACATGTGGTTTGACCACGAAATAAGCCAATCAACAAAACGGGAATCCTTACAAATAGATAAAGCAATAAATCAAGTATAAAATGCGGAAATTAAATAACACTTGATTTTTACGTGGAAACCCTCACGGGAAAAACCACGGGCTAGTAAGTAAGCCACACTCGAACCTCGAATCCACTAAATGTGTAAACGATTACAACCTAATCCCGAAAGTAATCACACACCTACCTAATCCCGGTATAAGTGAACCTAGTCCGATTGCTTGCGAATTAAGCAACCTAATCCTGGTCACAACACAAGACTTAATTCTCTAAAAAGAGATTAACACCCTAAGTGAATATATGAATATTCAAATGCAACATAGAGCAAGGGAAACCCTATATGCTTATCTAAGATGATGAATATGCAATTAAAAACAATCCTAGATATTAAAGCTAAATGACATATCAATTAGCTTAGATAATCATAGATTAGAGAAACCTAGATATCTATCATAAAAACAACACTCAATCAAATCAACACAACAATCTCTATCTTGAATATTAGAATATAATCTAAGAACAATCAAGTAATAAAAGAGATGCCATAATAAATTAAACACTAATTATGTATGATAATAGTGAAAAACTTACCAAAGCAAGTGTGATGATGAAAGACCCATGCAAGCAAGCATCCTAGATATGCTAGAGAATGCTAGATGAACTTTGATGCAAATGGATTTTGGTTTGAGTGTTTGATGAGCAAACTTGATTGATTTCTCTCTTAAAAATCTCTACTTTTAAAGTAGGTTTCTTGATGATTAAAGAGTCACATTCAGAACAAGAGAAAGTGATGTATTTATAGGCATGAAAAACAGAGCATGTGAAAAGACAAGTTTGCCCCTGAAACGCACCGATCGGCGGTTTCAATCGGCGGCCAGGCCGCCGATCATAACCTTCGAATTGGCCCGAGAGGAACAGGGGACCAACGGCGGTTTCATTCGGCGGTTTCGTGACCGCCGAATCAAACCTGAGATTAAAAAATCAATCAGGTATGAAACGGCGGTTTCATTCGGCGGTTTCATGACCGCCGATTCAATTGCCAAATTAGGTCGAGAGATAAAATCAATCAGGTCTTGAACGGCGGTTGTGACCGCCGATCTAACTGCCGAATCAAACCTGAGATTAAAAAATCAATCAGGTATGAAACGGCGGTTTCATTCGGCGGTTTCATGACCGCCGATTCAACCGCCGAATTAGGTCGAGAGACAAAATCAATCAGGTCTTGAACGGCGGTTGTGACCGCCGATCATAACCGCAGCATAGCTCCATACACTACTGGAAGCAAATGGCGGTTTCATTCGGCGGCCAGGCCGCCGATCATAACCGCCGATCACCAACAAAAGTGAAAACCAAAGAGAAGCCAAGGGCATTCTCCGTAGGCGGTCCTCGCGTTAAACCAAGCACATTCTAGTGTATGCGCAGACGTTTCCGAAAACTATCGGGAAACGAATTACAAGACAACAAGACACAATTACACACAACAAAATATAACAAATAAGTGCAAGTGTGAAATGTGACAAGTGAAGAGAATGCACACATATGCAATGCATGTTAAGTGTATGTGTGCAACTAATCTCTTTAAAGAAAAGTAAGCACAAAGAAATTTACCTTCGGTGCTTATCAAGACGAGGTCTTCAAAGGGCTTGAGCAATAACACGATACCTAGGCTACCCTTACAAAGAACCCCCAACATGTGGTTTGTTCACGAAATGAGCCAATCAACAAATGGGAACCTTACAATCTCCCCCTTTGGCTATTTCGTGACAAAACCACCACTCATATTGATTCCTCACAAATAAATAGAAACTACAGGACAACTATGATTTTCTACAACACAAAGAGATAAGAAAATAAAACTTCAAGTCTTCAATCTCTTGTAGAATAATCAGGCCCTGAAAATAAGATTTCTATATTTTCCAATACAAGTGAAATGTGAGATTAATCAAGTGAGAACAAAAACAAGCATTTGCATTTTAAAAGTTTAGGCACAACATTATGAAATGTATGCGTATGCAATGCTCCCCCTCAACGGGTTACTCCCCCTCAATGAATGTTCTCCCCAATATGCACAATTGCTTCTATATTTTGCAACTCCCCTTACCATATACTACTCCCCCTTTTTGTCATGATATAGGCAAATGAGTAGTCCCCAACCGGGTCACTCATAGCAACGAGAGATAGTAGCATGCAAGATTCGCATAATTAATATAAGTCACATTATGCACGTCAATTAATTGGAGAGAAACAATGAGATTTATTTGAAAAAAAAATGTGTGAATCAAACATGCTTTGCATACAAGACATGTAGCATTCAAGTCCAAAATACAATGGTATTTGGCAAAGCAAATGACAAAGGTTTCTAATAAGAATTCAAACCAATTTCACCAAAGTCATGAGTAAAGCAAGGATATAGAATATATTGATTTCAATTTAAGAACAACTATATCCAACTTTATAAGCGAAACATGGCATGAGCGACTTTGCACCCTATTTGATATTTCCGGATAAGATATCCGTATGATAATAGCCATGTTCAACCAATAAAGAAGGAGAGACATTTGGAATGTAAATTCCTTTGAACGGATACAAGATCCTTTATTCATTTTGAGTCTCATAAGCTTTCACACAAGGTTTTGCATTTTAAGAATATGCAATCATCAATTCATGCTTTTCATGTGAGCATGTTATATGAATTTCATGCTTTTTCATTTGACATTAGCATGTTATTTAAGAATCATCATGTCATGGAGATAATCATAGGTCATTCAAATCATACTTCCTATATACATCTCCTAGTCCAAAAATGCATGTTTGAACATAAATATGACATGGATTGTAAACAAGCAAGGTTCACACTTATAGTATTGAAAACATATATACATATGTGCAACCAAGCTTACTCAAACAATTAAGAGAAGAGGAATAAGATATTTCAATTTTTTTGCAAGTGACAAGAATGCAAAATAGCTCTCTTTGCTTGAGTTCCCCATATGGGGTCAATAGCAAAATACATCACTCCACAAGACATATCCCAATAGATCTACTTAGTGTTTTAAATCGAGCAGAATCTAAGGGTTTAGTAAATAGGTCCGCAAGTTGATCATTAGTACCTACATGTTCAAGTACTATGCATTTATTTTCAACAAGCTCTCTAATGAAATGATGGCGGATGTCAATATGCTTAGTTCTAGAATGTTGCACCGGATTCTTGGAAATATTAATGGCACTCATGTTATCACAAAAGAGAGTGAGAGTACCTTGGTTGAATCCGTAGTCTACTAGCATTTGCTTCATCCATAGGAGTTGTGTGCATCCACTCCCCGCGGCTATGTACTCGTCCTCGGCAGTGGACAAGGAAATCGAGTTTTGCTTCTTGCAAAACCAAGACACCAAGTTGTTGCCTAGGAAGAAGCAACCACCCGATGTGCTTTTCCTATCATCACAATTTCTTGCCCAATCCGCATCACTAAAGCCTACAAGACTAGCATTAGTGTCAAAAGAGTACCAAATCCCATAGTTGGAAGTCCCATTCACATAGCGAATGATTCTCTTTACGGAAGAGAGATGGGACTCTTTGGGATCCGCTTGGTACGTAGCACACACACCCACACTAAAAGATATATCGAGCCTACTTGCGGTCAAATAAAGCAAGCTACCTATCATGCCCCGATATAGAGTTTGTTCCACACTTTTACCACTAGCATCCTTGCTTAGCTTTAAAGTGGTACTCATGGGTGTATCACAATGTTTGGCATTCTCTAAACCAAACTTCTTCACTAGGTTTTTGGCATATTTGGCTTGGGTTATGAAAATCCCATCATCTAATTGCCTAATTTGCAAACCTAGGAAGTAACTAAGCTCACCAACAAGACTCATCTCAAATTCATGAGACATGACATCAACAAATTGTTGGACCTTGGTGTTGTTGGTGGAGCCAAACACTATATCATCAACATATATTTGAGTTATGAAAAGCTCATCATTGTCTTTCTTGATTGAAAGTTCTCAAAGTGTGTTTTTCAATATAAAGCTAGAGGGGGGGTGAATAGATTTTATCTAATTATTACCCAATTTTCGCATGCAAGTCAATTTTACGAAAATACCCCTAGCAAGTCAATAATACATACAAGTGTAAAAGATGCGGAAATAATAAATGACACTTGATGTATACGTGGAAAACCCAACCACTGGGAAAAATCACGGGCTGTATAGTGCGCCACACTCGGAACTCAAAATCACTAATTGAAATGAAGTTTACAACCTATGTAGACCTCGTCTAACACTACGGTCTGTAACCCCTCACTTCTGATGTATACGTGGAAAACCCAACCACTGGGAAAAATCACGGGCTGTATAGTGCGCCACACTCGGAACTCAAAATCACTAATTGAAATGAAGTTTACAACCTATGTAGACCTCGTCTAACACTACGGTCTGTAACCCCTCACTTCTACCCAGCGGACCTTCATTAGCAACCCTATTCCAATTTGCTTGATCCTCGAAGTCACTACTTGTAATGATGTTTACAGCCAATCCCGGTCTGTAACCCACCACTACTACCCAGCGGGCCTGTAATAGCAACCCTAGACCAAGACTTGAATCTCTCAAAAGAGATGCACAACCCTATGTGAATATGTATGAATATTCAATTAATGCAATAAGAGCTGGGGTACTCTAAATGCTTATCTAGGATGATGATATATTCAATTTAAATCAACCCTAGATATCAATAGCTAAATGACATGTCAAATAGCTTAGCTAATCAAGATTAAGCAAAAACCTAATTAGCTATCACAAAAACAACACTCAATTAATTCATCACAATTAATTCTCTATTCTTGTATTTATCATATGATCAACAACATACAAGTAAATAAAAAGAGAATATGCTAGATAGTAAAAAATACTAAAATAAGATGAAACTAATCAAAATCTTACCAAGCATATTGTGATGATGCCAATCCAATCATAGATGCTTTCTATGTAGACATAGAGGATGCAATATGAAATTTGATGCAAAAAGGATTTGATTTGAGTGTTTAAAGGTGGGTTCTTGATTTGATTTTTTCTAAAAAATCTCTCTTGAAAGTTTAGGGTTCTAATTGCTCAAGAAACTTGATCAGAGATTGAGAAAATAAGATATTTATAGACATCAAGAATTGGGCATGTGAAAAGACACTTTTGCCCCTGAAACTCACCGTTTGGCGGTTTCAATCGGCGGCCAGGCCGCCGATGACGGCCGCCGATGACAACCGCCGAATTGAGCTCTTGAAGAGCAGAGCATTAACGGCGGTTTCATTCGGCGGTTTCGTGACCGCCCATCCAACCGCCGAATCAAACCCGAGGGATTAAAATCGATCAAGTATGAACGGCGGTCGTGACCGCCGATCTTGACCGCATAATTGCTTCAGACCAATCTGGACTGAAACGGCGGTTTCATTCGGCGGCCAGGCCACCGATCATAACCGCCGATCACCAACAATGGTGAAAACCAAGGAGAAGCCAAGGGCATTCTCCATAGGCGGTCTTCGCGCGAAACCAAGCACTCATTAGTGCAAGCGCGGACGTTTCCGAACAATGTCGGGAAACGAATTATAAGGTACATATACACACAACAAGATATATCAACCAAAGTGCTAGTGTGTAGAGTGACATGTGAAGAGATGCACATAAAAATAAGCAAGTATGCAATCATAGCAAGAATGCTAAGTGTGTGTGTGCTACTAAATCTCTTCAAAGAAAAACAAGCACAAGAGATTATACCTTTGGCGTGTTTGTATCTTGAGGTCATGGAAGGGCCTTTGATCTTCAACACTAAACACTTAGACTACCCTTACATTCAAAACCCCAACATGTGGTTTGACCACGAAATAAGCCAATCAACAAAACGGGAATCCTTACATTGATGAATCGTGTCTTGTCAACACTACCTCTTGTGTAGTTATTGTCAACAAGAAATTGAGTGAGGCGCTCATACCAAGCCCTCGGTGCTTGTTTCAACCCATATAGAGCCTTCTTGAGGCGATAGACATGGTTGGGGTGGTGTGCATCCACAAACCCCTTGGGTTGTTCAACAAACACTTCCTCTTGCAATAAGCCATTGAGGAAGGCACTCTTGACATCCATTTGGTGCAATTTGAACTTGTGCACACAAGAAATGGACAAGAGAAGCCTAATGGACTCTAACCGGGCAACGGGAGCAAATGTCTCCTCAAAGTCGATACCCTCAATTTGAGAGTACCCTTGTGCTACAAGTCTAGTCTTGTTCCGCACTATGTTGCCATCCTCATCGGATTTGTTCCTATAAATCCACTTGGTGCCTATCACATTAGTGCTTTTAGGCCTAGGAACTAGAGTCCAAACCTCATTCCTTTCGAATTGGTTTGGCTCTTCTTGCATGGCAAGAACCCAAAATTCATCATTTAAGGCTTCATCAACCTTTTTGGGTTCAATTTGAGAGGTGTAGCATGTAAAGCTAATGAGATTAGCTATTTGACACCTTGTCCTAACACCCTCATTCACATCTCCAATAACATCCTCTTTGTTATGGAGTCTTCTAACTCATGGAGCGGGTTCATTAGAGTCCAAGAGAGGGACTCTAGTAATAGGTTGTGTGACTTCATTATTGTCATTGGACGTCCCAACATTGGGAGTCACCACAACCCTCTCCAAAGGAGAGTCATCCTCTAAAACTTCCTCCTCCTCATGGTCATTAGACTTGAGCCTTGTATCATTAATAACAACATTCGATGATTCCATGACGGTTCGAGTCTTCAAGTTGAAAACTCTATAGGCTCTACTATTCAAGGCATAGCCAATAAAGATACCCTCATCACTCTTAGCATCAAACTTGCCAAGTTGGTCACGGTCATTTAAAATGTAGCATTTGCTTCCAAATGTTAGCTACTTCCACACATTTGGCTTCCTACCCTTCCATAACTCATAGGAGGTGTTTTTAGATCCGGGCCTTAGGAAAACACGATTCCCTATATAGCAAACCGTATTGACGGCTTCGGCCCATAGGTTCCTAGGGACATTGTTGCTAAGCAACATCACTCGGGCCATCTCTTGAAGGACCCTATTCCTCCTCTCAACAACTCCATTTTGTTGAGGTGTCCTAGGAGCCGAGAACTCATGGGAGATGCCTAAGCTATTGCAATAGCTTTCAAAAGAGGCATTCTCAAATTCCATCCCATGGTCACTTCTAATCCATTTAATGCTTTTAATGTTAGAATTCATTTCATTTTGTATTTTAGTACAAAGCATTTTAAACTTATCAAAAGTTTCAGATTTTTCTCTAAGAAAATATTTCCATGTAAATCTAGAGAAATAATCAACACAAACAAAAATGTATCTCTTTCCACCTAAACTCTCGGTTTGCATAGGACCAATGAGATCCATGTGGAGAAGCTTTAGGGGCTCCTTGGTGGAGAGATACTTGCCCTTTTTGTGCATGCTTTTAGTTTGTTTTCCTTGTTGGTAAGGTCCACAAATACCATTGGCTTTCTTCCCAAGCTTAGGGAGGCC
Source organism: Acer yangbiense (assembly GCA_008009225.1). Lineage (NCBI taxonomy): Eukaryota > Viridiplantae > Streptophyta > Magnoliopsida > Sapindales > Sapindaceae > Acer > Acer yangbiense. The sequence continues at coordinate 23,153,511 of CM017773.1, read as the reverse complement.
ATGCACACACTCGAACTTTCCAAGGGTTCTTAAATCCCTAAAGTTCATGTGGCCAAGTCTTTCATGCCACAACTCTATTTGCTTATCCATGGACACATTGTTTGAGACTATTCTAGCTTCAAGACAATAGCAATTGTCGCTAGATCTCATACCTTTCAATAAGGTTTGTCCATCAGGCTTTAGGATCGAGCAATCATCTTTACAAAACAAGACGGAATATCCTTCATCACTTAGATGTGAAATGCTTATTAAATTGGCTTTCAAGCCATCAACAAATAAAGCATCGGATAAGGAGGGTAATCCGGGAACGGAAATGGTTCCTTTCCCTTCAACTTTCTTTTTGGATCCATCACCAAAAGTGACATATCCTCCTTCCTCCATAACAAGAGTCTCGAAGAAACTCTTGTTTCCCGTCATGTGCCTAGAGCACCCACTATATAAATACCAAAAATTAGAATAATTTGCCTTCAAGGCTATTTGAGCAACATGGCAAACATTTTCATTCTTTCTAATCCACCTAGAAACAATATTTGCTTTCTTAGTGGTCTTTGGTAATCGGGCTCTAGATGTCCTAGGATCATGCATAACAATTTTATCATTCCTAGGAACATGCATCTTGGCTCTATTCTTTCTCTTTTCAATCATGCTTCTAGTTTTGCACATTTTAATATATCGAAAGCAATGTGGTCTAATATGACCATCAAATCCACAAAAATGACATATATGAGTAAAATAAGGAATCATACCTTGTCCTTGTCCTTGTCTTTGTGGATGAATGGGTTCAATCCATCTTCGTTGTTGAACCGGTCTAGATTGCTTCCTAGCTTGAGGTTGCATGATTGGCCTTTTTCCTTTGTGAGCCAATTGTGGAGGAATGTTGGCTTGAGAGACCCTAGGGGGTTGAGCTTGAGGTTGCCTTTTTGGCCCCATCTTCACTTGTGCATTTGAACATTGTCCTATTTCTAACTTCTTCCTAGGAATTTGCACAAATGAAGTTTCTTCGTTCCTCAAACTCTTGACAAACACGGTCTTGTTAGAGGTTGAGATCTTCTTGCCATCTTCTTGCCATCTTCATACCCAAGACCCCTCTTGTCACATGGACTCTTTCCAACACCAAGCATATGGTCAAGTTTCTTGGTGCTAGAATCCATCCTAGTCATCGACTCTTTTACTTCTTCAAGCTCCCTCTTTAGACTTTCTTCATTCCTCCTAGATAAGACTAACTCCTCTTTTAGCTTATCTTCCATCTTCTTGAATTTTTCCACTTGTTCACTTAAGTGGTCATTATGAGATGAAAGCTCAAGATTTTCTTCTCTCAACATCTTGATCTTTCTTGTGCTCTTGATTGCTAAATCATTAAACTCGGCATGGTATTTAGCAAGCACCTTTTTCTCCACAAAACTATTTATGGAGTTAGAAGAGGAATCACTTTCTTCTCTACTTGAGTCATTTTCCTCTTGACTCAATTCCTCTCTCTCACTAGCACTTTTGCTTTTATGGGAGGAGGCAAAAGCTAGGAGGTTAGCAATGAGCTCTTCATCAGTTGAAGACTTATCTCCCTTAATGGAGTCATCACTACTTCCACTCCAAGTAGGGGCCATCACTTTTCCCTTCTTCTTCTCAATGCGATTTGCACATTCGGGGGCAAAGTGACCTATGCCACCACACTCGAAACATCAGACCCCTTTCCTTTCCGTCCTTTCTTGCCTAGGTTCAAACTTCTTGAAAGAGCCATTTTTTTTCAAATCTTGACCTTTTGATCCAAAGCCCTTTCTTCTAAACTTCATAACCTTGTTGAACCTTTTTACAAACAAGGCAAGGTCTTCATCCGAGTCAATCTTTTTTGCCTCCTTTTCATCCTTGGAGGTTTTCAAAGCAATTCCTTTTTGCTTTTTAGGAGGTGTGGAGATAGGACCCTTCCGAGAGTCATAAGCTAGAAGTCTCCCAATCACCTCACTCGGCTTCATATCCTTGTATCCACTATTTTCTTCTAAAGCCGTTACTTTTGATTCAAACATATCCGGAAGAGACCTCATAATCTTTTGCTTGATTCTCCAATCCGAATATGGATCACCAAGTTGATGACTTTGGTTGACTATGTCCATCAACTTGATCTCGAAGTCGTTGAAGCACTCATTCTCCTCCATCTTAAGCATCTCGAATTGAGTTTGGAGGACTTGAAGCTTAGAGTCCTTCACCACTTCGGTTCCCTCATGTGCAATCTTTAGGATGTCCCAAGCCTCCTTAGCTATCCTAGTATTTTGAATCAATTTGTATTGATTTTCGTCCATAGCACATAAGATGGCATGCATCGCCTTCCTATTCCACTTTGAAGCCTCAAACTCTTGCGCGTTCCATTGCGCCTTTGGCTTCAATACTTCTTCTCCTCCACCATCGGGAGTCATCTTGGGTAGATCATATCCGTCTTCCACCACCATCCATGCACGGTCATGAATTTGGCATATGTAGGATTCCATCTTCCCTTTCCATTGGGAATAGTTCAATCCGGTAAGAAGTGAAGGCCTTGTGCTTGAAGCACCTTCGTTGCCACCACCATTTCCACCGTTTCCACTCATAGTGTTTATGAATGAATGAAATGAATGCAAATGTATGAATGATCAAAAATCACACAAAATGCAAAACACGCCAAAATAAGCAAGGATCACCTATGTATGTCTAGGAACCTGCTCTGATACCAATTGAAACAAATTATAGCACGGTGTGTATAAAACTATCTAGAGGGGGGTGAATAGATTTTAAGCTTATTACCCAATTTTTCGTGACTAGTCAAAATTACGAAATTACCCCTAAATAGATAAAGCAATAAATCAAGTATAAAATGCGGAAATTAAATAACACTTGATTTTTACGTGGAAAGCCTCACGGGAAAAACCACGGGCTAGTAAGTAAGCCACACTCGAACCTTGAATCCACTAAATGTGTAAACGATTACAACCTAATCCCGGAAGTAATCACACACCTACCTAATCCCGGTATAAGTGAACCTAGTCCGATTGCTTGCGAATTAAGCAACCTAATCCCGGTCACAACACAAGACTTAATTCTCTAAAAAGATATTAACACCCTAAGTGAATATATGAATATTCAAATGCAACATAGAGCAAGGGAAACCCTATATGCTTATCTAAGATGATGAATATGCAATTAAAAACAATCCTAGATATTAAAGCTAAATGACATGTCAATTAGCTTAGATAATCATAGATTAGAGAAACCTAGATATCTATCATAAAAACAACACTCAATCAAATCAACACAACAATCTCTATCTTGAATATTAGAATATAATCTAAGAACAATCAAGTAATAAAAGAGATGCCATAATAAATTAAACACTAATTATGTATGATAATAGTGAAAAACTTACCAAAGCAAGTGTGATGATGAAAGACCCATGCAAGCAAGCATCCTAGATATGCTAGAGAATGCTAGATGAACTTTGATACAAATGGATTTTGGTTTGAGTGTTTGATGAGCAAACTTGATTGCTTTCTCTCTTAAAAATCTCTCCTTTTAAAGTAGGTTTCTTGATGATTAAAGAGTCACATTCAGAACAAGAGAAAGTGATGTATTTATAGGCATGAAAAACAGAGCATGTGAAAAGACAAGTTTGCCCCTGAAACGCACCGATCGGCGGTTTCAATCGGCGGCCAAGCCGCCAATCATAACCGCCGAATTGGCCCGAGAGGAACAGGGGACCAACGGCGGTTTCATTCGGCGGTTTCGTGACCGCCGATCTAACCACCGAATCAAACCTGAGATTAAAAAATCAATCAGGTATGAAACGGCGGTTTCATTCGGCGGTTTCATGACCGCCGATTCAACCGCCGAATTAGGCTGAGAGATAAAATCAATCAGGTCTTGAACGGCGGTTTCGAACGGCGGTTGTAACCGCCGATCATAACCGCAGAATAGCTCCATACACTACTGGAAGCAAATGGCGGTTTCATTCGACGGCCAAGCCGCCGATCATAACCGCCGATCACCAACAAAGGTGAAAACCAAGGAGAAGCCAAGGGCATTCTCCGTAGGCGGTCCTCGTGCTAAACCAAGCACATTCTAGTGCATGGGCGGACGTTTCTGAAAACTATCGGGAAACGAATTACAAGACAACAAGACACAATTACACACAACAAAATATAACAAATAAGTGCAAGTGTGAAATGTGACAAGTGAAGAGAATGCACACATATGCAATGTATGTTAAGTGTGTGTGTGCAACTAATCTCTTTAAAGAAAAGTAAGCACAAAGAAATTTACCTTCGGTGCTTATCAAGACGAGGTCTTCAAAGGGCTTGAGCAATAACACGATACCTAGGCTACCATTACAAAGAACCCTCAACATGTGGTTTGTCCACGAAATGAGCCAATCAACAAATGGGAACCTTACAGTTTATATCTTTAAATTCCTAGTTAAGCATTTTGTGTGTGGTCTTACACATTGTTGCATTTAGAATATTGTCACATATTCACTTAGACATTAATTCTCTTCAATGAGTCAAAGTCATGTGGCTACATGTGGTAGTTGCACAAGCAAGTGAAGTCTTACAACCAAGGGTTGGTTAGCAAGCATTTGTCAAGGCTCACTACTAAAGGCTTGTGGGTAGGATAGATTGCATGTATTACGAACCTTAAAGTATGGCTAGGTTGTCAACTTAGGTTGTAAACAATTATTCAAGTAGTGGAGTTCGGTGACTAAGTGGCTAGCGAGGCTAGTCCTGTGGGTTTTTCCTTGTTAAAGGTTTCCCACGCAAAAATCAAGTGTCCATTTAATTCTGCTCTCTACATTTGATTTTTGTTGTTTGTTTGTTTGGGTTAATTGTGATAAATATTGACTAATTGAAAAAGTTGGTAAGTAATCGATTAACAACCCATTCACCCCTCCCTTAGGTTGTATTAGACACACTTTGTTTATTTTCAATTGGTATCAGATCGGGTTCCAAGACATACAGAGGTTATCCTTGCTATTTTTGTGTGTCTTGCATTTGTGTGTATTTTTTTATCATTATATTCATTTGCATTCATTTCCCCAAACACTATGAGTGGAACTAGGATACGTCATGAGGGAGCCTCGAGTATAAGACCACATTTACTCACCGGTGACAATTACTCTTCATGGAAGGGAAAGATGGAGTCTTTCTTCTCAGCAATAGATGACAGAGTTTGGATATTGATTGAGGATAGATACACACCACCCACCATGATTGCAGAAGATGGAAGCACAGTGCCTATGTCGAAAGCTCAATAGAGTCCTTGTAAGGTTCCCATTTGTTGATTGGCATATTTCGTAGACAAACCACATGTTGGGGTTCTTTGTAAGGGTAGCTTAGGTGTTGTTGTTATTGCTCAAGCCCTTTGAAGACTTCATTTTGATAAGCACCAAAGGTAAATTTCTATGTGCTTACATGTCTTGAAGAGATAGTTGCACACACTCACAACTCATGCATATGTTTAATCCTTGTATGTTGTGTGTCTTATTTTTGTGCATTAATGTTCATTAACTTCTCTTCTTGCTTGTTATTTTGATTGCATCTTGCATATCCAATTGACTTGTCATGCTTAGACTTAGGATTGCATTTTTGCAATGGGCGCTCTCAAAAGCGCTCTACATAAGCGCTGTACGAACAGCGCCCATCGAGCGCTGTTCAGACCTGATCGATTTAATTCGGTCGCTGTAGGGTCGCTGTACAGGCACTGTACAAAGCGCTGTACGTACAGCGCCACTCTGTTTTCTCGAGAGAATAGAGTTGGGGCGCTGTACAGGCGCTGTACAGAAGCGCTCTACGTACAGCGCCCAAGGCAATTTCAGGCCAACTTATTCAAAATGACCACACTTTGATTTGGCCCCCTATATATATGCCACTTTGACTTTAGGTCAATTAAGAGAGTTCATATTCAGATTTCATACTTACGATATTTTTCAAAGAGAAGAAAAATTCCAAGAACTCATTTTTAATTACTCAAACACCTTTTCATGATCATCAATCATCATCTAGCATCATCTTTGATCATCTAGATGTCTTTTTGCATGGATTCTTCATCATACTTTGCTTGGTAAGCTTTTCACTAATATCTTACATATTTTGTGTTTTTCTTAACAAACAATCTCAATTTATTACTTGTATGATCTTTATATATATTTTGGATACAAGATTGAGATTAGTGTGTTGTATGTTTGAGAAGTTGTATTGTGATAGCTAATTAGGTTTTGTGCTTAATCTTGATTAGCTAAACTATTTGACATGTCATTTAGTTTTAATATCTAGGATTGTTCTAATTGCATATTCATCATCTTAGATAAGCATATAGGGTTTCCCTTGCTCTATGTTGCATTTGGATATTCATATATTCACTTAGGGTGTTATTCTCTTCATTGAGAAAGTAAGTCTTATGTGTAGCTTCCGGGATTAGGTTGCTTAGATCGCAAGCAAATTGGACTAGGTTCACTTATACCGGGATTAGGTAGGTGTGTGATTACTTCCGGGATTAGGTTGTAATCGTTTTACACATTTAGTGGATTCGAGGTTCGAGTGTGGCTTACTTACTAGCCCGTGGTTTTTCCCGTGAGGGTTTCCACGTAAAAATCAAGTGTTATTTAATTTCCGCATTTTATACTTGATTTATTGCTTTATCGCTTTATCTATTTATGGGTAATTTCGTAATATTGACTAAACACAAAAAATTGGGTAATAAGTTTAAAATCTATTCACCCCCCCCCCCCCCCCCCCCCCCCTAGATAGTTTTATACACATCGTGCTATAATTTGTTTCATTCCTTAAGAGTTTGAAGCCTCCAAATGGAACAACAAGGCAATGCATGACATTTTCTATGCCATGGATGACAATCAATACTTACTAAGAATGCCCATGAAGCATGGAAGATTCTTGAGACGGCACATAAGGGGATGGAAGCAGTCAAGGACTCGAAGCTTCAAATGCTATAAACAAAGTTCGAGACCATTAAGATAAAAAAAGGCGAATGCTTTAATGATTTCCAAATCAAGTTAAGGACATAGTCAATCAAAGCCATCAACTTGGAGATCCTTATACAGATATGAGGATCAAGCAAAAGATCATGAGATCTCTTCCTAAAAGGTTTGAATCGAAGGTGACCAATATAGAAGAGAATAGTGAGTACAAGAAAATGAAGCCAACTGAAGTTATTGGGATGTTGTTAGCCTATGAGGCTATGAAGCTCACTTTTCAACCCAAGAAGAAAAAAAATGATTGCCTTGAAGACTAATAAGGATGAGAAGAGATTTAGTGACTCTGATGAGGAGATGGCTCTCATCGTGAGGAGATTCAAGAAATTTTTGAAGCTTGAGAAGAAAAGTGTTAACTCAAGTGGAAAAGACTTCAAGAAGAAGACCGGGTTAAAGCAAGATGATGATAGCCAAGACAAGTCTTCAAGAAAGGGTGTTTAGTGCTACAAGCGTGGGGGGATTGGGTACATCTCAACAGATTGCGGTAACTTGAAGAATAAGAAGAAAGGAAAGGCAATGGCCGCTACTTGGAGTGACAGTGTTGACACTGAAGATAATGATGACTCTTTAAGTGATGAAGAGGATGTGGCCAACCTTGGAGCATTTGCCACTTCTCACAAGTGGGACAACAAAGTGGAAGTTGTTGAAGAAAGTTCCTCAAGCTTGAGTGATTGTAAGAAGAACTACTTTACCTTTCCGGTCTCCTACCATAAAGAAACTCAAGCTGTCACTAAGTGTTTGTCACTTGAAGGATTCAAGAAGAGTGACTTGAAAAGCGGAGACCAAAAAGGAGTAAGATTGAGAGGAGCTAGCCTTGAAGATATAAGCCACGATAGCACAAGTGGAAGAAGTTTCGATCAAGAGATTACATGCTCCGAAAACTCTAATGGTAGTATAATAAACTATCAAGAGTTTATTGATTATCTCCAAAAATGCTTATGAAATTTCCCTTAAGCAATAGTGTAGAGTACCTATAGGGGGGGTGAATAGGTATAGACCCAATTTATTCCAGAATTCAAAAATATGTGGAATACAAGAATTATAAGCACACTTTTTAAGTCTTAACAATTTAATTGATTTAATCAACACATGTGAAAATCAATATACAAGAGATGCAATTAAAACAAAGATATGGAAGATAAAGAAATAAAAAAAACAAAACTTGACACAATAATTTTTACGTGGTAAAACCTCAAAGAGGAAATATCCACGGGTTGATTCCACAATCATCGGCAAAGCAATTCACTATGAAAGAAAGAGATACACACTCAATGCAATCAACTCCTAGTCTATCCTCAAGACCAAGTGAATGTAGGGAAAAAAACGTTTGCACGCAGCGGAAGCGAGACTAAAATAGAGTTTTAGTATAGTTTAAAATTTTTCCATAATTTGAACATTAACCCTTTAATTAATTAAACATATATATATATATACTAAAAAGTAGAATACCTTTTGTCGCGTGATCCGATTGACTTTGCGTCGATGGTAATCTGCAAGGTCTTCCAATCCTATCACGAACGTGAATCACCTAGGAGCGTGGTCTCCCTTTCTTTGAATTGCGTACCTAAGGATGGAAAAACAAAATCTCTTCTCCTGATCGTTAGTCACAATAAAATCCAAGAAAACTAGAAAGTATGTTCTGGGCACTTTTAAATTTAACAACTGTTAAGATTGAAACTCGCGTGAACCTAATTCGAAGTTGTGCACAAAACCTTTTGATATTCAAGCTTACAAGTGCACTATCGAAATTAGAACTCTCTTTCTCTATTTCTCTCTTGGCCGAATTTTAACACTTGTCTAGAGTATGAATTATTTTTCTAAGTGAAAGAAAAAATTCACTCAGGCTAGAAGAAGAAGAAGTGGGTGGCCGAAATCTATCCTATTAAATATATAGGGTGGCCGAATTCTTCTTCTTTTTCTATTAGGGTTGGCCGAATTCTTCTTGTGTAAGGATTTAGGATTGGCCGAATTCTCTCCTAAAGAGGATTTGTGCTTTACCCTAATTCCTATCAACCTTAAAATCCTAACCCTAATACAACTCATAAGTGTTTAATCATACTATGACTTATTAAAAGACTTCCTTATTTGATTAAATAAATAAACTTTATTATTTATCTTCTTACCAAATAAGTCTTTTATCTTTAATATACTTCTACCAATAGTATAACTCTAGGAAACATATTTCCTGATCAGAAAAAGATTTTGATTCTCAATTAAATTATTAACTAAAAAATTAATTAATTTCTATTTAATCAATCAATAAAATAAAATAATGTTTTAGACTATTAAACTAATCTTGCCGCCCACACCATATACATGGGCTTAATATTATTTTCTTGTTTTATTTAATCCATTAGACTTTAATTAAAAAGCCCACATGTGAACCAGACCCATTCTTACTAAAAGAAACAAGCACACATGTCTTTCATTAATATATTAATATAATTAATCAGCCCATTAAATAAATAATGTGCAAATTATATTCTTAATATATTAAATACAATTCTAGATGGACCCATAAATTGGTCCGGTAGAATATATCAAGTGATCCATGCAAGTCCGTGTGGATTGGGGATCTTGGCGGGCTATCTAAATTTAAGCTTCAATAGACATAACCTAATCACAATCAACAAATGATTCACTTAGGTCCGATCTATTAATTTTAACTCATTCCAGTAAAGAGCTAAAATTGAACTCTTAAATAAAGATAGAATAAGTAAATATTTCTCATTCGTACCCTAGACAATCTTATTGGAGATGGTGTATCCTCGTGAAGAATATCAGTAATCGCCAAGAGCTCATAGACCGCCTATAGCTCTCCAAGTTACCATATTTACTCATATGACCACATTTTGAACTTGGATATTTTGACTTGTCCAGAAGCCATGTTTCAATAGACTCTATCGAAAACTTAACGTTAAGATTCAATATCCAATACCTCAAAACATCCATATGATGATATTCTACTCTCATTTAATAAATGGAGCCACGATGTCCATAACTATAAATGAAGTCCTCTATCGATTAACAAATGAATATCACCAAACTATCGAGGATAGACTATGCTATATAATCGTACTCATTGATAACTCAAATGATACCACTTGCAACCATAAGTCCATCATTTATCTCAGGATTAAGATAGACTCTCCGATTGTCCTGATAATGAAAAGACTATTATCTATTGACGGTTCTAGATAAAGTATTTCGTTGTGATCCAGTTCAATGCACCCAGTGCACTAGATTCTTTTACTCGAAGACCCTCCGATGATTTCAAACTCATCATAACTCATTTGATCTCACTCAAATGCTAGCAAAAGAATTCTACAACTTTAACAAGATAAAGGTGCCCAACCTTTTACTTAAGTTGTGAATATTATTCAAGACTAACTAAAGAATTGTGTCTACCTCATACATATCCAAATGTATGAACAATTCTTCTTTTCTCATAGTCTTTTGACCTTATGATTATTTACTTTGACAATTATAATATTAAACTATAAATGCTGTAAGATTTGTTAAACCAGAAATCACTTTATTAATATGAAAAGATTGTCAATTACAATATTACACTCTTGCTATTGAGTATAATCCTAACAATGAATCACTTCCCTACTTCTTATCCAAGATGAGTCCTTCACCTCTAGGAAGCAACTTCCTATCCAAGACTCTCAAGTCTCTATAAAGGTTTCGTGCTTAGTTATCTGGATCACAAAGATCCTAGTCAAGCTTCCCTAGCTCAACCATCTGGAGTATAACACTCATAGCTAAGACTTTTGCTTAGTTATCAGGATCCTCTTGATCCTAACTAAGACTTCTTGCTTGGCTATCCGGAATCCTTTCCTAGCCAAGTCTTCTTGCTCAAATTATAGTGAAAGTTCTCACGGTGTGTATACTATTAATCTAGGGGGGGTGGTGAATAGATTTTAACTAATTTTACCCAATTTTCGTTTAAGGACAAGATTACGAAAATACCCCTAATAGTCAATAAAATATAGCAAGTGTAATATTGTACGGAAATTAAAACAACACTTGATATTTACGTGGAAACCCTCACGAGAAAAACCACGGGCTGTTAAGTGAGCCACACCCAAACCTTGAATCCACTAAATGTGATGAAATTACAACCTAATCCCGGAAGTAATCACACACCTACCTAATCCCGGTATAAGTGAACCTAGTCCGATTGCTTGCGAATTAAGCAACCTAATCCCGGTCACAACACAAGACTTAATTCTCTAAAAATAGATTAACACCCTAAGTGAATATATGAATATCCAAATGCAACATAGAGCAAGGGAAACCCTATATGCTTATCTAAGATGATGAATTTGCAATTAGAACAATCCTAAGATGATGAATCTAGATAATCATAGATTATAGAAACCTAGATATCTATCACAAAACAACACTCAATCAAATCAACACAATAATCTCTATCTTGAATATTAGAATTCAATCTAAGAACAATCAAGTAATAAAAGAGATGCCATAATAAATAAAACACTAATTATATATGATAATAGTGAAAAACCTACCAAAGCAAGTGTGATGATAAAATACCCATGCAAGCAAGCATCCTAGATATGCTAGAGAATGCTAGATGAACTTTGATGCAAATGAATTTTGGTTTGAGTGTTTAAATGAGCAAACTTGGTTGCTTTCTCTCTTTTACAAGTAGGGTTCTTGATGATTAAAGAGTCACACTCAGAACAAGAGAAAGTGATGTATTTATTGGCATGAAAAACAGAGCATGTGAAAAGACAAGTTTGCCCCTGAAACGCACCGATCGGCGGTTTCAATCGGCGGCCAGGCCACCGTTTACAACCGCCGAATTGAACCCGAGAGGAACAGGGGAACAATGGTGGTTTCATTAGGCAGTTTCGTGATCGCCGATCTAACCGCCGAATCAAACCAAGAGAATAAATCAATCAGGTATGAACGGCGGTTTCGTAACCGCCGAATCAAACCGAGAGATAAAATCAATCAGGTCTGAACGGCGGTCGTGACCGCCGATCGTAACCGCAGAATTGCTCCAAACACTTCTGGAAGCAAACGGCGGTTTAATTCAGCGGCCACGCCACCGATCATAACCGCCGATCACCAACATAGGTGAAAACCAAGGAGAAGCCAAGGGCATTCTCCGTAGGCGGTCTTCGCATAAAACCAAGCACATTCTAGTGCATGCGCGGATGTTTCCGAATACTATCGGGAAACGAATTACAAGACACAAATACACACAACAAGATATAACATATAAGTGCAAGTGTGAAATGTGACATGTGAAGAGAAAGCACACAAATGTAAGAATGCTAAGTGAGTGTGTGCAATCTAAATCTCTTCAAAGAAAAGTAAGCACATAGAAATTTACCTTCGATGCTTATCAAGACGAGGTCTTCAAAGGGCTTGAGCAATAACAACAACACCTAAGCTACCTTTACAAAGAACCCCAACATGTGGTTTGTCCACGAAATGAGCCAATCAACAAATGGGAACCTTACATATAGCTTCACTCACTTTAACAAGAGACTTCAACCTTTTCACAAGGCAATGATCTAGGTGATGCAAATGATGCAAAACACAATCAAATAAAGCAAGATGATCAGTCAAGCTCAATGAACATGCTTAGAGATATTCTAGGATATGCTTTCAACAAACAATCACAAATGTACCTAGAAATCAAGGCATGTGTATCAATAAGAACAAGTTAAGAATATTCAATATTTCACACAAAAATTCTTAGTTCTTAGATCATGAAATTAAACCTAGAAATTATCAAGAGACACATCATACAAACCTAGAGTGTAAACTAACATCATTCTTAACACATTTTATCTATCAAATAGTAAGATTAAAAGATATGATCAAAAGAGAAAGTAAGAAGAAGATGTTTCACATACAAAGATTGAGACCAGACTGAAATCTGCTCACTACAAAACATCACGAACTCAAATGGCTCTGAAACTACTTGGGGTTTGTAGCCCTCATCAAGACCAACATTTTTGGCTTTTGAATCACTTGATTCAGAGTTAAAATGAGAAAGTTATGATTGAAACAAGAAACCTAAAATCATGAAGAAATTCTGCACATCATCTTTTTCAATTTTTCTTCTTTGAATGAATGGGAGGGAAAATGAGTTTTTAAAAGAGATAAAAGAGAGAGGGAAGAAGAGGCCAATCATAATGTGCCACCTTAGCAAACCCCGTGAGGGGCACGTAAGGCACACGAGGGTAGAGGGCTGCTTTGGCCATGAGCCTCACGGCCACCTCATGCGCCTTCCAAGGCTTGGCTGTTGGCCAAGCTTGCTTCTCTCGCGCTCCACTCGCGTTCTTCGACCATATTCGGGCCTCCGAAATCCGATTTCGAATCCATCTATGGATTACAAATCGTGACTCCCTCACGCACAATGACAACTATGAAACTTTGACAAAAGATTAAGAATTCATCTTGGAATACGATGACGAAGACAACTCAACGAATGAGAACGAAAAATAGCGTAGCTACATCGTTTGGACTCAAAACCTAATGAATGAGTAACCAAAATGACCGGGACTCAATAAAGATTCAAATGAGATCATATTCAAGTCCAAATACAATCAAACACAAACAAATAAATACAAGATCACACAAGTATGCCATATCCAAGCGATAGTCATAAAACATGCAATTCTACAAGTTTGTCATCACTTGATTCAGAGTTGAAATGAGAAAGTTATGATTGAAACAAGAAACCTAAAATCATGAAGAAATTCTGCACATCATCTTTTTCAATTTTTCTTCTTAAAATGAATGGGAGGGAAAATGAGTTTTTTAAAAGAGATGAAATAGAGAGGGAAGAAGAGGGCAATCACAACGTGCCACCTCAACAAACCCTGTGAGGGGCGCATGAGGCACATGAGGCACACGGGGGTAGAGGGCTGCTCTAGCCATGAGCCTCACACTCACCTCACGCGCCGTCCAAGGCTTGGCCGTTGGCCAAGCTTGCTCCTCTCACGCTCCGCTCGCGTTCTTCGACCGTATTCGGGTCTTCGAACTTCGATTTTGAATCCGTCTTTAGATTACGAATTGTGACTCCTCATGCACAATGACAACTATGAAACTTTGACAAAAGATTGAGAATTCATCTTGGAATACGATGACGAAGACAACTCAACAAATGAGAATGAAAAATAGCGTAGCTACATCGTTTGGACTTGAAACCAAATGAATGAGTAACTGAAATGACCGGGACTCAATAAGGAATCAAATGAGATCATGTTAAGTCCAAATACAATAAAACACAAACAAATAAACACAAGATCACACAAGTATGCCATATCCAAGTGATAGTCATAAAACACGCAATTCTACAAGTTTGTCAACATTGAGATAAATGCATGTGCATACTTAAATGAGTGTGAATGTGTTATACCAAATATTGTACAATGATGCAGGGACACACATGAATGAATTGTGTGTGTGTGTGTATGCGCTTACGCCTTGCAAAAGGAAGAAGAATCTTGATACCTTAGCATCCAAGTATGTGCTTTTCCTCTTGAAGACGATATTTGCATGAGAATCCTTTGAAGCTTCTTTTCACCAAGAACCACCTAAGCAACTAACTATTACAAATATAGAGAGTTTTACGAGGGAATCAAGCCAACAAAGATCTAGGATCTTATAGCTTAAGATGAAGAAAGATGAGATAGTTAGGTTAATAGAAGATAATCTCCAACTAATAACTAAAGTGACTCACTTAGATGAAGAAGTGACACTTATCAAAGTTTATAAAGTTAGGTTGGAGAAGAAGCTTGGAAAGGTAAGAAACACCTTTGCTAAGTTAACTTCGAGTTCAAAGAAGCTCGACAAAATGATAGGCTATGGGAACAAGCCCAATGATAAAAGAGGCCACGGTTTTATGAGTGATAAGGAAACTCCTTCATCAGACAAGATGGTGTTCGTAAATGGAAAGGAGACCGAAGAACCATCACCTTCTCAACAACCAAAGAGGAAGATCGAGCTTGGTGAGTCTTCGAAACATGCAAGCTTGAAAATGCAACCAAGAAGCATTGCACAACCCCAACTTTTAAGGATGCCACAACCAAATGTGCATTAACCCTTGAAGCAAGATCCTCTCCCAAAGATGCCTCAACCCAAGTTCCACCAACCAAAGAAACATGTTCAACCAAGGAAGCAAGCTCAACCACATCAGCAAGCTAAACCACAAAGGTGCCAACCTTTAGCTCAAGCTCCAAGGAGAAGCCAACCGGTGCATCATCAAAGACAACTTTATAAACATGCACTACAAAAAAAAGGGGGGGAGTGGCGCTATTGAGACGAAAAAAATTCACCCCAAATTACGACGCTTCAGGTGGGTCACAATAAGTTCTTTGGGACGAAAATTGAAATTCATCCCTAAAGACTACCTATAGGGACGATTTGTGTTCGTCCCTAAAGACTACCTATAGGATGCGTTTGGTACGCGGGACAGGAGGGAACAGGACAGGACAACTTTCACTTGTCCCGTGTTTTGGTGCGCCATTAGCTTGGGACGGGACGGGACGGGACGGGACGGGACGGGACAAGGTGGGACAAAAACCATGAAAAATTGTCCCACCTCAAACCCTCGGCCAGACTTGTCCCATGCATGGGACAAGTCTGGAAAAGACATTTTTGCCCTCATAACTTCAAAAAATTACAAAAATACCAACTATAAATTAAAAACTAACCTTCAAATCAGGTTTTCATTTCATCTTCACTCACTCATCCTCAGCTGCTCTGCTCCTCTCTCTCTTTCTCACACCCAATAGCTACAGATCCATCCTGGTTGGGGTTGTGTGAACTCGCCGCCGACGCCGCATCAGATCGTCGCCTGCCATTGCTGCTGTCACCGCTACTACCACCGCTTCGGAAGAGAGTGATGATCGATTTGTGTGATAAAAAGGAAGCAGCTCCAGTTGTTTCTCTGATGCTTTGTCAAAAGAAAAAATCAATTTTCAATTTTTTCAATTTTTATGTGTAAATTTTTTCATTTGAGTTTCAATTTTTTGCTTTAATTGAAACTCAATTGGTTTGAATGGCATCTTCCATAAATTTGTAGCTAGTGATAGGTCACACCCACTGATGGACAAAATCAACGACATGTGGAACCGAATTGCAAAGAGATTGTTTTGCTTTAATTGAAAAAAATTACTGTGGAACAGCAATTTGTCATGTGGAGATTATCGGTGGAGTTTTAATTTTTTGCTTTAATTTTTTGTCATTAGAGAAAAAAATTTGGGAGATTTGGGTTCCAGATCTTGAAAAAAAAAATTATTTATTTATTTCATTTTCATTTTCATTTTCTTCATTAATTTTCTATTTTGTAAAATCCAAAAATATTTTGACAAAACCCAGGTCTTCATAATTCCATACAAATATGTGTAAAATCCAACCAACTCTATACAAAAATATTTTTTAATTTCAATATTATGGACAAGACAAGAAGGGCATTGTGGTCATTTAAACCTCTTGTCCTATCCTGTCACATCCTGTCCCAGCCATACAAAACGTATAATAGTACAGTCCACAGTTCTGTCCCAGACCTTCCAAACATAATACAGAACAACCTGTCATGTCCCGTTCCGTCCCGTCCCGTCCTGTCCCATGTCCGTACCAAACGCACCCATAGGAACGATTTGTATTCGTCCCTTATGACAACTTGTATGGACGAATTTACATATCGTCACCTTTGACAATCTATAGGGATGAAATATTTCATCCCTATAAATATATCTATTGGGACGAAATTTGAAAAAAAACAAATTGAAAAAAAAAAACCTTGGTTCGTTTAGAACCCACCATTTACAAATTGATATTAAAAAAACGTTTATTACAGCATTTAATTCAACTATTTGTTAGAATCATGTATAGTCAGATCAAATGGTCTATCGTTAATCGTACTCGGAATTAAACATGACCTCGGTTCTGATTCCGATTCCTCGATTCTGGTCTGGTTCCGACTGTTCATTTCCTTTTTTTTTTTTTAATAATAGAAAACCTCTCAAGACTAATAGTTATTGATCCTTATGAAGAACTTATTGGGAAAAAACAAAATTCATCTCGATAGAAAACCACTTTGGATGAACAAAATGATCCATATTGCCTCATTTTCTAATCTATATGGTAATTTAATTATTAATCTATCTTTAAGGAAAAACTTCAAAAAAAAAATTAATAATTAAGAATTTTCAACAAAATTAATTCATTATTATAATTTTAAATAAAAAGAAAACCTATTGGGATGAAAATAATTTGTCCCAATAGACAGTCTATTGGGATGAATTATGTATTTCGTCCCAATAGACGTTATATTGGGACAAAAAAAATTTGTGCCTAAAGGTCTATCTTTAAAGGAAAACTTCAAAAAAAAAAATTCAAGAATTTTCAACAAAATTAATTAATTATTATTATTTTAAATAAAAAGAAAACTTATTGAGACGAATGTTTTTGTCCCAATAGACATTATATTGGGACAAAAAAAAAAAAAAAATCGTCCCTAAAGGTCTTACCATATTGGACAAAATTTATCCCAAAAGACAATCTATTAAGATGAATAATTTATTTCATCCCAATAAAATGTCTATTGGGACAAAATTATTTTGTCCATAAAGGTCTTGCTAGATTTGTACTTTTTAGGGACGAAAAATTTATTTCGTCCCAAGAGGCATTATATTGGGACAAATTTGTTCGTCCCTAAAGATTTGATTAGTTTTGCGTTTTTTTAGGGATGAATAATTTTTTCGTCAAAATAGACATCCTATTGGGATGAAAAAAAAAATGTCCCTATAAGCTTTCGTCCCAATAGGCCTTTTTTCTTGTAGTAATAGTAATGCCTCGATGAGATCTCAATACAATGGTATAAACTTTCCCTTTGTACCTACGTGTCATTTTTGTGGTATGGTTGGTCATTTAAGACCAAATTGCTTTAATTACATCAAGAGGTGTAGAATATAAAGCATGAAAGAAAAACGGTTGAAAATTAGGGCAAGTTTACATGAACCTAAGGAACCTAGAAACATGTCTATGACCATTGGAAATGAAAAAGTGGAACCTAAGTGGGTTAGAAAGAATGAACCCGCTTGCCATTGTGCCCATGTGACAGCCATAGATGCAACTAGGTCCAATGGACTTGGTAGGTCTATAGGGGCTCGTGCCTCTCATTGACTTGGTCTGATTTGACCTCAAAAAAAGGAGTTCAAGCAAAAAGAGCAAACTTACATGATTTCTAATGTGTAAAAATTTGATTAATTTTATGCTTCTTTATTAATTGCTAGAGATACTTGGTTGCACATATATTTTCATATGGCATTTTTCTCATAATAAGTGTGCACAATTGCTTTGCTTGTAATCTATATATGTAATATTTTGGTTCAACAATGTTTTTTTATTTTTTGGACTAGGAGAATTATTTGGGAAGTACACTTGAATTGATTGAATTTTGTGAATGATAATTGGGAATATGTGACTCATCCCGCGATCATACGGTAATAGTCATAATTAAGATAAAGAATGAACCCTTAATGTGATTGAATTTTGTTTACAAGGTTAATTCCATACATTAAGCACTCATAATTGGGAATCATTGATAACCTAGTGTTCCTCTCCATTGATCATAACCAAATCTTTTAAATTGCTTTCTTAGCATCATCAAACAATTTGGTTCCGTTAAACTTAGCTTAAATTAGAATAAGTTATAATCGGTAAATCACTTTTCCTTGTGGGAACGATCTGTACTTGCCGTTATACTTATCTTCACGATTCGTGCACTTGCGAGTTTAATTATTTAAAATAGAATTTTCACATCAACAATCGATACAAACCCTAATGGATTGGTATTTCACTTGGTTCCCAAAACTAATTTCTAGCTATAAGTATCTTGAATCATATAACTGCGCCCTGATACCAAAAATGTCATGCCCCAACCCGAAGCACAAGACATGATCTTAATTACTAACAAATAACCTGTAAAATCCTTAAAAATAATTTCAAAATAGTTACATACTCCTAAAGTTCATATCTGAAAAGCATAAATGATATTCTAAAAAATAAATATACTCTTATCGGTTGGGGAACCAAGAACTAAACTCCGTTGAGATACCAATCCATGCTATGTATGAATCACAACCTTAACAATCTAGAACCATAATGGACTAAGTGAGTTTGGAAACTCAGTAAGCATACTAAACATGTTTTTATACTTATACAAAATATTACAAAATATGGAAAACTATATATTTCAAAACACTATTCATAAATCATTTGAATCACATATTTATCAAATTTTGCGAGGCTCCCTTATCCATTATTGCATAGTAGGACTTAGCACATGACACATATCACATATCACATATCACATATCAAAGCCAGGCCCTTGTTGTGATCATCAATGAGTCCTTCCATATGCAGTAATACGTCTACACACGAATGTGAAGACTCTTCAGTCCCTAGAGTACCCTAGAGACACTTCCCATACACCACACACATAACAAATCACATATCACATAAGACTCCATACAAAGTCATAAAGGTGCCTACTAACAACAATAAATAAAAGTAGCATACTGAAAACATATTATATGGTACCATATATTCACATTTCAAAATGCAAACTTAACACATTTCAAAGCATTTTAAACACATTTCGAAAACATGCACAAACAAATTTTATATACATATAATATTGTGATTCCATTTTTGAAAATTGGTCTAGTATACTTACCTCTTAGAAACCCAAATAAAATCAATCGCCCACGAAGCTAACAATCCAATCATTAGCCTAAAATCACATAATCATACAAATATTAGAGTCTAAATAATGTCTATGAATGGAAGCTGTCAAAACGATCCACAAACTGAAATCCTAATACTAGAACTAACCAGTGTTGTTTTGAAAAACAAACAGTATCCAATGTAGGATTTTTAATTTATTACTCAAATAAAATCAATCGCCCACGAAGCTAACAATCCAACCATTAGACTAAAATTACATAATCATACGAATATCATAGTCTAAATAATATCTAGGGATGGAATAAGGGTTGTCAAAACATTCAATAAACCAAAATCCTAATACTAGAATAAACCAGTTCTGTTTTGAAAAATGAACAATGTCCAATTTAGGATTTTTAATTTATTGCTCACCTTCTGGAAAGTTCTAAAATTTTGTAAACACATGATACGAGCACGATTTGATAACCAAAAATAAAAATGTCGGTTTGCTTCGAG
The DNA here is from genome assembly GCA_008009225.1 of Acer yangbiense. Taxonomy (NCBI): domain Eukaryota; kingdom Viridiplantae; phylum Streptophyta; class Magnoliopsida; order Sapindales; family Sapindaceae; genus Acer; species Acer yangbiense. The sequence continues at coordinate 23,133,263 of CM017773.1, read as the reverse complement.
GGAAACCAGAACCTCCCAAAAGTCATAAAAGACTAAGGCCCTGTTTGATTTTTCCACTTAACACTGAATGACACTTAATGTGTTCCATTCAGTTATTTTGTTTGATTTTTTAAGTGGTAAAATCACTTAATGAGCATCTAAAACCACTTATTTTGAAAAGTGAAAAATTTTCACTTTTCACTTAACACAAATCCAGGAGAATTTAATGCAAAGTTTTACTTCCAAAACTATCCTCACTAATTTAATCTATTTCCAATTTTGTCTTCTGTTAAAGCCCTAATTGTATTTATATTTTTTTTTCTTCTCATCGTAAAGAACTTTAACATCAGAAAACCTAGCTACTTCAAAACACAAACAACTAAAGACAAATTTTCGTAGCATATTCCGGTCAGTACTCTTTCTTTCTTTTTCTATAATTTCAGTCACTATTCAGTCTTTAGTAACATTCAACACTGTTCAGTCTTCAGACAAAAAATCAAACGGGGCCTAACACATCATACTTAAAAATTCATTCATACGTTTTATTGAAAACAAGTCTCTATTTATAGAGATTACAAACTAAAGAAATAACAGAAATCCTATCTAAACAAATCATATGTAATCTTATTTAAAATAAGATATTATCATCCTATTTGAATTTAAAACAAAAACAAACATTTTAAATTTAAAATAAACAAGATCGTAACAACACAATGTACACAAACGTAGTTATTGATGTAAAAAATTTCAGACTTTAATAAAATCCATAAATACCTTAAAATAATTTAATTTTCGTAGTATTCTAGTCTGTTTGGTAGTGGACAGTCTAGAACACTACTCACCGTTGTAATTTTTAAAAATTATACAAATATCAAACTGACACAAAATTTTTATAGTAACTTAAATAACACATATGTGATTCTAAAATAAAAATTTCAAGGTGAAATCATTAAAATATGTATTTTTAAAGTATTTCTATTTTTAGATTCTGAAATTTGTCTAATACTGGACAAATTAGAGTACCCGGTTTCATAAATTCATAACTATTTCGATAAAACCCTAAAAATAGTAAATAAATTCAGAAACACTTTTGACATGTTGGTAAACATCTATACAAAATTTCACAATTTTTTAATAATCACAACTTTTCAATAAGTATAACATAACGAAAACTATTTTCGAAATCCAACTATGTTACAAAAACTGAAATTTCCAGCACCACTGTTTCAAAATCAAAAATTCATAAAAAACATGAAACATATGATTTTGAAACGAAACGAACTTCCATAGCTGCATTAGATAGTCTAATTTATAAACTCAAAAGCCAAATCACAAAAGTACCACAAATAAATTAAATATAATTTTCGGAATAGTCACTAATCAGTCCTAAGTATATTGATATCAGAAAATTGGAACCAAATAATCATCCTAATATGCTTCTAGGGTTCATACTCGATCACCCCTAATTTCAATCTCACTAAGCATTTAAGTAATAAAGAAAACACATAAAAACGAAAATGTAAGGATTCCCATTCTTTGATTGGCTTATTTCGTGGACAAACCACGTATTGGGGTTTGTATGTAAGGGTAGTTTAGATGATTGAGAATCATTCTCAAAGGCCCTTTCAAGACCTCAAGGGACGAGCACTCCAAAGGTATACTTCTAGTGCTTAACTTTCTTTGAAGAGATTTAGAAGCACACACACACTTTGCATTCTTACATTTGTGTGCATTCTCTTCATATGTCACATTACACACTAGCACTTTGATTGTTATATCTTGTTGTGTATTTATGTGTCTTGTAATTCGTTTCCCGATAGTGTTCGGAAACGTCCGCGCATGCACTAGAATGTGCTTGGTTTTCCGCGAAGACTGCCCACGGATAATGCCCTTGGCTTCTCCTTGGTTTTCACCTCTGTTGGTGATCGGCGGTTATGATCGGCGGCCTGGCCGTCGAATGGAACCGCCGTTTGCTTCCAGGAGCAATTCTGCGGTCACGATCGGCGGTCATGACCGCCGTTAGAAACCGCCGTTCATACCTGATCGATTTCGATCTCTAGGGTCTGATTCGGCGGTTGGGATCGGCGGTCACGAAACCGCCGAATGAACCGCCGTTTATGCTCTGTTCTTCACGAGCTCAAATCGGCGGTCATTATCGGCGGCCTGGCCGCCGATTGAAACCGCCGAACGGTGCGTTTCAAGGGCAAACTTGTCTTTTCTCATGCCCTGTTCTTGATACCTATAAATATCACACTTTCTCATTTTCAGATTTAATGTTCTTTAACTCTAAGAACCCTAAACTTAAAAGAGAGACATTTGAGAGAAAAACAAATCAAGAACACCTTTTTAACACTCAAAAACCATTCTCATATGCATCAAAATATCATCTAGCATTTTCTAGCTTAGTTAGGATGCTTGCTTGCATAGGTTTTGGTCAACACATATTCTTTGGTAAGTTCTTCACTATTATCATACATAATTAGTGTTTTATTTATCATTGACATCTCTTATATTATTTGTATGCTCTTGAATATATTCTAGATACAAATTAGAGATTGTTGTGTTGACATGATTGAGTGTTGTATTTTTGATAGCTATCTAGGTTTTGTTAATCTATGTTTAGCTAAGCTATTTGACATGTCATCTAGCTTTTAATATCTAGGATTGAATTAATTGCATATTCACTATCCTAGATAAGCATATAGAGTAACCTAGCTCTTAATTGCATTTTGGATATTTTATATATTCACTTAGGTTGTATATTCTCTTCATAGAGAAAGTAAGTCTTGTGTGTAGCATCCGGGATTAGGTTGCTTAGAACGCAAGCAAATTGGACTAGGTTCACTCATACCGGGATTAGGTAGGTGTGTGATTACTTCTGGGATTAGGTTGTAATCGTTTGCACATTTAGTGGATTCGAGGTTCGAGTGTGGCTTACTTACATAGCCCGTGGTTTTTCCCGTGAGGGTTTCCACGTAAAAACCAAGTGTTGTTTTAATTTCCGCACCATATTACACTTGCTTGTTTATATTATCTTGAGGGTATTTTCGTAATTTTGACTAACACGAAAAATTGGGTAAAAAGCGTAAAATCTATTCACCCCCCCTCTAGATAGCTTTATACACACCGTGCTATTATTTGTTTCAATTGGTATCAGAGCGGGTTCCTAGACATACATAGGTGATCCTTGCTCATTTTGGTGTGTTTTGCATTTTGTGTGATTTTTTGATTTATTCATACATTTTGCATTCATCTCATTTGCATTCATCCAAACACTATGAGTGGTTTCGGGATGAGCAAAGAGGGAGAGTCGAGCGTGAGGCCACCGTTGCTCACCGGCGATAATTACTCCTCATGGAAGGGGAAGATGGAAGCATACATATGCCAAATCCATGATAGGGCATGGATGGCGGTTGAAGATGGATATGCTCCACCTATGATGACTTCTACGGATGGAGGAGAAGAAGTTCTCAAGCCTAAGGCACAGTGGAGTCCTCAAGAATTTATTGACTCCATGTGGAACAACAAGGCTATTCATGCCATCCGATGTGCAGTGAGTGAAAATCATTACAAACTGATTCAAATTACTAGGATTGCTAAAGAGGCATGGGACATCCTAGAAGTTGCACATGAAGGCACCGAGGTTGTCAAGGACTCAAAGCTTCAAGTCCTTCAAACTCGGTTTGAGACCATTATGATGGAAGAGCACGAGCACTTCAATGACTTCCAAGTGAGACTAATGGACATTGTGAACCAAAGTCACCAACTTGGTGATCCTTACTCGGATAGAAGAATCAAGCAAAAGATCATGTGATCACTTCCCGAGAGGTTCGAACCCAAAGTGACGGCTTTAGAAGAAAATGACACTTACAAGGAAATGAAGCCGAGTGAAGTCATTGGAAGACTTCTAGCCTATGAATCAAGAAAGGCTACCACATCTCCTCCTAAGAAGAAAAAGAATATTGCCTTGAAGACATCCAAGATGGAAGAGGAGGAGGATAACTCATATGAAGACATGGCACTCATTGCCAAGGGATTCAAGAAGTTCTTGAATCTTCAAAAGAATGATTATGGCTCAAAGGGGAATGACTTCAAGAAGAAGAAGTCCACTATTAAGAATGTCAAGCCATATCATGAGATGTCTTCAAGAGAGAAGATTCAATGCTACGAATGTGGAGGATTCGGGCATATCTCCAAGGAATGTGCTAACTTGGAAGATGAAAGAGAGGAGACCGCCACTTCAAGTGAAAGTGATGAAGAGATTGTGGCAAAATTCTTGGCATTAGGTTGCTCTCACAAGCGGGACAACAAAGTGAAAGTTGTTGAAGGAAGTCCCTCAAGCTTGAATGATTGTGAGAACAACTATTTTGCCTTTCCGATCTCCTACAATGAAGAAGAGAATGAGAGTCAAGAAGGAAGTGACTCTAATAAAGATGACTCTTCATCTAACTCCTCACATGGATATGTGAAGAAAAAGGTTCTAGATGAATACCTCACTGAGTTTAAAAGCTTAGCAATGAAGACCAAGGAAAAGATACGAAGATTGAGAGAAAAGAATCTAGACCTTGAGGCTCATGTTGACCACTTAAGTGAACAAGTGGATAGATCCAAGAATATTGAAGATAAGCTAAGAAAGGAGTTAGACTTATCTAAGAAGAATGAAGAAGAATTAAAAAGAGAGCTTGAAGAGGCTAAAGGATCAAGGACTAGAATAGTTTCTAGCACCGAAAAACTTGACCACATGTTAAGTGTTGGAAAGAGTCCGTGTGATAAGAGAGGTCTTGGGTTTGAAGATAGTAAGGAGTCCTCCACTCCTAACAAGACCATGTTTGTCAAAAGCTTGAGCTACAAAGAAGATTCACCGATGCAAACTCTTAGGAAGAAGATTGAGCTAGGACAATGCTCTCATAGTGCACAAGTGAAGGTAGCTCCAAGAAGACAACCTCAAGCTCAACCTACAAGAGTTCCTCATGCTAACTTCCCTCAAACTCAAATCCATCAAGGGAAGAGACCAATCATGCAAACTCAACCGTGGAAGCAACCAAGTCTTGGTCAACAACAAAGAAGGAGAAATCCTATCCAACAACCAAGACAACCACAAAGACATGGGAAGGCTCATATACATGCACAAGGACATGGTATGATTCCTAACTTTGTCCCTACATGTCATTTTTGTGGTATTGATGGTCATATTAGACCAAAGTGCTTTCGTTACATTAAAATGTGTAAAGTTAAAAGCATGATTGAGAAAAAGAAAGCTAGAGCTAGAATGCATACTCATAGGAAGGAAGAAATTCATTTACATGATCCTATGACATCTAGATCTCTAGAACAATTGACCACTAGGAAGAAAAATGTCACACCTATGTGGATAAGGAAAAATGAACCCGCTTGCTACGAGACTATCAAGTCTCAAATAGGTTCATCCAAGCCAAATGGACTTGGGAGGTCTATAGGACCTCATGACCTTCATTGTTGAAGGTTGATGATGACCCCATATAGGGAACTCAAGCAAAGAGAGCTATTTTGCATTCTTGTCACTTGCAAAAAATTTGAAATATCTTATGCTTCTCTTTTTGTTGCTTGAGTAAGCTTGGTTGCATTGTATATATATTTTCTTTTCAATAAGTGTGATCAATGCTTGTATTGCAATCCATGTCATATTTATGTTCAAACATGCATTTTTGGACTATGAGATATTTACATAGGAAGTATGATTTGAATGACCTATAATGATCTCCATGACATGTTGTTTGCTAAATAACTTGCTAAATGCTAATCTTAAAAAGCATGTTTTGATGATTGCATTTCTTAACTGCAAAAAATGTGTGAAAAAGCTTATGAGACTCAAAATGAATAAAGGATCTTGTATCCGTTCAAAGGAATTTATATTCCAAATGTCTCTCTTTCTTTATTGGTTGAACATGGCTACTATCATACGGATATCTTATCCGGAAAAATCAAAAAGGGTGCAAAGTTGCTCATGCCATGTTTCGCTTATAAAGTTGGATATAGTTGCTCTTAAATTGAAATCAATATATTCTATATCCTTGATTTACTCATGACATTGATGAAATTGGTTTGAATTCTTATTAGAAACCTTTGTCATTTGCTTTGCCAAATACCATTGTATTTTGGACTTAAATGCTACATGTCTTGTATGCAAAGCATGTTTGATTCACACATTTTCTACCAAATAAATCTCCTTGTTTCTCTCCAATTAATTGAGATGCATAAAGTGACTTATATTGATTATGCAATTATCTTGCATGCTTCTATCTCTCGTTGCTTTGAGTGACCCGGTTGGGGACTACTCCTTTACCTATATCATGACAAAAAGGGGGAGTAGGATGTGGTAAGGGGAGTTGCAAATTGTAGTGACAATTGTGCATTTTGGGGAGAATATACATTAAGGGGGAGTAACCCGTTGAGGGGGAGCATTGCATACATATACATTGCATGATGTTGTGCTTAAAATTCTTATGCAAATGCTTGTTTTATTCTCACTTGATCATCTCACATTCTCTTGCTTTGGAAAGTATAATCTTTTGTTTTGAAGGGTTGATAGTTCTACAAGAGATTGAAGACTCGAAGTTTTTTTTATTCTTATCTCTTTGTATTGTAGATTATCTTTGTTATCCCGTAAATTCATTTATGTTTGTGAGGATCAATGTGAGTGGTGGTTTTGTCACGAAATAGCCAAAGGGGGAGATTGTAAGGATTCCCATTCTTTGATTGGCTTATTTCGTGGACAAACCACGTATTGGGGTTTGTATGTAAGGGTAGTTTAGATGATTGAGAATCATTCTCAAAGGCCCTTTCAAGACCTCAAGGGACGAGCACTCCAAAGGTATACTTCTAGTGCTTAACTTTCTTTGAAGAGATTTAGAAGCACACACACACTTTGCATTCTTACATTTGTGTGCATTCTCTTCATATGTCACATTACACACTAGCACTTTGATTGTTATATCTTGTTGTGTATTTATGTGTCTTGTAATTCGTTTCCCGATAGTGTTCGGAAACGTCCGCGCATGCACTAGAATGTGCTTGGTTTTGCGCGAAGACCGCCCACGGAGAATGCCCTTGGCTTCTCCTTGGTTTTCACCTCTGTTGGTGATCGGCGGTTATGATCGGCGGCCTGGCCGCCGAATGGAACCGCCGTTTGCTTCCAGGAGCAATTCTGCGGTCACGATCGGTAGTCACGACCGCCGTTAGAAACCGCCGTTCATACCTGATCGATTTCGATCTCTCGGGTCTGATTCGGCGGTTGGGATCGGCGGTCACGAAACCGCCGAATGAACCGCCGTTTATGCTCTGTTCTTCACGAGCTCAATTCGGCGGTCATTATCGGCGGCCTGGCCACCGATTGAAACCGCCGAACGGTGCGTTTCAAGGGCAAACTTGTCTTTTCTCATGCCCTGTTCTTGATGCCTATAAATATCACACTCTCATTTTCAGATTTAATGTTCTTTAACTCTAAGAACCCTAAACTTAAAAGAGAGACATTTGAGAGAAAATCAAATCAAGAACACCTTTTTAACACTCAAAAACCATTCTCATATGCATCAAAATATCATCTAGCATTTTCTAGCTTAGTTAGGATGCTTGCTTGCATGGGTTTTGGTCAACATATATTCTTTGGTAAGTTCTTCACTATTATCATACATAATTAGTGTTTTATTTATCATTGACATCTCTTATATTATTTGTATGCTCTTGAATATATTCTAGATACAAATTAGAGATTGTTGTGTTGACATGATTGAGTGTTGTATTTTTGATAGCTATCTAGGTTTTGTTAATCTATGTTTAGCTAAGCTATTTGACATGTCATCTAGCTTTTAATATCTAGGATTGAATTAATTGCATATTCACTATCCTAGATAAGCATATAGAGTAACCTAGCTCTTAATTGCATTTTGGATATTTTATATATTCACTTAGGTTGTATATTCTCTTCATAGAGAAAGTAAGTCTTGTGTGTAGCATCCGGGATTAGGTTGGTTAGAACGCAAGCAAATTGGACTAGGTTCACTCATACCGGGATTAGGTAGGTGTGTGATTACTTCCGGGATTAGGTTGTAATCGTTTGCACATTTAGTGGATTCGAGGTTCGAGTGTGGCTTACTTACATAGCCCGTGGTTTTTCCCGTGAGGGTTTCCACGTAAAAACCAAGTGTTGTTTTAATTTCCGCACCATATTACACTTGCTTGTTTATATTTTCTTGAGGGTATTTTCGTAATTTTGACTAACACGAAAAATTGGGTAAAAAGCGTAAAATCTATTCACACCCCCCCCCCCCCCCCCCCCCCCCCCCCCTCTAGATAGCTTCATACACACCGTGCTATTATTTGTTTCAGAAAAGATAAAAGATACACATATTAAAAACTTCTTTTTTCTTCTTGCTTGCAAAACCGGTTTCTCTTAGAAATATTGTTGACTACATGGGAGTTTTTTTTTCCTCTCTCTCACTTGTTGTTCAGAATAGAATAAATTATTGGTTTCTGTATGTTCTTTTTGTTTTGATTGTAAAAGAGAAGAAATCAAAGTCTTAAATAAAAGTTTGAAAAGGATATGTTTCCTTATCATAATCAGAGTTTATTAATTTTTTATTATTATTATCTTTCAAAAGAAAGAATTAAATTTGAAATAAAACACTTAATAATTCTAATTTTTTATTTTAAAACTTTAACTCCCATAAAACCCTATAAATTACAAAAACAAAAATATATTTTTAAAACTTAAACGATTAGAGAAACTAATAAAACTAAACGGGTAAAATTTGAAACTAACCATAAAATTAGTGGAGTTAATATATTTTCCCGGCATTAGTGCTTTGATTGTTTTTACTAAACAATCCACTATTTGGACAGGAATACCCTTAATGGCATTTAAAAAAAAAATTATATAAAAAAATACTATTAATATTTTTATATTATTATTATTAGAGGCCATTAGAGGTCTACCGTCTACAAGACCTTCAACGGAGGTCTGTAAGACCTTAAATAGACGTCTCACCAACCTCTAATAGGGGTCTCATAGACCTCAATTGGAGGTCTTCCGGTCTAAAAAAATTAAGAAGAAGAAGAAAAAAGAAAGAAAAAATATTAGTGGTGTATTTAATTCCTAGCGTGTTTAATTTATATATGTTTAATTTATAGCGTGTTTAATTCAAAAAAAAAAATGAAGAAGAAGAAAGAAAGAAAATATTCAGTGGTGTGTTTAATCCAGTTTTTTTTTTTTTTTTTGGATTAAACACACTAGGGTTCTAGCGTGTTTAATCTATTTGTGTTTAATTCCTAACGTGTTTAATCTATGTGTGTTTAATTGTTAGTATGTTTAATCCAAAAAAAAACAAAAAAAACTTGGGAAGAATGAAAAAAAAAAAAAAAAAAGATCTTGCGTGTTTTTTTTTTTTTTTGTTTTGTTTGTGGCCAATGACCTACAATAATTTTTTTTTTTAATTTTAATTTTTTTTTTTTGAAGAAAATTAGTTTTTAAAAATAAAAATAAATAGAAAAGGTAGGGGTAATTTTGTTTCTTCGATTGATTGTTTGGTAAAAACAATGAAGACACTAATTCATGCTAAGAATAGAGAGAGAAAATGGTAGGTGTAGAGGTCAAAAAATCGACCTACGGCCCAATAATCGAGCCCACTAGGCAAAAGGTTCAAAACAAGCCTCAAGACACCCATCAAGTGTGAAAACCCATGTAGAAACGGGCCCAAAGCCTGACCCGGCCCATCATAGCATCAGGGAAACCTGACACATGGTCAAACGAGTCATTAAATAACCTTGACCACACATTTATCATATGTCGAGCGTTGCACAAATCGTAACGCCAAACAAAATCCATCATGGCCCTTATTGCCAGATTCGTTAGAATCAAAACAGGAAATTAAGGGCCTGAGATCCATGCCCTCACATAAATGGGATAGACGTTGAAGGTTTTAGGCCTTCATTATAAATATCAAACCCCTTCTTAGAGGAGTTCATTTTTGCTCACCCTCCTTAACTGGGGGTGAGCATTACCCCCCACCCAACTGAATGCCAAGTGTCCCTAAATAAACCAAGGGTTAACAAATATTATTCTACCAATTTTACCCTTGTTTTAATTAAAGTTAAAAAAAAGAAAAGAAAAAAAAACTGAAATCAGTTCTTTCTTCTTCCTTGTTCGTCAATTCAACACAACCCAAACCCAGATCTTTCATCTTCCTTGTTCGTCTTCTTCATCTACTGTGTCGGCAAACAAGTCTACTACAATCTTATCGCTCCTTCTCCTTCTCACCACCATCACCAAACTGCTGATGCTTCTTCTTCTCATTGATCTGCACGCATCTCAGGTCTGCTTCTGGCTCGCTGATGCTCACAAAATTGCTGATGCTTCTTCTTCTTATTGTTGTTTTGTGGATGTTGTTGGGGTTTTTGTTGATTTTTGTGAAGTGGGTGTGTGTCAAGTTTATGTTTTTCTGAGAATTTTGAGGTTTTTGTAAAGTGGGTTTGTCTAAAAATTGGGATTTTTGTCAGATTTTGGGATTATTGTGGATATTGTTGTGATTAAAGCTTGGTCAAATGAGTTTGTTTTTGATGTTGTTGATTGAAGAAGATATGGATGTAGGAGATGATGATTTGGGTCGATGATGATGATGATTTAGGTCGATGATGGTGTTTATATATTACATATTTTATTTCAATTTTTTGTTTGTTTTGTTAGTCTGGACTGGGTTTCCAGATCGTGATTTCAAAATTCAAAGTCTGATTTTGATTTTTTTTTTGTTAGTCTGGACTGGGTTTCTAGATCCACAAAAAAAAAATTGAATTTTTTTATAAAGAGATGGATTTGGTGGTTTAGGCGAGGATTCGAGGTGAGTTGGTGGCTAGGGCTCGTCGACTGCGAGTGTGACTGGGTTCCGGTTCAGCGGCGAGGTTTGCATGGTTTGATTTCGTGGTGATTGATTTTCGGTGGTGAGAGGCAGAGGTTGGGTTTCGTTTTGGGGTGGGGGTGGGGGTGGTGGTTGGATGTGAGGCAATGGTGTGGATTTTTTTTATTTTTTTATTTTTATCTGGTGTTTGAGAAGTTGAACACTTGAAACGGTGTGGATTTTGCAGTCTAGTGTTGATTTTTTTTTTTTTTTTCTGAATAATTGTTAAAAAAAATTAATTTAAGTTTTTTTTTTTATCAAATTTACCTAATTACCCTCATTTATTTAATGAAATTTCTATTAGTGTGGATATTTGTTAACCCCGGGTTAACTCAGGGACACTTGGCATTCAATTGGGTGGGGGGTAATGCTCACCTCTAGTTAAGGGGGGTGAGCAAAAATGAACTCTTCTTAGAGAAAGGGGTCATGTTTTCTTACAATTCACACACACGAAGCCATAGCACCACAATTCTCTCCCCTCATTTAATACATAGCTCGATGCTTAGCAAGTTAACCTACACTCTCGTTCAAGCTAAGTCGAGCCTAGTCTTGACGAACAAATGAATGAAGCTAATAGTAGTCCTAGTGCCTGCTCGATTTTGACCTCGTTTATACAAAGCATCCAACTCCACGCTCAACAAGAGACGTCGAACCCACGATTTGCCTATCTCTATGTCAATTTTATTTACTTTATCTCGCATAATACTGATTGAGGTCTGAGAGTCCCCCAAAGGGATCACCCCATCCTATGGTTCGACCACAGCTCTACTTTTTCTTTTATTTTACAAGTTGCTAGTGCCCAGCTCGACGATTTAATTAATTGTAAATCCGATTGACTACAGTAAGAAATGATACTCTTCTCATGTTGAATTTTGAGAGTATCACTAGATTAATAACTTAAGTTTAAATTGCACCAAAGGGATAAAATAACTACATCTCTTTCTTTTATTACATTTGTGCCATTTTTAGGGTTTTTTTGTTTTTTTTTTTTTTTGAAAACCTCCATCAATGGAGATGAAAGACCTCAATTGGAGGTCGGTTCAACTTTTCAATGAAGAAGATGACAACAACTTTGGAAAATTTCATTTTTGTCCAAAAAGTATTGGAAATTGTAAAAAGTCTCGGAAACTACAAAAAAATCTCAGAAAAGTATCGGAAACTACCAAAAAAGTCCAAAAACTACCTAAAAAGTTACAAAAATTAGAAAATAAGTCTCGGAAATACAAAATAAGTCTCGAAAACACAAAAAAAAAAAAACACGAGACTTATTTTTTTGATTGTGTTTTAAGGGTATTTTTATGAGATCAACACTTTTGGTGCTATTTAAACTTAAATGGGTCGAGTCAAATTTTACTAATCTCAAACCTACCCGTTAGCTTATTAGGTTTGAAAATATAAACCCAAACTCATTTGCTAATTTAACGGGTAACCCAAAACTGATCCATTTAACCAATTATTTGTTTTTATTTTTAGTAATTAATAATTTTTTTTGACATTCTCTATCCACCTATCTAGACCAGATATTTTTTTTTTAACGGGTAACATAGATATTAATAATTAGTAATGGGTAACCCAAAGCTGCTGACTTATGAGTCATTTGCCCAATCTCTAAGTTCGTTCATCTACCAGCTGAGTCACACCCCTGTGGGCTAGTAATTAATAATTTAAATTGTAAAAATAAGAAAAAAAGATATAAAAATATTTGAATACTCATAACAGAAATATAATAACACGTCTAAAATTAAAATAAATTGAAAATAAATGTATGTCAAAACTATCTTACGAAAAACTTTAATACAAATGTCCAAAAGAAGAAAACATTGATCTGGATAATTTTCAGTAATAAAAACCATGAATAAATCTTCTTCCTGTTTCACTATATTATGTCACGATTCACGAACCCAAGCATGCCTAAAACATTAAAATGTATAATATCAATATATAGATATGAAAAAGAAAAAAAAAATTTGAAATTGAAAATTTGTAAATTTTTGTACCTTTCATCCATCGTCAAGGGAAACTATATTGTTGCATTGTACCTAGGCTTCCACACTTTGAACGTCCATTATGACTTATGATAATGATAGTATAATCATCCAGTATCATTAAAAGGGAAAATCACAACAGCAAAGGAGGAGAAAAAAAAAAGGAAACTGTCAAACTTATATTTAATATATACAAAGAGGTTACTATTATAGACATACATGATACATGAAAGATGTGCAAACTACAGATCAATTTTCTGCTGCACAACACATTTAGCACTCCCATTCCACACTAAACATTTTGAAATCTCTTTCCCAAGAATTTTAGGAACAATCAATCTTGATGCCCCATTTTAGCCCCATTTACTAGATTGCCAGCAACATATTCTTAATTCAAGTTTCAAATGCAAGAAAACAACCACAATTTGCATGACACTGAAACGTGGATGACAAAACAAAGAAAAAAAATATTAAATTTGGTTGCAAGAACAAACCAACCTCCATTGATGATACATTTCCATTAGAAATTCGAACGGTAGCTGCCATAGCATGACAAATACAACAAATAACAGAATAATAAATATAGAACACTAAATTAAGAGCAGTAATTACGAACCTAAAAAAAAAACAAAAAAAAAAAAGAATGAAAGAAAGCTACTACGAACCTGAACTCTGCAGTGAGGGCAGCACGGGGCAGCACGTCCGAAACCAGTAATCATTTCAGAGAGCTTCTTTCTTCTAAGATTGTTAAGTTTCTCAAGTGACTCCTCTAGACGCATCTTGCCAACAGACTAGCGGATAGAATAAAATATCAATTTAAGAAAGCCAAATAAGAAAAGAAAAGAAAAATTATATTCTAAGCAACAGAAGGCTGAATGTAAATAAGACTGTAATACCTTAGCTATAGCAGCCAAAACAGAAAAGGCTGCATCTCTCACATCTGTGTTTTTATCATTGATGCACTACAAAATTCAATTTGCTTTATTTAATCGTATAAAGTTTTTTTTTAAAAAAAATATTGTTACAAAAAGGTAGCACATATAGTTCAGATGTTCAACTATTTGAATATACATGACTATCAAGACTACCCTAGAGATATACTTTGTCCAAAGAGAAAGTAAGCAAGTAAACCAATAGTCCACGAAAAAAACAAACCGGCCAAAAAAAAAAAAATACAAAAAATTCAAACAATTAACTACAACATTCCAATCGAGCATGATGAAAAAAATAGAATAGTCAATGAATTCTCTTCAAAAGTAGATGCCTATAAAGAACTTACCTCACTTTACAGCCACCAAACAATGGAGAAAAGAAGATGCAATTTTTTTTTTCAAAATTCTTGTACATGACACACCGAGAGGGTAAAGGACAAGAATTAGGACATCTCTTTTGACTAATATCACTGGTATCTACTTTTCCATAAGCTATCAACCATAGCAGAAATATGATTTTAATAGGAGCCTTTGTCTTTCAAATTACGCGAGCATGTTCAAACAATAGATAAGACTCGCCATTAGCATAAAAGGTTTTCTTCAACGATAAGAAACCAAAATTTTAAATGAAACAAATTGAGGGGAAAACCCGGTATATGGAAATAAAGTTTAAGCCTTTAACCTAATAAGACAATGTACAAATCTGACCTTAAGGAATGGATGTACTGACCTCCATACAGATGTGCACATAGTCCTTGTGCACATACAGAACAACAGCCTTATCACTTGTTTCAATACAAAATGTAACCCAATTCAAAGTCAATGAGCGCACACGCGGAACTTTACTTTTCGCAGATGTCTTAACATCTGCAATAAATCGAAGTCAAGATAATCACTAAAACTTTCGGAGGAACTAACTATCAAGTGACAAGTAGAGCAATAGAAAGGAAAAAATTCATATGCGCATGAAGAAAAATGTGAGCATCAATGAATCAATTAGAAGTGAATATATTTCTAAAATGCATTCACAGAAAACAAAAGTAATGGAAGTGGCTAGTCCTTGTAAGTATACCAAATTAATAATTAAAATAGAAAGAAACCTGCCTTCAATAACATCAATAAGATTTAAGCACCCAGCTGTGTGCATAGCTTGGAGAGTTTGTGTAAGTGACTTAGTCAGCACAGGTTTTTTCTCTTTCAATTTTTCCTATACAAGAAGAAACTTATTAAACAAACAGATTGCACATAATTAAATAGCCCCTCATTCACACAAGTAAAACCCATATATACAACAATATTTTTAAAATGCAAATGTATACGTGTAAATAAACAATCGGAATAAACTAACCAGCTAGAATAATTCGGTACCCATGATATTACTAATTTTTGCAACACAGAACAACTCTCCACAAGAAACAAGCAAAAAACTTTAAACTACTGAACTGATGAATTGTGTTATAAAACCTAAGGAAAATCATGTTATAAGAACCTATGGCATATCATAGATAATTCTATTTGTAAACATCCATAAATTATATATACAAAACTTTACATACAATGTGAAACAATTGAAGAAACAGAATACATTAATGGATGCATGGCATTTGATGAAGAAAAACTAATAGATTAAAAGAGCAGATTTCTATATGTAATGGCACAGCCAACGATTCTTAATGAATCCTAATAGCTTTCTTGAAACATCGGCCCAGGCGGCTGCCAACCGTCCTAATTATGACCAAATCGGCTAGCCTAGGCGGCCGGCTAGGTGGGTCAAACGTGTCAGGTCCTTCTCTAGCCAGGTCGATCTGGTCCTAAAATTTTTTGGTCAGGTTCTAAGAATTCCAATCAGTTGGGGTTGATTTAACTAGAGAATTATTCTCTATATATATATATAAATGCACAACCCAAAACGACGTCGCTTTGGGGTTGATTTAAAAAAACCCCACAAAACTCTCGCCTCTAGCCTCTAGCCTCTGCCGAGGAATTACCTAGGCGCGACTTTTAAAACATTGGAAAGGAGAAAGCTACAACAGCTATGCAGCAACAAAGGCAAAACATAATGGAAAGTACAATGACTATCATTCCTCAGGCAAAACATATGGAATGTGGCAACAAATGCATGCAAACAGGAGATGTCAAAAGTTTGCTCTAACACGTGACAAGTACACTAGGGTTAAGCTTTTCACATGTATTTGTCTGCCCCGGTGCATATTTAAAGACAAACAAAACCTCCTCCACAATCATAAGGAAGAAACAAGAGATTACTAAGTGGAGACAGAAGCAGTCATTAAACCAATTATATGTTGAAGAGAGAAACATAATCTTTCTAAATAGACAAGAAGCAAACATTGATGTAAAAGTAATGAAATACATACATACGTTGAAGAGAGAGAGAGAGACCAAATAACTATATAGTGTACTCACGAGTAAAACTGGCAATAGAAAGCTTGAACCAACAGAAAAATGGGTTCTTAGACCCCGTGCAAGATTGCCAATAGCTTGTATAGCTTCAACTGCAACAGCAATGATCACATCTGTAATAAGCTGTGCAAAATCACTTGGTCAGAATTTAATTGGAAAATAAAATAACAGTATATATCTGACCAAGAGCTAAATCCTTCACTGCTCTATCCCCCTATCATACAAAACAAACGACATTACCCTACATAAACGATAAAAACTAATTTGCTGCAACCGCAAAGATAGATACCTTCTTCAATGTCCTACTAACTTCTGTAAAATCACCAGGCGCTATCCTTTTAGTTGATGCAAGCTTGGTTAGCTCTGCAACAGCCTCCTTCCGTTCTGACCACTTAGTAGCTTTCTAAAGAGACATACACAATGTCAGAATAGTAGTTAGCAACACAACTCCAAAACTTACTAAAAAAACAATAATAACAAAATAACAAAATTAATAGGGTGAATAATGTGTAGAATAATGTGATCAGAAATGCTTAATAAAATGCAGAAATGAATTACATGACTAAATATAACATGAGAGACCAAAAGAGAGCACTGACCACTCCTTCCCAAAAACCTGACTTCTCTAAAGGAGTCAATATGTCAACAGGATCGACAAGTTCGTACGCGTCTATTTCCTGAGGAGCTGACAACAACAAAAAAATAATATATAGGCACAAGGTAACACTACATTTATAAACGGCAACAACGGAAGTAATCCTCAACGTAGGTGATATACCATAATCAATCGACTCTTCAGCTGCGCCAGATACATGTTCTTGTTTTTGCTCAGATCTAAAAAAATTGTATATAAATTAATTCCAACTGAGATATAAAGAAACTGAACACATAGATGTACTCAACAAATTTTAAACTCAAGTACAATAATAGTATTAATGTACAGAAGAGACAACATGGGAAATAAATAAGAGTGTAAAGCGTGCACACCATATATCCAGCGAAGCATCAGCACAAAGAGTTTAAAGGCAACCTGAGAAATAAGTACATCTTGCCAAATTTCCTTTCCAGTTATTTTGATTATTTAACAAAGAGTAGACATGCACTTGTTTTAGGTCCATTTCCTATCTGGTTATTTTGATGCAAGAACAGAATGTACACAACAAACACAAACATATACACATGCACATTCACATAGATAGGAAATGTTCCTTCGGAATAAGCATTCACCTTATCTTCCGGACTGGCCTAGCTGTCCCCGTGACGTTGGCAAGCTCAGCCTCCAGCTCTTTTTTCTTCAAAGAACCCAAATATTTTATAATTACTTGTAACTAAAAATATGTCACAAAGGCAATAACTTAATAAATTGAACTTGGCATACCATTGTATCCCTCATTTTCTCGAACAATATTGATTTAACAGGGTCTTTTCCAATCCAACGGCAAAGCTCAAGAGTCAGTCCTTTAGAAGATGCACGAACATTTTGATCTTGATGGTCAAAGAGTTCGGGAAGCATCTTCAGAATCCTTTTTGGAGGAATAATTTTTGATCCAAATTCACTAATTTTATAGAAAAAGAAAAAAAAAAAAAAAAAAAAAAAAAAAAAAAAAGGAATTAGGTTAAGAAATAACATTATAGAATATAACTTATTCAAAGTTCGCACCAAAGAATTAGGTTAAGGAATTAGGTTAAGATCTCATGCACAAACCTTAAGGCTTGAAACATGACATCTATTGCTGGCACAACAGCTTTTGCAACCTTATTCTTTATTGCTTTCTCCATTGCGTCCTACAAATACAATTACCAACACAAGCAAGCAATCAATATTTATATATCATAGCATGCAATGATTACTAAATGAAGAATGAAAGGGCATGCAGAAGAAGCTTACGAGGTAAACTTCAACAGCCTCCAATTCTACCCAAAGCATAAAGGCTGCCTGAGCCTTTTCAACTGTTTTCGGTCTCCCCGTAAGGCATTTTCCTACAATCGCATCACAAACTTCTTTCGCATACCTAAACAACAACAACAACACATAACACGCTTGTGTTACTCAACAAAATATTTTTTTATCTAATTATTATTATTTTTTTAAAATAACAAATAGAAAGAGCATTTTCACCTTCCGGCATCGGCATCCGCGGCTTTCAAGAAGGCAATCAACGCATCAAGAGCCTTCTCTTGAACCGTAACATTCGAATCAGCAACTGTCTTCCTAAACAAAGGACCTAAAAACCAAAAAAGGAAGCTATGACGTTTTATTCACATTGGCATTTAGATCCATAGAAAAACCAGATCTGACAAGTTGAAGAAAATAACAAACCAAATTCTCTGAGACGAGAGTCCTTTGGATCAGTAATGGAGTCGCATATAGCGGCCAAATCAATGTTGGCTTCGTTTCTGACCTTCCAATTTTTGTGTAAAAGTCGATCTTCCCATAGCAATTTATTTGCCTCCTTCAATAATGTCTCTTCAGACATGGGTTTTTTTTATTTTTTTTTTGTTCTTCTTGTTTAATTTCTTCGCTGCCGTGTGCCAAATGACAAAACGAGGGTGGTGCCATACCTATACCAGTACCATATCATTATCTAACCTCTCTCTCTCAAAAGTGGGCGGGATATTTTTTTTTAAAAATAGATACCCGGTCCATACCGGATTTTTGATAATGGGTCTCCATCCGTGAGATATCTGCCCGAGTTTCCGGGTATCTAATTGCCAGATTTAACTTAGGTTCTACCTGGTTTTTATTTATAAGAAATTTACCCAGATTTTTTAAAATTATTTTTTTCTTTCTATTTTCAACATTTTTTTTTTTTTTATATAATGTATTACATATGCATTCAATACATTACTGATTATTTCCAAAATTAAATGTTTTTCAATTTTAATTATTCTTATAAATGGTAATAAATAAATATTTTTCAAAACAAATTAAAATATCAATTGAAATGTCAAGTAATCAGTTTTTTTTAATGAAATTAATGGCAAATTTTAAAAAATATATCAATTGTAATATATTAATGATAACATAACAAAAAATTAAAATAATAGTTTTATTTTTTAATAAAATATTCATGGTAACACAATAAAAACATTAATTATTGCATTCAATTTAATAGATTTTTTTTTCTAAATATATGAAATTAACTCTTAATTTTTTGTTATAAATGGTAATAAATAAATATTTTTAAAAATAATACAAAAATAATTTCACTACCATTTACAATCTCCATAAAAGTCTTCCCTCTCTTTTTATTTTTCTTTCAAACTCTCCCTTTTTTTTTATTTTTTTTTATTTTTTTTTATCACAAGTTTAAAGAAATCTACTTGTAAACCACATTTCAAAATTTTTCAAGCACTACAACTATTTTTTCCCGGTTTTATTAAGGGAGTGTATTGGATTGAGATTTTAATAGACAATTTTAGGAAGTAAAAGTCTGGTGAAATTGAATTGAGACTTTTTAATAAGTTAAATAAGTCTGGTGGTATTCGAGGACTTTTAAGATTTTTTTTTTTAAAAGTCCATAATATTTTGTAGTATTGGATCCAGACTTTAAAGAGGCAGCAAATTGTCTGGTGGTATTAGATTAAGATCAAGATTTATAGGATTTCATGACAAAATGAATTGTCTTAGACTTTTTAGTGACAACTATAAATACCAAGACCCCAAAATTGTCTTGCCCTCTCCCATCAGACTTACTCAAGACTTTTTTTATTTATTATCAAATAACCTTTTTTGAAGACATTCATCGAATAGGTAGTGGGCATGTTCTCAAATCATAATATGCAATCTTTGACAATCAAATAATACACAAAAATTTCACAAAGTATGCAAAAGAATATCGTGGGAAAGTTGAGGAACCTGCAAGCTTAATCTATGACAGAGAAATTAGGAGACATGGTCATGTTTCAAAAGAATTATGAGACATGTTTGGCAAGTTCAACATGAAAGTAAGCAGTAAAATTGAGGGTATGGCTCAGAAAACAACCAGTGATCCTTATGTCACGGTTTCAATTTC
This sequence comes from Acer yangbiense, assembly GCA_008009225.1. Classification (NCBI taxonomy): domain Eukaryota; kingdom Viridiplantae; phylum Streptophyta; class Magnoliopsida; order Sapindales; family Sapindaceae; genus Acer; species Acer yangbiense. Next base: position 23,113,005 of record CM017773.1, on the reverse strand, counting down.
TAGTGTTGTTATTGCGAGGACTTTGGTGATTAGCAATAGCGAAAACCCTACTTGGATGCAGCATTTTAATGTTCATGTTGCACATTATGCAGTAGAAGTGCATTTTGTTGTTAAAGATAGCGATGTTGTTGGATCCCAAATTATGGGTGCTTTAGGGATTCCAGTAGAACAATTGTACTCAGGTACAAAAATTAAGGGTTTATTCCCAATCTTGAACTCAAACGCGAAGCCTTGTAAGCCTGGAGCTGTATTGAATTTATCAATTCAATACACTCATATTGAAAATGTGAGTCTTTATCACAGAGGAGTAGGTTGAGGTCCAGATTATGATGGAGTTCCTGGTACATATTTTTCTTTTAGGAGAGCTGGTAAAGTTACACTTTATAAAGATGCTCATGCTCATGGTGGTTGCCTTCCACTTTTGAATCTTGACTGTGGCGAGCCCTTTAAGAATTCTAGTTGTTGGCTAGAAATCTATGAAGCTATAAGTCGGGCGCATCGCTTGATTTACATTACAAGGTGGTCTGTCAACCATACAGTGAGACTAATTAGAGATGAAAATAGCACATACACATTAGGAGATCTTCTCAAAACTAAGTCACAGGAAGGTGTTCGAGTGCTGCTTCTTGTGTGGGATGATCCTACATCTAGGAGCATTTTGGGATATAAAACGGTAAGAAACACATACTTTTCCTACATTTGATACTACTTCTATGTTTTATAGCTTAATTTAGAGGTCATAAATTCAAGATTTTTTGTTGCATTTTGCTTGTTTTCTTTTTTACCCCATTGGATCTTACAATGTTAAGTGTTTAATGCTAATCATTGGAGTGATTTACATTTTTACTCATCTTGTATACAACATTTTTATTCAAGAACACCAGTACCTAACTGCCAACTACTCTGCAGTTGTAGATTTGATCTCTACTCCGGTGGCTAATACTAAAACTTCAAATGAGAATTCATTTAAGGCAACATTTAATCTTTGTAGTAGTGGATAATTCTAGAGTTTACCATGCTTTTCGTTTACAAAGATTATTGGGGTTATGAATGTTAAGCATCTCCAACAAGGCTTCCTGTATTTTCCTTATATTTAGGGAGTCTGTTGTACTTTTTACAAATAAGGAGCCATATAAGGAGTTAACACTCCAACAAGCCTCCCTACAAATGGCTTGGATTGAAAAAATAGCTCCTTATATTTTCCTTACATTGAATTTAGACCATTGTGTAAGCATAATATAAAGATAATTAAACAATCTCGTATTGTATGCATAAGTATGAATAGACGCGTACCTGGAAGCACAACGGAAACCATCCAACTTATAGAGAGTCTTCTACTCTCTCCTCACCTTATTTCAGATAACCTAATGGAGAGGCTATTTTTATACTGAATCACTATGTGATACATGAGCGAGAGTAGGGACCCCCTATAAATAGTATAACTTACTAGAATCCTAACCCATAGAGGATTCTCAACTCTAATAGGATGGCTAGTCCCAAAAAGAATACTATGCCCACACATATACAATAGCCCATACCATATCCTACATATATATATAATGTAGCTAAGGTGCACCAAGCCCAACAAATATTGATCACAACCAAACGGGCTCTATCCAGTCAACTCTCTCTTACTTAAACATTCCAATCAATTCGGTTTTCATAAACTCAAAATATAATGTCATATGTTGCTCACAATTTTATAAAAAACTTACACATTGAATATGAAGGATGTAGACTCATCTTGACCACCCATTTCAATTGAGGAGTAAAATAAAAGAAATAGGGAGGAAGCCTTCTCTCCTTACATCGGGGGAGGCTTTGGCGGAAAAAAATTTAGGGAGTGAGATAGGGAGGCTGCTGGAGCAAATTCCGGTCCAGCCTACCTAAATATAGTCAAAGACATAGTGTTTTCTGGCCTATTGGAGATGCTCTAAATACCAAGAAATAAGACTAATATTGGTTTTTTATTATTATTATGAATTACTTGTTTTTTTTACTCTATAGTATAGTTTGATAAATTTTCGAGCTATCTTGCATCGGCAGCGAGTATAGATGTACAAAATACATAATCTATGACAAAATCATCATCATGCATTATTTGAGTTTCTCTGCAGCTCTCTAATGACCCCAATACTACTCCCCATTTGCTCTCAACTCTCAGTTATGTAATGTTGCGAAAAACTTTATTATTTTCACTGTACTTTAGTAAAATAGTAACATCACATTACTTACGGAAAAAAAAATGATTATTGATCTATTACAAACTTTTTCCATACTTTGTGATTCCTGTGTATTATTATTATTTTTTTCAATAATTAGATGGCTTGAGAGATATTAGGCCATATGATACCTATAAAATGGTTCGTGTGCTTGTTTTTTTAGAATTTCGAATGTATTGATGGCTATTATTCATACTATTATGGTATTTGTTAATTATGCACATTTTCATTGTGTGTTGATTCGTGTTATAAAAAAAGTACATCTTGTTTGAGTTTTTTCAGCTCAGATCGGCTAACTAGTTTGGATTTCTCAACTCAGGCATGTGTGTTAGCTAGTAAATTTATAGGGCCCATATTTAAAAAAGTTCAAAAAGTATTTAAATAAAGTCTAGATAATCATAATAGTCTATAGATAAAGTCCGAAGACTTTTTAAAAATTTCAGAATTTTGAAAGTCTAGTCCATATAATCATAATAGTCTTTAAAATCCTACAAATCCATAAAATCATAGCACCTCAAAATTGTCTATTAAAATCTCAATCCAATACACTCCCCTAAATATGAAGCATCGGAAAAATGGGAAAAAAAAATGACAAAAATAGATGTAGTGTTTGAAAAATTTTCAAATTTGGTTTACGAGTATATTTCATTGAACATATCATCTACACAAAAATCTGTATCAAAATTCATTAAAATCAATGAATTTTATTGAAGTACTTACTTTGTGTTAAAATAAGGGATCCTTTATGAGAGAACCACTAAATATATCTTATTAGTCTCTCTCAAAAGATAAAAAATATATATCTAATTAATCTATATAAAAAAAAATGGCTTGTGTTCCATGATCAGTGGTTTGATTTATAGACTCATCTTAATTTATTTGAAAAGGAAAAGATCTGTTTGTCCTTTAATGAATAAAAAATTACTTTAAAAAACAGTAAATTAAAGGTTATTTAGAAATAAGGGTGAATATGTCAATTCAATAAATTTATTTCCTTTACAAAATAATTTATGAGAAAAGACATTTATACCCGAAACAACATGTATATAATTAAAGAAAAGTGGTAAAGAGATCGGTAAAAAGCAACAGAAAGAAGACTTTAGATTGGAGTTGGAAAGATGGTAATATCTTCTTTTTGACGTAGTTTTGGCCTTAGATAGGGATGAGTTTTTTTATTTATTTATTAAGTTTTACATAAATTTGGGATTTTTGGGGGAATGGGAGAATTCAAACCCGCAACCTCATGGTACAAATGTGAGGGGTTTATTATCGGACTAACCCCATCTCGTCATTAGGTAAGGATAAGTTCTGAGTAGAAATAAGGGAGAGCATAACGTAGTATTGTCACAATATTAAACTAATATTTTGGCTAATTAAGCTAACATGAGCAAATGACTAGGATTGTCACAATATTAAACTATTATTTTGTCCATGTCTTTTATACTGAAGTGGAAATGGAAGGAAATGTCTAGAATTGTTGTTGCTCAAATGGTTCAAATTTATTCAAGTCTAATCTGTGAATTTTTTATTTGTCCGGTCAGAGGCTCTTAAGAAAATATTTATAGGGTAATATCACTAAAGTCCCTACTTTTTCAAGAATTGTTACCTTTTTAAACGTCTTTATCATATTAGTCACTTTAGTCCATTGATTTTTTCAAAATACATCAAACAACTAATGGTCAACTATAACAGAATGTGCAAAAATATAATTTTACCCTTTATTGCTATTTTTTTACAGAACCCTATTTTGCTATTTAATCAAGATAAAATGTCAATTTTACCCTTCAGCTTTTTTAGTTTTTACACCTTTACATACAAATGGATTGTCCAAAATGTCCTTATTATAAAATATCATTTACCGAATTTATCCTCAATTGTATTTTTATTACAAAAAAACCACCACTACATTTATGTCAGTTGCTCAACGGTAATTAAATTGGGATAAAATGGGTTGTAAAATGCATTCTTTTATACTTCCATTTTCACTTTTCTTTGAGATTTTTTTTTTTTTTTTTGGGTTCTATTTTACCTTTGTTTTCCAATAAAGGTTATAGCTTCAACAAGATCTGGGTTGTCACATGCATTCTTCTTTTCTTTCATTTTCACTATTCTTACTATACATCAAGTCAAAATAGAAATCATTTTTTTATTGCTATCATTAATTTATATTCTACCATTACATTTGAAGGTCATGGCTTCATCAAGCTCCACCAGTGGAAATGCTTGCTGAATTACAATGAAAAATAAGTATCGCAACTTTGAGAAGAAGGCATCAATGACGATCTTTGAGACAAGCAAGAATCCTAAGCTATTGAAAAAACATGTATCGCCACTTTGACCAGTAGCTTAGATATGGGTTTGCATGGGCACTACCTAAACTAAATAACATGACTCAAAGTATGTGCATGTGTTCCTGTGGATATCTTATAATATATAAATTAATGAAAATATCTCAAATATTCCACATCATTACAACATCAATGTCAATCCCCAAAATATTCCAGAAGGCACATGTCCTATGTCATGTATATTGTTCACATTGTAAGCATGTGAATGGGACCACCAAATATTGTAATACAAAAAGCACAATTTAACAACCATGAAAAGCATGCAGCTATCCATGCAATATCACAGCAACTCAACCTAATAAGCAAGAAGCGCCTACACAAAAATTCTTAACTGTCAACTTCGAATGCAATATCCAAAATAATAAAATCCTTCATGGCTTGGTAATTAGATAAATTAGGGAAAATTACCCGGGTGACCATCAATTTGGTGACACACTATTAAAATGACCACTAGATTGAGAATTGATTTCAAAATGACCTTTTTTGATGAACCTTGTGACACTAATGGTCATTCCATCAAACACCGTTATAACACCGTTAACTTATTGTTCACTTGGTATCAAAATTGCCATTAGTGTCATTTTTTTTCAGAGTTCAATAATTAAATGGCACTATTTGGAGGTGTCTTTTCAAGACTGTCTCCTTTTTAAAACTTATGTTTAAAAGGCACCTAAAATGGTTATCTTCCAAAAATACCCCCACGGTACTTCCACTTCAGCTATTTTGAGTTCAAACTAGTTTCATTTTTAGTTTTTTACTTTTCATTTAACAAATAGAGACTTGAAAGAGTAGAGAGAGAAGTTACCACAATGGTTCAGAGCAGCCAACCAACCAACCAGATTTCGACAGTAGACGGCGACGATTTCTTTTCCATTTCCATTTCAATCAAAAACAAGGTATGTAACTTTAACGATTTGATTTTGAATACCAATTTGATTGTTTTTTGTTGGGTTATACATTCGTTTTGTATTTTTGTAGTGTTAGATCTGGTTTCTAGGGCTTTTAGTTTTAGATTTGGTTTCTTGTTTCTAGGGTTAGATTGGGGAAGACGGCGAACAGTAAATAGGTTAGTAAGAGACTTGGAGCATATGTTATAATAGTATCGGAACAATAAAGTCTCGATAAAAGTCTCGGAGAGTGTTACAAAAGTCTCGGATCAATAAAGCTTTTGGAACACTCTCCGTCCCTCTATGTCATTTGCGCCTTGTTAAGGACTTGGAAGCGTTCAATGCGTTCATGTGGGATTTGTATGTGTACAAGACCTCCATTTTTGGGTTCAAAAAGGCACTTCACAAAAAGAAGAATAGATACAACATTTACGGGTTTGCATTACGCACTACTGGTGAGTCTCTCAAACTTGATGACTACCAATAATTTATTTATTGAATTTATTTGTTCCAACTAACCAATTATATTTTCATTGGATATGTTGTCGGTTTTTGCTTATGAAGCTATCCCAACCCTTGCCACGCAATTCGCCACTTGTAGGGAAGAAGGAACCTTCTCGTGTATTCTAAAGTGGGAGTTGACGCATCGACCGAGTGCTGAGAAACTGTTAAAGATTTTCACCGCAAAAGTAATTATCTATTGGAATTTGTTGAATATGATTTCGAGGACAAGTTTATAATGTCATTTTTTTGATAAAATTTCAGATGTTTGCGGAAGCTGAACTAACCTCTACGGAAGCGGAGAAGGGTCAATGGTACTACGAGGGGATAAACGAGGGAGGCTGTTTGTACTCTGATCCTGATCCAGTGGAGACGTTTAATTCTCCTAGCCCAAGCAGTCACCCTACACCTGTCATGTCCACCAGTGTCCCATTATTAAGGGACACGAAAATCGTGAGACCTTTTAAGACGGTGGCTACAGATACAGAGACACAAAAGGTATATAAATTGTTATTGGTTGTTTTCAATTTTAGATAATAATTGTTTACTATAACTCTGACATGTTATTTTCTCCTTCAAAAAGTACATGTCAGGTGGACCAGTGTTAGATTCAGACCGACGGTGGGTCACGATGCACCTTCCATTGGTATTGACTCTACATGTGGAGGCACCAGCAGACATACGAAGTGACAATCTTCTGTACGTGAGGTATATAAATTGTTATTTCATGAGGTCAATTTCAGATAAGAATTTGAATTTTAACCATGATGTGTGATTTTTTTCCTTCAGGCAGTTTTAGACCGTTGGGAATGTCGATTTACAGAAGTCATGGACACTGTACAGGAATTACAAAAGGAGGTCTACAGGACTGATAGGAACAGCACCAAGATTTGGTTTGTATGATACGTACACTCCATGGGACATCGACTGAGATGTATTGGGATGAGCCTTAGATTTTGAGGCTATAGGGCTAACGGCGCAGAGGAGTGTAGACAATCAGCGGGCCCGGGATGTGGCTTCAGATACTACTCCATAACAGGGCACTGCACATGTGGCACATATAGAAACTACTCCCTAGCAAGGCACTGCAGTTGTGGCACATACAGAGACTACATATCAAGACACTACAGATTTGTCCCATATCGGTTTAGTACCTACCCCCCAACAGAACGCTACAGCTTCGTCACATACAGAGACTACTTAGCATGTCCTTGTAGCTTCATATAGGAGTCGGCCAGATGTTGCTATAGAGAGTCAGCACATCCCAGCAGCTCCAGATCCTACTCCGCAGGACCCAACAGTAGTCCCTGTTGTTGTCTCTTCAGACATTGTCCCTATAGTATCTGTTGTTGTCCTTAAAGTATCTAAAGTTGTTGTCCCTACAGATATAGTATCTACTGTTGTCCCTTCAGACAATACACACATGTCACGGGGGGCTTCAGGTAGTGGGGATCCAGCAGGCCTTAGTTTACCGATGGACCAACCATTATGGGCACACAAACGTGGTTGGCAACTAACCAATCCCTACACTGACCCATGTAGGCAGAAGAGGTTTAAGGCTGTGGCCCATAAATTTAAGCCTGATGGGTTGGCAGATGGGGACCAGCTAAAGGAGTACTTGGCATTTAAGAATGACATAACGGCAATGTATAATATCTTACTTATAACGTTTTCTTAGATTTGCATGCCACTACATCTTAATTATAATGTGTTTTCTTCTTCAATGATACAGGCGGGATGTAGATCTACAATTCCCGGTTGGAGTCCATTGGTTCCACTGTTTCGAAACCAACCATGAGGAATTGGAAGACACAGTATGTATTTATACATTTGCACACTTTTTGTTGTTTACATTGTACAACCCTTTAACGTTTGTTGTTGGTTCCTTATGTCAACACTTGGATGCATATTTGCAAATCTTACGAAAGCGCCATCGTGCTTTCCCTGAGGTGTACAGACAAGATATAAACATTTTTTATTCTTAATTCTATGTAAGTTTTCAGTTTTTTTAGATTCCCAATTTAAATGATGAATACTTCCTTATCAACATACATGTACTTCTTGAACATGCATACATGCACATCCAGTAGCAGAAGTTGTTCAACGACAATGAAGTTAAGGCGGTACCGCTGGACCCATGGCCCTGTTGACTTACAACTGGCCCGAAGAAGATCTACTAGTTCCATGCGGTCGGGCTCCCGTAAGATGTCGGCCATGACACGAGGTTGATACGGTGAGTGTATTGGAAATGAAATTGGATATTGCAATTTATATTACCTAGTATATTATCTCGTTATTTGATATTTTTTTAGTCACCTGTAGCTGTTGGTGCCATGTAATGTTGGAGGTTATCATTGGATCATGGCCAAAGTTGATTTAGTTCAATGAACAATACACCTATTTGATCCATTTAGGCAACAAGTTCCATTCGACCATAGGAACAAACGGGTTGCATGCTTACAGTGGTTTTTACCATTGATGTTGGTTCAGGTTGAATTTTACATGAAAAGAACGAGTCAGCAGAAGCAATGTAAGGTGGAGGCGGATCAGTTCCATATGGCCATTGTAGGGACTTCAAGGTGCCACAACAATCAAGAGGGTAAGTGTGACAGTATTACTTGAATTCACAACAGTCTGCATTTGTTTACTGATTAATTACATTTATTATTCTAAAATGTAGAGGTAACTGTTGTGCCCATACACTGTTGTTGATTAAGCACACGTTAGCATATAAGATGTTTGATTAGAAGAACAAAAATATGGTCGAGAAACGCTTGAAGATGGCCGTTGAAGTATTTTGTAACTCCACACACCATGTTGAATTGATGTGATTTTTTCTGTATAGATTTATTAACCATGTTATGAAATTCTGTATAAATTTTTTTTTTTTGCATAGTTTATTTGCAATAGTTTTTGTAATTATCACTATTGCCAATTTATCAATATTGCCATGTCAAAATTAAAACAAGTATTGTCAGAACCTAAAACATGTCACATATATGTATGTAATAACAAAGGATATTATCCCAAAAAGTCAATAATTTGGTCAGCAAGGCATAAAAATAAAATCAAAGGGTCCCAGGAAGTCTCGAAAAGCCTATAGGAGGTTTTCCGAGACTTTCATCCGAGACTTTTGAATCAGCTATTAGTTTCCGAGACTTTAATACACTACTACAAAAATGCTTAAAGACATCACTAGAAATCACTAAAAGAAATCAGTTTTTGGTAACCGATTTTAAAAAAGCTTTTAGAAATCAGTTTTTATAAAAACCGATGTCTTAAAAATTACAATTTCAAAAGACATTGGTTTTTAAGAAAACCGATATTATAAAAAAAACGTTTAGACATCGGTTTTTATAAAAACCGATGTCTTAAATTTTGCGTTGAAAAGACAACGGTTTTTATAAAAACCGATATTAAAAGCAAGCGTTTAGACATCGGTTTTTATAAAAACCGATGTAGATTCAAAAGCAAAATTCTGCAATGCAAATCTAACCTATGTCCACATTCAAGGGCACATCTCTAAAAATACTCAACGTTATTTGCTCAACTTTTGACACAAGAAAGTAGACATGCAAACAAACACTTTTAAATCAGAAAATATTCCAAAAATCGATTTGGAAAAGTGAGAAAATGAGCGATGAAAACAGCTCACTCGCGGATTCACGAATCGCTTCTGACCTTTGACTGAATAATTGATCATAACTTTCAAAATACCACCCGGAATTTTACGTTCTTTATACCGTTGGATTCGTATCGAAAAATTGAAGGACCCGACATGGACAAAAAAAATTATTTTCTTGCCAAAAGATACAGTTTTAAGGAAAGAGTTTTCACAAAAATATCTCCAATCGCTTCAATTCTGACCTTTGACTGAAAAATTGATCATAACTTTCAAAATACCAACCGGAATTTTACGTTCTTTATACCGTTGGATTCGTATCGAAACATTGAAGAACCCAACATGGACAAAAAAATTTATTTCCTTGCCAAAAGATACAGTTTTAAGGAAAGAATTTTTATAAAATTATCTCCAATCGCTTCAATTCTGATCTTTGACTGAAAAATTGATCATAACTTTCAAAATACCAACCGGAATTTTACGTTCTTTATACCGTTGGATTTGTATCAAAAAATTGAAGAATCTACCATGGAAAAAAAAATTTATTTCCTTGCCAAAAGATACAGTTTTAAGGAAAAGGTTTACACAAAAATATCTCCAATCGCTTGACCTTTGAGTACTCATGAATAATTGATCATAACTTTCAAAATACCGACCGGAATTTTACGTTCTTTATACCGTTGGATTCGTATCGAAAAGTTGAAGAACAGAAAATGGACAAAAAAATTTATTTCCTTGCCAAAAAATACAGTTTTAAGGAAAGAGTTTACACAAAAATATCTCCAATCGCTTCAATTCTGACCTTTGACTGAAAAATTGATCATAACATTCAAAATACCAACCGGAATTTTACGTTCTTTATACCGTTGGATTTGTATCGAAAAATTGAAGAATCTACCATGGAAAAAAAAATTTATTTCCTTGCCAAAAGATACAGTTTTAAGGAAAAAGTTTACACAAAAGTATCTCCAATCGCTTGACCTTTGAGTACTCATGAATAATTGATCATAACTTTCAAAATACCGCCCGGAATTTAACGTTCTTTAAACCGTTGGATTCGTATAAAAAAATTGAAGAATCCAACATGGACAAAAAAATTTATTTCCTTGCCAAAAGATACAGTTTTAAGGAAAGAGTTTGCACAAAAATATCTCCAATTCTGACCTTTGACAGAAAAATTGATCATAACTTTCAAAATACCACTCGGAATTTTACGTTCTTTATACCGTTGGATTCGTATCAAAAATTAGAAGAATCCATCATGGAAAAAAAAAAATTATTTCTTAAGGAAAAATTTTACACAAAAATATCTCCAATCGATCGACCTTTGAGTACTCATGAATAATTGATCATAACTTTCAAAATACCACCCGGAATTTTACGTTCTTTATACCGTTGGATTCGTATCAAAAAATCAAAGAATCTACCATGGACAAAAAAAATTATTTTGTTGCCAAAAGATACAGTTTTAAGAAAAAAGTTTGCACAAAAATATATTCAATTGCTTCTGACCTTTGACTGAATAATTGATCATAACTTTCAAAATACCGCCCATAATTTTACGTTCTTTATACCGTTGGATTCGTATCGAAAAATCAAAAAATCTAGCATGGATGAAAAAAATTATTTCGTTGCCAAAAGATACAGTTTTAGGGAAAAAGTTTGCATAAAAATATCTCTAGCAGAACACAAAACCACACAATAAAAAATGAAATGAAAAATAAACCCACCAATAAAATTTATTTAATATATGTATGTTTGTAGTAGAAATTAGAATTTTGATTAGTTGAGTAAATTTAAATTTATCAAACAAGTTTTTTTTTTTTTTTTCTTCTAACAATTCATATAGGTTATATATATATATTGTGCAATTGTTAACACATTCAATCTTGTAGTCAGGCGGTAAAGGCTTACCACTTTGACTTTGAGGTTGCGAGTTCGATTCCTCATAATGACAATTAATTGTCATTATTATCATAGGTGGGGTTGGCTGGCGGCGGTGATCGGTCGGTGAGGCGGGCCGGTGGTGGTGGTGGCCGGCGACGGTGGGATTTTTTTTTATAATTCATCAATTTTACATCAGGTTTTTTAAATCGGTTTTAACTAAAACCGATGTCTTTTCTCCTAGGTTTTTAAATCGGTTTTAAGTAGAACCGATTTCTTTTCTACTAGGTTTTTAAATCGGTTTTAAGTAAAACCGATTTCTTTTCTCTTGTTTTACATCGGTTAAAAACCGATGTTTTTTGCGCTTTTTTTTCTAAATCACTCAAAAAGAGATCGGTTTTAAAAATTTCAAAAACCGATTTCTTCCATATAAAAAAACCGATTTCTTTTGCATTTTTTGTAGTAGTGATAGCATTTGGAGGGGGGTTGTGAATGGGTTGTTAATCGATTATTACCAACTTTTTCGATTAGTCAATATTAACAATAAAACCCAATTCAAACATACAACAAAAATCAAGTAAAGTGCGAAAATATAAAGAATACTTGATTTTTACGTGGAAACTTTCAACAAGGAAAAACCACAGGACTAGCCACGCTAGCCACTTCATCAATCCACTATATGAAAAGATGGTTTTACCCTCAAGTGATACACGAACTCTCACTCACGATAACCTCAGGCTATAGACACTACCACACACCATTCTTGGTTCAATCCTAGTGATATCTCCCGATCCACTACTATTGGTGTGAGCACCTCCTAATCTACCCGTAGGCCTTTTATAGCGGTACTTGGCAATGCTTACCAACCAACCCTTTGGTTGCAAGACTTCACTTGCTTGTGCAATTTCACCTAAAAGCCACAAGACTTTGACTCATTGAAGAGAATTAATAGTCTAAGTGAATATGACAATAATGCTCAAACACAATAATGTGTAAGACCACACACAAAATGTCTAACTAGATGTTATAATACAATTTAACAATCTAGTTATCAAACAATGCATACATACCCATACATGAGGTCTCAAGTAGTTGTAGAAATATTCTAGCAACCTAATTGTCAAATACAACTCACATAAATGAGCAACCTAATTCATGAACTTAACTAGATGCACAAAGCAAACCTAATCATCAATTAATCATACATGAGCATTTATGGCTTAGCTATTTAGGCAAAACAGCCTAATCATGCAAGCTATCACAAACAAACCCTATCACAAACAAACCCAATCACATTATCAAGACTCATAAATATATGCAATAAAGAGAGTCTATGTATTTAATCCTGGGTATTTAATCCATCAATAAATACCTAATCTAGAGTAAGAATAACAATAAATGAGATTTAATATAGTTTTAGCTTACCTAGTCATGAAACCAAGAAGACCTATGCTCAAATGATGATGATGATGTTAGATGCACATGAGTTTTGGGTTTGGGAGAGTTAAATAAGCAATCTTTGTGCTTTCTCTCACTAGGGAACTCTTAATCTCTCTCTAGGGTTTTGTAGTTTTAGTTTCTTAAAGATAAATGATGAGAAAAAGATGAATTTATAATGTTTAGATGATAACCCTATAAATTTCATGAATTGCCATTCAAAAATGAGCCAAATTGGTCTCCAAATGAGTGAGATATGGCCAAATTACGAAACAAGGGCGAAACAGGCTTACCGCTGCCTATGTGCCGCTGTCTACCAAGACGGCACTTGGACCATGGAACTTTCTGTCACTAGCATACCGCTGTCTACCAAGATGGCACTTGAACCGTGGTGAAACATCACAGCACAACAACTTGATTTTCAAGCAGCTCAAAACATGACTAAATGACATCGAAACCTATCATATAATATACCGTTGGAAAGGTATGGATGTCTACTTTCTACTTTTTTTTTTTTACAAAACAAGATTTTGATGTCTATAGAAATAGTTATGGTCATTTGAGTGACCAAAGGTCATATTAAGAGAAAAACAAAGTTGCCCTGTTTTAGTGGTCACTTTGGAGATTTCAAAACCAATCCAAACGATCATGAAATATTACGAATAATATACCGTTGGAAAGTATGGAAGTCTACTTTATACTATATTTTACAAAATGTGGTTTCGATGTCTGTAGAAAGAGTCAAAAGAGTGACCAAAGGTCAGATATGGACAACAATAAAATATCCAAAACTCATGGTATAATATTGTGTGACCAAAGACCAAATCAAGGGAAGAATGAGACCTTCTCAAATGGTCACTCATCGCGCTAAGACAAACACACCATCGTGCTTGTGCGGACGTTTCCGATCAATCATTGGGAAATGAATTACATCACACAAAAACCACACTTAAGACTAAGAATGAAGTGCAATTGTGATTGTGAAAAGAATGCGCACATGAGCAACAAGAAACAAATGCATGTCAGTACAAATGCATGAAGTGTGTATGTGTGTGTGTGTGTGTGCACCTAATCTCTTCAAGAGTCAAGTCAAGTGATTTACCTTTCGCTCTTGCTCTTAAAGTCACGGAGATACTTGGAAGCTTGCCAACGAGAACCTAAGCTACCCATTACAAAATCATCCATAATGTGGTTTGTCATGAAATAAGTCAATCATAAAATAGAGGTCCTTACACTATTTGCGAACAAACATCAGAATTGCTTCTAGGTGAAGGCATATGATGTTGGAAAATAGTTCTACTTGTTTGGTTGAGAGGTTGGCCAAAATTCCCACTACCTTGTTTTCTTGTGCGTCCTCTTCCCTACATAATACCAAACAAAAAATAACAATATATAATTAGTGAATGACTATAGATATTATATGAAAGTAAAAACAATGCATAAAACTATAAATTGTGTTGATTCACCTTAGTTTTTTTAGATTGGTTCCTCGACACCCTAGATGGTTGTTAATTAGCCGTGGAACATGTCCACTTATTGTGCCCATAAGAACCACAAGATTTGCAATGTTTAGTGAATGACTTTGAAGGTGCGGGACCTTCATCGGGTTTTCTTCTTCTATTCTTCCTGGGCATTTCAACAGTGTTATGTCTTTTGGGTGGCTCAAGTGGAGCCTCCTCTACATCAGGCCACATGGAGGGATTAGGTATTGGATTAATTGATCCTCCATAAGTCAACTTAAATGCCTCCTTTGAATAATACTAATGAGTATATTCATGTGTGTATTGCTTGCGATAATCAATGACAACCGCTGCACGTGCACAAGGTAATCCACTAATTTGCCATTAACCATAATCACATGACATTTCAGAAAGGTTAACAAGACATCGTTTTCTAAATGAATCAACGGTCTCATGATATTCCCCTTTTCCATGGTACACAATTAGTTTTCTACGGTCATCCACTGCTTCATTCAACATGTGCCTTGCATATGGTGAGATGGTATCATTTATTTTCTCTCCTTCATCCCATTTTTCAGAAAATCTCACCATGATCTTTCTCATTAAACACTCAATCAATGTCAAAATAGGCTTATCTCTAACATCATTGATCCAACTATTATAAAACACTCAGACATGTGTTAGTAATATGATCTGATTTGATGCGATCATCAAAACAATGTCTTGCCCAACTATTAATTGGAATGCGAATCAACCAATTCTATGCATCAACAGAAATAACCTTAATTTTTTCCATAACTTGCTTAAAACCAGCTTCACTTCCCTCCTTTGCAGCTTGCCAAAGTGGCCTATTAATGTCCAGGTTTGAGAATTCCTTCTTGGCATTAAAGTTTGTAGAAATATGCTGAAAGCAATACCTACTACCTACAGTGGGCCACTCATTTTTTATGGCTTCCAACACTCCATTTTGACGATCAATCATAAAACATATAGCCTTTTGCGTGTTCCATTGTAATGCTTTGCAAAGAAATTGCAAGAAAAAGCTCCAACTCTCAGTATTTTCAGACTCAACAACACAGTATGCTAGTGGAAATATCCCATTATCGGCATCCATCACACATGCAGACAATAACACACCTCCAATATTCACTTGACAAGTGGCAACCATCTAAACCAATTAAAGGTCTGCAACATTTTACAAACCCAGTTTGCATTGCACGAAAACTTACAAAAAAAACCACTCAAATTTTGGACTATCCTCTACATCAGTATTGACATGAACCTTAGCCATACTACCTGGATTCATCTTAATCAATATGTTCACATATTTACTAATTTGAGCATATGAATTTTCATGGTCAGCCTTGAAACAAATTATAGCATGGTGTGTATAAAACAATCTAGAGGGGGGGGGGGGGGGGGTGAATAGATTTTAAGCTTATTACCCAATTTTTCGTGTTTAGTCAAAATTATGAAATTACCCCTAAATAGTTAAAGCAATAAATCAAGTATAAAATACGGAAATTAAATAACACTTGATTTTTACGTGGAAACTCTCACGGGAAAAACCACGGGCTAGTAAGTAAGCCACACTCGAACCTCGAATCCACTAAATGTGTAAAACGATTACAACCTAATCCCAAAAGTAATCACACACCTACCTAATCCCGGTATGAGTGAACCTAGTCCGATTTGCTTGCGATCTAAGCAACCTAATCCCGGAAGCTACACACAAGACTTACTTTCTCAATGAAGAGAATAACACCCTAAGTGAATATATGAATATCCAAATGCAACATAGAGCAAAGGAAACCCTATATGCTTATCTAAGATGATTAATATGCAATTAGAACAATCCTAGATATTAAAACTAAATGACATGTTCAATCAAATAGTTTAGCTAATCAAGATTAATCACAAAACCTAATTAGCTATCACAATACCACTTCTCAAGCATAAACACACTAATCTCAATCTTGTATCAAAAGATATATGAAAATCATACAAGAAATAAATTGAGATTGCTTGTTAAGAAAAACACAAAATATGTAAGATATTAGTGAAAAGCTTACCAAGCAAAGTGTGATGAAGAATCCATGCAAAGAGACATCTAGATGATCAAGGATGATGCTAGATGATGATTGATGATCATGAAAAAGTGTTTGAGTAAACAAAAAATGAGTTCTTGGAATTTTTTCTTCTCTTGAAAAATATCCTAAGTATGAAATCTGAATATGAACTCTCTTAATTGACCTAAAGTCAAAGTGGAATATATATAGGGAGTCAATATGAAGTGTGGTCGTTTTGATAAGTGACACCACAATATTATCTTAGGTGCTGTATGCAGAGCGCTTCTGTACAGCGCCTGTACAGCGCCCCAACTTTGTTCTCTCGGGAAAACAGAGTGGCGTTGTACGAACAGCGCTTCTGTACAGCACCTCAACAAAATGCATCAGACCTGATGCATTTAAAATACAATTTCAATCAGGTCTTGATCGGGTGCTGTACGAACAGCGCTTGTGTACAGCGCCTCACCAAAATGCATCAGACCTGATGCATTAAAATGACCATTTTTGCATCAGGTCATTTGGGCGCTGTTCGAACGGCGCCTTGTAGAGCGCTTTGAACAGCGCCCTTTGCAATGCAAGAAATCCAAGGTTATGCAAGACAAGGCAATGGACAATGCAAGATGTAATCATGAAAACAAGCAAGAAGAGATGTTAATGAACATTAATGCACAAAAATAAGACACACAACATACAAGTATTAAACATATGCATGAGTTGTGAGTGCGTGCAACTATCTCTTCAAGACAAGTAAGCACATAGAAATTTACCTTCGGTGCTTATCAAGACGAGGTCTTCAAAGGGCTTGAGCAATAACATTAACACTTAAGCTACCCTTACAAAGAACCCCAACATGTGGTTTGTCCACGAAATGAGCCAATCAACAAATGGGAACCTTACAAGCCTTAAAGTTTTCAACACATTTTTTTAGCCGTATAAATACTCTGTGAACTACACTCCACCTCAAATTTGTCATGCAAATCATTTTTCAAACTCTTAGCAGAAATAGTAGGGTTTGAGTTGATAAATTTACTAGCAACAATAGTTATCCAAGAGGATATGGCTTATTTATTCGTTTTTCCTCGTTTACATTATATATGCCACCCCCCCCCCCCCCCCCCCCCCCCCCCCCCCCCCTCCACAAATGCTTCTGATTATAAAAGATCTCCTAACTAGCAAAGAAGAAACATGTATTCTCTAATCACAAGTTCCAATAAAACACTTGGTAGTGTACCGGCTTTGATCGTTCTTCAGCCTGTTCAGTTCAAATCCTTCTTGAATAGCATACCCCTTACAACATCCCTGACCATTTAAGCGTTGCGAAAAACTTGGCCCTCACTAAGTGAAATGGACCCATCTAGATTAGGCTTCCATTCATGCTTAACACAATAGCGAACCATTCTAGTTGCACCATTCTCTTCATCAGATGAATGATAGCCACCAATTTCATTAGGATCACAGCATATAGACCCACTACCATCCACATCCATTGAATCTTCTGCCTCTACAATGCTATCAAAAAGACTAACAACCGAATCATGATGGTATTCGAAGTCGGGTTCAATATCAGAACAGTTCTCCTTCGATAATAGTGTATCGGGTCGATTTGTACTTGATGCGTTCGACCTTCGTGGTGTCTTCTGGCAGAATATCTTCTTCTAAGTACCTCCTGAGTTGGGTCGTCCAATTGCTTGACTGCTTTTGGATTTATGCTATTATGAGTTCTTACGCTTCGGATATACTCAGTCTGGTCAGGTGTGTGATCGGGACTGTCTTAGATATGATGTAGGTTGTCGTGGATGCTAGTTTGGACAAAGTATATGCTTTATCGTTTTCTTCTCGTGGGATCCGAGTGATCTTGTATTCTTTGAAACGTTTGAGCAACCTCTTTGCTGCGTCTAAATAAGCTATCATATATTCGTCTCTCTCCTAATACTCATCTAAGACTTGATTGACCATAACCTGCGAGTCACTGAAGATTTCTATCTCATCTGCTCTTAGTGTGATGCACACTCTCAAACCGGCTAATAAAGCTTTATACTCGGCTTATTATTGGTTGTCTTGAAGTCGAACCTCATGGCACATTCTACAGCATCCCTTTCTGGGGTTGATATCACTATCCCCACCCCGCTACCATGGGTTTTTGACGAACCATCCACATGTAGTCTATATTGGAAATTCTTTTCTTTCTTTTCTTCCATCATTCTTCTTACTTCCATGTCTAGCTCGGTGAATTCAGCCATAAAGTCTACCACTGCATGTCCTTTGAGCGATGCTTTTGGCGTGTACTTGATGTCAAACTTGTTCAGCTCTATCACTCACTTAGTTAATCGCCTCGATAATTCTAGCTTATGTAGGATTTGTTTGAGCGGGCAGTCAGTGTATACGTCCATTATGTGTGCTTGAAAGTATGGTCTCAACTTTCCTGTTGCCATGACTAGTGCGAGGGCCATTTTTTCTTCTGGTGAATATCTTGTTTTGTCCAATAGCAGAGGTCTGCTAGTGTAATACACTGGTTTCTGTACTCTTTCCTTTAACCGAATTAATACAAAACTGGTTGCTACTTCAGTAAAGGACAGGTATAAATATAAGGTTTCCCCGACTATAGGTTTAGAGAGGATTGGTGCTTGTCTCAAGTGTTCCTTCAATTTCTGGGAAGCCTTTTCATATTCTTGACTCCATTCGAGTCATTGCTTTGAAAAATGGTGTACGCATTTGTCTGTTGACTTGGATATGAATCGATTGAGTGAAGCGAGACATCCTGTCAACCTTTGTACTTCTGTCAATGTCTTTGGTGAGATCATATCTACGAGGGCTTTGATCTTTTCAGGATTTACCTCGATTCCTCTTTGGTGAACTTGGAAACCCTAGAATCTTCCCGACAGTACACCGAACACACACTTGTTCGGGTTAAGCTTCATCTTATATCTCCTCAATACATCGAAGGTTTCCCTTATGTCTAAAGCATGTCTTTCTGCCATAACGCTTTTAGTCAACAAATCGTCTACGTAGACCTCCATGTTCTTCCCAATCTACCGAGCAAATATCCTATTTACTAACCTCTGATAAGTTGCTCCAGCGTTCTTTAGGCCAAAGGGCATTACTGTATAGCAATACAGTCCCTGATCGGTTGTAAAAGCCGTTTTCTCTTCATCTATCTTGTTCATCTGGATTTGATTATACCCAGAGTAAGCATCCATAAAATTGAGTAGCTCATGGCCTACAGTAGCGCCCACCAACTGGTCTATTCTCAGATGGAGAAAGCTATCATTCGGACAAGCTTTATTCAAATCCGTGAAGTCTACACACATCCTCCACTGATTATTCTTTTTCTTCACCAGTACCACGTTGGCTACCCATTGTGGGTACTTGACTTCCCTAATTGACCCTGCGGCGAGTAGCTTTTCTACTTCTTTCTTAATCGTTGTGCTTCTCTCCGGATTAAACAATCGCCTCTTCAGGACTACTGGCCTGAACTCTTGGTCAACAGTCAGGTAATGCGATATCACCTTCATGTCGATTTCCCGGCATATTTTCGTGGCTCCAGGCGAACACATCTTTGTATTCCCTTAGCAAGCTGATTAGTTCGGTTTTGATTCCCTCATGTAAATTTGCACCTATCTTGACCACTTTGGTCGATTCGTTATTGTCCAGGGTTATATCTTCTATCGGCTCATCCTTTTGGGTTTCAGGTTCTTCTCTCAAGTAGAGTTTGAACCCTTCTGGTATCTCAGCTTATGATTCATCCATGTTCTTCTCGACAGACAGAAGTATACATACCTGGTGGCCTTCTCTATTTTCTTTATCTTTGTAAACTGAAAGGTTTGCCCTCCGTGCTATCTCTTTTGACCCTTTAACAACACATACCTCATATTATGTTGGTAACTTTATCATTAAAGCGTAGGTGGTCGTGACCGCTTTGGTCTTGTTCAGGAACGGTCGGCCTAGCAAGGTGTTGTAAGGCAAGTTCTCTGTATCTATAACCACAAAGTCTAGTAATATTGTCTTCTGGCAAAGGTCATTTCCAACTTTTACTGGCAGCTTTGCTGTACCCAAAGATCTCCCCTTTACTCCACCAAATCCCCGAAGTGGGGTATGAAAAGGTTGTAAGTCTTTCCTGTCCAGTCTCAGCTAATTATATACTCCCGCACTCAGGATGTCTACCGAGCTCCCATTGTCGATCAGTACCCAGTAAACCTCTTTATGGCTAATTCTGAAAATATATATTAAGTGTCTAATACAACCTAGAGGGGGGGAGGTGAATGGGTTGTTAATCTAACTAGTTACCAACTTTTCGGATTAGTCAATATTATTAAAATTAACCCAATACAATCAAATACAATCAACGTAATTAATGTGTGGAAAACAATAAATAACACGTTGATTGATTTAAGTGAGAAACTCACCAACTGAGCAAAACTCACAAGCTATCCTTCTAGCCACACATGGTCCTCAAATCCACTATATATAATGATATTAACAACCTAGGTTGACCTCTGGTCACACCATTCTCTATCACTAACCCACCACTACTACCATGTGGGCCTTTTATAGTGATTCTAGATCAATGCTTGAGCACTACACCACCGTAGTCACAAGACTTGATTCTTAATGAAGAGATAAGCAACCTATGTGAATATGTAACAATATTATAATATGCAAATAATGCTAGACTACACTAAATACTTATCTAGGAATATATGGTGGCAATAAAAACAATCATAAATATCAATGTCTATATGAATGCTCAAAAAAACCTAACTAGATATAGATATGAGAATCTAAAATCTAGTCATCAACCAAAAGCTAGTCAACACACGTTTTCATTAAACATGGCAAGGACAATAAATGCAATCAATGAAGCCTAAACAACAACGTCTAAATGCAAAGCATATAGACTTAGCTAGAGGGCAATAATGTCCTAAATGCAAGCTATCACAATACAAACCACAAACATGTCATAACTTCACTAGATATGCAATTAATGTGAAGATTTGCTAACCTAAGCAATAAAAGACATGTCTTGAATAAATAGAACAATAAATGAGATGAGTTGTTTGTTCTACTTACCAAGTAAAGACATTAATGAAGACCCATGTTTGAATGATGATGATGATGTTAGATGCACATGTGTTTTGGGTTAGGGAGAGTTAAATAAGCAATCTTGGTGCTTTCTCTCACTAGGGAACTCTTAATCTCTCTCTAGGGTTTTGTAGCTTTAGTTCCTTAAAGACAAATGATGAGAAAGAGATGTATTTATAGTGCTTAGATGATAGCCCTATAAATTTCGTGAATTTCCCTTCAAAAATGAGCCAAATCGGACTCCAAATGAGTGAGATATGGTCAAATTACGAAATAAGGGCGAAGCAGTGCATGGGTTCATTGTGCTAGTATGGACCCACAACGTTACCAGTGCACTGGGAGCAAGAAATCAGCCCGAGAACACTTCACAGTTGACTACACGGGTAGGGACCCACACGGTACCCGCGCACTAGCAAATCAGCACAACAACTTGATTTTCAAGCGACTCAAAACATGACCAAACGATATCGAAACATTTTGTATAATATACCGTTGGAAAGGTATGGATGTCTATGTTCTATTCCTTTTTACAAAACAGGATTTGAATGTCTATAGAAGGAGTTATGATCATTTGAGTGACCAAAGGTCAGATTCGGACAAAAACAAAGATACCCAGTTTTAGTGGTCACTTTGGAGATTTTAAAACCAATCCAAACGGTCATGAAATATTACGAATAATATACTATTGGAAAGGTATGGGTGTCTAGTTTATCCAAAAAATTTCAAAATACAATTTGAATCTTTGTATAAAACGTTATGGTCACAAAACCATACAAAGGTCAGTTTTGAAAAACATTTAAAATATTAAAAACCAATCTTTTGAAACTAGACACCTTACTCCATTCAACCACACCATATCTAACACTTATCTAAGAGAAGAATGAGACCTTCTCAAATGGTTAACCATCGCACTAAGACATGCATACCATCGTGCAAGCGCGGACGTTTTGATCACACAAACGAAAACGAATTATATCACACAAAAACACACTTAGATCTAACAATGAAGTGCAAGTGTGATTGTATAAATGATGCACATATATAAACAATTAGAACACAAATGCAAGATGAACAAAGCATGGATGTAGTGTGTGTGTGCAATGAGACATAAATGCACACGATTATGGAAACACAAATGCAAGTAATATGGGAATGCATGTAAGTGTGTGTGTGCACCTAATCTCTTCAAGAATCAAGTTAGGTAATATAACTTTCGCTCTTGCTCTCAAAGTCATGGAGATGCTTGGAAGCTTGACAATGAACACCTAAGCCACCCATTACAAAATCATCTTCAATGTGGTATGTCATGAAATAAGCCAATCACAAAATAGAGGTCCTTAAAAATCCGAGCGCTAATAACTAGTGCATCGTTGGGTCTAACATCTATGCCGTGTGAGTCGGCCTTAGTAAATATTATTGGGTCTCAACCTTCTTTGAATCTTTTCGGATCAGGCTCAATGGAATTTAAGTCGAGGCCCCTCATTGCCTCCATTGCTTCTTGGATTTCCTGTGTCCTTTCCCTGTTGCTTTTTCTAGTCGACGGCCCACATAAGATGGTGTTTATCGCCCCCTCATCCTCAGCTTTCTTCGGGCTTAGCTTCCTTCCCCTGCTCTCTTGCTGGTTATCTCAATGACCTTCAGTTTTCTCGGTCTTCTTCAAAATGATATCTTTCAAGTGTTCCTCTCAGATAAGGGTCTCAATATGGTCTTTGAGCTGGAAACATTTGGAGGTTTCATGCCCGTTCTCGTTGTGGAAACGGCAATACTTCGTAGTATCCCTACGAGAAAAGTGTGATTGCTAGGGAGGTTCCTTTTACCTGTTCTTTTCTTCCAGAATTGTGACGACTTCCTCCTGCTTTTTTTTCAAGGGAGTGTAGTTTGTGTACTTCTCCTGGAACCTCTCCCTTATCTGATCAGTTTTTGGATCATAGTTCCGATGACCATCCCGACCATCTCAGACCTTATTCTTCTGTTTATCTCTTTTTTGGTTCTGAGTCCTAGACACATTATCCTTAGCTTTAGGTTCATCGGGACGTCCACCATGCACGAAGTACCCGCCTATTGCAATCTTTTCTTCCTCGGCCAACGCGTACCCCTCTGCCATGTCCATCATATCCGCATATTTGGTCAGGCAAGCTCTCCTTAGATCGAAAGACAGCTGGCCATTCTGCAAGTTATTGATGAATGTTGCGATGATGGTTTCGTCATTTGCACTTCCAATATCTAACACTTCCTGACCGAATCTTCCCAGTTACTTCTTAAGTGATTCATCCTTCCTTTGTTTGAGTTGGGAGAGGTGGGCCACCGACTTCTTTCTATGCATTTTCCCAAGGAATTGCCTCGAGAATGCCCTGCTCAGCTCGCTGAAACTTCTTATGCTTGCAGTGGATAATCTCCCGAACCACCAAGAGCTCAAGTCCCCGAGTGTCAAAGGAAAATTAAGGCATAACAGGCATCATTTTGAACGTACTAGGCCATTGCACTTTTATACCGCCTGACATGTGTAGGGACCCGAATTTACGTTGCGCAGTGAAAAATAGGTTTTAAAAAATTTAATTCAACTTGTAAACCGTATACAATATATAAGAACATATAAAGAGAATTAGGTCATACCCTTGTAGACCAACTCTTTCGTTTCTTTAAGCTTTATTCCGTTTGAACCACCACGTCTTCCTCACTATATCCCGTGATCCGGTAACTGTATGTGGGCGTGTCACGCTCTTCAAGGAACTTGAATGGAGGTAGAAGAAAGTAACACAAAACAACCCTTGTTTTATTGTAGAAGAATTTCGACCACCCTATTTGTGAAGAACGAGAAGCAAAAAAAAAATTCTTTCTTTTTATTTTTTCTTAGTTGGCCGCACCCCTCTTTTTTCCTTTCTTTTCTTGTTGCGTGAATGTTGGTTCAAGTGAATCAATTGCACAGACTCTTTTTTTTGAATTAATTAATCACTTTAAAGTCTATTTTATCTAGTTATATAAATATATCTTTATATATTTTAAAAACTAGATCATTATCTTTTTCAAATATATCTTTATACAGTCTTTCTATTATCAGTTCGAACTGACAAAAGTTATATCAGTTCCTTGTATGTGGGCCATTGGATTTAAATACTTTGACTGACAAGTGCATACAGCCAAGTCAAAGTATTTAAATCCAGTGGCCCACATGCAAGGAACTGATATAACTTTTGTCAGTTCGAACTGATAATAGAATTTCTGTATCTTTATATATTCAAAAAGATAATTAGTATTTAAGTGTCCTAAGGAAGAGTAGGGTTCTATCTCCCACATAACCCTAATTGACTTAAACTTAAACACAAGACTTAGCTAAGAATAAAATAATCTAATTATTTTATGTCTTAGTCATGACTTGAACCTGCAACCTCCATTTAATAATTAATTAAAAATTCATAATTATTAATTCATTAATTAAATAATCTAATTATTTAATTAATTTGATTATTAATATATTAATTAAATAATCTCATTATTCAATTAATCCCTAAATAAATATGTGTCACTTTTGTAACACTATTAATTGGACAATCCAATTAATTAACCGTGACCCTTGTTACCTTTAATCAATCGAGCTAGCAAGGGGACCTAATGGACCCACAGTTTTGAGCTCCAATAATACTTAAAAATAATTAATTAAACTCTTTAATTAATATTTCATGATTATTAACCTCAAAGTATTCCACTAAAAATCCAAGACTGCACTCTCGTAACTATGATGAGGCCGTTTGTTACTCAACAAAATGATGTTTTATGTTCTTTTGAAAACCGTATTTTAACCACTTAAAAATCCTTTAAGATAATATTTCTTAGCAAGTGGTAAGCAAGATTCATTCCACGGGGAGATAGAGAATGTATTGGATCAATTGACTAATCTTAAACAATAAAATAAATCATTGAAAATGGATAGTTGTTTGGGTTCTACAACCCACAAAATTGCAATTAAAATAAACGTACAAAAGTGATATGAAAAATAAAAGACTCAACAATCATGATAAGAGAGATGATAAAAACAATTAATAGAAGTTAGGGAATAGATTGAGTTACTCATGGATTTGGATAATGCTTTCAAGCCTCAATAATGACCAATCTCGTTAATACTAACCATTTGTTTTCTAAGGTGTGTTTAGGTCATTACTATGAACACTAAACACATTCCCACCTCAATGCCTAACCGATTAAGGAAAGGGTGTCAAGGTGGGATTAGTTGGGTACAAATCAAGGTTTGGATTAATGGGGTTGATATACCCACCACTAATCCATCTTATTCACTAAGTTCTTCAACCAATCAAGGGTGTCAATCCAAGATTGGTTTCACAACAAATTATCCCACACAATATTATGATCTACTAGTGATATACAATACAAATCACAATAAGCATAAGATCTAAATATAAAGTGAATAGGAAACAAGTAGAGATTCAATTACAAATAGCTAAGCAAATACCCATAACCACAAGTTCCTCAAATCTATCCCCTAGATTAGGGGTTTAGTTACACATAGTTACAATCAAATGAATAGGAAGTAATAGTTAAGGAAATCACCCTTAGGCCTCCTTCTTTAGAGCTTGCTCCTTCCTTTCCCTTGATGCTCATAGAGTCAAGAATGATAGAAAATGATGTGTCTAGATAGGTGGGTGTCTAATGGTAAGTGACAAAGGTATGGAAATTGAGAGAATGGAAAGAGAGGAATGGTTGAGTGTAGTAATCAAGACATCTGTGTTGAGGTTTTGGATGGAAAATATAGTTCAAGTTTAGAGAATGGAGGAGGTTGAAGAGTGAAAAATGGATGAGAAACTAGGGTTAGATTTAGTAGGAATTCATGCTCTCTAAGAATGGTGTGTATTTTCAAGTTTGGAAGAAGAAAAATATATATAGGAGCCTTGGACATGTATTGATAACTGCTTGAAAATCCGATGTGGTAAGGTGTCGCCACTTCCATTGTCGCCATTTGTCATGGTGACACAAGTGGTGATAGGCGGTTATGCCTTTTGAGATTCATATGTGGCCATAATCTTCATCTTTTTCGCCATATTGCAACTGGCGACAATGAGGAAACTTGTATGTGTCGCCACTTCTTCTTGTATGTCACAATGGCGACACAAAGTGGCGACAACCCCTGATGCTTTCAAAGACCTTCTGTCACCATGGCGACACTTGTGGCTTCATTTCTATGTCACCACTTCCCAAGTGGCGACAGTAAGTGGCAACGCTTGATTTCCTTTTGTGTCGCTATATGTCAAATGGCGATGACACCTGATTGAATTAGCTTGGAATAAAACCTTCTGTTGCCATGGCTACACAAGTGGCAACGTTTTGTGGCGACAATGCCCTGTTTTGCCAACTTGTGCACCTTTTGAACCAAACTTCACATTTTCTTCACAAAAGCTCTTGAGACCTAAATAAACCTGAAATGCTCAATTTAACACTATTAAATACGGGGACACGCCCGAGAATCAAGCATAAAGAGACAGGAATGAGGTACAAAATCATATCAAATTTGGCTTCATCAAACTATAGATGTATTACACAAGCCGAAATCATAGTTGTCCATCGATATAGCTATTGCATATGGTATGATCCTCCACAAATAGTTCATAATTAGAGCTAGGTTATAAAGTCCGTTATACCCCTCTAATTATATTTTTTCCTTTAAGTACCATTGATTCTCTAATGAACAATAAATCCTAACTTTCTTATGGAAGAAGAAGAGCGCTCATATTGTTCAAGCCCCGAATCAACCATTAAGGGAACTTCTATCTACTTCTCATAAGAAGGAGTGGATTCCACTATTGTGTACAGGCCTTCCCAGCCGCAAGTCAAACCGCAATTCCAATATACTAAGTTATTGACCGGGAATGCAACTCCGATCTCACCCATGGTATATCAAAAACAACGATCTAACCTGAATGAGTCGATAAGACACTTAAGATTAAGATCACCCATATATAGCCATCATTTATCGACATATATGAATCTCATCAAGTAACGGATCTTGGAGAGAGATTCATATAGATCGTGGCTCAGTCCTATACAATCACATCATATAAGATGCCTTCATTCTCATATCACTATATAAATAGTCTAGGATAATACCACCATACACTACGGAATGGACCGCATATGTAGATTAATCACAAATAAGTACCCAGCTCTATTTGCTATCTACGGACTCTTTAGATTGCTCATCTCAAACTGAATTCCTCTATATATGACACTCATATACTTAGTTAAAGATTACAACCGACAATCTTGGATATTAAGTACACATGATATAAATGTATGAGACGGATTTATAGAATGAATAAACTATTTCTTTTATTAATGTTTCATTCACATTTACAAATTACATGCTTTTGGGCATAAATCCCAACAACATGCTCATTTGGGTTCGTGTCATTCATGAACTGTTCCACATGCGGCATCCTAAATCTTTCTGGGAAGAGCATTCAGAGGATGTCACTGGTGAAAGGGTTATCCAATTCATCATCTGATAATTCGTTGCGTCCATAACGCCTAATCAGGGCATCTATCTGCCACCTGTTATTCTCAACCTCTCAGGTCAAAATCTGTATGAGTATGTCCCTTTTGCCTTCTGGCTCTCCATCAGGATTAAAACTTTGGCTAATTGTCAAACCTGGCTTGGGTCTTTTCGAGTCTCGCTCCCGGTCTTGTCGGTTGAGTCCGTGCAGTCTAACTATTCCCCTCTGATGTCTCCGACGATAATGTCGATCACTGTCTTCAGATGACATCGAGTGATTCCTTCGACGAGTGTGCTTACCGGGTCGGTCCTGAACCTGGCCGATTGGATCACGACCGCATCTTCCGTGGGGGTACCCATCTTCTTTAGACCCTCCACTGATCTAGATCCGTTCCCCCAACAAATCTTTGGGCTTATCAGCGGGGTTCCGGCTCACTCTTGGTACATCTGATGTTGGACCAATCACCATAGAACGCAACCTACCCTGCTGATGGTTCGGGGCATGTAAGTTATAGGGTGAAGTTAGCCATTTAGTGGTGGAAAGAGTAACTCCATGCTTAGCCGCATCAGACACAAGTTGCTATAGGGATTCCTAAAAACATTGGATGATCTCCTCATTGGTTGAAGGAAACCGTTGGATACCAGCTACAACTGTCAATTGGTTTCCGATCGTTAAAGTGGCATCCAGAGAACCTGTAGTATTGAGAGCGGTATCGACCCTCATGCCGCTTGTCGAGTTCTGGTTACTTCTAGAACCGCTACCATATCTATCATCGACCATTGTTTCACAAGGGATCTCCGAGTTTAACTCTAAACCCCCCATCTTTTTAGCGCCAATTGTCGACGATAATTTCTTGGTGTCGACGGTAATTTCTTGGTGGTCAACCGGTCAACAATTGTAGTTAATGAAACCTGCACAGTAAGTGTAATAAAAGCAAGAATAATAAAAAGAACAAAGTATGTGGTAAAACTATGGTAATTGGAGAAACGTCCACGGGTCATTGCGTTAGCAACTGAGAAGCAAATCCAATATTTTGTAAGTTAATGATGCACACATTGGTCTCTCTCTCGCAAGATGTTCACACCCATTTACAATGTTTTTTACAGGTGTATTTATACACGGTTCCGTTAGGGTTTTGAACTGTGGCGTACAAGTAGAAGATTACAAAGTTGGATTTAGGATTCTCTTCCTATTTGGTGTCGTCACATGTTAAATGCAGTTGATTCTGAATCTGTGTAGGACTCATAATGTATCGAAGAAGATCTGCTTGTTTCCTTGTTGAACACCTCCTAGTTGTTGTATACCAGTTGATTTATGACTACCTATTACGGTCGTATTGCCTTGTGTGTGGAGGAAACCCTAATATGGGTTTTTCCTTTTTGTGCCGAGTAGAGCTGACCAAACAAGGTTTTTTACTCGACATGGCTAGTCTCGTCTAGTATTTCATTAAAGGTCGGCTTGTGACAGATGGTCTGTCAACGTGCTCTTTGACTGATCTCTTGATTTTTGCTTATGTGGCATGATTGGTTCCACGCTGCCTAGTGACGTGTCTTCTCGACAAGTATTATGTACAACAACTGGGATCTGACCGAAGGCAAGAAGAGTGTTCATTACTGAGGTTGGGGTTCCGTGATGCACCGTCGAGGCTATGGTGATGCTATTAGAAGGTGTAGTCATGTCATAGGCCAGTAGGCTCTAATACCAACTAAGAATTGCATATCTAAGAGATATTTTGGAAATATTGTACTCAACTCAAATCGAGTCTAAGGAATCCATTCAATATATATAAAAAAACGTTTTACAAATTAGAAATGGACAGTTGTCCAAATAGGCAATACAATTGGAAAACTTATGACTCATCCTTAGAGAGGGTCTTGGAAGGAACACCATGTGTTGATACTATGGCTTTGACACATGTTTTCACATGGTGGTATTGTAACACCCCCAAATCCGGGACCCAACAGACCGGGTTGCTACGCGAAACAGAACTTTTAAAAACCTTAATTCATAAATATTCACAATTAGAATCATCAACAATATATCCACCAAAGTACAATACCCAAACATGATACCATCAATTACACTAAACAGCCGGATCCTACATGTAATTACAACATCAAATAAATTGATTCCTTACAGTACATATACACATGAAATTAAATCTTCCACCGATACATATCCAACCATATGCTAATGCAAGCCCCATTCATTCTAAATCCATGAACTCAATCTGCAAAATGATGGTGACGAGGGGTGAGCCGTCAACTCAGTAAATAAATTCATATATAACATGTAAAATAAATAACCTTTGTAAAACCTTTGCGTTAAAAACCTTTCTCATAAACCTTTCAGAAAATATTGATAAAACGGTTGAAGCAATATTTAAAATCATATCTGTTCGTATTCTTAAATCATACAGCATTTCGTAAAACAGTATAACAATATAAATCAAAAGATCATCTAATAATCATAGTTTAAAACACTGAAATCGGATATTCGCCTTATAAAACAGTAAACAATGTTTTTACAGTATAGACAATATTCTTTTTATAAACGGTAATCTTATAGTTTCATGGTATAAACGGTATTCTCTTTATAAAACAGTAAGCATATAACTTTACAGTAAAAACGGTATCCTTTTTATAAAATGGTAAGCATATAACTTTACGGTAAAAACGGTATTCTTTTTATAAAACGGTATGCATATAGCTTTACAGTATAAACGGTAGTCTTTTTACAAAACGGTAAGCATATAGCTTTTCAGTAATAACAGTAAAATCAATATATCAGTTAGCTCATGTTCCATAGTGTCACAATTAACCCGAGTGACGCGGCAACAGTATGTCACAAGTACCCGTGTGACGCGGCAATAACAGTATGTGTGCACACAGAATCCCAGCTGGGCCAATATCGATAACAGTAACTACGGAACGATGAGCCAAAACAATTTTATGAATTCACATATATTTAAATCAGTAGCATTTTCATATAACAGTATAAACGGTAACGGTAGCATTTTTATATAACTATCATCACCATATAACAGTAGTATTTTAGTAAAACTATATTAGTTTAAATAATAGTGATCAAAAGGTATCTGACAGTATATAAGAAATAGATTAATTTCAAAACGGTTGATGTACCAGTCTTAAACAACGTAAATACTTGATCAAAGCCAGTAGTATCTTTGACAAATATAATAGAGTAAAATACAATAAAGAAAACAGTAATTTTGGTGATTTCAAACGTAACACACCATGAATGAATTTACTTACCTCAAACACGCACAAATCTGCTCTAGCTTTAGAAATTCAAGAATCACTCAAACCTATAAAATATTACATTTGATTCACTGTCATAATCTCATAATCACAGCCATTTAAATCAACATGAGCTTCACATATATTAAACCAAACTTAGAAATCTAATTTCCAGCTAATAATCAAGAATGACCACCCTCTGGTCTACGATTTTAATTGATTCTCTACAACTCCAATTATTACGAAATTTGACATGGATGATCCAGACATATAGGAAATACTACAGTAAAATTATCAATTTAATCCATGATCATTCGAATATGTAATTATTCATTCCTTTCCCGTTTTCCCAAATCTGTCCAGCAGAGAATGAGATCCGACCTTTGTCCATTCCGAAAATCATAACAATATTTCTACACGTCTAACAATCATGAAACTTTACAGAATGATACTAGATATATACATATACCTTCATATAAATTCCCATAATTTTCCCACATGAATAACCAACCCAAAGCAGTTTTACGAAATCTGGCTGGTCTAGTAAAAACATGGGATCTCCAAGTATCTCTTTAATGATTCGAAAATCTAATTAAAATCATGCTAAGGATCATGAACTATGAAATGAATATTAATCAATCCTATACATGCTTATTCTCATAAATGATTCATAACATCAATCTAACATATCTAGGAAATCCTTACAAGGGAACAACTTACCTAGCACAAATATCTTCCAACCAATGTTTATACCAAGCTTCTGCCCAGCTCTGTTCGGAGCCACCGATCTCATCACCGGGAAATCCGATTGACATCTCCACCGACCAGAATCAAGAACTACAAGAGTAGGGTCTGCTGACCAAATTTCAGCCCAAACCGATCTCAGACGAAGGAGATATCGACGTTTGTTCCTGGCTGTGCAGTGATGTTCTTCACTCCATTTCTGCACACACTCATCTCTCTTCTCTCCCTCTCTTTTCTAGCACTGATCTCTCTCTATTGTTTTCCATTTCTCTTCTTCTTTCCTCTTTCTCGATTCTTCTTTCTCTCTTTCTCATTTTCCTTTTCTTTCTTCTTTCTCTTTTCTTTCTTTCTTCACCGACCCTCCCTTAAGTCACTCTTTTCATGCCTTAAGTTTCTTCTTTTCACACTTATTTTGCACATAGTCTTTATATTGACCAATCCTTTATTCTTAGGGGGGGTGTATTCAATTAGGATCAATTAGGATTCTTGAAGACATTTAAAGACATTTTTTAAGTGACAGATTTTCATGGATTTCTACAGACTTTTATAAATCCACATGGACTTTCATTGATTTGTTTAGACATCCATCTCAGACTTTTATAGATTTGTTTAGACATCTATCTCAGACTTTTATGGATTTGTTTAGACATCCAAGGATTTTCATGGATTTGTTATCTCTGACTTATCAATAGTAAGCTAATTATAGCTAATTATCAAAAAAACCTTTGAAGTTGGAATGGGCAAAATTTGATACACCAGTCAATCTATATTTGCGTATATATATAGTCTGAGGTTGTTGCTGATGCAAACAAAGCGATTGAATTGAACCCAAAATTGGCTAAGGCTTATCTGCGTAAAGGCACTGCTTACATGAAGTGCAGATAAATTATTTTTCTTTAAAATAAAATGTTAATAAAGAGTGAGCATTTTGGTGTTTGATTGAAGGCTCTACAGATTATTTTGATGTTGTTTTGTGCAGTTTTGGCACGTAGTAAGATTTGTACTCGTGCAATATAATTTATATTTTGTTCTTAGCAAATGTAGCGGCTCTATTTGGGAAAAATAAGTTGCAAGCGTTCGTTGTATTCACAACGTTTTCTGGCTTCCGTTGGTCACAAATTGCCTTGCTTCATCATTTTTATGGTCATCAAAATAAATGCAGATACTCTTTTGACAACAATGACGCTGGTGACCGGAGCTAAGGCTAAATATTTTGAATCAGGTTGACATGGGATTGGTTTTTGCTTGATTTGGAAATGTACGATAGGAAGATTACTTACCATAGTTCCTAGATGTTTTTTAACTTTTAAGGTGGCAATCTTGGTACATGATATTGTGTACGAAATTTTGATATCTTGGACTACAGCATTTAAAAACATTTTTTTTTTTTTTTTTTTGGTTATAGCAATTACTAGAGATAGTTAATAATTTGATTTTGTATACTACTCTGATTATATTTCTTAAATTGGGCAATAACGAACGTGTTTGGGTTGGGGTGGGTTGTTTTGTGTTTGCTTGGGTTGTGTTTGCAGGTGTTGGGTTTTGGTTGTTTTGCGCTTGTAACCTCTTCCTTGGTTAATAAATAAAAGTTTGCCTTTTCAAAAAAAAAAAAAAAACAAACAAACAAACGTGTTTACACTTGCTTGTTCAAAAAATATATATATATATATATAATTATGTGACTGCAACATATTCCATTATTGTATGTGGCTTGTTTTTTTTTTGAACTCGATTTTTTTTTCCTTTTTAATTCAAAGAACATGCTGGGGATGGAAGCTTATTATTCTCACATGCACCGGTTTTTTTAATTTTTACATATTAGTGCTTTTCGTTTCTGTTTTGAGAGAGAGAGAGAGACAGAGAGCAAAATCCATCAAAATCTTTTGGGAGAAGGCTGGACATGTTATGACATTTGATATTTATATCTCTCACCATCAAGTCCACCAAAATCCATCAAAATCCATGACCTAAGAAAATCCTTTAAAATCTAGTCCTAATTGAATACACCTTGATTCTTGTAGACATTTTTAAAGTCCCAATTCAATACACCTGGATTTAGAAGGATTCTTTAAAAGTCCATAGAAATCCTAATTGAATACCACTGGATTCATATGGACTCTTTTAAAGTCTTTAAATATCCAAATTGAATACACCGGGATTTATAATGTCTTTAAATGTCCTCAAGAA
Organism: Acer yangbiense; assembly: GCA_008009225.1. Classification (NCBI taxonomy): domain Eukaryota; kingdom Viridiplantae; phylum Streptophyta; class Magnoliopsida; order Sapindales; family Sapindaceae; genus Acer; species Acer yangbiense. The sequence goes on along the minus strand of CM017773.1, from coordinate 23,078,805 downwards.
TCCTAATTGAATACACCTCTCTTGGTCTACTCTTCATCATTACCTCAACTTTAATAATGCACCCATTCAATAATTGCTTGACTTTCTCTACCACTTTGGCCAAATCCTTCCTCCCTCTACTTAAAACCATTTGAGTTAGGCTAATAATCCAAGCTAAATGGACTGGCTATATAACTGGATTTGGGCTTGGATCAACTACTAATTTAATTAGGCTAGGGCCTTCACATTTACAATAAAGATAGGCCCAAATACTAATTGATTTTGGTCCAATCCAATTCATTACTTCTCTTGACATAATTAAGATCTCTCCAACAATATCATTTTGATCTCAAATCTTTTAGAAACTAAATTGAGTCCAAATCCTTAATAATTAGGGCCAACTACTTGGGAACAGTTTGACCCATTTTTCAAGATATTATAAGTATAATACTCCGACCTTTTGCTCTTTTATGGTTGGCAATGATTGTATGTGCCAAGAGTATTTTCGTTTTCGTTAAATGTTTTTTTTTCGCTTTTTGTTGAGGCTTGCATGCCTCTCTCTTTTATTGTTAGGTTTGCATACCCTAAAGGTTTTTCATAATATGATGTTTTGTGATGAATTTTCCCCTTAGGTCAATTCAATTTTAAATAATATATATATTAAAAGAACTAAAAAATTATAAAAGTACAAGTACTTATTTATTTTCCTATAGAACAAACTTTTCAACTAAAGGGCATAACTGTTTTTTCAATGGTCAAACTAACGAAACTCTAACGATGTTATATTTCAAGGGAGGTTTTTGAATAAACGCAACTTTCTCTCCCAATCCAACAATAGTTAATATTACAGGGTGATTGTTGAATTTAACCCTAAATTAAATTGAAAGTTAAACCTAGACAATATAGGAACCGCCTCTGGCACTACAAGTAGCAGAGAAATCAAAGATGTTTACTAGTTGAAGTTTCTTTCCCTCGTCTCTCCGGCCTTGGTTAGTTAATTAGGGATAATGATTTCGATTCGTCGAGCAGTGGCAGTAATTGCCTCAAGAAATCGCACCATTTTGCAACCAAACACTCTTATTGGGCAATCTTACTTGAGTACGAAAACGGCAGCGAAGAAAGCGGTTGATTGGCCGAAGCCGACTGAAATTCCATATCAGGTTAAGGTGTCCAATTCGGTGAACCTGACTGGTTACGTTGACACGCCTGTTCAATTTAAGGCTAATTATGAAGGCAAGGATTGGGCTGCTACTATCATCAATCAAATCCCTTGCTCTCATTCTCCTCCTCTTTGGTATTTATTTTCACATTCTTCAATGATCATGTTTTAAGGTTAAGGTTGTGGTGTTGTGTAGAATTTGATTAATTAAAATTATTTTATTTATTTAACATATGTTTAGGATTCCAGTAATATTTCAAGGTGATTTGGCTCACACTGTTGCTTGCCATCTCAAACGAAATGATCATGTACATATAACTGGTCAATTGATTATAGATTCACCTACTGATAATGCAACTCAGGACAACGCCAATGTCCAGGTAACATTTTCATTACCAAATATTCTTCTAAGGATTTCAACCAAAATACTCATTTATTCTCAAGTCTTTAACGCTCATTTCAATGCTTATCTTGAATTATTAATTATGTCTGCTTAAGTTCTAGAAGAACAAGTTCTCTTAATTACTCTGTTCTATTTCATATCAATTTTGGCAACATATAAGGAATCTATCGTATGAGGTTCTAGTGTGGTGCCCATTGGATGCAAACATGATTTTGAAGATCTTCATTACTAGTTTTTGGTTGAATTGGCTCTTAGTTTGGACTGTTGGCTTAAGAGTTATTGTTATCTTATTACAAGTCTGAAGTCTCTAGGATACTGTTGTGATTTAGTTGAGTCTTGAATAATCATGGACAGTACTGATAATATATATATATATCATAGAGATGTAAAAAACATTAACATACACATTATTAAAATTTAAAAAATTTGATTTGCATTATTGTTTCAGTTTTAGTTTTATAGAAATTTAAGAAAATTTTAAAAATAAAACTTCAATATATTTTGGATGCTGTTTCCCGCTTTTATTGTTTAGGACAGCTTGCTTTCTACACTTGTAAATCTTTTTTATCAATATATTTTTCTGTTAAAAAATAAATAAATCCTCAAGAAGAACAAGAAAGACTGTTCAGAATATACAATTGGAGTGGCTGAATTACCAAGAACAAAAGAAATACCCTGAAGAAACTGGAGCAGATTTTGGGTGCTTCTGATTGTAGAGTATAGTTTCTCAGAAATCATTTTAAGTTAAAAAGAGAAGAAAATGAAAACATAAAGAAGAGAAGCTTCTGATTGTAGAGTATGGTTTCTCAGAAATCATTTTGAAGTTATAAAGAGAAGAAAATGAGAAAATAAAGAAGAGAATCTTTTTGTCAGTGCAGTGTAGAGGCTGTGATCAGAAACCCTAAAGAAAGAGAAGAAAGAAATCTTTTATTGTCGGATTGTTTTTTTTTTTCTCTTATTTTTTTTATTGAGAAAGAGTAATATATTAAGAAGGGAATGGAGATACAGAGAAGTAAAGCTGTCCACAAAGAAAGATAGTCACATGAATATAACTTAAGAATTGAAAGTAATGTAAATAGATAAAAAGCAGTCCTCAATATAAAAACAAAAAAAGCCCTCAAGACCAATCTGGAAAACAAAAACAAGAATTAAGGAAAGAAAAGACTCTTTGTTACTTCACCACAGATTTCATAATGTGTTTATTAAATAAGTGTCGGGCTTCTTTTTCTCAATATGCATGTGCTATTCCTATTTTGTTTTTAGGCCTTGTTATTTCTAGGACCAAAGTATGAAGGTCTATCTATAACTTGGTCAGATCTTTTGAAAGCGTCAAATTATTGTGTTGGATCAGTGGTTATCGAAAAGTGTGAACCCAACAAATTATGAAGAAATTTGTGGTATAAAAAAAATGACTTGGCACAACAAAATTAATGTAATAATGATAATGATTAATGTTGAGATGGTGAAGGATAGTTTATTTGTGAAAAAGGACTAAAGGAGTACAAGAATACTAAAATATATAGTTGTTACTCTTTTGATTTTTTTAGATGGGAGTCTGAAACAATTAAAACTGTAGAGATTGAAGGAGTTCCATAGTTAACTAAGACGAACAGGAAAATATTTTTTCTAGTTTTAACAATAATAAGCGAAAGTAAAAGTTGTAGTTAACTTCGGTTACAAGTTGTTAGTTTGAAAACTCAATATCAATTGAAGTTTTCTTCTGGTTAGAGAAGTATCTGTTTTATATGTTAACAGAAGTTTTTTAAAGTTCTTTCTTTTTCCATTCTTCTTTCTTTTCTTTTCTTTTCTTTTTTTTTTTTTGTTTTTTTGTTTTTTTGGCTGTTTCCTTTGATTTTCAAGATGTTTATGAAACATTATTGCTTATGAGCCAACTGAAACAACACTGCAAACCTCAAGCTGTAATTTGTCCTCGGAGAAGTTGCCTTTAGCTCTTATCTATTTCTCTTTACACCCGAGTTTTGTCTTTATCTATTCTTTGATCGGTATTTTGAGGTGAGAATTTAATATTTATTATCTGCATTAACCTATTATGAGGTTTGATCATGTTAGGTTATGGTGCACAGTATCAACTTTATTGAGCAATATTCTCAAACAAAAAAACAAGAAGGGGTAGCTGTAAATGATTCGGGTAAATTGGTACATCTTGTTTTTATTCATATGTTGTATGTTTGTCACCTTATGCAGATAAAGTGAGGTTTGAGATTTTATTCATATTGTTGCACATGCTTTTAATTTGTATGGGTACAGGTAAGGACATAAGGTAATCCATAACGTTAAAGCCAATGCTTTTGCCAAATCTTTAATAATAGGCAGGGAGAATAAATGTATGTAAAACAATTTACAAATGAAATACATATACTTTTTTTTTGGGTAAACTTTGGAAGTATTCTTAACTTAAATAAAGAAATGCCTTATTGGAAAATACCAAATGTCATTATCCTTTGTTAGTCCTGCTTAAGAAGATCTTGGGAGGGTTGATATGGTACAAGTCTTAGCCTTCTGTTGCTTTTTATTTGTAGTTTTAGCATTGTTGGGTTTGTTTGACAGTTTTTGTGTATTGACTTTTGGTCAATCCTCTCTTTCTTTTATCCTCTTAGAATTACTTGTCCGAATCCTTTTTCCCTTTTCATTCCACCTTCAAATGAGATGGGTTTGCAATTCTGTAAGATGATTGAAATTCATTTTTATTTTATTTTTATATTGGAACAATTTATAGGTTTAAACCCAAAATGTCTCTTCTGCATCGTCAACATGCTTCTAGTAGTCACAGTTTGTTTTTGCTAACAGCTAGTCAAAACTCAATAGTTAAGGAATTTCAAATTGTTTATGTGCGCCTTCAATCTAGTTTTAATTGAACATTTGAACTATTGTTCCATTCAATCTAAAGAAGATTATTGAAATGGGAAAGTAGTTGGTTTGGTATTGCAATTTATAAGTTTCAATAAAAGGGAATTATATAATTTTTGTTTATAATTAGTCTCATTTGAGAAATTTCTTGAAATTCATAATGGCGTAAGAGTCTGTGTAATTTGTTTCTGCTTAAATAAGCTGTAATAGATGACCGCAAAAGATGAAATATTAATACAGCAATTTAATTGCTATATTCAAAGTTTATATGACCTTGGCAAGTGATATAAAAGGGTAAAAGGGAAACAGAGAAAGAACAATTATTACATTTTTGGGCATAAAATTTAATTTTAAAACTCTTTGAAAGTTGGGGGAAATAATTATTGCACCAGTTTAAATTTTGTTTCATGTTATTATTGCTTGGTTTTTTGACTATTATGACATGTTCTTGACTACTATCATTAACACATGTTCTTGAGTTCAGTTAGCACGAAGAGAGAAAGGGATTCTGCCTTCTGTTCCTGGCATAACCTTCTCGAGAATCGAAAAGAGTGGTGGGATTGCCGTAGTAATAAGCTTTCAAGATTGGTGATGACCTGCCCTTTGGATATGTCTTCTACATTTCATTAATATTAGTTAAATTTCTGATCTCTAGTTTACATTAACAGTTAAGTCCAAAACATCCTGATTTTAAACGCAAGGATGGTACTGTTGCTCTCTGGCTTAAAGATGCACCAAAGCGAATTTTGTCTAAACTTGAAGGAGTGGAGTTTGATGTTCAGACTACTAAATCAAAATATCCAAAGCAACGTAAAGGTATCAATTTTTCTACACCGACTATACTTTTTATACATGCTTTAGTCCACAACTAAATTTTAAAGAGCTTAAATAAATTGATTGTGGCTGCAAATAATTAAAGTCCACATCCAAATTCTATGACCTGGTATGAATTTAAACTAAACTATTTGGAAATTGTTTTGATTTCATTTTTGTTTAACTTTGTCATACAGCCTGGTGTATCACTTTATTTATTTATTGTAGAATTCTCTAATTCTCTGACATCCTGTAATCAAAATAGGATTTAGTTTTGGGATGATTTACATTTAGTTCTTATGTGGTTCATGTTCCATTGCCATCCTTTTTAATAAAGTTAGTGCAAGCAAAATATCTGATCCCAGTAACTATATATTTTGCAATAGTGATGTTTTATTTGGCACACAGAATAAATTTCTAGTAAAGATTGAGTACTTACATTGATGCTGGAAACAACATTATGACAAATGTTGATTCCATCCTTTTTAATGAGGGTTTGGGTCAGGGCTGTAAAAGTAGTTGCATTTGGCCAACCCAACACAAATGAACATATCACTAAGTTCAAAATTAAATTGCTTTTAGAAAATTATTGCTTTATGGGAAATCAATCATCTTATTTAACAGCATAGACTCATAGAGTTGTAGCAATAAGGTTGAATTTGTTTTCTTTGGTTGGCATTGTATGAGCTGATAGAATTTCATTAATCTCAACTGTATGACATTAAAATATAGACTTAATAGCACTGGACTCCCCTAAAGTGTACGCGAATTCACAAATTGCCCCCTAAATGTTTTTTTTCGGCGGTAAACCCCCCGAACTCTCCTTTTCTTTGCACCACCCTTATGGAGATGCCCCCTCCTCAGGGGGCAATAAAACAAGCAGGTGCAAAGAAAAGGAGAGTTTGAGGGGTTTACCGCCGAAAAAAAACATTTAGGGGGCAACTTGCAAATTCGCATACACTTCAGGGGGGTCTACTGCTATTAAGTCTAAAATATATGGCTGCAAGTTTGACAAACCAACGGTCACATTTTCAAAACAAATTGTTGAATTGGTGAAATGTAGAAACCCTATTTCAATTTTTAACGATTTGACTTCTTTGCATATGCTTTCTCAGTTTCTCTTACCTTCACCAAAATCACCTAAGAGAAGAAATTGTAATGGTACAACAAGCTATATCCGTATATAGGAACACTGCTATGATTTACTCACTAGTTAGTTCAGTGGCAAGATAGGGGTAGCCATGGTCCCGTGCCTTCTCCAAGATGTTTAATGTTTCCCGATAAAAACTATATTTCTCCTAAATACATTTTTATTTTGTCTATTGATTTAGTCTTGAAGGACACTGTTAATTTAGTAACATGAACATATTAATGCTACTGGTATGATCATGCAGTTTGTGCCTTACCTACTTTTTATTTATTTTTTAAAAACTAAAAATATTATATTAATGAAGGATAACAAATAGGTATAAATATAATAAGCTAAATTGTTGGTTTTAGGGGATTGAATATATTCAGACAGAAACGATCTAGTATTTTTCCCACAATTGAGGTTCACTGTAATTGTCTGTCAATAAAAATTAGCAAATTTAGAAAACATTTGTTAACTTGGGAGTGTAGTTTTGCTTGTTTGACTTTGTAAATGGACATTTATGATCTTCTCTATATTGTTGTTGGATGTTTAGGGGATGAATCCTGGAAGGACTTGGTGGAAAACCCTGACAAGTGGTGGGACAATAGATTGAATAAGGTGATTTTGTAGACTTTATAGTTGTCATCTGTCTTGCAGTCTCTCTATCTTCTCATGTTTCTTCTATTTGCAGGTGAATGAAAAATCTCCTGACTTTAAGCACAAAGAAACTCGTGAAGGACTATGGCTCAACGATTCACCAACTTGGGTGCAATCGAAGTTGCCTTCTCCAAAGAGTAAACCGGTGCCTTCTCCAAAGAGTAAACAGAATGTAGTGACTGGTAATAAGAGAGATACCCTGTTGTCTTGAGCTATGATAGGGCAGGATGTTTAATGTTCCCTGATAAAAACTATATTTCCCCTGAATACATTTTTATTTTGTCTATTGATTTAGTCCCATAGGACACTGTTAAGTGAGTAACATGAACATATTAATGCTACCGGTATGATCTTGCAGTTTGTGCCTGACCTACTTTTTATTTATATATTTTTTAAACTAAGAATATTATACTAATGAAGGATAACAAATAGGTATAATAAGCTAAATTGTCAGTTTTAGGGGACTGAATATATGGAGACAGAAACGTTCTTGTATTTTTCCCACAATTGAGGTTCACTGTAGATGTCTGTCAATAAAAATTAGCAAATTTAGAAAACATCGGATTAACTTGGGAGTGTAGTTTTCCTTTTTTTTTTTTTTTTCCCCTTTTTAATTTAACATTTGTGACCTTCTCTATACTGTTGTTGGATGTTTAGGGGATGAATCCTGGAAGGACTTGGTGGAAAACCCAGACAAGTGGTGGGACAATAGATTGAATAAGGTGATTTTGTGGACTTTATTTATTGTTGTCATCTGTATTGCATTCTCTCTCTCTCTCTCTCTCTCTCTCTCTTCTCATGTTTCTTCTATTTGCAGATAAAAGAAAAATCTCCCGACTTTAAGCACAAAGAAACTGGTGAAGGACTATGGCTCAGCAGTTCACCAACTTGGGTGCTATCGAAGTTGCCTTCTCCAAAGGGTAAAAAGAATGTAGTGACCGGTAAGAGAGATACCCTGTTGTCTTGAGACATGCTAGGGCAGGATATTGTTTTTGTAACATTCTTGGTTTAATGTATTTCTTTTATCAAAATCGTTTAGGAAATTAAGTACAGCCTTGATGGAATCCTGATGAGTGATGATGATATGTCACTAGAAAATGCGTTTTAATGTTTTAAGTTTCTCAATGAGTTGCTGTTCGTAGAAGCAAGGTGATTAAAGAGAATATTAGAGCTTGAAACTGAAGCAATTTTTAGTGATGTAATATGAAAGCCGAATTGAGTTGGCCAAGGTTATTTCATGATTTAGGGCTCGTTTACTAATGGGAACGAGGGGAATCAGAATCAAGTTCCACCGGAAAAAGAATTGATGTGAATCAGAATTAAGTTACCAAATTCCATTACTGTGTTTAGTAACTTTTTAAGAATTAGAAATGGAATCAAATTTATATTAAAATTACAAAAATACCCTTATATACAAAAAATAGCTGTATATATACATATGGGAGATGTATGAGTATAGCTAATAAATAAATAAATAAATAAAGGTTTTTTATTTTAAAGAAAAAAAATTGAAATAAATAAATAAATTCAAAGCAAAGCAACATGACTTTGTGGTGGTTCGTGGTTCGTAATTTTTTTTTTTCCAGTATATAGTGTTTTTTATCAAACCTTTTTTTATATTTTTTATAATTGATGTGATTTCATCGAGGGTTTTTTTTTATGAGAGACTCACTATATCTATATTATAGGTAAATTGTACAAATATCCTTTGTTAGGTGTAATTGCACTTATATGTAATTTTTGCTTATAATTGTACAAACATTCCCTTCTATTAGTGAGAGACTATTAAAAGTTAACGGGAGAAGGGTAAAATGGTCCATTGCGTATGTGTAAGATTGAAATGATTTTTTCATATTTTTTTATGCATCGAAAAATGTTAATCAGATTTTTTAATAATAAAATATTAAATATATTTATTTCATATATTAAAGTATTTATTAAAAAAAAAAAAGGATAATTGAGGATCAAATCTGGTCCCTATTGTGGCCCTCCATCTTTGAGATGGAGCATCGTTCCATTTCACAAATGGAGAAAGGGAGGCTCGCATGCCTCCTCCCACCGCCAGAATAGGATCGCGAGCCTTCTTATTCCAATGGTAGGAGGAGGCTCATGCGAGCCACCTCTTTGTTTCGGTGATGGGAAGAGGCTCATGAGAGCATTGTCACTGTTTCGGTGTTGCAAAGTGTCTCACGCGCCTCCTCACCTGTTGGATATTGCTTTCAGTTCCAACGGTTGTGTTTCTAACGGCGGCGGTTGTGGCGGCAAGCAATGGTAGGTGTTGGGTAGTAGATGGGTTAAATTTTCGAGTTTAATGTTAATTATTTTGTCGATTTTAGATGTTGAGGAGTTTGATTTGAATTGGTTTTTTGTGTTGTGGATTTTGATTTCGGTTTGTAATTGTATTGGCTTTCAATTTCAGTTGAACTTGCTGGAGCTCAGCAAGCTATTGGGAACAATTGCAAGTGGAGGTATTTTGTCTAACCTTCGTCAGAATCTGTAACAAAAAAAAAAAGATGGGAAAGGGAGGGATAATGTTGGATCTGCTTCAAGAATATTAGTTGTTTATTTTGCAAATTCAGCTTTTGAATAGAATTAATTGTGTTTTTTTTTTTAATATTTGGAAAGTTTTAGTTCTTGTAAACCTTGATTATGGGAATTTTTGCTGAATATAGAGAGAATAATCTCCATCAGATCCTTGTGTTTGAATTTATTATTATTATTATATATATTTGTATATTATTTGATTAAAGAAATGGTTTATTTGTTTTGTTTTGGACTAATTGCACAAACACCCCTGATTTTTGATATAATTGTAGCTTGATGGAACTTTTTATAAAAATTGCAGAAACTCCTATGCCGTTACTCACTTGCCGTCGGTAGTTAATGATTCAAGGGTAAACTTATTATTTTAAAGTAAGGTCAGGCAAAAGAATCACATGTCACTTCTATGTGATGTCAGACAAAAAAATAAAAATAAAAATAAAACATGTGATAAACTTCCATATGAAGCCAGATATATAAGAAAGAATAATGATTGAGTATTGACCAATTAGTATCCAAAATACTGACCCCACTAATGGGAGTATAGCACATGATCCAATTTGTGAGATAAATGTAAAAAGTAAAAGAAAAAATACCACGTGTTATACTTCCATTGGTGGGGTCAATATTTTGGGTACTGACCGAAAGGTATATGTATATACATATATACAGATTTTCTATTATCAGTTTGAACTGACAATAAATATATCAGGACGAAGAATGTGGATTACTAGATTTACATACTTTGACTCAAAGTGTATGCACTTGTCAAAACTTCTCCATAATCTGTGGTCCACATTCTTCGTCCTGATATATTTATTGTCAGTTCAAACTGATAATAGAGAGACTGTACATATATATATATATATATATATATATATATATATATATATATATATATATATATATATGATATTATTATCAAATAATTTACTGGTTTATTATCTATTAACGTAATTAATTAATTAAAAAATTCTACACCATACCCTCTGCCATCATGACCACCCCCACCTCTTTCGTCTCCGCCTCCGCTTCAGCCATAACCTCCACCACTAATACCCATTAGATTCGATGACAAATTTGACCTCTCACCCTCCTCGAGATCGAATCGAGAACTGATGGACAAAGACATCCTCGCCACCGCCATATGGGTTATTGTTAAGGCTAAAAATGAGCCTTCGTATACAATGAATTGTATAGTACACTATACGGATAGCTATGAGATAAAAGGTCTCTTTATTAAGTATGATGAAAGTGATTCCCAACTTCAAATGGGTTACAAGTATGTTACAATTTTAGGGAAAGTAAATTGTGTCCCTTTTAAGGTAAAAAATGGGGTTTCGATTCTGACTCCTTAGGCCACGTGTCTGTTCCGCATTGATTGGATTTAGACAGCTATCTCTATCTTGTCAGGGTTTATTAGGCCTAGCATACATTCATTCGATGATGTCACGGTGGAACATTTCGGTAGAAGAGTCTTTCGGATGATGATTTCCTAGAAGTCGGTAGGGCAATCCAAAGCTATATTTGGTGATCCATAGGTTTGGAAAGTCTTCTTTCGGTAGTTATATAAGGACTCACATTTATATCCAACAATTCCCCCTCAAGCTCGTCACCTGAAGTCAACGGTGTCTGGTGAGCGGGACGATCGGTTGTGGGCTTTGGCCGCTTGGCCCAGTATGGTCGCTTGGGCCTATTTGGTTTGGGCTGGCCCACACCATGGCCCTGTTACAGAATGCCACGTGGCGGGTGATAGTGAGGCAGTTGCCTAGCTAGCACCTCGGGAAGCTAACCGTTGCGTCGTTTCGTATCCCGTGGGGTTAGTCTCTTATAAATAGTGGTGTAGGGTCTCCAACTCCTCATTTGCGTTTTTTCGATTGATCAGAGCTATTACGGAGTCTAGTGGTGGAAGTGTAAAACAGGTTAGCCTCCAAGTGAACTTTTCTTTCCCTTTTCCAGTTTGTTTTGTCCTTTACATAGTTGTTATCCGATGGTTCGAAAAACTAAGCCGTCGAAGGCCGAATAGTCTTCAAGTTCCTCTAAATAGTCTTCTAGTAGTACCGTAAGCTTGTTTTGAGCTCGAGAATGGGCGGATACTACGGGTCCGAAAGTTTTACAACCATGCCACGATGCTTATTATGAAGGCTACAACTTCGAGGAGTTTGTTCGATATGAGATGGACCACACCAGATTTGCAATAAACCATGTGAGGGTGAATAAGATGACCGAGGTGAAGCTTGCATAGATCGCGACGAATTTCTCCATACCTTAGTCAGTGGGTCTGAGGATGCCTAGAGCGGGGGAGCAAGTGAGCAACCCCGAATGAGTCTCTATGGCCTTTCATCTGGCGTTTTTGGAGACCATATATTTGAAGGGTCTTGAGGGAGATCGGAATTGCTCCAGCGCAGCTAAACCCGAATGCTTGGAGGATAGTTATCGGGATGTTTGCCTTGTGGAGGAGTATGAAGTTCTCGGCTCCCAAATTTACGAAGATTGGACACTGCTACATCATCTATTCCAACAAATCGAGAGGTGATGGTTGGTGGGCTCTTGCTTGTTATTATAAACAAGAAGGCGAACCTTTGATCACTGGGCTACCGTCTTCTAACAAAGAGTGGAAGAAACTTGGTTTGTCGCAGAAGGCGACTGGGGGAAAGATTTACAGCTCGATGGTCATCTGTAAAGTATTCACTTGGTGTTCAATATCCCAGGTGTTTGGGGCCTCTTAGGCTTTATCGGTGTTTTATGTTTATTATTTTTCATTTAGTGTTTGTCTTATTATCTAAGTGTGCTTTTTTGGCAACTGTATGGGAGCGTGTTCCTCTTTAGAGTCTTTTTAAGGCGGAGAGGGGTCAAATTTCAAAGGCTTGGCTAGTCTCACTGGGGAGAAGGCACATCGACTATCTGCTAGACGATCGAAGACTCCACAAGCTTGATTTTATTCCGGTACTTTCGGAGAATAGAAAGAGGATGGTGGAGAAGAATCTGAAGAAGAAGAGTAAGAAACTCTTTGATTATGGTTTCATCGGTGGCACACATGCTAGCTTTCCTTGAGTTTGTTGTATTGAACCCCCTTTTTTTCTTTTCTTTTTTCCGATCGTAGGGAAACTTACCGAGGGAGCTAAGCAAAGGATGGTGAATCGAGGAAATGTTGATGATCGGAAGAAGAAACGTGTGATTTCGACAGGCTCCTCCTTGAGAAAGAAGGGCGAGTCCTCTGTGACCAAGCTAGTGTCGAAGATGGCATAGGCAGCCGGTGTTTCCAAGTCAGTAACAATATCGAAAGGAGGCGATCAAATTCTGGATGCCATCCCTCTGACGATTCTACCAGAGTCTCTTTCCGGTGTGCCAGAGTCTCGTTCCGGTGGGTCTCAAACCCATGTGGACATATATTTCTCTGAATTATTTCGGTGCTCCTCTGACGCAGAAGTTTGATTCTGGGAATAGGCCCATCAATCCGGATACATGTGTGGAGTACTTATGTTCGTATGGGAAGGATCTGCTGAGGAGCCGGTAGATGACTAACTTCGGGAAAATGTCTAACATTGATAGGATTAGACAGTTACAGGGTAATTTCTAGTAGGTAAGGTATTTTCGGGTTCAAATGAACCTCTCTTTCAAGTAAATGTTTACGGATGCTAACAGTTTTGATTTTTGAATTCAGGTCATCGGGAGTCTACTTCATATGGAGAAGAAGTATGAAGACAAGAGAGAGAGATACAAGAAGCTGAAAGGGAAGAAAGATGAGGTCGACGATAAGCTCCGAGTTGCATTAGCCACAATTGAATCTCAAAAGGTTGCTATGGGTGAGATGTCTGCCTCCTATCGGAAAGCTAAATCCAAATATAGAGAAAAGCATGCCAAGCTTTGTGACTACCGTGGCTGGGTCAAGACCGCAAATGAGACTATCAAAGGCATGAAAGCAAATCTCGGAGATAATGATGTGGATCTGTTTTGGTCTATGATTCTTTCTACAAGTCTCAAGAAAAGATTTTTGACCGTGCGGTGAAGGAGATTAAGGAGATGCTACTCCAATCATATCCTAGTTTCAATTTCTTTGCTTTTGATGCGGAGTTAAAAAAGGCAATCGAAACTTGGGAGAAGGAGGCGGATGAGCCAGTTGAGGACATATCAGGCAACTTCAAGGAGGTATCTCTCTCGGATGATGAGCCTATGGCTGTTTCTTCGGATGATGAGAGGTTTGGTGAGAAGGGGAGGTGATGTGCTTAGAAAGGGAAAGGGCGTCATGCACGGTTGATCTCACCATTTGCGTATTTTTGTTTATTCTTTTTTGTTATTTCGGGGTTCACACACACACACACCCCCCCACCCCGCGGTATTTTTGTAATGGACCTCCATGAATGATGTTTCGAAATTCTAGTATTTCGTTATCTATATTTTCTTTTATTTTAGCAAGTCATGATATTCGGTTATAAAGGATATTTATCGGTGGTCAATCATGGGAACTTTTGTGATCGATAACCGATGATTGAATCGTACCCGCTGCCTCATAATTGGTAGTTTAATATATCAGATAACTTATAATCGGACATATACAATCATAAAAACTTGTAATTAATCGATTAACTATTTTGATTGATGATCTGTGGTAAATTGCATCGGTTGCTTTATAATTGGGCATAACCGCAAACGAAAATTTGTAATTTTAATGAGAAGTTATTCTGATTTGAACCATCGGATGGTTCTGTCACGTATTGTTGGTGCTGTATCAGGGTTTTTACCCTGTCGAGAGTTTATACTCCGATTAAAGAGATTTTCCGCTCCCTTTAAGGAGTCTTTTTCACTCTTGGTGCTGTCACAGGGCTTTAACCCTATCGAGACTTTCTGCTCCGACTAAGGAGACTTTTTACTCCGCTTGAAAAGTTTTTTGCACTCTTGGTGCTATCTCGGGGTCTTGATCCTATCGAGACTTTATGCTCCGATTAAGGAGACTTTCCGCTCCGCTTGGGGAGTCATTTGTACTCTTGGTGCTATCTCAAGGTCTTGACCTTGTCGAGACGTTCTGATCCGATTATGGAGACTTTTCGCTCCGCTTAGGGAGTCTTTTGCACTCTTGGTGTTATCTCGGGGTCTTGACCCTGTCAAGACTTTCTGCTCCGATTATGGAAACTTTCTGCTCCGTTTAAGGAGTCTTTTGCACTCTTGGTGCTGTATCAGGCCTTTGACCCTGTCGAGACTTTATGCTTTGATCCGGTTTTGTTAGAAATTGAGGAGATTACTTACAAGATAAGATTAAATAAGTAAACATTAATCATAAGAAGTTTTGTCGTAAAGCCAGATCAAAATCCAGCTATCATTCTTGAGCAAGTAAAGATTAATACATACCAAAGGTTAATGCATATCAGTGATTAATATGTACCGGTCACCATTACATGATATCAATCATATTTGCCCAAGTTAGCAGGTTGTCACTAATAGTACTTCTTCAGGTGGTTTGCATTCTAAGGGTTACTCAGTGGTGTTCCATCTTCCGTCTTTAGTTTATAATCCCCTCTCATTAAGACGGAGTCCACGATGTAGGGCCATTCCTAATTGTCCCCCAAAATACCGGAAGAAGACTTTCTAGTACCGAGTATTACGTTTTTAAGGACAAGGTCCCCCGGCCTAAACATCCAGGTTCAAACTTTGTAGTCATAGTACTTGACCACTTTTTGTTGGTGGTGGGTGGTTCGAATTCGGGCCAGGTCTCTCATTTCCTCCAATTCTTTAGGACATTGTCGGAGTTCTTCTTCATTATCGCCCGGATTATAGAATAATACCCTCCCGGCGGGAACGTTGGTTTCAGTGGGTATGATTGCCTCTGAACCAAATGTGAGGGAGTAGGGTGTTTCTCTCATGGCTGAATATAGGGTGTTACAGATTGCCCATAGAACCTCCGGGAGTTTTTCTACCCAGACCCCTTTTCGTGCTTGCAGTTTTCTTTTAAGGAGGATTTTGATTGTTTTGTTGACGGCATCCACTTGTCTGTTGCTCTGAGGGTGGGCTGGTGAGGCGAATCTTTGGTCTATGTGATATACTGAGCAAACCTTTCGGAGGTTTGCGTTGTCGAATAGGGTTCCGTGATCCGCCATAAGGGTGTTTGGTACTCCAAATCTGAAGATGATGGAATGTTTGATGAAGTTTGTGGTATTAGCTTCGGTTATGTGTTTAAAGGCCTCCCTTCCACTCACTTGGTGAAATAGTCAATGGCACCACAACAAACCTCTTATTGGATGTACCCCTTGGTAACGGTCTGATGATGTCGACACCGAATCTTGAGAATGGCCATAGTGACGACATAGGGGCTAATGCTTCGGCGTGGAATCGGGGGACATGTCCTATTCTTTGATAGCGAACGCATGATTTCGCATGCTTTTAAAACTTTTTAAAGAGGGTGGGCTAGTAGTACCCTTGTCTGGTTATTCGGTGGCCTAGGTTTTTACCAGAGGAGTGGCTGCTGTAGGTCCCTCTATGCACTTCTGTAAAGATTTATTCAGTTAACGGAGGGCTAACACACCAGAGGTATGGGAGTGAGAAGCCGCGCCGGTAGAGAATTTCGTCAATATGATAATGTAACGAGGGGCCTACCTTCTGATTCTCTAGGACCCGTTTTTCTCTGATGGAAGGGTTCCATCCCAGAGCTAATTCATAATAGGGGTCATCTATGATTCTTCGACGGGACCAGGTCAGGGACTAGCACACCAACCACTTGATCTTCAGCTATACTGGACCGCAGTAAATGAAACACCGTGACAGTCCGGGGTAATTTCATGTATATGGTTGAGGCAAGCTTAGCAAGAGCATCGGCTTGGGAATTGTGATCTTTGGAGATTCAGAGGAGGTCACATCGAACAAACGTGGCCATCAGAGTTTTCACATGTTTCAGGTACCTGATCATTTTTGGGTCCTTAGTTTAGTAATCTTCGTTAACTTGAATGACAATCAATTGGGAGTTGATGTAGATGATAACATGTTCGACTTCTATGTTCAAGATGATCTTTAGTTCGATGGCTAAAGCCTCGTATTCTGCAATGTTGTTTGTTGCCTTAAAGTCAAATCGGAGGGCCGTCTGCGTTACGCTACCATCTGGAATCCTAATGATAATGTCGGTCCCGCTACCGTGCTGGTTGGAGGACCTGTCCACAAACATTGCCCACCGAGGTATAGATTCTTTGGAGAGGTTCAATACTTTGGGACTCAAGTATTTTGCGATGAAATCGGCCATGACCTGGCTTTTCACGGATGCTCTTCGATTAAATTGGATGTCGAACTCGCTGAGTTCCATCGCCTATTTAGTGAGTCTTCCCACTAATTCTGGCTTTTGGAGCACTTGTCTGAGTGGTTGATTTGTTAGGATGATGATGGGGTGTGATTGGAAGTAAGGCATTAGTTTCCTAAAGGCCATAATGAGGCTGAGGGCCAATTTCTTGATCTCCAGGTATCGGGTCTTTGGATCGGTCATGCATTTACTGACATAATATACTGCTTTCTAGGTGGATCCTTCTTTTTTTATTAGAACCGAGCTTACTGCAACTTCCGAAACAGCTAGGTAGAGAAATCTTCAAAGGCGGTTTCTGAAGGTAGGTTTTCAAATCTTTGAAGGAAGTGTGACACTCGAGTGTCCAGCAGAAGTCCCATTTATTCTTTAAGGCTTTGAAGAATGGGAGGCAACGGTCCGTTAGCTTAGATATGAATCTGGATAAAGCGACAATCATTCCATTTAGCTTCTGGATGTCTTTCGTTTTTCTCAAGGGGTGAAGGTCTATTACTACACTAATCTTGTCGGGGTTTGCTTCAATCCCCCATTAGTGAACCATGAATCCAAGGAATTTGCCCGAGGCGACTCTGGATGCACATTTGGTAGGGTTAAGACGCATCTGATATTGTCACAACAAAAGGAATGTTTGCTGAAGGTTTTAAACAAGTTCTTCCGACGTCACTGACTTGGTTAGCAAGTCATCGACATAAACTTCTATTGTTCTTCCGATCTGGTCAATGAATATTCGGCTAACAAGCCTTTGATATGTCACCCCGGCATTTTTCAGGCCGAAAGGCATCACCCGATAGCAATATACTCCGCGTTTAGTGATGAATGCCGTTTCGGCTTTGTCTTCTTCGATCATTCGGATTTTGTTGTAGCCGGAATAAGTGTCCATAAAGCTGAGCAACTCGTGTCTGGATGATGCGTCCACCAGCTAGTCTATTCTCAGTAGTGGGAAGCTATCCTTCAGACATGCCTTGTTCAAATCGGTGAAGTCCACACACATCCTCCGCCTTCTTTCTTTCTTTTTTACTAAGACCACATTCGACAGCCATTCATTATAGTCTAGGTTCCTAATAAAGCCTATTTTTAGGAGTTTATCTATTTCAATGGCTAAACTTTCGTTTCGTTCGCTGTTGAACGACCTTCTTTTCTGCGATACTGGTTTAGACAATGGGTCGACGCTTAAGGAATGGGAGATGATCTAAGGGTCAATGTCTGGCATGTCGGTATGGCTCCATACGAATATATCTGAGAATTCTTTCAGGAGTCTGGTCAGTCCATCTTTAATCCGTGAGATCAGGTTGGCTCCGATGAGGACTGTTTTCTCCGGATCATCATCCCAGAGTATTACTTTTACCAAAGGCTCAGTGGGTTCCCTAGTTGGCTATGATCCTATCTCTCGAGGGACGAGGCTAGTTGCATGTATTTCGTCAAGCGATGTGCTATTAGAGGCATGTGCTTCGACTACGTCTTCGATTTGTTTCTTCTTGGGCCTCTTATGCTTTCCTATGAGCCTTCTGTTAAGAGGTACTGCCATGTAGTTTCCAATTGTGAGGACCGGGTTTGACCCATCAGGATGCACCTTTTGTATTCCTCTTGGTCCACACTTACCACCCCGGGATCCATGTCAGTGGGGAACTTAATCTTCAAGGAATATACACTGGTAGTGGCTCGGAGGGTATAGAGGGTCGGCCTTCCAATGAGGATGTTGAAGGGGAAGGGTATGTCGACGACCTGGAAGCTGACCCATACGGTTCAAACTTATAGCCTGGTCCCGAAACGTACCAGGAGGTCAATTTGGCCAAGTAAACTGGCGCGATGTCCACCGATTCCTATGATAAGGTATATAGAGGCTTGTAATTGTTGAAGTGTATATCCCCGTTTCTGGAGCGGATCCTAATGGATTTTATCTAGTGCGCTTCCATGGTCGATGAATGTTCTCTTCATCGTCTGGTTTCCTACTTTGACTGAAATGATGAGGGCGTCATAACGAGGGTATCTGATTCCTTGCGAGTTTGAGGTGGAAAATGAGATAATATCTAAATTCCTTGGGGGTTCCTCTCGTGCTAACGCCAAACAAACTGAAATAGGTGCCTTTTTGGAGGATGATGAACCGTATTCTCCCATGATAGGCTCGGTGAGGATGAAATTAATAGGCTCGTCATCATCCGAATTTTGCACGTTGGTTTGGGGTCGAGTATCCGAAGGGTGATTCACTTTTGTTGTCTTATTGCTTGAGTCTTGTGGGTTGATGCAATCTTGAAGCATTTCGTTTTGGATCAGTTCTTCTATCTGATCCCTCAATTCTCGGTAATTTTTCGCTTCATGCCCGCGGTCTTTATGGAATTTATAATGTACTTTTCAGTTTTGATTTTCCAGAGGAGAATGCAATGGTGTTAGATGTTGGAGTAGATTGTCTTTGCTTGCAATTTCGAGTACTTTATCGAGTGGGAATCTCAGCGGGGTGTATCGATTGAACCTACCTTTCAGGAGTCTCAGATTTCAACCGGTGTACCCCGTGTTGACTTGCTTGGACGTTTTGGGCTCTTTTCCCTTGTCCATGTTCTACTTGCCCCATTTCTTCGATTGTTAGTTGGATTCCGCAGTGGTTTCCTAGATCTTGGATTCACTAATGTCTTCAGCTGTGGCATATTTTTCGGCTCTCTTCATGAGTTCTCGATATGTGGATGGTTCTCTTTTAGAAAGTGACCAACTTAAATGGCCCTTCTGGAGACCCTGAGTGAAAGCCATGACGACCCCGACCTCCCTGAAATCCTGAGCCTACCTTGCAACCTTGTTGAACCTCTTCATGTAGTCTCTGATAGTTTCAGAATCGAGTTGCTTGATGGAGTTTAGGTGAACCATATGACTCCGTCTTCTTCTACTTGCGGCGAAACCACTACAAAATTCCTTAGACAATTCGTGGAATGAAGATATGCTTTGCTTTTTCAGGCCTTTGAACCACATTTGAGCGTCACCCGAAAGGGTCAAAGGAAAGACCCTGCACTTGACAGCATCAGAGGCTCCCTGCATGTTTATCCAATCGAGGTAGGAATCAAGGCGGTCCTCGGGGTCCTCTATTTCGCCGAAGCCACACATGTTTTTTCGTGATAACCTGAAATCTTTCGGGATTGAGATAGAGGTGATCCTGTCCGTGAAGGGGCTCTCTTTGTGTCCATTGGGGCGGTGGTGGCCAATGCGGATCTGATCTTGGATTTTCGCGAGTTAGTCCTGGAGTGCCCGAAAAGTTTTGGGGTCCTCTAAGGTGTTCCGTTCAGTATCTCGATCTGGGTGGCGAGACCCTCCCAAGTGGTCAAACCGGTGTCATGTTCTCCTAGGTTTTCGTCCCTCTTTTCTCTACTACGGTTGACCCTTGCTACCCTTTGCGGTGCCTAATGGTTGATATGCTCCTCGAGGTTAGGCTCAACAAATTGAACAGTGTATTGTTGTCGCCGTCTTCTCTCTCTTGGTGGATCGCCCGCGGGGCCTCCCTCTGTGCGGGAATTGACTTCATCCGAGTCTCCTTAATGTCCCCTACCCCCCATCTACAACATTGACCACCCTAGTCACATTTTGGGCCAAGGTATCTAGCCTGCTAATGATCCCATGAATCACTGGGTTATCACCTTGTGGGAAGAACTGTTGCGTCTGCTGAGAGGCATATATCGATGGATATCCCGGAGGGTAGTAAGACTATGGCTAGGGGTAGTACTGTAGTTGCCCTTGATATTCGGGGAATGGACCAGGCGGTGGGAACTGCGCTTGGTACGATAATAACCATAATTATGAGGTTGTGGGAGCTGATCCGCTACCAAGCTTGGGTAAGGTGATACATGGCGAGAGAGGTGCTACTGCTGTTGTTGTTATTGTTATTATGGGACTTGGCCGTACTCTTGAGTCCCGGGGGGGCTCAGTTCGAGGTTTATGCCTGGATACTGTTCTCCCGGTTGTGGATTCATTGCTTCTGTGAAGATGACGATTTTCGCCCCCTCATTCTAACGCCAAATGTTAGGGCTAAAAATGAGCCTTCATATACAATGAATTATGGAGTACACTATACGGATAGCTATAAGATAAAAAGTCTCTTTTATTAAATATGATGGAAGTGATTCCTAACTTCCATTGGGTTACAAGTATGTTACAATTTTAGGGAAAGTAATTTGTGTCCCTATCAAGGTAAAAAATGGGGTTTATATAGTCTCGATTCTAACGCCTCAAGCCACGTGTCTATTCTGCATTTGTTGGATTTAGAAAGCTGTCTCTGTCTTGTCAGGGTTTGTCAGGCCTAGCGTACAGTCATCCAATGATGTCACAATGGAACATTTTGGTAGAAGTGTCCTTCAGATGATGATTTCCTGGAAGTCAGTAATGGAATCCGAGGCTATATTCAGTGATTCATAGGTTCAGAAAGTCTTCTTTTGGTAGTTATGTGGGGACTCACAATTATATCCAACAGTTATGAAATCGAAACCCTTCTAGTCCGAGAACAACTTCACCTTCTTAGTAACCCTCTCTTTGCTCTCGCTCATCTTTTCTTCTTCCTTATTCACTTACCTAAAAAACACCAAAAACCCTAACCAGAGACTCACATAGCTCATCAGTTCTGGCAACCTTTCTTGCTCCATTTCAGTTTTTTGTTAAATTCTTTTTTATTTTCTAAGATATGGGAGCCTTTCTTGCTCCATTTTAGTTTTGTTAAATTTTTATTCAAATAATCAAAACTACTTATGATTTTAAATTTTTAATAGTACTTAATAGCATTATTATTGATATTTTTCTATTATTTAATCTTCATTGTTTTACCGATTTATATTTAATAAGTACTTTTTATTTTTATTTTTAAAAAAGAAATTTTAATTTTTCTTTAAAAAAAAGTACTTTTTATTTTAGGTTTTATAAATATAAATTTTAATTTAAGTTTTTTTTTATATAAATTTTAATTTTAGTTGATAATTTATTTTATTGTTTATCTTAAATAACTGATTATTTTAAGGTAATATCATAAGAGTAAACTTAACTCACTTAGGGGCATTGTAGACCATTAACACAAATTGGTCAGTCAATGGTTAGTTATAACGGAAGTCAACTAACGGTAGTGGAGGTTTCTGTAATTTTAAGCAAAAATTTCATCTAATTGCAATTAGGTCTAAACTCAGGGGTGTTTTGCAATTAATCCTTTTGTTTTCAGATTTAATATATATATATATATATATAATTACCCTGATGACCATCAATTTGATGACACACTATCAAAATGGCCACTAGATTGGGAATTAGTTTCAAAATGGCCATTTTTGACGAAAAGTGTGACACTAATGGCCATTTCATCTAATTTCATCCAATGAGTGGCATTTTGCATTTTGGTAAATAAGGGGATAACATTAATTTATTTTAGATGTTTTTTGAAAATCAATTTCTTTTATTTTTTGAATCAAATAATTATATTTAGTGTGCGTGTATATATATATAGCATATCTCAAATATATATACAATTTTTCTATTATCAGTTCCTTACATATGGGCCATTTGATTTAAATACTTTGACTTGACTGCATGCACTTGTCAAAGCATCTTTTAAATCCAATAACCCACATGCAAGGAACTGATATATTTTATATCAGTTCGAACTGATAATAGAAAGACTGTATATATATATATATATATATATATATATATATATATATATATATAGAGAGAGAGAGAGAGAGAGAGAGAGAGAGAGAGAGAGAGATTAATTTTCCAATGAGGACTTTTATAATACACACTTTAAGCACTTTTGATAAAATTGCATGTAACCAAATGTTTTTCGATGAGATTTTTTGTATGCATCCTAAGAAAATTAAAATACACATTTGGTAATTTTTTTGATTTGAGAACTATTTTTTCTTATATTTCCCTATTTTTAAATGTTTTATCTTCAAAAAAAAAATCGGAAAAAATTAGTTCTTGCACCCGAAACTTTTTTAATTTTTTTTTCCATAAATGTATTTCAATGTTTTCACCATGCATATAAAAAATCAAATCAATATTCAATATATTTCATACGATTTCATCAAAGGTACTTAAAGTGTGCATTGTAAAAAGTCCTCATTAGAAAATTACTATATATATTGAGAAGATTAAGGCTACAAAATATAAAAAATCTAAAAAACAAAGAAGAGACACATGTATTGATCTAAACCATTTCTTTTGTTTTTTGAAATGAATAATTATATTTAGTGTGATATTTACACACACTAAATATAATTATTCGTTTCAAAAAACAAAAGAAAATTTTGATTTCTAAAAACATCTAAAATAAATTAATATCGTCCATTTATTTACTAAAATGCCACTCATTAGATTGAATTGGATGGAATGGTCATTAGTGTCACACTTTTCGTCAAAAATGATTATTTTGAAACCAATTCTCAATCTAGTGGTCATTTTGATAGTATGTCATCAAATTGAAGGCCACCGAGGTAATTATCCCAAAAAAATCTGAGAATGATGAAAGAATATTTTATTTTATTTTTGACATCGATGAAGAATCTATTATCTAAGAAAAAAAAAGTATGGGTTTTTTAATTAGCATTTTATTAAATAAATAAAATAGTTAAAAATAATCAAATAAATACAAAAATATACAATAGGGTCATTTTGGACTTTTTGTATGGAGAAGAGAGTCAACGGTTAACTTTAACTGTTGACTATTAATGGCAGGGGATGTTTGTACAATTTACCCTATTATGGAATCAAATTTACAACTATTATGTGTAGCAATTTAGAAATCTGAAATGAAATCAAATTTATTCATTTTCTAGTGTTTACTTAAATAAGGAATCATAATGATATAAAGTTAATTACAAAAACCCTTGTTTATATAACATGTTGAAATATATTTTTACCATAAAAAAAATATTTTTTATATTGCTCATAACAGTATAGTAAAATTTGAACATTAGAAACAAAATTATGAAAGCAATTTCAATAAAAAATAATAATAATAAATTGAAGTCTCCCAATAGCATGTGTGTATATATATATATAGTGCAGTTCACATGAGTGGCAGTGCGCACTCATGTAAATACATGAGTGCTGAAAGTTCTCAAAATACTCGAGGTGTGTTTATCAATATAAAGCTAGAGGGGGGGTGAATAGATTTTATCTAATTATTACCCAATTTTCGCATGCATGTCAATTTTACGAAAATACCCCTAGCAAGTCAACAAAACATACAAGTGTAATAAGATGCGGAAATAGTAAATGACACTTGATGTATACGTGGAAAACCCAACCACTGGGAAAAACCACGGGCTGTTAAGTGCGCCACACTCGGACCTCGAAATCCACTATATGAAAAGACGGTTACACCCTCAAGTGATTCTCGGACCCTCACCCTAGATAACCTCAGGCTATGGACACTACCAATCGCCACTCTTGGTTCAATCCCTAGTGATATCCCCTGATACACTACTCTTGGCGTGAGCACCCTCTAATCTACCACGCGGGCCTTTTATAGCGGCTCTAGTCCAATTTGCTTGAGGCCTAAGCACACTTAGCCCCAAGACTTCAATCTCTCAAAAGAGATGCACAACCCTATGTGAATATGTATGAATATTCAATTAATGCAATAAGAGCTAGGGTACTCTAAATGCTTACCTAGGATTATAAGATGACAATATAATCAATCCTAGATATCACATATAGCTATATGACATGGCATATAACTTTAGCTAAGTAAAGGATAACCAATCCTAGATACAAAGCTATCATATAAAACCCACAAACATTCAAAGGATTAACTAGTTGATTAAAAAACAATCTATCAACCTAGTTATCAATACATCACACAAGAATGTTCATGGCATAGCTTTTAGGCAATAATGACCTAATCAAATAAGCTATGAAAACTAATCTCAATCAATAAATGAGATCAATTAGCTAGATGGCATATGAACATTAAAACCTAGCTAACAAATAAAAACCCAATCAACACATAATCTCAATCTTATATGTAGAAATTAATCTAAACACATATAAGTAAAATATGAGATAAAATTGATAAGTAGAAACACTAATTATGTAAGATAAAAGTGTTCAACAAATCATACCATGTGTGTTGAAGAAGTCCCATGCATTAGCATATGCTAGATGATCCTAGATGATGCTTAGATGAAGATTTATGCATGTGGGAATGGGTTTAGAGAGATAAAGATATGATCTTTAAGCTTTCTCTCTCAAGTCTCTCTAAATATCTCTCTAGGGTTCTTATGATCAAAGACTTGTATTCTGAACCAGAGATAAGGATGTATTTATAGAGACCAAAAACAGGGCAGGTGAAAATACAATTTTGCCCTTGAAACGCACCGATCGGCGGTTTCATTCGGCGGCCAGGCCGCCGAAATGAACCGCCGAATGGCTCCCGTGTGGAACAGGGGAACTTCGGCAACTTCATTCGGCGGTTTGGAAACCGCCGATCCCAACCGCCGTTTTGGACCCGAGAGATATATTTCAATCAGGTCTCATTCGGCGGTTTCGAACGGCGGCCAGGCCGCCGAACGTAACCGCCGATTCACCAAAAATGGTGAAACCAAGGAGAAGCCAAAGGCATCTCCACCGGCGATCATCGCGCAAAACAAAGCACATTACCGTGCACGCGCGGACGTTTCCGAACATCCTTAGGGAAACGAATTACACCACACTAAAAGCTAACATACATGAAGTGCAAGTGTGGGTATTGAATGCATCCTAATGCCTAACATGTCATGGCATTATCATATAACAAGATGCAATCAATTCAACATGCAAGAAGAGATATTGAATAAATCAATAAAGCACAATGCACACAAAATATAAACACACCATACAAGAATAAGAGTTATGCATGTTGTGTGTGTGTGTGCAACTATATCTCTTCAAGCCAATGTAAGCACTAGATATATACCTTTGGTGCTTGTCCTCTTGAGGTCTTGGAAAGGGTCTTGATCTTCAACAAACACCTAGACTACCCTTACAACCAAACCCCAACATGTGGTTTGACCACGAAATAAGCCAATCAATAATGGGAATCCTTACAAGTGCATTGAATGTAAGTCAATGAACTTGGAGAAGTTTTGACAAGTGTGCATACATACTAAGTCAAAACATATAAATTTAATGGTTCACATTCAATACACTTATATAAAATACATGAGTGCGCACTCATGTGAAAATTTATATATATATATATATATATATATATATATATATATATATATATATATATATATATAGTGATTCATAAATGGCATTGCAGACCAATATGATTTATGTAAAATATATATATATATATATATATAAATTGCCGCGTTAATTTTTTTTTTTTTTTAAAAACTTTGCCGCTTTAATTATTAAAAAAAAAACATTATATAAACCAATAAATCAAAGAAAGCTTCATTTTTATTTTTTTTTTGCTTTTTACTGAAGACATGAAATCCCCTCTTCAATCAGGCAAGGGAACTTGATTCCCAGGGTGAGTGGGGGATTTAAGTTCCCTTTCATTCACAATATCTATTAATTTGGGATCAGGTATTTTTTTTTTGAAAGCTTTCGCTATTGGTAGGATTCGAGCCGCTGACTTGGGAGTCATTTGCCCAAGCCCCAAGCTCGTCCATCTACCAGTTGAGCTACGCCCTTGTTGGTTGAAAGATTTTTGATTAGTAAACACGCCCTTAATTAGTAAACGTGCCATAGTGTAAGTTGAGTAGAGGTGATATATATTCATTATTCTTAATTAGACAATCCTCCAACTATCTATTCACAATGAATTTGGGCAATAAATAAATAAATAAATATATATATATAGTTTTTCTATTGTCAGTTCGTCCTAATATAAAATATAGCATGACGAAGAATGTGAACCATTAGATTTACATACTTTAACTCAAAGTGTATGCACTTGTCAAAACTTCTTCATAATCTATGGTAAACATTCTTCGTCCTGATATATTTTATATCAGGACGAACTGACAGTAGAAAGACTGAATATATATATTCTAGGTGTGGTAAGACGAACTCGAGATATTGTCTAAGTTCAATGAGTGTCATTTACAACCAAATCACATTGGATGGTGATAATTTGAGCAAAATTTTAGATAGTGTAACATTAATACTAGCTGTAAATATAATGGACCTATCACCACCTTTAGATAAATACGAGTAATTATCTTATTGTTTTGAAATGAAATCAAATCGTAGATATGATGATTCTTTGAGCCTTTATCAAAACCTACATGGGTAAAAAATGATATAATCGTTGAAAGTTTGTAGTTAATTAATAGCGATTTTGGCTTTTTTTTTTTTTCTTTTTTCCTTTCAAGAATATGTTATTCCTTTCAACTTTTATTGAACTTTTATATATATATAGATTTTCTATTATCAGTTCAATTCGTCCTGACAATAAATATATCAGAACGAAGAATGTGGACCACTAGATTTACATACTTTGACTAAATGTGTATACACTTGTCAAAACTTCTTCATAATCTATGGTCCACATTCTTCGTCTTGATATATTTATTGTCAGGACGAACTGACAATAGAAAGACTGTATATATATATATATATATTTCGGTGTAATCTTACACGATGCAACAGTATGTGATCACATATATGATTGCATGTGATCATAAATATATATAATGTTATCGCATATGAATTGCATGTGACCACATAATTAAATTATTGCGATCGCATGTTAGAACATTCAATCACATATTAGTCGATGTGGTTGTACTAAAGAAGAAATGATCACAGTCAAAAAAATTTATGTTGCACCCAAGGGCAGCCCATATATATATATATATAGTAACTTTCAAGTGAGGGATCTTTTACTTTAATTTCGGTCCACATCTTGATGAAATCACATCGATTTGTATGAATTTTGATATGAATTTTTGTGTGGATGATAAGTTCATTGAAATAGACCTATAAATAAAATTTGAGAATTTTTCAAACACTGGAACTATTTATCCAATTTTGTTAAATATAAAGGCATCGAAGAAATGGGAGATATATAGGAAAATTCAAAAGACTAGTTCCAGTACTTGAAAAATTTTCAAATTTTATTTATATGTATATTTCAATGAAGTTACCATCCACACAAAAATTCATATCAAAATTCAAACAAATCGATGTAATTTCATCAAGGTGTGGACCGAAATTAAAGTGAGGGATTTCTCACTCGAAAGTTAATATATATATATATATATATATATCTATTACAAATTACAAATTACAAATACATTATAAATGGCCTAATATTCTTGTTATATTAGAATCATTACAACTAATGGTCATTAAAAATAGATAAATAATACCGTCCATTGTGGTTCAGTAATTACCGCCACTGCTGTTGTAGAAAATCCGTAAACACAAACACATAAATCTAAATTCACACGCAAATAAATGAAAGCAATAAAAGAAGAGAAAAAAAAAAACAGCACGAGAAATTTTAGTATGGAACGAGGAATTCTTGGCCAAGTGTGTCGCACTCTGATTGTCACTACACAACACATTCATCACTTGCTTGAATCCCAACTATACCAATAAACCCTGTAACCATATCAGCTCTTTGCTAGCTTCTGTCACAGCCACATACTCTGTTTCATTTGTAGATATCGTCACTATCTTCTACAACTAAGAAACTCAACTAATAGTGGTACTCCCCATCGTGAACACATATCCTGTGGTTCTCCTCCTGTGATCCACCTCTCCAATAAAATCGGAATCCACATAACCTTCCAGCTTGATCTCATCTCTTTTGAATGTTAGACACTTCTCTGTCATACCCCGTAGGTACCATAGGATCCACTTCCAGTTGTTGTAGAAAATCCGCAAACACAAACACACAAATCTAAATTCACACGCAGATAATAAAACCAATAAAAGAAGAAAAAAAAAATGACACGAGAAATTTTACGTAGTTCAATATAAGCCTACATCTATGGAGCACAGCCGCGCACTCAAATCCACTATCAGAGTTTGATTACAATCTCTATTTTTCTGTCTTTTAGTCTATTTACAAGTTGTTCTCAGCCTCTTTTACTATTTTCTACACACCTAATAACATAGGGTTACAATCATATTTATTTCAAAGTATTAGGAAGGCCAAAACCTACAAGGAAACCATTTTCTCTTCGCGCAAGATCGAATTTTCTAATTTGTGTAAGAATCGACGTCACCACAGTTTGAGGCCCGCGCCCTGCACCACGGTAAACCTCTCCTTTCTCCAGCCGCAGTTTACACCGCATCAGAACTTCTGTGAACTTGCCCGTTTGGCACCACCATCTTTTTCCGATTTCGTTTCTCGTGCCGATTTCAAGCTTCACAATACCAACAACTGCAAGTGGTATATATAAAAATATGGTTTTCTTTTTGAAACAACATGATTTTTTTAAAAATAAACATAGATCTTTTATACTAAATGAAATAATGAGAAGGAAAAAAAACAAACAAAAACAAAACAAAATATCATCATCACTTGTAGTTATTATTCACCGCGATAATTTGTTTGGTGCATGCGTCTTCAACATCTCGCCCGTATTCATGATTCAACATCTCGCACTTATTCATGATTCCTTTACTGATCCTAATTTGCCAGCATAATTTTTCACTTTCTGTTTTCTCTCAAAAGTTTTCATCACTTAGACACAACGACATTTATTATATATGATCAAAACCTCCTTAATTTGGTCGAATAATTTTTGATAATTTAAAATTGTAACATAAAATGATCAAACCGTAAGTATAAAGATTAAGGCATGAGAAAAAAAAAATCATAGAGAGAGAGACAATAAAATGAGGAGAGATATGGCTAACTCATATATATATATATATATATATATATATATATATATATATATATACAGTCTTTCTATTATCAGTTCGAACTGACAATAAATATATCAGGACGAAGAATGTGGACCACAGATTATGGAGAAGTTTTGACAAGTGCATACACTTTGAGTCAAAGTATGTAAATCCAGTGGTCTACATTCTTCGTCCTGATATATTTATTGTCAGTTCGAACTGATAATAGAATTTCTGTATATATATATATATATATATATATATATATATATATATATATATATATATATATATATATATATATATATATATACGGTTCTGTTCTGGTTAGTGCGCATATATGTAACTACATCAGTACCAATGCATGTGGACCACTGATTATGGAGAAGTTTTTGACAAGTGCATATACCTTGAGTCAAAGTATGTAAATCTAATGGTCCACATCCAACGCACTGATGAATTGAAGTTATATGATCAGTGCACACTGACTTGAACATTTATATATATAGTTCCTTACATGTGGGTCATTGGATTTAAATGTTTTGACTTGGCTGCATGTACTTGTCAAAGCATCTTTTAAATCTAATGACACACATGCAAGGAACTGATATATTTATATCAGTTCGAACTGACAATAGAAAAACTATATACATACATACATATATATACACATATACATACGGTGGTGTTCACCTCAGTGCGCACTAATATATTTATATATGTGCAATGCATGTGAGCCGATAATTAAGCATAAGTTAATGTTGATTAAGTCAAAGTTATTGAATCTAATGGTCCACATGCATTGCAGTATTATAAATATATCAGTGCGCAATAAGGTGAGCACCAACGATATATATGGTAGAACGGTAGAACCTTCATAGATTAATACTTGATAAATTAATAATCTCTATAATATAATAATTTCTTTTGGTCCCAACTTGGGCCAATGGGATAAATTAATAATTTTGATAAATTGATAAGATAATACTTTTCATAAAACCCCTATATAAATCTTTGGTCCCATTCATATCATAAATTAATAACTTGCTGAAATTACAAATATAATTTACTATCATATTTTCTTGAAATATGACTCTATTGTTGTTTGTTCTTGAAATTCAAATCTAATTGAATCATCTCTAATATTTCTTAATGCACTTAAAAGTTTGAAGTTGAATTATCAGAGTGCAACAAAAAATTATGAAGTTTTGTTGATGTTTTGAATTGGTTTTTTTTTTTTTTTTTTTTTTATTTAATATATTTTTAGCTGATTAATGATATTTAATTAATTAAATTAGTTGAATCTTTAGTTGATTATTTGTATATACATTGAATTATAAATGCACTCTATAAATCAATAAATTATAAATTTATCGATTAATTAATAACTTTATTAATCGATTAATTTTTAATGGCCAACATTATTAATTTATAGAGGTTTTACTATATATATATATATATATATTATTTATTTATTTATTTATTTTTGTGGAGGGAAAGGGATTAAAATTACCGGATGGCGACTATGTTTTTTCTTTTAGGGTGAATTGCACTAACTCTCCTAGGTTTAGGAAGAATTGAATATATTCATCTTTTCCTTTTATTGCACAAACCTTCGTTGGAAAACGTTGACTGCTATTAGAAATACTGTTTGAATAACGCCATCACATGAAAAGTACAAAATTCCATGTAGTTGTAAATTGGGCTAATGATTTTAGGAAATAATAATTTTACACCAAATATTTATATAATTATAATCTGACCTTGAATCAATTCACATTCTTCTTCCTCTATTGTCACCGCCACCAGTGTTCACTACAAGAAAATAATACCTTTCTTGACAGTTAAAAACTGTCAAGAAAGGTTTTCTTGACAGTTTTTAAACTGTCAAGGATGACCTTGACAATTAAAAACTGTCAAAAATAAAAAAAAATTAATTTTTTTTTTTTATATTTATACACAATCCGACCGTCCGACCACCTGCACCGGACCCCGCCCAACCTATGATAATAATGACAATTAAATGTCATTAGTGGGAGTTGAACTTGAGATCAATGATTGTAAATCTTTACCACTTGACTATAACATTTGATGTGTTAACAATTGAACAATATTTATATATAAACTATATGAGTTGTTAGAAATTTAAAAAAAAAAACCTTGTTAGATAAATTTAAATTTATTCAACTAATCAAAATTTTAATTTCTACGACAGACATATATTTAAAAATATTTGTTAAAATTTTTAATAAAATTATATTTTTTTAAACATATATAGTCGAATTATTGGTCAATACTCTAAGTCACGTTTGGTTACATGGTGGAATAGTAATCGGAATGGTAATGGAAATGAGAATGAGAATGAGAATGCAAAGGAAAGGAAAACTAAGTTTTTTGTTTAGTTGGAACTTTAGAATTAGTCTCTGAATCAGTATTATTTTGTTTGGTTAACAACGGAATGGAATGGAGTTAACTATATTTTAACCAAAATACCCATAATTATGAATGTATAATAACATGATATATTATGGATAATAATAAAATATAAACCATGGCGGGTGGCAGGTAGCCCTGAACCGTCTCTCTAGAGTCTGCATGGTTTCCCCATAATGGCGGCCTTCCCATGGCCTAAACAGGGTACTAACATTTCAACCATTCAGAGACAGACATGGACCTTAAGCCAAATGATCAATCTCTTCTTCTGATGTGCAGGATCCTCAACTAGAGGCAAGCACAGAGCATACTAAGATTATTACAGACTATTATTCAGCTCATAGACAGACTTTCAAAGGAAGTAGAAAGAAGTTTAGAAAGACATAAGAGATAAACACAACACACAAGATTTATTGATTTCTGCTTCTGATTGTTTACAAGGAACGAGCTCTCCTTATATAGAGGGAGATAGGGGATACATCCAAACTAAGCACAGAGAAAAGCCATCATCGTGGCAGACAGGATAAAAGGGGGCCAGTGGCTTACAATAATTACATCACAATTATGAAAACAGACAAACAGTACATAATAATTAAAGTGAAATAAAGTGTACAGAAAGAAGATAAGATCACAGGCTGGACAGATTGCAATTCGCGTGATCTTCATCATCAGAATCATAGGCTCCACAGATGGAGCAGGGCCAAGCGGCAATATCCATTGGGTCTTATGAATCAATCATGTAGGAGTCTTGAAAAGGGTTCCAGCTGTGAGAGGAATCACGTGGAATGTTTGGAAGGATGAATACTTCGTCGGTGGAGACATTATTGACATCACAGAGAAAATTGAGCAGAGAGATCTGGACATTGTTGGGGTATGATTTTTGATAATTATATGTGGTGAACCATTCATAACTGGTGTTGACTGTCCATAGAAGTTTCGTGTGGTGATTGTACCGGTATGGTCTATGGAGTATCCAGATGCAGGAAACAGAGGAGGCTGACTCGGGGTCTAGTTTCCAAAGGTTGTATCTTCCCATAAGTTCAGTGAGCTCCTTTTTCCAATTTACTAGAGGTGAGAACCATAGTAGGAAAGTCCATAATAGAGAATTCTAGTGGGAAGGATCATAGAGATATCCATATAAAGTATGTAGAGGAAATACAAAGGCATGATGATGTAAAACTGATAAACACCAGAGGAACCATAAAAGTTGAGGGGAAAAATAGTAGAATTGTGGCATCAAGAATGGATCGAGAAAGGGTCTGGAAGGATTGGTAAGATCATGACGACAACCTTGACCCTTGATCTGGGATAAGTACATCGGGAGATGAGTTTTAGCAAAATTCTGGATTTGGTCTAGAGAAGGTTGATGGTTAGGTGGAAGTATAGCAAAGAGTTCTGGTGGGAACATCATTTGTGAAAGGTCTATTAGGTCGGAAGAGGATGATGAGGGGCCGGCTGAGGGTGAGGGACCTGCTGAGGACGCCATGTATATGAGAGGATAGTGACCTGTAGGAGTGATGAGATGGGTAAGTGG
Source organism: Acer yangbiense (assembly GCA_008009225.1). Taxonomy (NCBI): domain Eukaryota; kingdom Viridiplantae; phylum Streptophyta; class Magnoliopsida; order Sapindales; family Sapindaceae; genus Acer; species Acer yangbiense. The sequence continues at coordinate 23,045,191 of CM017773.1, read as the reverse complement.
AGGTCTGGAAAGCATATCAGCAATAACATTATGATGTCCTTTCACATGTTGTACAGTGAAATCATATCTGGCAAACCAATCTTTAAGTCTCAGAAGTAGTGGATTAGGAGGAATCTTATTGCGAAAATCGAGAATCTTTGGGAAAGATGAGTTGTCCATTTCGACAATAAAGTTCCTTGTCCTAAGGTGAAAATCAAACTTCTGGATACCATTTTTGACAGCAAGGATTTCTTTGTAAACCGTGTGGTAATGCTGTTGGGAATCTTTGAATTTTCCACTGGCATGTCCACAATAACTTTTTTGTCCATCTTTGTCTTCGATGAGGATGGCACCCCAGAAAATATCACTGGCATCAGTTTGAAGGATGAGTTGGCCAGTAGATGGGATGGTGAGGGAAGGTGGAGATTGAGCAATCTTCTTTAACATGAGTACGGCCTCGGTATATCTGGAACTCCAGGGAGGAGGATGCTTCTTAAGGAGAGCAGAGAGGACCGAGGTGTATTGACCAGCATGAGGAATGAAATCTCTGATGTAGTTGACTATGCCAAGAAACTGTTAGACTTGTTTCACACTGAAATCAGAATCAAGAAAATCTAGTAATTGGACGGCCAAATGTGGACTAGGACGATATTGTCCGTTAGAGATATTCATACCAAGAAATTCAATTTCTGGTTTGCCAACTGTTCTTTTCTTTTCCGAAAGCATGATACCGTAGTGATCAAAAATATCATGGAATTGGTTGAGGAGGTCCTTATGAGAGATATTATCTGGGGAGAATAGAATGATGTCATCAATGTAGACGAGGGCTGAATGTAGAAGAGGATGGAAGATCCTAGTAACAGCCTTTTGGAAAAGGGAAGGAACTGTTTTTAAGCCAAAAGGTAGAACGGTCCATTGGTATTGAGCATTGGGAAGACAAAAGGCAATTTTATACCTTTCATCAGGATGAATACCAATTTGCCAGAAAGCACCTTTGAGATCAAATTTAGAAAAAACTTTGGCACCAGGAAGTTGTGAGAACAGAACATTAGGTCTGGGAACAGGAAACTTGTCATCCCTGAGAAAGAGAATGAGTGGTTTGTAGTCTACAACTAATCTCTTCTTTCCCCTGCATAATTCTGAGCGTTTTTCAACGTAAAAGGCTTGGCACGCCCAAGGGGAAGAGGTGTGTTCAAGTAGACCTTGCCGGAGAAGTTCATTGCACTCTTCATTGGCCAATTTGAGGTTTGAGAGTGACGTACCGGAATGAGATGCCTTAGTAGGATTGATATCCTCATTAAGCTTGAAAGGGAGCTTAATAAAAAAAGTCAGGGTTTTTCCACAGAGGTGAAGGATGAGAGAAGGTGGCATGATTGTCAGCACAAAGGTGAAGTAGTCTGCGTTGAATCTGTTCAAATGAAGGCTGAAACTCTGAGAGAGGGAAAATCTTTGGAACGTCGGAAAAGGCTTTAAAATTACTTTTGAACCTAATTCCTGTGGGGAGAATCCGAAGGGATTTGCTTTGATAAAAGACATCCCAACCAATGAGGATGTCTTTACCAGGGAGAGGAGTACCAATGACATGGACCCAAAGAGTGTAGGATGGGAAAATTTTAATTCCAATCTTTTTCCTGGTAATGAGGTTTATTGCAAAGACTTTACCATCAGCTGCTTTGAAAAGTCGAACATAAGGTTTCCAACTTTCTGGAAGAAGGATCTTGGGGTTCATCATAGTAGTTTGGAAACCCGTGTCGAAGTAAGCAATGACATCAATGGGTTTGGAATATTTGTCGGGCAAGATCTGGACTTGAGCCTGAGGGCCAGATTGAGGGACAATGTGAGAAGCTTGGTAAGATTCTTGAATATAACTAAAGCCTGAGTCGGAGTATTCTGAGTCAGAAGAGTTTTCTTGTAGGACAAAAGTTGTAGAATTATCAGCATTGTCTTGCTCAGAGAAGATAAATTCGATGTCCGCATCGGACGGGACTTCGTCAGCAATTTCTTTTAGCTGTTCAACTAGCCTGGCTGATTTGGCCTTCTTGTTGGGACATTTCTTTGTATAATGTCCTGGTTTGCCACAGATATAACATCGCTCACTACAAAAAATAAATCCTATCAATGACGAACTATTTCTGACGGCACTAATTGCCGTCGGAAATGAGAAAAAATATGATACCACATTTCTGACGGCCTAAAAGCCGTCGGAAATAGTCATTTTTCCGTCGAAAATAGTCATTTTTCCGTCGGAAATAGTCTTTATTCCATTGGAAATAGGAAAAAGTAATACATTTTTTCCGACGGCCTAAATGCCGTTGGAAATAGTCTACATTTCCGACGGTAAATGTTCTTTTCCGACGGCATTTAGCCATCGGAAAAGACCAATTTTTTATTTTAGTGTTAAAACCATATTTTTTATATAAAGTTTCTTCAAATAATTTGTACAAATAAAAATTTCATGATTTATTTTTTCTTGAAAAATAAAAAGTTAGATAAAATAAATATATAAACTCTATTTCATAGTATGCATTTAATACACCTGATTTTCCCTAAATTGTTATCCGGACAATGACACATATGTGCAAAAATCAAGAGTGAACACTTTGATACAACATAAATACACAAAACATTTGTCAGGATTATGATGAAGGGATTTGTGAGATATTTACGTCATTCTTTAGGAACTCCCTCTTATTATAAGCATTTTTATCTTGAGAAATTGCCCGATAGTAAAATATCGCCATTCAACTGCCGGGAAAGTCACGTAGGGATGTCAAGGAACATTGACATCTGCAAGATTGATTCGGGTTGTGTCAAATTGTCGAGTTATGCCGATGACTTATGGGACTTTTTGTGTCGTCGAAAAAAAAAACCGCTTTTCCGATGACTTTTGGGCCGTCCGAAAATAGTCAAATAAGCTGTCAATATTACCCACTTTTCTAACAACATAAAAAGTGTCATCGGAAATGCTAAAATTTAATTCGAATTACTTTATGGACACATCTTACTAAATTAACTAAATATAAAATATAGCAAAATTATTAGTAATCACAAGAACATTTAGTTATTTTTAATTATATTTAGTGACACTACTATATCAAATTTTTTAAAACAAACTCTAATAATTTTAATAAAATATTATTTTAAAAAACAATATCTCAATAGTTATATTTAAATAGTATACAAAAAAAATATTTAATTAGATATTATACAAACATATCAATAGCTTATATATAAATAGTATGCAAAACATATCAGATATAAAGTTATAGCAAAATGGTAAGGGTAACCTCTTACTGTCATCCAAGTCAAGGATTCAAACCACATGAATTTCATGGAATTAAAGTTGCTATGTGACGTGGCACGTGTAGGGTGACGGATGACGTGGCGCGTGACGGGTGATGGATGATGTGGCGACTATCAAGTCGAGTCGCACCATTTTTTTAGAAAATTCGACTATTTTCGACGACAATAAGCCGTCGGAAATAGTGGTAAAGCCATCGGAAATACAAGTTGTTATAGGTAAAAATCGTCATAAATGACACGTCATCACCACAAGAAGCCACGTAAGCAGAAGTCAAGAGAAGTCAACTCGAAGGAGCAGAAAGTCCCTAAAGTAACTTACTCGGCTAAAACTAAAGCAACCCGACCATAAACGAAGACAATCGGCTCGGGCAGAAAAGCCTGCTCAGGCCTGCTCAGGCCTGCTCGGGCATGCTCGGGATTCGATAAAAGAGATAATCGCCAGCATTCACGTTCCGAACATGAGCAGAATCAGTAACCAGCATCCCCATAATAAACAACGGTGTGACTGCCCAGAGTATAACAAGGAAGCAAACAGGCTTTCCGCGAATAGAGGAGAAAGAATCCTATCCAAACTCGGATTCTTTCGAACCGGGAAACATATTGCACTCAAGAAGGAAACAGAATCCGTTTAGGACTAAATAACCGCCCAATACTTGGGCACGGCAACACAAAACCCTAGCGGCATCCACAAACCCTAGGAGCATTATGTATAAATACCCTATACACACAAAAAAGAGAGAGAATGAGAGAGAGAGAGAGAGGGATCGGAACACAATATTTTGTAACATCTTTTCATAGTGGATTCTACTTCGTTACTTAGGCAACAACGCGTGGATGTTTCTCCGGTCATCGGAGTTTTATTATTCTTCCTTACTTTCAATTGTTTTCATTCATAAAGTAGTACAACTGAAGTCAGATCGTTGACCGGGTGACCACTAAAAATCACCGTCAACAATTAGCGCTAGAAGGAGGGGCGACTAGAAAACTTATGAAATAATGGCTGGCGAAGGAGATAGTAGCGATTCCAGATACAGTCAAGGTTTGCCAAATAACGAGCTGGAGGATGACACCACCCTCAATACGGTAGATGCAACCCTAACAATGGCGGACCAATCAGCCGCCTTGGCAGGTATCCAACGTTTCCCTACAACTAATGAAGAGATGGTGCAGCGATTTCGTGTTTCTCTGCAGCAACTTATATCAGACGCGGCAAGGCAAGGGGTTGACCTTTCCACTACGGAGGGTTTGATGTCACCTCACAATCTGTCCGCCCCAAATCAGCAGGCAACAAGATTGCGTTCCACGGTGGTGATACCAACGCCTGACGCGCCCCTAAAGACAAGACAAAATCCTACAGATAGGCCAGAGATTTTGTCCGAAAGATTAGCCAGGAGTAGTAGAGAGCGTAGAGAGGAGAATAATTCTGACAGAGGGTATGACCAGGATCGGATGGCCAGGGATCGAGACCGTCCCAAGAGGTGTACTCATCGGAGAGATCGGTCATCATCCTCGGGAGAAAGTGAGCAGAATCATCATCGCAAGCGCCAAAGGGGCACAGTTCGACTGCATGGCCTAAACTGAAGCATAGAGAATTGAATCCAAAGGAAATGGTCCAAAAGCTGACCATAAGTCAGAATTTCAATGTGATTGGGGAACCGGAAGGAGATAGAGACATACTCATACAGAGCCTAACCCGGGAGGTACAAAACAATCGTCGACAGATGGATGCTTTGGTCAGACGGTATGGGCACAATGAACTGTCTGATGATGAATCAAGCAGCCCTTCCACCAATGGAGTTCTAAGGATGCCTTTCCCGGAGAGGTTCAGGATGCCACACGTAGAACAGTTCAAGAAAGACACCGATCCGAAAGAACACGTACGGAGGTATAAGAGTGCTATGGCACAATACGTTGCCCTGCTATGTTTGAATTTTCCACAGACTCTTGGGGATCTAGGTTCTCGGTGGTTCGGTAGATTACCAGCAGCAAGCATAAGCAGCTTCAGCGAACTAAGCAAAGCTTTCTTAAGGCAGTTCCTCGGGAATGTGCACAGGAAAAAATTAGTGGCTCACTTGTCCCAACTTAAACAGGGGAAGGATGAGTCGCTGAAGAAATACTTGGGAAGGTTCGGTCAGGAAGTGTCGGAAATAGGTAGCGCGAACGATGAAGCCATCATTGCAGCATTCATCAACAACCTTCAGAACGGCCAGCTATCCTTTGATTTAAGAAGAGCTCGCTTAACCAGTTATACAGACATGATGGACATGGCTGGGGGTTATGCCTTAGCCGAGAAGGAAGAGATTGCGACAGGAGGTTACTTTGTACATGGTGGTCGTCCAGAAGGAGCTAAAACAAAAGATCAAGCTAAGGCATTAGACACCAAAGGTGACAAACTAAAAAACAAAGCACGGGATGGTCGGGATGGCCGCCGGGCTTATGATCCAAAACTCGACCAGCCGCGCCAAAAATTCTAGAACAGATACATAAATTACACCCCGTTGAAGAAAGACCAGGAGGAGGTATTAGCTATCTTGGAAGAAAAGAATATGTCCAAATAACCGCCTAAGCAGTCGACTTATGCTTGGAAGGACACCACCAAGTATTGCAGATTCCACAAGGAGAACGGACACGAAACATCCAAATGCTTCCAGCTAAGGGATCTGTAAGGATTCCCTTTTGTTGATTGGCTTATTTCGTGGTCAAACCACATGTTGGGGTTTGGTTGTAAGGGTAGCCTACGTCATTAAGGTTGAAGATCAAATACCTTTTCCAAGACCTCAAGAGGACAAGCACCAAAGGTATATCTTGTGCTTACTTGGCTTGAAGAGATATAGTTGCACACACACACAACATGCATAACTCTTATTCTTGAATGTTGTGTTTATATTTTGTGTGCATTGTGCTTTATTGTTTATTCAATGTCTCTTCTTGCATTAAATTGATTGCATCTTGTTTTATGAAATGCCATGACATGATAGGCATTAGGATGCATTCAATACCCACACTTGCACTTCATGTATGTTAGCTTTTAGTGTGGTGTAATTCGTTTCCCGTAGGATGTTCGGAAACGTCCGCGCGTGCACGTTGATGTGCTTTGTTTTGCGCGATGATCGCCGGTGGAGATGCCTTTAGCTTCTCCTTGGGTTCACCATTTTTGATGAAACGGCGGTTACGTTCGGCGGCCTGGCCGCCGTTTGAAACCGCCGAATGAGACCTGATTGAAATATATCTCTCGGGTCCAAAACGGCGGTTGGGATCGTCGGTTTCTTAACCGCCGAACGAAGTCGCCGAAGTTCCCCTGTTCCGCTCGGGAGCCATTCGGCGGTTCAATTCGGCGGCCTGGCCGCCGATTGAAACCGTCGATCGGTGCGTTTCAAGGGCAAAATTGTATTTTCACCTGCCCTGTTTTTGGTCTCTATAAATACATCCTTATCTCTGGTTCAGAATACAAGTCTTGCATCCCAAGAACCCTAGAGAGATATTTAGATAGACTTGAGAGAAAAAGCTAAAAGATCACATCTTTAATTCTCTAAACCCATTCCCACATGCACAAATCATCATCTAGGCATCATCTAGGTTCATCTAGCATATGCTAATGCATGGGTCTTCTTCAACACACATGGTATGATTTGTTGAACACCTTTATCTTACATAATTAGTGTTTCTACTTATCAATTTTATCTCATATTTTACTTATATGTGTTTAGATTAATTTCTACATATAAGATTGAGATTATGTGTTGATTGGGTTATTATTTGTTAGCTAGGCTTTAATGTTCATATGCCATCTAGCTAATTGATCTCATTTGTTGATTGAGATTATTTTTCATAGCTTATTTGATTAGGTCATTATTGCCTAAAAGCTATGCCATGAACATTCTTGTGTGATGTATTGATAACTAGGTTGATAGATTGTTTTTTTAATCAACTAGTTAATCCTTTGAATGTTTGTGGGTTTTATATGATAGCTTTGTATCTAGGATTGGTTATCCTTTACTTAGCTAAAGTTATATGTCATGTCATATAGCTATATGTGATATCTAGGATTGATTATATTGTCATCTTATAATCCTAGGTAAGCATTTAGAGTACCCTAGCTCTTATTGCATTAATTGAATATTCATACATATTCACATAGGGTTGTGCATCTCTTTTGAGAGATTGAAGTCTTGGTCTAGGGTTGCTATTACAGGCCCGCTGGGTAGTAGTGGTGGGTTACAGACCGGGATTAGGCTGTAAACATCATTACAAGTAGTGACTTCGATGATCAAGCAAATTGGACTAGAGCCGCTATAAAAGGCCCGCGTGGTAGATTAGAGGGTGCTCACGCCAAGAGTAGTGTATCAGGGGATATCACTAGGGATTGAACCAAGAGTGGCGAGTGGTAGTGTCTATAGCCTGAGGTTATCTAGGGTGAGGGTCCGAGAATCACTTGAGGGTGTAACCGTCTTTTCATATAGTGGATTTCGAGGTTCGAATGTGGCGCACTTACCAGCCCGTGGTTTTTCCCTGTTGAGGGTTTCCACGTAAACATCAAGTGTCATTTACTATTTCCGCATCTTATTACACTTGTATGTATTGTTGACTTGCTAGGGGTATTTTCGTAAAATTGACTTGCATACGAAAATTGGGTAATAATTGTTAAAATCTATTCACCCCCCCCCCCCCCCCCTAGCTTTATATTGATAAACACACTTTGAGAACTTTCAATTGGTATCAGAGCGGGTTCCTAGATATACTTAGGTGATCCTTTGCTCATTGTTGGTGTGTTTTTGCATTTTGTATGTTTGTTTGATTTCTTCATACATTTTGCATTCTTCTCATTTGCATTCATTCAACGCAAACACTATGAGTGAATTTATGAGAGAAGAAATTGACTCTGTTGAGGAGATGCCTCTCTTACTAGAGAGATTTAGGAGATTTGTGAAATTAACCACCTCACCTCCTAAGAAGAAGTTGACCACCTCACCTCCTAAGAAGAAGAAGACAATTGCTTTGAAGACTTCGAAGCATGACAAGAAGGAGGGTATCTCAATTGAAGACATGAGACTCAATGACAAGCCAAACCAAGGAGTGTCTTCAAGATAAGGGATTCAGTGCTACGAATGTGGAGGATTCGGGCATTTCTCCCCGGAGTGTGGAAACTTGAAGGATAAAAGAAAAGGGAAGGCGAAGGCCACCTTATGGGATAAATATGAAGATGACGAAAATCCTTCAAGTGATAAAGAACTTGCCATCATCTGCACGGAATTTGGAGCCAAGAGTGTAGAAGTTGAAGAAAATGGCAAAGTTGCTTTTCCTTGTGATCCCCAAGAAGAACTAGGTATAGAAGTAGTTGGTGTAGCTACTCATAGGGATTTGGCTCTTTCCTCATCAAGAGAAAAATTTGATGATCTTGATGAAGGAGATGACTTCATTGGTGAAATGGAGATTAGAGGAGATGACACAAGTGTTGAATATTTGTCATCTAACTCCACAAATGGAAGTGTGGAGTGTATGGATCTTAATGACTACAAAGTCAAAGTTGAGAGCTCGATGATGAGGAACAAGGAAGAAATTAGAAGATTAAAAGAAGAGAATCTAGAGCTTTCAACACTAGTAGACCACTTGTGTGAAGAAGTGGTAAGATCCATGGCGGATGAAGATAAGCTAAAAGACAACTTAGCCTTATCTAAGAGGAGAGAAGAAGAGCTAGAAAGAGAGCTTGAAGAAGTTAAGGTCTTAATGGCTAAGATGACTTCAAGCACCAAGAAGCTTGACCACATGTTAGGAGTTGGAAGAAAGCCAAGTGACAAGAGAGGTCTTGGCTACATTGATGACACGGATGCCTCCTCCACAAGCAAGACATCCTGTGCCATGGACATGGACTTCAATATGTCCCCTCCTCCTCAACAACCTAGGAAGAAGAGTGACCTAGGAGAGTGTTCAAGAAGTGCCCAAGTGGTTGAGGCACCAAAAGGTCAAGCTCAAGCTCACACCCAAAGGGCTCCTCACACTATCTTCCCTCAAACTCAAAAACAGAATGGGAAGAGTTCAATCATGCAAGCTCAAACAAGCAAACAACCTCGTCTTGGTTTTCAACAAAAGAGGAGAGATCCGATCCAACAACCAAGACAACCACAACGACAAGGGAAAACACCTATCCATGCTAAAGGGAATGGTATGATTCCTAACTTTATTCCCACTTGTCATTTTTGTGGTATTGTTGGTCATATTAGACCAAGTTGCTTGCATTACATTGAAATGTGTAGAGCTAAAAGCATGTTTGACAAGAAAAAGGCTAGAGCTAAGATGCTTCATAAAAAGGAAGAAAATCATGTGCATGATCCTTTTTCATCTTGTACTCTAGAACCTTTGTCCACTAGGATTGACTTAGTGTCACCTAAGTGGAATAAAAAGAATGAACCCGCTTGGTACGAGACTAACAAGTCTCAAATAGGTTCAACCAAGTCCAAAGAGGACTTGGTAGGTCCATAGGACCTCATACCCTTCTTTGAAGTGGTGTGGATATTTGACCCCATATGGGGAACTTAAGCAAAGAGAGCTATTTTGCATCTTGTCACTTGCAAAAAATTCGAAATATCTTGTGCTTCTCTTTTTGTTGCTTGAGTAAGCTTGGTTACACTATGTATACATATTTTCTATTCAATAAGTGTGATCAATGCTTGTATTGCAATCCATGTCATATTTATGTTCAAACATGCATTTTTGGACTAGGAGATATTTACATAGGATTTAATTTGAATGACCTATAATGATCTCCATGACATGATGATTGCTAAATGACATGCTAAATGCTAATCTTAAAAAGCATGTTTTGATGATTGCATTTCTTAACTGCAAAAAATGTGTGAAAAAGCTTATGAGACTCAAATGAAAAAGGATCTTGTATCCGTTCAAGGATTTTACAATCCAAATGTCTCTCTTTCTTTATTGGTTGAACATGTCTACTATCATACGGATATCTTATCCGGAAAAATCAAGTAGGGTGCAAAGTCGTTCATGACATGTTTGGCTTATAAAGTTGGATATAGTTGTTCTTAAATTGAAATCAATGAAAACCTATATCCTTGCTTCTCTCTTGACATTGGTGAAATTGGTTTGAATTCATATTGAAAACCTTTGTCATTTGCTTTGCCAAATACCATGATATTTTGGACTTAAATGCTACATGTCTTGTATGCAAAGCAATTTTTTGATTCACACATTTTATTTAAATAAATCTCTTTGTTTCTCTCCAATAAATTGAGATTGCATAAAGTGACTTATATTGATTATGCATATACTAGAATGCTACTATCTCTCTTTGCCTTGAGTGACCCGGTTGGGGACTACTCCTTTGTCTATATCATGACAAAAAGGGGGAGTAGGTTGTGGTAAGGGGAGTTGCAAATTGTAGTAGCAATTGTGCATGTTGGGGAGAATACTTATTGAGGGGGAGTAACCCTTTGAGGGGGAGCATTTGCACATTCATACATTGCATGATGTTGTACTTAAATTCTTAAATGCAAATGCTTGTTTTATCTCACTTGATTCATCTCACCTTTTCTTGTATTGGAAAGTATAGAAACTGTGCTTTCAGGGATTGATTGTTCTACTTGAGATTGAAGACTTCAAGACTATTTATCTTATCTCTTTGTAAAGTAGAAAATCATAGTAGACCCGTAGTTTCTATTATGTTGTGAGGAATCAATGTGAGTGGTGGTTTTGTCACGAAATAGCCAAAGGAGGAGATTGTAAGGATTCCCTTTTGTTGATTGGCTTATTTCGTGGTCAAACCACATGTTGGGGTTTGGTTGTAAGGGTAGTCTAGGTCATTAAGGTTGAAGATCAAAGACCATTTCCAAGACCTCAAGAGGACAAGCACCAAAGGTATATCTTGTGCTTACTTGGCTTGAAGAGATATAGTTGCACACACACACAACATGCATAACTCTTATTCTTGAATGTTGTGTTTATATTTTGTGTGCATTGTGCTTTATTGTTTATTCAATGTCTCTTCTTGCATTAAATTGATTGCATCTTGTTTTATGAAATGCCATGACATGATAGGCATTAGGATGCATTCAATACCCACACTTGCACTTCATGTATGTTAGCTTTTAGTGTGGTGTAATTCGTTTCCAGAAGGATGTTCGGAAACGTCCGCGCGTGCACGTTGATGTGCTTTGTTTTGCGCGATGATCGCCGGTAGAGATGCCTTTGGCTTCTCCTTGGGTTCACCATTTTTGGTGAAACGGCGGTTACGTTCGGCGGCCTGGCCGCCGTTCGAAACCGCCGAATGAGACCTGATTGAAATATATCTCTCGGGTCCAAAACGGCGATTGGGATCGGCGGTTGGGATCTGCGGTTTCTTAACCGCCGAACGAAGTCGCCGAAGTTCCCCTGTTCCGCTCGGGAGCCATTCGGCGGTTCAATTCGGCGGCCTGGCGGCCGATTGAAACCGCCGATCGGTGCGTTTCAAGGGCAAAATTGTATTTTCACCTGCCCTGTTTTTGGTCTCTATAAATACATCCTTATCTCTGGTTCAGAATACAAGTCTTGCATCCCAAGAACCCTAGAGAGATATTTAGAGAGACTTGAGAGAAAAAGCTAAAAGATCACATCTTTAATTCTCTAAACCCATTCCCACATGCACAAATCATCATCTAGGCATCATCTAGGTTCATCTAGCATATGCTAATGCATGGGTCTTCTTCAACACACATGGTATGATTTGTTGAACACTTTTATCTTACATAATTAGTGTTTCTACTTATCAATTTTATCTCATATTTTACTTATATGTGTTTAGATTAATTTCTACATATAAGATTGAGATTATGTGTTGATTGGGTTATTATTTGTTAGCTAGGCTTTAATGTTCATATGCCATCTAGCTAATTGATCTCATTTGTTGATTGAGATTATTTTTCATAGCTTATTTGATTAGGTCATTATTGCCTAAAAGCTATGCCATGAACATTCTTGTGTGATGTATTGATAACTAGGTTGATAGATTGTTTTTTAATCAACTAGTTAATCCTTTGAATGTTTTTGGGTTTTATATGATAGCTTTGTATCTAGGATTGGTTATCCTTTACTTAGCTAAAGTTATATGTCATGTCATATAGCTATATGTGATATCTAGGATTGATTATATTGTCATCTTATAATCCTAGGTAAGCATTTAGAGTACCCTAGCTCTTATTGCATTAATTGAATATTCATACATATTCACATAGGGTTGTGCATCTCTTTTGAGAGATTGAAGTCTTGGTCTAGGGTTGCTATTACAAGTCCGCTGGGTAGTAGTGGTGGGTTACAGACCGGGATTAGGCTGTAAACATCATTACAAGTAGTGACTTCGAGGATCAAGCAAATTGGACTAGAGCCGCTATAAAAGGCCCGCGTGGTAGATTAGAGGGTGCTCACGCCAAGAGTAGTGTATCAGGGGATATCACTAGGGATTGAACCAAGAGTGGCGAGTGGTAGTGTCCATAGCCTGAGGTTATCTAGGGTGAGGGTCCGAGAATCACTTGAGGGTGTAACCGTCTTTTCATATAGTGGATTTCGAGGTTCGAGTGTGGCGCACTTACCAGCCCGTGGTTTTTCCCTGTTGAGGGTTTCCACGCAAACATCAAGTGTCATTTACTATTTCCGCATCTTATTACACTTGTATGTATTGTTGACTTGCTAGGGGTATTTTCGTAAAATTAACTTGCATGCGAAAATTGGGTAATAATTGTTAAAATCTATTCACCCCCCCCTTTAGCTTTATATTGATAAACACACTTTGAGAACTTTCAGGATCATATCAAGACCCTCATCCGAGAAGGGCACTTAAAGGACATCGTCCTAAAAAAAGCTGAGAAGGCAGATGGACAGAAAGATAACCGGCAGGGTGGATGGCAAAAGAAACTGAGTCCTAAGAGGGCTGGAGATGAAGGAGCAATCAACACCATCTTCGGTGGGCCAACAACTGGCAAAAGTAACAGGGAAAGAACCTAGGAAATTTGAGAAGCTATGGAAGCCCGAAAAGACCTCGATGTCAATTCCATTGAACCCGATCCGAAAAGAATCAAGGAAGGCTGGGATCCAATCATCTTCACAGAAGCAGATTCTCATATGGTAGATGTAAAGCCAAATGATGCTTTGGTCATCAGTGCTCGAATTGGGCACAGGGAGGTTCATCGAATCTTGATTGATAATGGAAGCTCAGCGGATATCTTAAGTACAGAGGTGTACGATCAGTTAAGATAAGATAGAAAGGACTTACAACCCTTTCATACCCCACTTAGAGGGTTCGGCGGGGCAGAAGTAAGGTCACTCGGTACAGTAAAACTACCAGTGAAGATCGGGAAGGCCTCCTGTCAGAAGACAGTGTTACTCGATTTTGTGGTTGTAGATACAGAGAATTGGCCATACAACGCCCTGCTCGGCCGGCCATTCCTGAATAAAGCAAAGGTAGTAACGGCAACGTACGCCCTCATGATGAAATTCCCGACCGAGTATGGAGTAGGTGTGGTCAAAGGATCACAAGAGATGGCGCGAAGGGCGAATCTGCTAGTTTACAAAGACATGGAAGTACACCAATTATACATTATATCAGCCAATGAACCTGAAGAGCAAGCAGAGGCACCGAAGGAATTTGAATTAGACCCCAGAGAAGAGCCTGAAGCCAAAAAAGATGAGCCGACCGAAGAAGTGATATTAGACCCAGATGAGCCGAGTAGAACAGTAAAAATATGAGCAAACCTAAGTGGGCACATCAAAGCCGAACTCATCGCATTGTTGAGAAATTACCGGGATGTGTTTGCTTGGAGTCATAAAGATATGCTCGGGATAGATACAAATGTAATATCACATTATCTCTCCATCAACCCGGAGTTCCGCCCAATGGTACAAAAGAGAAGGTTGTTCAATCCAGAGAGAAGCCTCGCAATCAAGAAAGAGGTGGAGACATTGCTTTCTGCAGGGTCAATAAGGGAAGTCAAATACCCGGAGTGGGTGGCCAATGTAGTATTAGTTAAGAAAAAGAACAATCAATGGAGGATGTGTGTGGATTTCACCGATTTAAACAAAGCTTGTCTGAAAGACAGCTTTCCACTGCCAAGGATCGACCAGTTGGTAGAAGCGACGGCAGGACACGAGCTACTGAGTTTCATGGATGCTTACTCGGGATACAATCAGATCCGGATGAACAAAGCCGATGAGGAAAAAACAGCTTTCACCACAGATCAAGGACTGTATTGTTACAAGGTAATGTCGTTCGGGCTAAAGAATACCGGTGCAACGTACCAGAGGTTGGTAAATAGAATATTCGCTCGGCAGATTAGGAGAAACATGGAGGTCTATATGGATGACATGTTGACCAAAAGCATCACGGCGAAAAAGCATTCAGAAGATTTAAAAGAGACCTTTGATGTCCTGAGAAGGTACAAGATGAAGCTCAACCCGAGTAAATGTGTGTTCGGGGTACCATCAGGAAGGTTTTTAGGTTTTCAGGTGCACCAAAGAGGAATTGAGGTAAATCCCGAGAAGATTAAAGCATTAGAAGAAATGGTTTCACCAAAGACATTGAAGGATGTGCAGAGGCTGACGGGATGTCTTGCATCACTCAACCGGTTCATAGCAAAATCAACAGACAAGTGCACCCCGTTCTTCAGAGCGATAAAAAAAGGAAAATGGCTCGAATGGAACCAAGAATGTGAGACAGCCTTCCAGAAATTGAAAGAGTATTTAGGAAGAGCACCCATTCTTTCAAAACCGGTGGTCAGAGAATCACTGTACCTGTACCTCTCGGTTACAAAAATGGCAACAAGTTCGGTACTGATTCGGTTAGAGGAAGGAGTACAAAGACCGGTGTATTACATAAGCAAGGCGTTGCTACCGGCAGAAACCAGGTACTCGCCAGCTGAGAAAATAGCGTTGGCCCTAATCACAGCCGCCAGAAAATTGAGGCCATATTTTCAAGCACATACAATAGAAGTGTACACGGACTACCCGTTGAAACTCATCCTCCAAAAGCCGGAGTTGTCATGAAGATTGACCAAGTGGGCAGTGGAGCTCAACGAATTCGACATCAGATACACGCCAAAGGCAGCGATCAAAGGACAAGCGGTGTCAGATTTTATAGCAGAATTCATCGAGCCGGATGCCAGGGTAAGAAGGATGATGGAAGATGAATAGACAAGTGGGTTCCAATGGAAGTTGCATGTAGACGGATCATCAAACACACATGGCAGCGGGGCAGGAATAGTTATAACAACCCCGAAAGGAGATGCTGTGGAGTGTGCCATGAGGTTCGATTTCAAAGCAACCAACAATCAAGCAGAGTATGAAGCTTTGTTGGCCGGCTTGAGGGTCTATATAGCATTGGAAGCAGATGAGTTGGAAATTTACAGCGATTCACAGGTTGTGGTTAACCAAGTACTGGACGAATACCAGGCAAGGGAGGAGCATATGGTAGCTTACTTAAACATTGCAAAAAGATTGCTCAGAAAATTCAAGATATACAAAATCTTTCAAATCCCTCGGAAAGAGAACGAAAAAGCAGACGCCTTGTCCAAGTTAGCTTCAGCCACCATGAGTATCAGGTCTAAGGCAATACCGGTGGCACACCTGACTAAACCGAGTACAGCAGAATCTGAGGAGGTCATGATAGCAGAGATCCGACAAGGGCCAGACGACTGGACAACCCAGCTCATAAAGTACTTGGAGGAAAACGTACTACCGGAAGACAGTGTGGCAGCTAAACGCATTAAATACAGGTCAACCCGGTACACAATTCTGAGACGCGAATTATACAGGAGAGGATTCTCAAAAGTACTGCAAATGTGTGTTGTCGGCGAAGAAACCAAAAAGATCCTAAACGATGTTCACAGTGGAGTATGTGATCGCGCTTCAAATGTTTACATTTAGCGCCCCTTTTACCTTCTTTTTGTAATTGTTTTCTAAGCATTGTATGTGTTTAATGTTGTAAATAAGTCTTTTCAGGTAAAATAGGCAATTCAAGGGCATTTTTGTCCAAAGTGAAGAAAATAGGGAAATTTAGACAGAAAATAGAAGAAAAGCAAGACGGCGAGTTCAGAGCCGGCGGGCACAAGGCCGCCGCACGAAGCCGTCGAAAGGAGCATGTGACATTGGCGAGTTCAGACACTCTGGCCGGCGGGCATAAGGCCGCCGCACGAAGCCGCCGTCGACTCCGGCGGGTTCATACATGAGCCACGGCAAGACAAATCCCACAGAACAAGTCCGCGGTGAAGGAAAAACAGGCCCGACGGGTTCATGCGGCGGGCATAAAGCCGCCGCACAAACTCGCCGGGAACTCTGACAAGCTGAAAATGGTCAAAGCTCACCCCCAAAGTCAAAGAAAGCTGCCCTTTCTCCACCTATTGTCCTTGGAGGGCCTTCTCTCTCCGGCATACACACTTGCATTCAACAAGAAGAGGGGATGAAAAGAAAGGTAGTTAGTTAGTTTTTGATATTAGAAGTTAGAGAGAAGATAGGAGGATATAGATATTAATTAGATCTTTTGTTCTTAGAAATCAAGAGAGATAGTTAGTTTTCTTAGCATTTTCTAGGTAGCCAAACACCACATGTTGGTTACTTAGAGAGATCACTTCAAGTTGCCATAGTAGAATTAGTTGCTTGGATTGCAAGGAGGATCATTTCCACTTCACAAGCTTGCCAATTGGTGATGTTTCCTTTGTTTGTAAGTCTTTGTAACCTTGATACTATGTGTAACTAATTCCTCTTGTTAGGGGATTAGATGTAATTCTTGTATTTACCTTGTTATATAATCAATCATATTGTTATAGTCCTCTCAAGTTATGTATGTGTTCTTTAATACTTGCAAGAATGGTGGTTGCAACCACCAACCTTCTTTATGTGCAATAACTTGATGAATTGTATGCAATAGACCATTTATTGCATGTTCCTACTATAGCATTTATGTGGTAGAGATAACTAACTTGTGATTCTCTACTAGTAATTGAGTAATTCTCTTTTTATCACTATCTAATCTTAGATTTCGTTGTGATTGAGTTGAGAATTTAGTGCTTAATAATATCCATTAATAAATGCATGTTAGAAATTGAGGACTAAACCTTATGGTTGATTGATTAGAAACTAGGATTATACTTGAATGAATCTATTCCCTTAACAACTCTTAATCTAGAATTTGAATCAAGTAGTAGTAATTGTTACTTAGCAAATCAATTTTAGCATAGTTAATTTGTTAACAATTAGTTAAGTTAATCAACCTTGTTTTATCATAATTAGAGAATTGTAGAGTTAAGTAAAGTTAAGCGTCTTTATATTGCCTTCCTCATGGGAACGATACCCCTACTTGCTCACTACACTAGTTCAACGACTTGTGCACTTGCAATAGGGTCACCAGACTCGCGCGTCCCTTTAATATAACCGAGGTAGAATAGGTTAATTTAGAGTGGCATTTGTAGAACCGGTTCGGGCGTATCAGTACGCGGGAACCACACTGGGGGTAAGATCCTGGCACACAAGATACTTAGACAAGGATTCTACTGCCCGACTTTGTTCGCAGAGGCGCAACGATTCGCGGAGAGTTGCGAAACATGCCAAAAAATAGCAAACGACATTCGACAACCCCCGGAGTTACTCAGAAGCCTAACCTCACCTTGGCCCTTTGCCATGTGGGGCCTCGATTTAATAGGACCAATGCCCACAGGAACAAAAGGGGGTGCGAAGCACGCTATTGTGGCAGTGGACTACTTTACCAAATGGGCAGAAGCAGAGGCACTCGTGCATATTACTGAGGCCAACACCACCGGCTTCGTCAAGAAGAACATAATATACAGATTTGGGATTCCGAGCATCATCATAACAGACAACGGGACCCAGTTCGACAACAATAAATTTAGGGAGATGTGCGAGGAATACAAAATCGCAAACTATTACGCATCTCCCGCCCATCCTCAAACCAACAGTCAGACAGAGGCAGTAAACAAAGTGATCAAGCACACGCTGAAAGCGAAGCTGGAGGCAAGGAAGGGTTGCTGGGCGGATAAGCTGCCTGAGGTATTATAGGCATACCGAACGACTATGAGGTCATCCACAGGGGAAACTCCGTTCGCATTAGCATTTGGAACGGAGGCTGTTATCCCAACAACTTTCACCTCCCCCAGGGTTCGATTATATAGTTCCGAACACAATGTCAACATGTTACAGCAGAACTTAGATGAATTGGAAGAAATCAGAGACGCAGCACAAGTAAGAAATGCAGCGTATCAGCAAAGGGCTGCGAGGTACTATAATTCTCACGTTCGCGTGCATAAATTCCAGCTCGGAGATTTGGTACTGAGAAGGGTATCCCCAAACACCAAAGACAAATCAGCAGGATCTCTTGCTAACAAATGGGAGGGACCGTACATCATTAAAGGAGTCGCTGGACATGGAGCTTACATGATAGCCCGACCAGAGGGTAGCCTAATGCCCCAACCATGCAATGCACAGTACCTCAAAATCTTCTATCCTTAGAAGGGAACCCGCCCATATTTTTATGTTAATTTGTTCTGCTTTAGTTCAGTTTTAGCTTCGTAGTGATTATCTCAGAATTATTCGCTGATTTCATCGCCATGTTGATTATTTATTTAATAAAGTGCAGTTGCTAATAAAAAGTTATTCAGTGAAATCAACGAATTAGATGATCAAATAGCAACACTTCAACAACGGCCACTCAAAAGCCGACCAAATAAACTCCAAAAAAGAATAAAATTTGGGCGCTATGAAGCCGCGTAAGAGCGGACGAGTAGTGCTCGAAAGGCGAAAAAGCTGAAGTAGCGTGCCCGTCTAGTTAAGACAATGCGAACGCATCTCTTGGCAAAAAGACAAAACTGAGGCACCAGGGTGACTGGAAAACTGCTCGGAAGCGCCGCTAAAAAGGCTAGTGAGATGCGCAGCCGTGTTGGCCGGTATGTATTACCCCAATGATTCGGCGAAACCTTGCACAGACAAAACCAAGAGACGTCCTAGGTGACTTGTGCAAGAACCTTAACGTATGGTTGTGGTGAGCCTCGGCGTAACGTTAAAGTGAAACGACCTTAATAAAAGGCCGAAAGACATGCCAGTTAAATAAGATACTCGGCTAAATTAATTACATGCCGGTTAATAAGATACTCGGCTAAATTAATTACATGCCAGTTAAATAAGATACTCGGCTGAATTAATTAACTACCGGTTAATAAGATACTCGGCCAAAGAAAAACTAGGAATTTCCAAGAAATAGCCAAGTGCAGGCTATCAAATAAATTATACTCAATACAGATTTGGTTCATCCCATTTATATGTTTTTTTATACAGGGAGTTAGAAACAGCGGAGCAGCATAAGAATCAAGATTCATATATATGAGTAGAAGAATACAAAGATCATTACAAAAATAATCAAACAAAAAATCAAAAAGACGGCGCTGGGGGTTGTGAGCTGCTCCCGCCGACGCTCGGGTCAGGTTCCATTACATACTCGCTCAGGAGGCTGTCATCAGTGGGCCATACGATCAAGTCTTCTTCTTCATCATCCATCTAGGCGCTATAATCAGTCCCAGGGACGGGCCTGACATCAGGATTCTCACCATCAATCCCCGCTTTCTGACAAACGTAAAAAGTGGAGAAGGAATCGGCAGTGGGAACCTCCAGGTGCATGGGGTGTGGCATCTTACCCTTACTCCGGCAATATGCACGCCACTCTTTCATCTGGACCCGAAGAGACTCCAGAGAGGTATCCACATGCTTCTTGATTGAAAGGCTCCAGTTAGCCCTAGCCCGGTCAGTCGCTCTATTCTTCATCTTAAAGAACTCTCCAGCCGAGACCATCCCCCGTTGGAACTCTCGGAGAAGCAAAGCATCATAGGCTGGAGATCTCTTAAAACGATCGACCCCATGTATCTCCAACTCCAGCCTAGCTTCCTTCGACAGGGACCTAACTGTCAAGGCTTGACGCTCCAAGTCTTCGATTCGGCGCTCATAAGATGATTTAGCATCTTCCGCGTTCTGCTCGGCCTAGAGCAAAGTATCCTGAGTAGATGACAACTAATCTTGCAAAGTATTGGCCTCTTCAGCAGCAAGAGACGCTTTCTGCTCAGCCGCAAGAGACGCTTTCTGCTCAGCCTCCATTTGACGGGCCAAACATTGATCCAGGAGCACCTGACTTGACCTGGCCCCTTCCTAACAAGCCAACTTAACCAGAGCGCGGCGATCTTCACTCTCCTTTAGTTGGGCTTCTAGCCATTTTATTCTTTCTTCTTGGGCTTCACCGGCTCGGTAGGCCTCGGACATCTCGACCACCATCTACAGCAAATCAACAGCGAATAAAAAGTGAAGCAACAGTAGCAAAAGAAAATACAAAATTATACATATAGTTGAAGCGTTACTCACATAAAAGGCACCATTAAAGAAGCTGCAGAGTCGGTCAGATGGAGTACCAACCCTAAAAGGACTCCAATGATCCTCCCCAATGTAAGCATGACCCGAGAACATGGCTTTCAACATGGACTGGGGGGTAGGATCGCCAGATTGACTTGGTAACCCTAAACCAGCAGCACCAGCATCAAGCGTAGCGGTAGATGTTTGGGCTTGGGAAAAAGAGCCTGTAAGAGTTCCAGCCCGAGACTCAATGGGATCACCAGGGGGGTTGAGAAAAGCCCCTTTCCTGCACTGACGCCGGTTTCCTCGTCTCCTGAGGATGAGTCAATGTATGCGACTACCCGAGGAATCTTCGGGGTAGGCCGCCTAGGAGAAAATGAAGCCTTCTTTTTTCCAGATTGCCTCCCACGAGTGTCAAGGTTGGCAGCAGGATCTTCCACTTCAACATCAACCCCAGCCTCAGGTGATAAGGGGACAGAAGTTGACACGGAAGCTGGTACAACCGCAGGTTCAGCACCAAAGGGCTCCCCGACCTCATCGATGCCTGGGGGCACAGCAACTGCCTCATCAGTAGCAGGACCCCTCAGATTGTCCTGATCAGTAGACAAACGTTCCCGCTCATCTACAATATCTACAGCTGGGGTCGGAGTAAACCCAGCAGAAACTGAAACCGTCGGAGCAGGCTCATCAACCTCAGAGGGCTCCCCAATCTTCTCTTTCCCCTTAGATAAAGAGGAACCTGCCTGATTATCTTTTTCAGCAGCAGTCTTATCTGCAGCAAGGTCCCCCGGATCACCTATAGCCCCTGCCGAGTGCGTGGCCATTTCCTGACCATGAGTCTCCTCGGGCGTATAGTCAGGCACACCCTCTTCATCATCTCCCTCGAGAAGATCCTCGGGAGAACTCTCATCAGAATCATCTAGTGGAGGGGCTATCCCGGCATCCCGCTAACGGTTAGCCTCTTTTCGGCTCGCCTCCACGATGCCCTTTATCCGGCGCGCCAGAGCGTCGTAAACAATATCTACATCGAACACTTAAAAAAAAAAAAAGGATTCTTAAGTTAGCAAATTGACTTAAGAGCAAAAATAATCAGCCAAGTTCTATAAAAATTCACGGCATCATCGACGTGCAGAAATCTGAGGAAAAAGGCGAACCCTAATCATTTTTTCCTCATCAAAGAGGTAAGGTTTGCCCCTTTTCTCTAGAGGACGAACGGCCGCCCGAGCCAAAGTCTTCAGCTCGTCATCAGTAAAGTAGGGAGTCGTATGATTCCATGTGTCAGGCGAGCAAAAGTACCGGGGGACCTTGCGTGTCACCCGAGTACCATCAAGATCGAAGCTGACCGATTGGCCCCAGTGTTTACCAACAAAGAACCAACTGTTCTTCCAGAACTTATTTGAAGAAGGGAAGCCCCAAACAAACCCCTTCTTCTCATCCATGGCCGGCTCGACTTCACCCTTGACTACCACGTCTTTTGGTATCCAGTTCTCGGCCTGAGTCAAAAGGAGGAAATAAACCCCGGATTTCCCCTGAGGCCTCAACGAATAAAAATGCCTAATTTCGCGAGGGGTGGGAGGTGGCCGTTTCATCCTGTGCCACATGTGCCACATGCACATCAAAATCCGATAGCTGTTTGGAGTCAGCTGTGCTGGAGCAAGCTGAGCCTCAGCTAAAAACCAGGTGATAAAAAGCTGAAGTGGAAGAGTAATACCACAAGTGAGCATTGCCCCATAGATTGCCACTTGGCCGGGTGGGGGGTTCCATACGGCTCGACCGTCAGCGGGACTTAGTGAGATGACGCTGTCGTCCAGATCAAACCGTCCCTTGTATTTGTTGATCTCCTCAGGACCGACCACATTTGGCTTAAGCGCACACCCGCTCGGGAGAGAAAATAATGCAAGCTCCCCTGTGCTCTTCTTCGATGTCATTCTCAACAACTCTCTGGGTCCCGATTCGGCTTTCCCGAGAGTAAGAATCCTTGTAGATTTTGGTTCGACTTTTCCTCTTCCCCATTCATTTCCACGGCCGAGCGTCACCACAAACGAAAACAGAAGAATCTGATTGAGCTTCAGGTTGATAATACTCGGGTCTTGAAGAACCAGAAGAAGCGGCAGGTATTTCAGAAGCAGGTGGAACTTCAGAAGTAGCAGTGCCTTCACGGAAAAGCCCAGAAACGTCGGTGTCTAAGAAGTGAGGCTGATCGAAAAGAGGATCACCCAGTAATCTGTGAACAACCGTGGTAGTGAGAGCATCGTTTCATTCAATAGCTACCATACCAACAGTAAAAAGACGGTGTCTAATTGCAGGATCCATGAGAACTAACCTTGATATATCAGAAGGTCGGAGATACGCCAACTGCAGAGGAAGGAGCTTCAAGTAAGGATCCAGGGGTTTTGAGGCAAAATCTCAACAAAGCAAGACCAAGAAAAAGCCTAAACTCAAAGCGGGTTGAAGAACAAATTGCAGTTTCTTAGGAATTTCGTCGGAAATACAACGAATTCAGGTAGACGTTTTCTCTCGAAAGAAGAAGAAAATGACAGAATAAAAATAGGCGAAACTCTCCTCTCCAACGCAATGTTTATATAGGCCAGGTATCAGTTTTGAAAAATTGAAACCCTAGAAAGGGTAGGTAGAGAAGCGGGAAAGTGGAGAGACGGGGGCAGTGACATGAGCTGTACGCGAAAAAACAGAAGGGTCGTGTCCCATAAATGCCCTGTACGTCACCATTAATAGATTTCTGAATTGAGGGGCAAATCAAACAAATGCGGACATAATTAAGACACGTCATTAATGTTTCGAATCAAACGAGGATATTGAAACCCAACATTAATACAGAAGACGACAAACGAAAGTTAAATATTTTTCCCGAGTAAACCGAACCCGGTGCATTCGGCTCAAAATATTTAAGTGGGTATTGTTATAGGTAAAAATCGTCATAAAAGACACGTCATCACCACAAGAAGCCACGTAAGCAGAAGTCAAGAGAAGTCAACTCAAAGGAGCAGAAAGTCCCTAAAGTAACTTACTCGGCTAAAACTAAAGCAACCCGACCACAAACGAAGACAATCAGCTCCGGCAGAAAAGCCTGCTCGGGCACGCTCGGGATTCAATAAAAGAGATAATCGCCAGCATTCACGTTCCGAACATGAGCAGAATCAGTAACCAGCATCCCCACAATAAACAACGGTGTGGCTGCCCAGAGTATAACAAGGAAGCAAACAGGCTTTCCGCGAATAGGAGAAAGAATCCTATCCAAACTCAGATTCTTTCGAACCGAGAAACATGTTGCACTCAAGAAGGAAACAGAATCCATTTAGGACTAAATAACCGCCCAAAACTTGGGCACGGCAACACAAAACCCTAGCGGCATCCACAAACCCTTTGAGCATTATGTATAAATACCCTGTAACACATAAAAAAGAGAGAGAATGAGAGAGAGAGAGAGGGATCGGAACACAATATTTTGTAACATCTTTTCATAATGGATTCTACTTCGTTGCTTAGGCAACAACCCGTGGATGTTTCTCCGGTCATCGGAGTTTTACCACGTAATTACGTTTATTATTCTTCCTTATTTTCAATTGTTTTCATTCATAAAGTAGTACAACTGAAGTCAGATTGTTGACCAGGTAACCACTAAAAATCACCGTCAACACAAGTAATTTTGACTACCTTGAATTACTATTACCGATGGTATTTTCATCTTTTCAGACGGCCATGGCCGTCGAAAATGGAAGTATTTCTAATGGCTCGTCAGTAATTAGTTATTTCTGACAATCGTATTTACGACGGCCTCCGACGGCTTTTTTCCGTCTGAAAAGCGTATTTCCGACGGGAAATGGTCTTTTCTGACGGCATTTAGCCATCGGAAAAGACCTTTTTTTTTGTAGTGGCTGGGATTTATTCCAGCCTCGTTTTACTTTCTTTTTATAGAACCGAAAACGCTTGGGTTTGCCCTTTTTGTTCTTGAAACATTGGAAATGATTTTTCTTCTTGGTTCTGCAGTGGCAAGTATCTGCGGATTTACATTTTATTTGGAGAGAAGGCTGTTTTCATTGGGATTGCAACCGTTTTCCTTCTGTCAACATTTTAGAGAAGAACTTTTGTGTGGCACAAAGTTTATCGAGGGAACTCAAAGCATACATGTGGAGTTCTCCTAAAGATGTGTCATTAATCGATCTTTCGGAGGTGTCTATCTTCCTTTGAATTTCGTCTTGTAATTCGTCGGGAAGAGAGTTGACATAAACCTATTTAAGACTATGGTCATTGATTCCACCAAGAGTGTGAAATCTACGGGACATCTTTTGATAATGGAATTCAATGTCCTTTCTCTTGAGTGAACAGCAGCGCATGTCAAAGAATTCTTGCCTAGCTTGTTTATAGAATTGATCCGGATCACCAAGAAATTCTCTCAAAATAAATCCCATAGCCTGGGAGGATAAATGGACTCTAACAAACTGAAGTTATCTGTATTCTCCGAGAGCTTGATACTAATCTCTGAGAGAACCAGTGAATCGAGATATGAATTCTCGTAAAATTACTTCAAGGTTCTGTTCGAATTTGGCCATTTGCAGGTCGAGCCATGCGCTCATTTCTGAGATTCCTTCTCTCAAAGAACTAGGAGAAGAGCCATCAAGGTTGAACCAAAGGCCATTAGTTGGCCTGGTAGAAGGATGACCTGGAACAGGTTCTTGAGGTTCTTCCACATAAGGAGTAGGTCTAATGGAAGTGGCATCGTTAGGAGAGTCATCCGTCTGAGTGGAAGGTTGAAGATCTGTTCTGGTTCTGGAGGCCATGTAAACCTAGGTAGGGTTGGTATGGTCGGTATGGTCATGTTAGGAGAGCTGTGACGAAGATGGAGAAGAAATAGGAGTTGTCATCCAGGACGACTCGGAGGAAGCTTCTTCAGAAAAGGACTCCGTATCTAACTTTGGGGAAGAGATGAACTGTCTGGAAGTAAACAAAACTAGTTCATAAGAACCAGAAACAGGTTGCTTATCTTTTCGCTTGGAAGGAGACCGTTTGCTGGGTTTCTCAAAAGAAGAGAGTAGAGGATATTTTTGGAATAGTTCACCAGTGGACTTGAAATGTCTGGAGAAATCATCAGGTCTAGATGGAGGTGAATGACTAGGAGATGTTGGAAAGAACAATGACTGAGAATGTGAATAGGATCTTGGCTGGTGAGAGTGTTCTCTGGTCATTTGCTCAAGCTGTTCTTTAAGTTGTTTGATTTCCCTTTCTTTTTTATCAAAATATGGACCAGAATAGCCATGATCAATGTATCTGTGGAGACCAGAATGTAATTTTGCAATTCTAGACTGCAGATCTGAGGACATGTCTCTAAAAGCAGCATCAAGGTTTAAGAGGTGATGCTCATGTTGAGAAACATGCAGTGTAACATGGTCGATTTTCTGATCAATAGAGTTTAAGACTCTATTTTGGGCTCTGGCATTATGAGATTGCCAGTTGAGGACTTGTTCAGCTTGAGATGGTTGTTTGAGAGAATCGTCAGGTTGGACTTCAGTGGTTTGGATAAAAGGCCTAGAGAAGCGAGTTTTCTCAGGATTTGAAGTTGGCTCAAATGGAGGAAAATCACAGTCATAATCTGAAGTCATGTAATAAGGGACAGGTAGAGGTAAGTTTGGAACAGCAATATTGGGCTGCGGAGGTAGAAGACCTTCAAATCGTAAGATTTGTAGGGCGCTGTCATAAATGGGAAAAGGCTTATTTTTTATAGGATGTAAGCCTATCCAGGGACTGTTAGGGTCGTCTGGTTTGCGAGATTTGGGCTAAGGTTTGCAGGAAGTATAAGAAGTATCTTTGAGACAATCTCGACATGCACAGTCTGCATCACACATATTAGGATCGACATCCCAGATGAAGTGGCCGTTGATTTTGTCTGTGTAAATAGGAGTTCCATCAGCTAAAAAGCTGTGAATGGGAATGTCATCTTCAGTAGTGACTGGTTTGATCATGAGAGCCTAAAAAATCAAAGGAGTGTCAGAACTGGAAAGAGCCTTAGAGCTTGAGATGGGTTCATAGATTGTCTTGATTGTGCCATCTGGTTCCTGGACATATTTAGTATCAGTAGCAATAACAGGGGCTACATTCTCGAATGCTTTCTCATAATTTGTGAGCCATTCGAGAGGCATGATTTCTGTAAGCTTGTCTCTGGGTAATTGCTTGGGAATCTAAAGGATAGTAGGGACTTCATCTTCTCTTTCTGCTTTGATGAAGATTGTGTCACCACTATAACCAAGAAGTGGAAGATCAAAGGCATGATCTTGAAGACGATAAGCAAGTTGATGATGAAGGGTTGCCATATAGGAATTTGCTTGCATGGGTGCACCGAGATTCTGAACTTGTACTTTGAGACAATTTTGGAGGTTCTGATCCCTTAAAGGGATGTTGAAGTTGGGATAGTAAGTGAGGGATATACTACCAGCATGAAGGATAGACACACAAGTGCCTATGACAGCATGTTCATACTTGGTGTAAATGGTGTTGAGCAAAGCAAGCCTGGCAGTGATAGGTAGACCCTTTCGTCCATGTAAGGATAAAATGAGTCAGACGGCACATATATGAAGGTGTGAATAGCCTTCTCGAATCCATTGGTCAATCATCTTTTGGTCAATGGCGAGGTCAATGTACTGTTCACCCGGTGTGGCCGGAATTAAACAGTTGTCAAGACCTATGGACTGGATGTATTCTTTGGTAGGAGGAGGTCTGGTTCAAATAAGGTGGGTAAATCTCCTACCCATAGAGTTGTTTCGTTTGAAAATGGTATATGGGTTGAGAAGAGGCAAAGATGTTTCATTAATTTGGGCAATATCAGGGATATGAGTGTATTCAACTAAGTCTTGGATTCTGTTTGACTGGGTTCTTCTAATGGAAGTAGGTAATGAAATGGAAGAAGATAATCTAGTAGAGATTAGAGAGGTAGCAGAGGGAGCAGTAGTGTTTGCCATGTCTGGAGAGATCTTCCTTCTATACCTTATCGATGAAACTTATAATAGTCTAACTCTTTTCCTAGACTCCAGGGACTTGAGGCTTTGATACCATGGCAGGTGGCAGGTAGCCTTGAACCATCTCTCTAGAGTCTGCATGGTTTCCCTATAATGGCGGCCTTCCCATGGTCTAAACAGGGTACTAACATTTCAACCATTCAGAGACAGAGAGGGACCTTAAGCCAAAAGATTAATCTCTTCTTCTGATGTGCAGGATCCTCAACTAGAGGCAAACATAGAGCATACTAAGATTATTACAGACTATTATTCATCTCATAGACAGGCTTTCGAAAGAAGTAGAAAGAAGTTTAGAAAGACATAAGAGATAAACACAACACACAAGATTTATTGATTTCTGCTTCTGATTGTTTACAAGGAACGAGAATTATATATATATTATATAATATAACATATATATATATATAATAATATATTTATATAATATATATTATTTGATATGTTAATATATAATAATAATATATATAATATATAGTACATATATATAAAATATATATTTATATATCATTAATGTAATAATATATTATTTTTGGAAAGGAGCTTAGGGTATTTTTGTAATGGAGTTGAGGCATATGAGGGTATTTATGGAATATAAATTTTAGTTTGGAATAGAATGGCTTTTCATTGGTTTTTAGATGGAATGCTCATTCCGCCAAAATGGTGGAATCTCCATTCCAATGGAATCATTATTCCATTGCATTTTAACAAACCAAACGAATGAAATGGCTTTCTTTCCATTCCATCCAACCAAACATAGTCTATAGGAGACTCGTGACATCAGTTGTAATAAGCATGATTTAGAATACAACTCTCACTATATGGGAGATATTTCTCAACATGCATCTTGCAATTTAATGAACAAATGTAAGACTCATATTACTAATTTATATAGGTAATTGGATTATTAATGTGTCTCTTAGTATGAAACAAGAGGGTGCAAAATAAATAAACAATTTTTTTTTTTTTTTGAGTTTTTTAAAAGTAAATGATTTAAAAGTAAATTTATTAAATTTAAAATTTTACTTACCCAATATCGGTTTGCCTAAAAATCGATATCTTACTGTAAAATAAATCCATATCGGGATTTTGTTTGGTGTTGAAAATAGGAAGTAAAAGTTTAAAAAAATTATTAAAGATAAATAAAAAATTATATATTATGAATGTTTTATAATATAATATATATATTATATATTATTATATTAAATAATATATATTATATATTTATTAAATAATATATATTTATAATATTTATATAATATATAATATATATTATATTATATTATTATATTAAATTATATATATATATATATTATGTATTTATTAAATAATATATATTATATGTTTATATTATATAAATATATTATTATATATATTGTTTAACAACGGAATGGAATTGAGTTAACTGTATTTTTACCAAAATACCCCTAATTATAAAGCATTCATAATATATAATATAAAATACATATATATTATATATAATACATATAATAATAATAATATATATATATATATATATATATATATATATATATATATATATATTATATAATATAATATATATATTATACAATATATATATATAATAATATATTTATATAATATATATATATATATATATATATATATATATATTATATTATACAATATATATAATAATATATTTATATAATATATATAACATATATTATATATAATAATATAATAGTATAATATATTAATATAATATATAAAAATTGTCTTTCTTGACAGTTTTGGAAAGGAGGGTATTTTTGGAATAGAGTTGGGGCATATGAGGGTATTTATGGAATATAAATTTTAGTTTGGAATGGAATAGGCATTCCATTGGTTTTTGGATGGAATGGCGGTGGGTGGCCGGACGTCGGCAGCGGCGGTGGGTGGCCGGCGGTGGTCCGACTGTGAGGGAGGTGGTTATTATAAATATAAAAAATGTTATTTAATTAAATATTATAATTAAATATTAAATAATGAAAATTAAAAAAAAAATTATAAACATTTCTTGACAGTTTTTAACTGTCAAGAATAAAAACTGTCAAGAAAAAAAAAACTTATAATTTATGACAGTTTTTTAAAACTGTCATAAAATAACTATCATCTATAAAGGTTTTTCTAGTAGTGGTTGTGTTGACAGTGAAACTAATGTGAGGAGCTAGGCTCACGACCTTCTCCAAGATCCAAGAGAAGACCGTAAACCTACTCCATGAAACTGGAGGCACGTGATTCATCGCACCTCCATTTGAGGAGGTCGAAAGAAGGCATCTCTGTCTCCTCTCTCTAGGAGGAGGTTCGCCGCCTACTCCCATAGAGACGACAAACCTCATCCTGAAGGAGGAAGTATTGAAGCCTTGCGCAAGCCTCCTCCAACTAGTTACGTTGTCGCTGCGGCACCGACAACAGTAACAAAGAATGATGAAGCTTTTAATAGTTGTGGTGATTTTAATTTGTAATTTTCTAAACATTTGGGGTCATGGTATAATTATAAAAACGTGGATTTGTAATTTTCTAAACTTTTGGGTAGATCTATAATTATAAAACATATTAGTTCTTTTTAATTATTTTTTTATACATAAAATGACTATTTTACCCTTGGTTTGTTAAGTTGGGTTAGTAAACCTTTTTTATGGAAGGTTTGTGCAATAGAAAGAAAAGTTGAATATGCGTACAATTTCGTTTAAACTCAATGGACGGCTCGCTATTGCAATTAATCATTTCTTTTATTATGTAGCCGCATCTTTGTCAAATCAATGACAAAAGCTAACAAGAAAGAAAATATTTCATGAGTGGCAAGTTTTGAAATTCTGAAAAAATTGAGGCCTAAAATAGGAATTATCCTATAAAGTTTTCACAGTCCACCGTGAGTTTTCTGCAATTCAAGATGAGAGTTGTTAGTGGTGGCAAGCAT
Organism: Acer yangbiense; assembly: GCA_008009225.1. Classification (NCBI taxonomy): domain Eukaryota; kingdom Viridiplantae; phylum Streptophyta; class Magnoliopsida; order Sapindales; family Sapindaceae; genus Acer; species Acer yangbiense. Next base: position 23,014,585 of record CM017773.1, on the reverse strand, counting down.
AACCCAATGTCAATCACATCTCTCAATATTAGTTGAGGTTCCAAGCTTGAATCCTCAAATTAAAAAGATATATATATATATAAAAGAATTGTGATGTTCATATTTTAATAAAATATGTACTAGATCTCTCACTTCAGTCACTAATTGATAATTATTATATTCTCTATACATAAATTTTCTCTAGTACAAATATTCATGAAGTTTTCTAAAATAAGGATATCAAATAAGCAACTCTTGTTGGAGAATGGATATACATTAATTGTAATTACATAAGAGATCAAATGTAAAAATTTGTATTAATCAATCCAAGTAAGGCTATATATATAGGCAAATTAAAACTAGTAAAGTATATAAAAGGATTGAGGAGCTCAGCTCGGACGATGAGATCACAAGCGGCAACATAAATAAATACATACAATTAATTAATTGTAAGAATTAATTAACAGCTGGAAGAAAAAGTTGATAAAGTAGTGGCAGATGATGTTCTTGGTGATGGTGTGGCCAACTGCTTTAACACGACGGTGGGCATAATGCTTGTTTTTCTCTTCTCCTGTTCTTTGATCAATTCACCACCAAACATCTCTAGTTTTTCTACAATTGTGCTCTCCACCATCTTCCTTCCTTCAAATAATACAGACTCGTAATTCTTCTGCGATGACATTATTTCTTCCATTACAACCAATATGTCTTTCTTCTTTTTGGATTTTAGCTGCTGTTGCTGCCCTATTATCCCATTTGTCTGAATCCGCACATAATTGCTTCTCCGTAGCTCACCAAACGCCATTGATACCGCTTGATCAACCTATATCAAATCATAACAATATCCATTAATTAATTGTTCCAATATATAATACTTTACTGTTAGGTGGAAACTTTTATGATGCTAACCCCAACCACCATGCAATGGCTACTATTATATTTATTTAGTATTCTCGACCGGACCCATAAAATATAAATGAGTACTAGTAGGGACGCCTTTCGTATGTAAACCGGTACAAAATTTATGTTCGAGATCATTGATTATCTCATGTATTGATTAGTTTTATAGCATTACAAACCGACTAATCAGTGATCTCAAACCTAAATTATATGTGGGGTTGCACCTTCTAATTTTAGTGGTAGTAGTATTCATTAATTTAACTTAAATGTTAATATTTGTTGGAGTTGTTTTTAAGAGAAAAATTAAAATTAAAAAGTAAATACAAAATAGAAAAATGTACTAACCATATCAGAGACTCCATCGCCGGCGATCCTAAGAAAGCCTGAGGAGGGCAGCAACGTTTTTCCTCCGATACCGAAATCCGACTCTCCGTTTCCGAGAGACACCACCGACAAATCTTCCACACCGTTACAAAACGGAAACTCTTGCTTATTATTTAAAACGTGCGTAATTGCCGCTGCGGTTGGATTGTTCATCGCCACACTCCCATCCACGGCCACAATCTTTGTCTTCTTGTCAATTGACCTTATCTCCACTGCTCCCATCACCGTCGGATCAGCCAACGTGGCCAAACAGACGTCACTCATCTTGAAATCAAAGCCGTCCACTTCTAAAGCATCAGCGCGGGAAAACAAAAACGGCGCACAAGTAGAGAGATCGTAGCAGGGTATCAAAACTGGCTTGATTGTATCTTTCAATGTTGATTCTCCAAAAGTTTTACGTAACAATTTCTCAACCTTGCTTGATCGGAAAAATTGCCGGAGAATCCCACCAGCCGACGATCGGAATATTTTCCTACGATTCGCGATGAGGAAATTGAGAGCTTCGTCGGCGCTGAAGAGGGGAAAACCGTCTTTGCCGCGAGTAAAGAGCAAAGCGGCGAGGATGCCACCGGCGCCGGAGCCAGCTACGACGTCGAAGTAGTCGGAGATATGGGCATTTGGGTTTCCTGATTTAAGACGAAGGAAGGATTGAAGGTGGGCCAGTGATTTACCGGCGAGTATGCCGTCGGTTGCGCCGGCTCCGTCGATGGAAAGGATTCTGACTTTTCCGTTGGATTTGAGCTGTTGAATTGGCTTTGGTTGATCGTAGCAGCCGAAGAGGAATTTGTTTTCAAGAATTGAAAAGATTTCGAAAGTAAGTTTTTCTACATCGAAAGAGGAGGCCATTTCTAAATTCTATTTAGCTTCTCGAAACTTAAAAAGTGTGTTTGTTTGTTTGTTGAGAGAGTGAGTGATGAGATTGAGTGATGAAGATGGATTTATTTATATAAGGGAAGGAGACGTGGCGATTGCTGATTCAACTTGAATTGTGTAACCATCAAGGAACATTCCTCGACGATTAATCGGCCGCATCAGAGTTTTTTGCTTTCCACTTTGTCCTTTTCCGTATATTATTAGTAAATAACTTTAAATTTTTTTTTTTTTTTTTTTTTTTTGATTCTTCCTTTCCTTTCATTCGAGTTTGTTTCCCTCCCTAGGATTTTTTTTATTTATAATTTTTATTTTATTTTCTGAAAGGTCCCTCCCCTAGGAATTCGACTGCCTTCATTCATCATTGTGTTTAAATTGGGATCTCCTTTGGCACTCTAAATTGGACTCAATTATTTTATTAATAATCACACACAATTCTCAAGTTTCCTAAAGATTGCTTTTAGTCCCACCAAAATTAAAGTTTAATTGTTAGTAATCATTTGGAGGGTAAAACTGTCAAAATGCTCCCATTTTAAATCTCCCTCCATTCACTATTTGAACAAACATGAAACACCCCATAAAAAAAGACTGTTTTCTACAGTCCTACAGAGATTCAGAGAAAACAGAGAAGAGAGAGGAGACGTCGGACCACCAGGCAACGTCGGTGAAGGGGGGCCCACTGACCCCTGAAGTTTCAAATATTTTTAAATTTGCCCCTATTTCAGTTTTAGTCGATCCTCTAAATCTTTAAAATTTATACTTTTGCATGTATTTCATTTTTATAATTCTTTTATATAAATACGTATATAATTACTAGGTGGTCCAAGACTTGGGATGAAAATCTCAAGTTCTTGGTTCTACTCTTGGCAATTGCATTGTGAACAACCATCAAGGCGTTAGCTCAACTGATGGAAAGATGAGCTTTGGGCACGGGTAACTACCAGGTCAGCTATTCGAATCTTATCCAGGCGAAGGCCAGTTCTAATTTACCCGCTTGCATCTTTGTGTGGCCAGGGGTGTGGGCCAAGGTTTCCTATCTGTCCTACTCCATGATCTCGCCACAGTGAGTCACGCAATGGGGGAGGACATTTACCCGTTCGAATCCTACCCAAGTGAAGACGAGGTTTAATTTACCTGCTTGTATTTTTGTGTGCCCAGGGGTGTGGGCCGAGGTTTCTTATCTGTCCTACTCCACAATCCCGCCACGGCGATGGAGAACATTTACCCGCTTACATCTTTGTGTGGCTGGGGTTTCTTATATGTCCTACTCCAATTTACAGCCACGGTTGAATGAAATCCGGGATCCTCGATACCAAAAATAAAAAATAAAAAAAATACATATATAATTAGTATTTGTTCTATAAAATTTCTTAAATTCTAAACCAATATTATATCTTATTTATGTCCAACTTTAAATTTTTATTTATTCTTCTTTTTCTTAAAGTCGCGCTTTAATTATATATATTGTAACTAAATATTTTCTCATCTCTCTCGATCTTTGACTTATTTGGCTATGATGTAATGTCATACTTTTTAAAATAAAATTAAAAAAAAAAAAAATTTGTAAATAATCAATATGTTGATTTATATAATTAAATTAATGTTTGATAAAAAATAAAAATGAAAATTACAATATAATTAAATAATTCAAAAAACTAACAATATTGGTTTTAAAAACCTATCAATCAAATATAGGAATGTATTTATGTTTACCTGTTAAAAACTTTAAAAAAAAAAACTATTATAATTTTAAAAAATTAAAATAGTTTTTTGATATTATATTAAAAATGTTCATGGATACTAGAAAAATACTAGGATGACTAGAATTTTTTTTTTTTTCCTTCATTTTCACTGTATCAGTAAACAAATTTTAATAGTTTATTAATAGTTTCTTTACCATGCACCAAAAAAGCAACTATATGTTGATATAACTCAATAATCCACGATGGCCCCATTGAAATATATTTTTGACTTTGACCCTGGCCGGACAAGAACCCCAGTGTCCCCAGACGTGCATTTTGAGAAGGGGGTGATAGGCAGCTTGAGATTTGGGTTCGATTTCGAATGGATTCTAAAAGCTTTGCTTCTGTTCCGGGGTCTAACTCAGTTGGTAGATGGATCAGTTTAAGGGAAAAAGCTTCAAAAATATACTTGATCTAGATACATTGATAAATAGATAATGTCTATAATAATAATAATAATAAAAATAATAATAAAAGCTTAATTTGAAAAAGGTCTTTAAAATATTTTCTCATCTCTCCCAATTTTTGACTTGCGTGACTATAATGTCATGTCAACTTTTAATTTGTTATTTATTTAAAAATAATAATAATAGGTGTTGCTTTATATAATTAAATTAGAGTTTTTTTTTTTTAAGTAATTAATTAAATTAGAGTCTGATAAAAATTAAAATATAATTATTTAATACCAAAAATTAACAGTGCTGGTTTTAAATATAGGTGGCTTGGCATATTGCCACCCACAAGATATCTTTCTATACCCATCTTTCTTCTTATACCCTTATTAAAAAAATAAAATTTTTAATTTTTCTCCCTACACCCTTTAAAATACCAAAACTATCCTCTAAGTATATATTTAAAAAAAAAAATTTAATATATTTTTTCTCATTACACCCATTTCTCTTCATTTGCTTCCATCACCATAAATAAATAAATAAATAAAATCCTGTACATACAATTTCTTCTTCCAAAAAAAAAAAAAAAAAAACTACGTGCAGTTTTTCGTTCTCTTTTACTTGAATTAAAAAAATATATCATATTCAAATAAAACTCTACAACTAAGATTTTAGTTGGATAAAAATAAAATACAAATTCAACTCTAAAACTAATTATATATATTTTTTCTTTGTTACTTGCGGAATCAATGTATTAAATTATTGATCTAAAAAACCATAAAATCATAATGGTTTACACACTTAAAAATTTGGTTTTTTTTTTTTTTCTTAAATCCATACACCAAGTTTTTTGGTTTACAAACCAATTAAATTAATAATAATGTGTAGTTGACTTAAAGTGAGTGAGTGAATTGTGTAGACTTGATTGAGTTCTACAACTGGTTTGATTAAGTATATATTATTAGGGTTTATGATAGATTGGGTGTTTAACTTTATGGGTGTAGGAAGTAATTAATTTAATTTCCAATTATAAAGCCATGTATTTTAAGTAATTAAATGTAAGGGTATTTTAGAAATAAAAAAGTTTCATTAAAACATAGGTGTATAAAGATATTTTGTGGGTGGTAATATAGCCACCTTTTAAATATTTATCAAACAAACTATTATTTTACCAAACTTTGCCAAATTAGAATTATGATTTTTGTTTAAAAAAATTATAATAAATTCAAAATGCGAATCGGATCTATTCATTTTTCAACCAAAATTGTATCTGACTCGCATATACCCGGTTTTCATTTTTTTAATCAGATTAACTTGTAAAAATAGGTATATATATATATGTTAAAATAAGGGATACCTCGTGAGAGACCGACTAATTAAGTTATATATATATGAGTAATTTTCTAATGAAGACTTTTACAATGCACATTTTAAGCACCTTTTGATGAAATTGTATGAAATATATTGAATCTTGATGTGATTTTTTGTATGAATGGTTAAAACATTGAAATACATTTATGGAAAAAAATTATAAAAAAAAAAAAATTGGGTGCAAGAACTTATTTTTGCCGATTTTTTTGAAGATAAAACATTTTAAAATAGGGAAATATAAGAAAAAATAGTTCTCAAATCCAAAAAAAAATCCAGATTTTTACTAAATATGTATTTTAATTTTCTTAGGATGCATACAAAAAATCTTATCAAAATACATTTGATTACATGCAATTTCATCAAAAGGTGCTTAAAGTGTACATTGTAAAAGTCTTCATTGGAAAATTACTCATATATACACGGATTTTCTATTATCAGTTCGAACTGAAATAAATATATCAGGACGAAGAATGTGAACCACTAGATTTACATACTTTAACTCAAAGTGTATGCACTTGTCAAAACTTCTCCATAATCTGTGGTCCACATTCTTCGTCCTGATATATTTATTGTCAGTTAGAAAAGATAATAGAAAGACCAGTCTTTCTATTATCAGTTCGAACTGACAAAAGTTATATCAGTTCCTTGTATGTGAACCACTGGATTTAAATACGTTGACTGACAAGTGCATACAGCCAAGTCAAAGTATTTAAATCCAGTGGCCCACATGTAAGGAACCAATATAACTTTTGTTAGTTCGAACTGATAATAGAATTTCTGATAGAAAGACTATATATATATATATATATATATATATATATATAACAGGTAAAATATTCATTAGACCCACAACCGTATTGAACCGAACCATATATATATATAACTTAATTAGTGAGTCTCTCATGAGGGATCCCTTATTTTAACATAAATAAGGACCAATTTTATTTATAACAAGTAAAATATTCATTAGACCCACAACCGTATTGAACCGAACCATATATATATATATAACTTAATTAGTGAGTCTCTCATAAGGGATCCCTTATTTTAACATAAATAAGGACCAATTTTATTGAAAATCAAGTATCGGAAAAATAGAAAAATAAAAAAACTGTTGTATGTAGTTCTTGAATTTTTTTTTTTTTTTTTTAATTTTGTTTATGAGTAGATTTTATTGAACTTATCATCCACAAAATAAATAAATAAATTAGATCAAAATTCATTAAAATCCATAGATTTCAGGACAGTCTTACTTTAGGTTAAAATAAGAGATTTCTTATGAGAATCTTACTCATAAGTCAAAAGTTAATAATATAAATGGAAAATATATATATTGTAAAGTATCAGTTAAGAATTTGTGTGTTTGATATGCAATAAAAGTTGAGAGAATATCTTTTATTGAATAACAGAGTTGGCTTTTAAATAGCCTTACAATAACCGAAATCAAAAAAGGTGCAGCCCACGCAGCCACTTCCTAATGCGTGGTAAAATGGCAAAGGAATAGGTCAAAGTAACAAATTATCCCTTAACAATAGGAATTATTAATCACATCCTAACTACATAACTGAAACTTAAAGCAACAAAGATTTTAACATTCTCCCTTAAACTGAATGCTACTAGCAATCAGTTTACTTTTGACAATGAACACACTCCCAGCAGGTTGCGTAGCTTCACAAAAGCATCAAGTTTCAAAGGCTTTGTCATCACATCTGCAACTTGTTCTTGAGTATTACAGTGAACTAGTTGCACAGTTCCATCTTTTGTGAGTTCACGAAGGAAATGGAAACGTACATCAATGTGTTTGCTGCGTCCATGCATCACAGGATTCTTGGCAAGCTTAATTGCTGAGTTGTTGTCACAGTAAATAGTTGTAGAATTGCTTTATGTATGTCCAAGCGTCTCAAAAATCCTTCTCAGCCAAACTGCTTGACAAGCACATGATGCTGCAGCTATGAATTCTGCTTCTGTAGTAGATAAAGATACCACGGGCTGCTTCTTGGATAACCAGGATATTGCACCAGAGCTCAATAGAAACACATATCCTGAAGTACTCTTTCTATCATTCAAGTCTCCTGCATAGTCACTATCTGTGTATGCGACTAGTTCTTCATTTCCTCCCTTCTTGTAGAACACTCCATAATCAACTGTCCCTTTCAAATATCTTAAGATTTTCCTTGCTGCTTGTAAATGTATCTTCGTAGGATGCTCCATGTATCTGCTTATAAGGCCAACAGCAAACATAACATCTGGTCGTGTATTGGTTAGGTACATAAGACTTCCTACTATCTGCTTGTAATAAGTACTGTCAATTCTTATGCCATCTTCATCCTTTTGAAGCTTTTCTCCTGGAACAATTGGATTGTGGACTGGATTACTTTTATCCATTCCAAACCTCTCCAACACTTCCATCACATACTTTTTCTGACTAATGAATGTGCCATCAATTCTTTGCATTACTTCTATACCAAGAAAATACCTCATTTTCCCAAATCAGTCATATCAAACTCAATCATCATGGACTTTTTAAATTCAGCAAACATTGACTCATCATTGCCAATAAATATAAGATCATCAACGTATAAGCTTATAATCAGAATTTTACCTCATGTATTTGTCTTGACGAACAAAGTGTGTTCATGAGGGCACCTTTCAAAGCCTTCTTTCATAAAATATGACTCTATACGACTATACCAAGCTCGTGGAGCCTGTTTCAGTCCATAGAGAGCCTTCTTCAGCTTGTACACCTTATGCTCATTGCCCTTAATTTCATATCCACAAGGTTGTTGAACAAATACTTCTTCATTAAGTTCACCATGTAGAAACGCTGACTTCACATCTAACTGATAAATGGTCCATCCTTTTTGAGCTGCGAGTGCAAGCACCAGCCGAATTGTGTCTAATCTAGCCACAGGTGCAAAGACTTCAGTGTAATCCACTCCATGTTGTTGAGCATACCCTTTTGCTACCAACCTTGCCTTGTATTTGTCTACTTCTCCGTTCTCATTGAGCTTTGTTCTGTACACCCATTTCACTCCAATTTTCTTTCCTCCAGTTGGTAAATCTGTCAGCTCCCATGTGTCATTCTTCTCTATTGCTTCTATTTCCAAATTCATGGCATTTCTCCATTTTTCACTCTTCGCAGCTTCTTCAAAGGAAATTGGATCAGCAGCTGCAAACATTGCCAAGTTGGTCGTGTCTTCTTCTTCTTCAGAAAGTCCTTCTCCACCTTCATAGTCCCTCATCCAAACAGGTTGTTGTCTGATTCTTGTATTTGAATATGGCAAGCTTTCATCAGTTGACTCATCCGAAGTAGAGTTCTCCATTTCTCCTTCTATTTCTTCATTGATGTCTGCTCCATTATTATCAATATTTACACCTTCATCTTGTTCATCTTCCCACTCTAAATTTACTGCAATTGTTTCCTCATTTCTTTTATCCCAATCCCAGCTTTTGTCTTCTTCAAATACAACATCTCTGCTCACAATGATCTTTTGAGAAACTGGATCGTATAGCCTGTATGCCTTTGATTCTTCACTTACTCCAAGTAAAACACAGCTCATACTTTTGTTATCCAACTTAGTTCTTTTACTATCAGGTATGTGGACATGAGACACACATCCAAAAACCCGAAAGTATTCAACCGATGGCTTTACTCCACTCCAAGCTTCTTCCGGAATCCTATTTCTCACTGCAATTGTTGGACATCGATTCAACACATGAACAGTCCAGTTGACTGCCTCAGGCCAGAAAGTCCTTGGAATGTTTTTCTCATAAAGCATACTACGAACCATGTTCATAATTGTTCTGTTCTTCCTCTCCGCAACCCCGTTCTGTTGTGGTGTGTATGCAGCTGTCAATTGTCTACTTATGCCATTCTCCTTGCAAAAGGCAGTAAATTCTTGTGATGTAAATTCACCACCTCTATCAGTACGCAGACTCCTTATGCATGTACCTGCTTCTTTCTCCACACATTTTTTAAAGCTTCTGAAAGTGTCAAAAGCTTCTGACTTTGCTACTAAAAAATACACCCAAGTCTTACGGCTATAATCATCAATGAAGGTGATTAGGTACCTTTTTTTGCTGTTTGAGATAGGTGTAATAGGTCCACATATGTCAGCGTGTACTAGCTGCAGGATCTGAGAAGCTCTCCATGTGCTCTTCTTTGGGAATGGATCCCTCTGCTGTTTTCCCACTAGACAATCTTTACAAATTTTGGATGGAGTCTTGAGTTGTGGCAGACCACTCACCATCCTTTTTTGCTCAAGAGTCTTCAAGCCTTTAAAACCCAAATGTCCATATCTGCAGTGCCATAACTGAGTTGAGTCTTCAGTGATTGTATTGAAACAGGCTGGCAAATCTGGTTGAAACGTAGCAAACAGAATGAACATTCTGTTTAAGGACATTTTGGTTTCCATGATTAAGCCTTTCTCCGAATGATACACCTTGCATCTTCCATGTTGAAACAAGATTGTTAGTCCCTTTTCTTGCAGCTGACCAATACTCAACAAGTTGTTCTTTAGCTCAGGTACATAAAAAACTCCAGTAATGATATGTGAGATTTCATTTAACTGAAATCTTACATTACCTTTCCCTTTTACAACCATGCTGGAATTGTTTCCCAACTTCACAGTTTCTCTGAAATTTTCGTTTAAATCAGAAAATAATTCCTTCTTGCCACACATATGATTGCTGCACCCTGAGTCGAGATACCATACATCTTCCTTCTCTGCTTGTTTATTCTCCACATATGCCATCAAAAGCATTTCTTCTTGAGCTTCTACGAAATTAGCTTCTTTCTCCCTGCTTGGACATTCATATTGATAATGTCCAAGTTTATGGCAGTAATAACACTCAACAGCAGACTTGTCAAAGCTTGATGGGCCTCTTCCTCTTCCTCGTCCACGAAATCCTCCACGACCTCGTCCTCTTGCTCCTCCTACTCTGTCTTCATAAGTTACCTTCAAGGCTTGTTCTTCAATCATAGGAACACTCATGCGTTGTTCATGCACTAAGAGACTGCTTTGTAGCAGATCAATAGATAGAGTGTCAATGTCATTCGACTCCTCAATTGAGCAAACAACATAGTTAAATTTTTGAGTCATAGATCGTAAGATCTTCTCAATAACAGTAACATCTCCTATAGTCTCACCATGAATCCTCATCTTGTTAGCTATGGTAAGGGTTCGAGCAAAGTAATCATTTACTGACTCTCCTGTTTTCATCTGAAGAATTTCGAACTCCCTTCGAAGTGCTTGCAATTGTGCTCGTTTAACCCTTGCTGTTCCTTGATACTTCTGCTTCAACGAGTCCCATATGTCCTTTGATGTATCTCTCTTCAAGATAGTCTCCAAGATTGATCTATCAATCGCTTGAAAGAGATAGTTTTTTGCCTTCAAATCCTTGAGTTTCTGATCTTCAATGGTCTTCCTTTGCCCCTCAGTAAGTTCAACTCCCTCAGCTGCTGCAGGAATCCCAGCTTCCACCACGCTCCAGTATTCCTTAGATCGCAGGAAATTCTCCATAAGCATCGCCCAATGATCGTAGTGACCATCGAACTTTGGATTCGCCGGTTGAACAAAATTGCTTTCTGTCTTGCTTTCTGCCATCACTTGAAAGGACTGCTGCTTTTCAAGTCTCGATCAAACCTCTATAACCTCGCTCTGATACCAATCGTAAAGTATCAGTTAAGAATTTGTGTGTTTGATATGCAATAAAAGTTGAGAGAATATCTTTTATTGAATAACAGAGTTGGCTTTTAAATAGCCTTACAATAACCAAAATCAAAAAAGGTGCAGCCCACGCAGCCACTTCCTAATGCATGGTAAAATGGCAGAGGAATAGGTCAAAGTAACAAATTATCCCTTAACAATAGGAATTATTAATCACATCCTAACTACATAACTGAAACTTAAAGCAACAAAGATTTTAACATATATATCATCTAACAAGTTCATAATTCAAATTCAAACAAAATGCATAAATATTCTAAATTACTTCCAAAGCTCAAACAATTCATTCTACATTCCATCATAATTTAAATTATATTCTGTAATACACGTAATAATAAAACTCAAATCAAATGTTAATAACCATCAGCCCATCAACTTATCTGTTGATCAGAAACAACTTATTTTGGGAGGGTCTGTTACTGTGTTGTGCACTTGTGCCGCGTGCGAGACTATCCGAATGAGCTCGGATAATGGGATTGCATGGCGTGCGGTGGCATTTTTATAAATAAACAACTTATTTATCTCAATTTTGTTAAATACAAAGGCATCGAAAAATAGACGAAATATTAGAAAATTCAAGAAAGATAATTGTACTACTTGAAAAAAAATTTAAATTTTATTCATATCTAGATTTCATTGAAAATATTGTCTACAAAAAAAATTCAGAACAAAATTCATAAAAATGAATGTGATTTTATCAAAGTCCTTACCGAAATTAAAATAAAGGATTCCTTATGAGAGAACTACTATATATATATATAATTAAAATAAAGGATTCCTTATGAGAGAACTACTATATATATATATATATATATAATATTTACTCGGTTTGGTTTGGTTTGGTTTTTGATAAGGCAAAACAATCCGTGACTCTTTTAAACTCGATTTTCATTTTTTTTTAATCGGATTGACTCGTCTTAACATGGTTCGAACACTTATTTTAGATTCAGTTCAGTTTATCTCGGATCATAAAACCATATATTCATCCCTAGGGATAGACTCGAACCCACAATCTATATTGTGTAACTAGATAAGTGTTTTTAAGGATACATTTTTTTTTTAAGTACAATATTACATAAATTTGGGATTTTTTAGGGATGAGGAGGACTCGAACCAACGACCTCATTGGTGCAAGCATGAGGGGTTTACTACTGGACCAACCTCATCTCGTCTTTAAGGATACATATTTAACAATTAAGATTGAAAAATGAATGAAAAATCATATTTATCTTTTTTAAACATATGTAGCAATTTCACATTTTTTTTTTTTGATAATATCTATTAATTCAAGATCATGTATTTTTTTGAAAACTTTCGCCATTGGTAGGATTCGAACCGCTGACTTTGGAGTCATTTGTCCAAGCCCCAAACTTGTCCATCTACTAGCTGAGCTACGCCCTTGTTGGCACTTTATTTTTTCTTTTAAAAGAATAAATATGATTTCTTTTTTAAATCTTCACCTCTGTATGAGGAGTCCATAAATAATGGGATGATAGAGTGAATAATATCATCGTTAATAATGACAAGATAAAGTTGGTTTAGTGGTAAGCCCATCACACTTACACCCAAAAAGTTGTGGGTTCGAATCATGACATCCCCCGAATTTTGGAATATTGTAATATTTAAATAAAAAATAAAAAAATTAACACCGTTAATAATGAGTTGTCCGGTTGTTTGACACAAAAAAAAAATCAGATAAATCTTAGACTTGAATTATTACCCAATCTTATTGGGTTTTCTTAAGACTATTTGGTCAATCACGATTAAAGCTTGATCGTAAATAACACTCATTCGATCTGGTCATGTAACATAATCGAGTGGCCACCACCGTTGATATTTATGAAACGAAGACTGTATGGGCAATAAAACTAAATTCATCATGAAATATATAGATATATTTTCAGCATCTTTAAATGTAGTTCGACAGACATGAAACCAGGCCCCCGTCATTGGATTTATACCTTGTAAAGATTTGAGTGTTTGACTACCAGTCTACCATATATGATATATGGTCATTGGTCAGCGAGAAAATCTTCGTAGGGCCTCATACAAGATGTGGTGGTTGGTACTATTTCTTTACCTTCGCAAATTATATAAAAACTTCCTCAGTTTAGATTTTTACTATTTTTGTAAGAACTTGATATTGCGAAGTCTTTTAATGTTAATCGTCCTCCAAATCTGATTGTATTAAAGATAAAAATACACATATCATAATATGTTACCATCACATTTTTAAGACAATAAAAATAGTTTGTTTTTAGTTTAAATTTGAATAAGTTTCTTATCCTATTTAATCTCTATTATTATTTGAATTTCATGTATCTACCATATAAATAGGATTTATTATCAATGAATGAACGTATTAATTAAAATCTATCAAATATGTGTTAATGTTTCTAACATTTTGGGAGGTTCTAGTTTCCCTCGAAGTAAACTCATAACAATAACTTAGGCGAGATGAGGTTGGTTCGACAGTATACCCTTCATATCTACACTATCAAGTTGTGGGTTTGAATCCTCCCCTTAAAAAAATAAAAATATAAATAAAAAATTCGAATTTATGCAATACTTAAAAAAAAACATTTATAACTTATGTCTAAAATTATATTTAATTGAAATTAAATGTATATCAAGATATTTTACGGAAAATTTTAATAGAAAAAAATGTCACACATATATATATATAAATTAATGGGTTATAACATGTGTACACAACGGGTTTTAAGAGATAAATAAAACCAAAATCATATTAATAATCTAATCTATTAATGATCCGATCCATTAAACAAGACCTATAATTTTTTTTACTAGTGAATTTGTGTTGAATTAGTGGGTTGGGAGTAATTGTTATGAGATTTTTATTTATTGGTTTATTGATGCATGTACGATTGTACCGACAAATAGTGTTGAATAATTGATGTGGTTGGATTTTAGATTTTTAGATAGAAAAAATGAAAAGCCATAAATGAGAAAATGAGTGTATCAATTCAGATATTTGTACAGTACATGGAGACCATGACGGCATGACCCATAAACATAAATACATAATAAATGATACTAAAGTCTTGATATTTTCAATTACAGTTGTCCGTGGTGGTTCCGTACCATTCAACATGTGCCGACTTGTTGTTCTGATGTTCACTGAACCATATGTCCTTTCGTACGAGGCCCAGATTCGGCTGCAATTAATTCTTTTTTCTTCAAATAAAAAAAAACATACCAATAATATAATAGATTAGAACATCCCTAATGATATAAATAAATTTAAATCTTTAAAAGTTACCATCTCAGTAATTGAGGATTATTTTCAGGAACTACTAAAATTTATAATTATGTAGCCCATAATGATACAAAATCATAATAAAAAAGAGAAGGAAAAAAAAAGTTGTAGATGAGAGAGAAATAATAAAATTATAACATCAATTATTTTGAATTAAGTTTGTATTTGATGATTGAAAGTCGATCTTCAAATTTGATTATTGAAGAAGCAATTTAATTATTGATTAAAGCTATTGCTAAATTTTAATGACTCTGTTGGACAATGTTTTTAGGATAAATAATCAAATTTTGATTACTCTTATACATTTTGAGGATACCATTAATGATGCTCTAGGATTTGTTATTTTTTTTTTAAATAAAATAAACACGGTTAATGAAGGTTTTTATTTATTTATTATTATTTATATTTTACTGAAAATTTATATACCACAATAAAATGCTTTTGTCTTCTTATTCCAACCATTTACATCTCAATTCTCTGCGTCTGAAACCACTTAAGCTCATAACACACATGCTTTGAGCAATTGAACAAGTTTTGGCCAAAAACATCCAACTTCTTGTTATGGTATTTCTTACATGAAGTTGGACGACAACAATTTTTAAAATCTTAAACAGAAGAGATAAAATACGGATACGACATGGTACAATAATTTTAAAATGGGTTGATTGTTTAGCAATATGATACGAATTCATCCTTAAAAATCGACTTGTAAGGAGTGCCACAACGGGTCTATCATTCCCAGCTGAGTGACTTCGTGGATCCCATCTTCTCAAGTACTCTACCCAGGTCGCTCCGTCCACGACGAGCCTATTACTCAGCTTGGTGTAGGCTCTGATACCAATTGATACAAACCTATTAAGTAGAATTCATCCTTAAAAACCGGTTTGTAAGGAGATGTGTACAATGAGTTATATACCCATCAAAGGGCTAAGCCAGAAAACCAAACAAATTATAGGTACCCAAGTGAAAAATAGTTACCACCCTCATGACTAATCTCATACTCAGTCAATGTGAGATAATAACATCTATTTTAATCAAAAGATGACTTGCCCATAAAAATCAAAGGATTGAAAAAAAAAAAAAAAAAAAAAAAAAAAACCTAAAGAAAATAAAAGTTATTCTCGTTCGGTACCAATTGTGTTGGCCTCTTGGCCTGTTTGTGAGTTTAAAACTTAAAGTGAAGTATTTAAAGATGAAATAAAAGGTAAGAAACGGCGGGGGCAGAATTTTACCGACTTGAATTTGAAATAATTTAAAATAAAAGTGATGGAATTTGGTTGGAGAGTTGACCAATGACCACATTTTGATTCATATACACGACACGGTACACGCACACGCACGGCCTTACCACCAATTCTGGTCCTTGCATTCCCAATCATTATCATAATTCCTATTTCCTCGCCGATGAATACCAATTTCTTGTTGGTTTCGTGGCAGATCACCGACGTTTTTTAGTGCATGCAACATGCTCTTGATTTTATTTATAAAAAAAAAAAAAAAAAAAAAGGGAATCTGCAGCAGCTGATATTTGTTTGTGAGCGTGCTGGGTCTAGTAGGGACACCGCCTCATTAAGCGTTAGGTGAATGATAATTACAATGGAGACATTGCCACCACGCATTCTTGTCGGACTCGGACCACTGCCTGTATTCTGTATAGTCTCTCTACTTGAGGATCGATCGATATTCATTTCTTTAATATTTTACGTTTTAAACGCTTTCTTCTTCTTCGTCGTCCGACAACACTATCTTTTCTTTACTACTTTATTCACTTGTCTATTAACATATGGATTAAGGAGAATAATCTCACAACCCACTTCCTATAACTCTATTATGAATTGCCTATATATGTTTATTCTAACTTCTAAGGGATTAAATATGACTTTGGATTATATATATAAACTACACTACACGTATAACATTGTCTTTAATTAAAAATCTTGTCATTCACCTCAAAACATGCTATAGAGATATCATGTAATGATTGTCTTCCATCTTGCCTGCCTTTCACCTTGAGCTTAAAATCTTGTAATTAACTAAACTCAAAATGTGTCAAAATTCTTTTCTTTCATCCCCAAACGTGCTAAACATCTTGATTTTATATTGTATCTTAGGATCTATCGATTGTGTTTATCTTTTTATATTAAGTGTTATTAGTCCCCATCTAGATTGGTTGAGACTTAGATTTATTTTTTAGACGTGAAAAACCAACGTGAAATGCATTATGGCCAATCGAGGGTATAAATGAACCGCTTTGAAATAATGGGGGTAAATATGTAATTTTATATGGGCCAAACTAAAATGTTTCAAAAATCTATGGGTCAAACCATTTTTTCTATATATCCCAACGGTTATATTTTCAAATTTATCATTAAAGCATTAAACAATAATTTTACTAGAGTGAAACTGAAGTTTTCCAAAACTAGAGGGACAGAATTGTACCTTACCACTCGATGGGGCAAACAAATGGTTACATGTGTTTTTTTGCTTATAAATTCAACAATTAGAACACATTTACTAATCATGAATCCTAACAATAAAAAAGGGAACTTAATTAGAACATGAGGAAAAGCTCATCACAACTCAATTGTTGAAGGATGTGTCCAAAACAAATCTTTAACATTACCAATATCATCATTTATTCGATGCCATTCAATATAACTATAACCAGCTAATTGACTTAGAAGTTGATGCATTTGTGATCACCCACATAGTTTTTTAAGCTTAAACTTTTGATGTGCATTGAATATTGTTGTCATTATAGTGGCATTGTTCACATGTCTGCTATATAATGCAAGTAATATGTCTTTTGGCTTAACATTACTTTTTGACATATTAACAAAAATTTCAAACTCTTCCTTTGTAAGCTTACATACATACAAGTGACCCTCGAGATGGTTCACAGCATGATGGTTATGTAAACCACAAATCACTTTTAACATCCAATCTTCATTACTTTTCAATTCGACTCCCTTCAACAAAAATGAACAATCACACTTCTTTGTTACGGTTGCCTTAAGTCGCTTTGGCTTTTAACCCTTATTATTCTTTTTCCTATAAACACCACTTCTTTCACATGAAAAACTTATCCTTGATCTTCTCCCATCGACATTCACATCATTTTTTTTAATTACTCTAACGAGTCCGTTCCTCTTTCCGGTGTCTTGGGTCCATTCTCCATTCTATTAATGTTTCTCTACTTTTTGAATACATACAAGATAACATTATAATTTTAACCAGATGATTATGTGTGTATATATATATATGCAACTAACAAGAAAAAAAATAATCGAAAAATCACGTATCACATGTGTTGTAAAAGTATCGGTATAGAATTACACCAAACACGTTTGAGCTGGTTTTGATGATACTACCATTTTCATCCTTAATATATCATATAAAAATTAATAAATAGATATTTATATTATTTAATCAATCAAATAAAAGAAGATATGAAATTATGTTATTATTAATATAACTGTATATGAAGTTAAAACAATTAAATGGCCAAGAGTTAAAACAATTTACAAAGTTGATGAGTACTTGAAATGACATAGGTAGGTTACACACACTAATGCCTCGAACGAAGAAATAAAAATATCTCTTATGTTTTGTGGTTTTGTTTTTACTGTGACATATATCTAACTTGTTACTTTTGAAAGTATACATTATTTACATGTTCACGCAACGCTAGCCATACTTTGGTGCATGTTTTGTGCTAGCTCTTTTAATTTTTAATTTATTTTTTAAAACTAAAAATCCATTAAAACAAAACCAGAATTACACCTAACAAGAAGGATGACCATCTGTCAAAAAAAGGCCTCTCAACACACGACAGGTTCATTATCGTTGTTGTATAGATTCATAATTTGCTAAATTTAAGTTATGTCTTAGGGGCTTGTTTGTTTTCTTATCTAAAGTCTTATAAGACCTTAATTTATTAAACATATGAATAAGTCTTATAAATTAAGATACTATGATATGCTTGTTGTTGGAATTTGATTAAACTCAAACTTTGTTGACCAAGTCTTGTTTTTGAATAAGTTTGTATAACAGGTTTGTAGGACTGTTATGCAAATTAGTGGGTGGTTACTTAGTGCCAGTAAAGTAGGATTTAATTGAAGTTTTCTAGGAATAAATCGTTTTACTTTACTTTTGTATTCACCTATAAATAGGTGCTATTGTTTATTGTTTAAGATTATCTTTTTACAAATAATATTTCCAGAGTTCTTCACTCGTCTATTTCTTCACTCTTCTATATTCTTCTTTCTATTATTTTTTCTGCTGAGTGTCTTTTATTGTGTCTTAGAAATTAAATTTGCAAATCTAATTTCTTGCATTTGGTATTAGAGCCAAATTGTCCAGAGTTCTTGTTTTCTAAGTAGTTCACTTAGATTGCTTGTAAGCAGGTCATAAACATGAACGGAACAATTCAACCTCAGCTTCTGAAGTTTAGCGGAAAAATTTTTGATCAGTGGTGTATCCAGATGAAGGCGTTGTTTGGTTTCCAGGAGCTAAGCGAGATTATCGAAGCCGGATACGTTGAGCCAACGGATCAAGAAGTAGCAGCAGTTCTCTCTCAAACCCAGAAAGACAGTTTGAGAGAGAACAGAAAGAAGGACAAGAAGGCGTTATTCTTCCTCTACCAAGCCGTGGACGAGATCGTCTTCGAAAGGATTTCAAACGCAACAACAGCTAAAGATGCTTGGGAGATGTTGCAGAAATCCTACAAAGGTGATGAGAAGTTGAAGAGTGTACAGTTGCAAACTTTACGAGGTGAATTCGAAACTCTTTCTATGAAAGATTCTGAAACTATATCTGATTATTTTTCACGAGTTCAATCTGTTGTGAATCAATTAAGAGTTAATGGTGAAAAATTGGAGGATATACGTGTAATCGAAAAGATTATGAGATCTTTGACGGATCGTTTCGATTATGTTGTTGCTGCAATCGAAGAAGGAAGGGATCTTTCTACCATGACAATTGAAGGATTGATGGGTTCATTATGCTCTCATGAACATAGAATGAATCATAGGGCTGCAGCACCTGTAGAGAAAGCTTTTCAAAGTAAAGTAAATTTGTCAGGTACTAGCAATTGCAGCGGTGACAAAACATCAAGCCAAGGCAAAGATGTTAGCTACAAGAATCATGCCTCCATAGAGGAAAATAGTTCCAGTCAGCAAGCTCTTGAAAAATCAAGGTATGATATATCCAAAATTCAATGTTTTCGTTGTAAGAAGTTTGGGCATTATCGATCACAGTGTAGAGTTCAATTTCCAAAAAGAAATTATGAACATGCTAACTACACTGATGATGTCCAAGAAAAAGAAACCTTGTTGTTAGCTTGCAGCTCTTCAGAAGAAGAACATCATGACGAATGGTATTTAGATACTGGGTGTAGTAATCACATGTGTGGAAAGAAGGAGTTTTTCTCTTACCTGGATGAATCGGTGCGTAGGGAGGTAAATTTTGGAAACAAAGCTAAAGTTTCAATTATGGACAAAGGTAATGTTCTCATACGTTTGAAAGATGGTTCTCATGAGCATATCTCTGATGTATTTTATGTTTCTAGTTTACACTGGAATTTATTGAGTATGGGTCAACTCTCTGAAAAGGGACTTAAAATTATCATTGATAAAGGAGTTTGCACTATTGAGAACATTAAAAAAGAGCTTGTTGCAGAGGTTAAGATGACCAAAAATCGAATGTTTCCTTTACCTTTATAGAGTGAAATAATTCATTCTTTTAGTGCTATTGTTATGGATAGAAATTGGCTTTGGCACTTTCGTTTTGGTCATTTAAATTTTAATGGCTTGAGGGTATTGGCAAAGAAGGAAATGGTTATTGGGTTACCATTGTTAGAAGATTCTAATCATTTGTGTGAAGGCTATATTCTGGGCAAGCAACACAAGGACTCTTTTCCAGTGGGGAAGTCATGTAAAGCAAAGCAACAATTACAGCTTGTGCATTCTGACATTTGCGGACCAATGGAGACTGAATCACATGGAGGTAATCGTTACTTTCTTACTTTCATTGATGATTGCAGTAGGAAAACTTGGGTATATTTTTTGAAGCAAAAGTCTGAAGCTTTTGGAGTATTCAAAGAATTCAAAGCCTATGTGGAAAAACAAAGTGGGTTGACTTTGAGGTGTTTTCGAACAGACAGAGGAGAAGAGCACACTTCTAATGCTTTTGTTGATTTTTGTAAAAATCATGGTATTAAGCATCAGCTTACTGCAAGCTACTCGCCATAGCAAAACGGGATATCGGAGAGGAAAAACAGAACAATTGTCGAAATGGCACGCAGTATGTTGAAAGGTAAAAACTTACCAAAAGTTTTTTGGGCAGAAGCCGTATCTTGTGCTGTTTATTTGTTGAACAGGTGTCCAACAAAGAGTGTTCTTAATATGACACCTGAGGAAGCATGGAGTAGCTATAAGCCGAATGTTGAAGCTCTTCGAGTTTTTGGGTGTGTAGCATATGCCCATATACCAGCTGAGAAAAGAAAGAAGTTTGATGGTAAGAGTACGAAATGTATTTTTATCGGTTATAGTGAACGAACCAAAGGTTATAAGTTGTTTAATCCGCAAACAAATGAAGTCATCATCAGTAGGGATGTTGAGTTCAGTGAAGCTGAAGCTTGGGATTGACAGAATGTAGAGAAGTCACAAATTGGTGTTTCCTTGAATGAAGAATCAATTAGTGGAGAGCCGCAGCATGTTGCACCAATGCAAAATCCAAGTGGCACTCGTATATCGACACGTCCTCGTGTGCTGCCTGCACGTTTACATGATTATGTCATGACTAATAATAATGATGTAACTGACGAGGAACTTGTAAATTTCGCTTTGTTTGCAGATTGTGACCCTCTCTCTTTTGCAGAAGCAGCACAACATGATGAGTAGTTGCAGGCTATGGATGTGGAAATTCAATCCATAGAAAAGAATGATACCTGGGAGCTGACTTCTCTTCCTAAAGGAAAGAAAACAATTAGCGTCAAATGGGTGTATAAAAAAAAGTACAAATCTGATGGTCAGGTGGACAAGCTGAAGGCTCGGTTGGTCGTGAAAGGCTATAAACAAAAGCCAGGTATTGACTACTTCGAAGTTTTTGCACCTGTAGCTCGCATGGATACAATACGTATGGTGATTGCCTTAGCTGCCCAAGAGAAGTGGAAGATACATCAGATGGACGTCAAATCTGCGTTTCTGAACGGATTTCTTAATGAAGAAATTTTTGTTGATAAACCAGCTGGTTATGTGAAGAAATGTGATGAAGATAAAGTTCTCAGGTTGAAGAAAGCTCTATATGGGTTAAAACAGGCTCCGCAGGCATGGTACACACGTATAGACTTATATTTTCAGGGAAATGGTTTTCTCAAGTGTCCGTATGAACCTACATTATATATCAAATCAAATGCAAAAGGAGATATGCTTATTGTATGTTTGTACGTAGATCATTTGATATTTACTGGAAATAACCCCAGCATGTTTGATGAATTCAGGATGGATATGAATAACAATTTTGAAATGACTAACATGGGATTGATGTCATTTTTTCTTGGCCTTGAAATTGAGCAGACAGGGGATGGGATATTTCTCTCATAGAAGAAATTTGCAGCAGATATCTTGAAACGGTTCAAGATGGAATCATGTAATCCCATCAAAACTCTAGTTGAAACAAGATTATAGATGGATGCAGTCGGAAATAGTGAGTTGTCAATCCAACTTATTTTCGAAGTTTAGTAGGTAGTCTACGTTATTTGACTTCTACTAGACCTGATATTACGTATGGAGTTGGTTTTATCAGCCGGTTTATGGAGACACCGAGTCAAGTTCACTTGCAAATTGCAAAACGAATTTTGCGCTACATAAAAGGTACTCACAGTCATGGTATCTTTTATACATCTATTAACAATTGTGATCTTGTTGGGTACACAGACAGTGATTGGGCAGGAGATATGAATGACAAAAAAAGTACTTCTGGTTTTGTGTTTCACATGGGTTCAGGAGCAATTTCTTGGTCTTCCAAGAAACAACAAGTTGTTGCACTTTCAACTGCTGAAGCAGAGTATATGGCGGCTGCATCTGCTGCATGTCAAGCTGTCTGGCTACGTCGATTATGCGATGAACTCAAACAAGTTCAACTACTTCCTACGAAGATTTATTGTGACAGCAAGTCGGCTATTTCTCTTACTAAGAATCAGGTGTTTCATGGGAGGAGCAAGCATATTGACATCAATTTCATTACATTCGTGACCTTGCCAAAGAAGATGAAATTGCAATGGAATTTTGCAAGTCTGAAGATCAGATTGCTGACATCCTCACAAAATCATTGAAAGCTGAAACTTTCTACAGTTTGAAGCAGAAAATGGGCATGTGTAGCTCTGAAAGTTTGAGTTTAAGGGAGGCTATTGGAATTTGATTAAACTCAAACTTTGTTGACCAAGTCTTGTTTTTGAATAAGTCTTGTTTTTGAATAAGTCTATATAACAGATTTGTAGGCACTGTTATGCAAATTAGTGGGTGGTTACTTAATGCCAGTAAAGTAGGATTTAATTGAAGTTTTCTAGGAATAAATCGTTTTACTTTACTTTTGTATTCACCTATAAATAGGTGCTATTGTTTATTGTTTAAGATTATCTTTTTACAAATAATATTTCCAGAGTTCTTCACTCGTCTATTTCTTCACTCTTCTATATTCTTCTTTCTATTATTTTTTCTGCTGAGTGTCTTTTATTGTGTCTTAGAAATTAAATTTGCAAATCTAATTTCTTGCATTGTTTTTTTCATTTTGGATGACTTATTATAAATATAAAATTGATTAGGTTGCGTTAGGGTTTCTTCAAAATTGGAAATTTTTGGAAAATTGATTTTTAGGATTTTATTATGTGTGGATAAAATTATAAATGTATGAATTGTTATAGGAAATTTGTGAAAATTTATTAAAAAAACTCTACCGTATCACTTTTTGAATAAGATAAAAGTAAAAAAAAAATTACTTTTTCTAAAAGACATATATATCTTAAAATAAGATATAAGTTGGAAAAACAAACAAACTGATTTATCTTAATTTAAGATATAAGAGGTAATAAGTCTTATAGTGAAAAAAATAAACAGCCCATTACTATGAAATTTCTCAGGCTAATATTGATAATAAAAACAAAATACTATTGCTAGCGTGTTTCAATTCTCACAGAAAAAATACAAAAATTATAGAGAAGACAATACATGTTCTTCTAATAAAAATAATAAAAATTAATTTATAACTTACCTTTTCACAACCAACATTGCCTGATGATTTTGATTCATTCCCTATACTTCACAATCGATTTGTATTTTTAAGAAGAAATTAAAAATATATTTGAAATTGATATTTAAAAGAGAAGCTAAGATTTGAGAAAATAGAGATGGTTTTTAACTTTTTATGATATATGTGAATATCAAACAATTAATAAGAAACTTTCTATTTTTTTGACAAAGGATTGTTATAGAACTAATAAGAAACTTCCTATTTTTTTGACAAAGGATTATTATAAAACCAATTAATAATTATCAATGGGTGTCTTTACAAACCATTTAGTCCTTTCAAGTAATTTTACTCAAAAGTATTATTAGATTTTAAAATATATATATATATTAATTTAGGGTGTAC
Source organism: Acer yangbiense (assembly GCA_008009225.1). NCBI lineage: Eukaryota > Viridiplantae > Streptophyta > Magnoliopsida > Sapindales > Sapindaceae > Acer > Acer yangbiense. The sequence goes on along the minus strand of CM017773.1, from coordinate 22,990,287 downwards.
ATACGGTTTTTAAGGAATGCAAATATGGTCACTCTATTATTATTTTACATTAGCCCACTTTTGTACGTTGGGCCAACGTGAAATAGGCCCAATGTGAGATATACATCAAAAGAGTGTTTCTTTTTAAAAAGTTGGGTCATCACGTTGGGCCAACATGAAATTAGAATTTTTTTATATTTTTTTTTAGATTGGCCCAACATGAAACAGGATAGGGCCCATCATGAAATATGAATTTTTTTCATAATCATTTTATATAAACATTTCATATTAAAATTTTAATTGGAAACTCTTGTTCAGAAAACACTTCCTTTTTAAAAATAATTTATTTATTTATTCTAATAAAATAAACTCATTTTTTTAGAAGTTTTCTTCTTTCCTATAAAAATAATTGCAAGTTTAAAACTTATTAAAATTTTACTTTTAGTTTATATGTGCTTCTTGTTGTATAATAATGTTATCCATCACTTATTAATCGAATAGAACAAAAACATACAGTAAGACCTCTCTCTATAGTGATACTCCATACAGGAATAACCTAAATGTAGTCATAAAAAATTATGGTCAGGACTTAGGCCAATTATAAATAAGTTATAATTTTTCTAGGTCTCGTCTTAAGAAACTTGTCTCCACATAGTAATAATTATCTATATATTATAAAAAATATATACTAGTTACATTAAAGGTGTAAGATGAAATAAAATATTTATCTAAAGTTGTTTAGGATAATGATTTATTCTTTAGAGTTGTTACCACATCTTTGAACTTGCGAGTACGTAATAACTTGCATGTTCTTACTTAATTATTATTTTTTGAAACTATGTCTATCTCTTTTATCAATGTATATACCTCGAATTTGACCTACTCAATTAATTAATTATTAATGTAGTTTACCTCACCACTTGCACTAAGAGCAACTCCAACGTTGCTTTAAACAACCCACCAATTTCAACTTGAAGTTCACTATTCACAATATCCTTAAAAAAAAATGTGTTGTGGAACAGTGCACACTATATATGGCGTGCCCTGTTCACACACAAAAACCACCAACTTTTTTTTTATTCTTTAAATATCAAATCAATGTTTTAATTTATTTCAAATCTCTAATTTAACCCTCACATACTTAATTCCAATAATATGTATTCCTAAAAAATATACCGTTGGAAAGATCTCATTGAGATTTTTAAATTGACATCCACTTTGATATATATTTTTTGTCAATAAAATTATTGAATATTGTATAAGTTAACTAATAGAAATTAATTGGTATTGTATAAATATTTATTGAGAAAGTATTCTTTAAAGATGTTTTTTTGGTGTAAAATTTAGTGTGAAACATTGGAGTGAAAAAAAATTTAGTGTTAACATATTCCCAAAAAATTCCCATTTAACTTCAAATTGGAGTAAAATTTAGTGTTATACATCGAAGTTGCTCTAAGGATAACTAAGTAAAAACAATAGTTTTTATAACTACACCTCTATTAAGTTATAACCTCCTCATAGTAATAAAATTAGTTTGGTCCCACTATTATGACTGTAGAGAGGTTTTACTGCATATGCTAAAAGAAATAAGTGATCATATGGTTTGAAGGTGCCAAATGGCATCATTTTCTATTAGTTTTAACTAAAATATATATTAAACAAAATCCAAACCATTCAATTCATTAACTACCAAGTGTTTGAAAGTCCTCAAAATCTTAGGACAAGCTTAGGTAAGGAGAGAATCCTAATCCTCGCTTTTGGATGAAGCAGGAAGATAAGGTTTGACTTTTCAAAAGAAAAAATGATAAAGATTTGAAGGTGCCAAATGGCATTGTTTTCTGATAGTTTTAACTAAAATATATATTAAACAAAATTCAAACCGTTCACTTCATTACTGCCAAGTGTATGAAGGTCTTCAAAAGCTAGTAGCATCTCCAATGGTATCCTCAAAAATAGGAGAGTAATCAAAATTTGATTATTTATCCAAAAAAACACTGTCCAATAAAGTCACTAAACTTTAGCAATAACAGTTATCAATAATCAAATTGCCTCTTCAATAATCAAATTGCCTCTTCAATAATCAAATTTGAAGATTGACTTTCAATCATCAAATACAAACTTAACACAAAATAACGGTTGTAATATTATTCTTTCTCTCTCTTCGGTGGCTTTTTTTTTTTCTCTGATCACCTGTGTTTTTCATCATTGTTTCGACCCTAAAAATTTCAATTAGGTAAAATTCGTCTCTTCATTACGAATGGATCAATACCCATATTATATACCTTTTCTTGTTTTTTATAAAAAAAATTTATTTTTTAGCAAAAAAAATATATATATATCAGTACAAGTGTACCATTGTGGACTATATAATCATCAAATTTAGCAATCCTTGAAAGCAATCCTTGAAAACAATCCTTAAATACTGAAGTGGCAACTTTTGAGGATCCAAATTTACTTATACCATTGGAGATGCTCTTAAGACAAGCTTAAGTGAGGAGAGAGTCATAAACCTATTTATAGAGGTTTGGATGAATGAAATGTGAAGGAGAGGAAGAAGAGGTAAGAAGCTATTATGTATTCAAAAGATTTGTGTGTAAGCATCTATAGAACTTTTTATCTTATTTTATAATTTTAATTATGGATAAAATTGTCATTAATAATTTTTTTTATTTTTTTTTACTTTTTAGCTAATAACCTTTTTTTTTTTTTTTTTTTTTTTGACAATATCTATTGATTCATGACTAGGTATGTTTTTGAAAGCTTTCGTCATTGCTAGGATTTAAGCCATTGACCTAGGAGTCATTTGCTCAAACCCTAAGCTCATCATTCTATTAGTTGAGCTATGCCCCTATTGGCGATATTGAGTGGATGTTCTATAACATCATTAAAAATATAATAAAAAAATAACTCTCTTTTGTTCTTCTTCTCCTTTCCCTGTCCTTCTCTCTTTTTCTCTCTCTCGTTCTCTTCTTTCTCTCTCCTCTGGTGGCCTCCCCTCTCTTCATTTCTCTTTTTTTTTTAAATGACATGTGGCATAATATAAATAGATAAAAAATTGAGAATAAATTTGCTTTATGTGTTTGTACTACATGATATTTATTAATTGAATCGTACCACAACTAATGGTGTGAGACAAATGCATGCATTATTTTCTCTTGCCAAAGTATTAATGTAAAAAATAGTTTTTAATTTTAATTTTAATTTTTTTAAAATTAAGAACTCTAGGGGCATTTTGGTATTTTAACAGTCAAACTTGGTCAACGATTAAGTTTAATCAAATTTGACTAACGATAGGGATATGAGTATCAATTAACGATAGAGTTGTTTCTGTATATAAAAAAACAAACGTCAAGGATTATGGTGTAATTCGCTCTAATATAATTGTTTGGTTGTGAGGTGAAATGAAACCCGAAAAACAATACATATTGTTAGAAACAAAATTCAATAATTTCTATTCATAATATATATATATATATATCATTCCAAAAAAAAAAAAAAAAAACAATAATTTTAGATGATTAATTTTGACAATTTCGTATTTTTCTATGCGTAGTATCATTGCTTGCAAGATACTTATAATATGAATGTGAGACTACAACATTTTAATATCATTCCAACATTCTCATTTGTTTCTCCAAATTAAAATATGATTATATAAACAATGACAAATATAACAAAGTTAACCATAAGGTGGATGTGGCTTGTGTTGCACGAACACAAACACAACAACACAACACTGTACGATACGAGGATATGGAAAATCTCCAAAAACTAGGATGCAGATTGTAAGGATTCTCATATCTTGATTGACTTATTTTATGGACAAACCATATATTGGGGATTGAATGTAAGGGTAGCTTAGGTGATTCATGATCAAGCTCAATGACCCTCTCAAGTCCTCAAGGTTGACAAGCATTCCAAAGGTATATCTCTAGTGTTTAGTTTTCGTTGAAGAGATTTAGATTGCACACACACACTTAACATACTTGCATTGTGTGCATACTTTTCACATGTCACATTTCACACTTGCACTTTGATGTTATATTTTGTTGTGTGTTTTTGTGTCGTGTAATTTGTTTCACGAATATATTCGGAAATGTCCGCGCTTGCACAAATGTGTGCCTAGTTTAGCGTGAAGACCGCCTACGGAGAATGCCCTTGGCTTCTCCTTTGGTTTCACATTTTTTGATGAATCGGCGGTTTGGCCACTGAACGAAGCTGGCGTTTCATACCTGATTGATTTTTATTTCGGGTTTGTTTCTGCAGTTTAATCGGTGGTTTTAAAACCGCAGAATGAAACCGCCGTTGATGCTCTATTTTTCTCTTGCTCAATTTGGCGGTTGTGAACGACGGCCTGGCCTCCGATCGAAACCGCCGATCGTGCGTTTTCAATGGCAAACTTGTCTTTTCACATGCTCTGTTCTTGATGTCTATAAATATCACACTTTCTTATTCTCTGAATGATGTTCTTTAACTTTAAAAATCCTAAACTTCAAAGAGAGACATTTGAGAGAAAATCAAATCAAGAACACATTTTTAACACTCAAAAACCATTCTCATATGCATTAAAATATCATCTAGCATTTTCTAGCATAGTTAGGATGCTTGCTTGCATGTCAACACACATTCTTTGGTAAATTCTTTACTATTATCATATATAATTAGTGTTTTATTTATCATTGACATCTCTTATATTATTTGTATGTTCTTAGAATATATTCTAGATACAAAATAGAGATTGTTGTGTTGACATGATTGAGTGTTGTATTTTGATAGCTATATCTAGGTTGTTTAATCTTTGATTAGCTAAGTTTTATGACATGTCATTTAGCTATTGATATTTAGGATGATGTTAATTGACATATTTTTATCCTAGATAAGTATATAGGGTTACCTAGCTCTTATTGCATTTTGAATATTTCATATATTTACTTAGGTTGTATTATCTCTTCTTAGAGAACTAAGTCTTGTGTTGTGACCGGGATTAGGTTGCTTAAATCGTAAGCAATTGAACTAGGTCCACTTATACCGGGATTAGGTAGTTGTGATGATTATTGATCGGGATTAGATCATTAAACCGAGATTAGGTTGTAATCATTTCAATTAGTGGATTCGAGGTTCATGTGTGGCGCACATAATAGCCCGTGGTTTTTCCCGTGAGGGTTTCCACGTAAATATCAAGTGTTATTTACATTCCGCACTATATTACACTTGTTTGTCTTTTTGACTAGTTAGGGGCATTTTTATAAAATTGACATACCTGCGAAAATTGGGTAATAACGATTAAAATCTATTCACCCCCCCTAGATTAATATTGAACACACCGTAATTTGTTTCACAGATAAAGGCAATTAAAATAATATATTTTTATATTTAAAAAAATAATATATAAAAAGATAATTCATTAAAACACAAGCAATAAGTTTTTAGAATTCACCAACATCAAAAACAAACATGAACATTGTCACTTATAACATATTCCAAAATCCAAATCAAACATAAAAAAAAAAAAAAAAAAAAATATTGTAAGGTTCCCATTTGTTGATTGGCTCATTTCGTGGACAAACCACATGTTGGGGTTCTTTGTAAGGGTAGCTTAGGTGTTGGTGTTATTGTTCAAAACCCTTTGAAGACCTCATCTTGATAAGTACCAAAGGTAATACTCTTAGTGCTTACTTGTCTTGAAGAGATAGTTGCACACACTCACAACTCATGCATATGGTTAAATCTTGTATGTTGTGTTTCTTATTGTTATGCATTAATGTTCATTAACATCTCTTCTTGCTTATTTATTTTGATTACATCTTGTATGACCAATGTCATGCCATGCATAATCTTAGATTTCATACATAGTGTAAGGCGCTGTACAAAGTGCTGTTCATACAGCGCCCATCTAAGTGTTGTACAGACCTGATCGATTTAATTCGGTCGATGTTGGGTCATTGTACAAGCGCTGTACATACAGAGCCGCTATGTTTTCCCGAGAGAACAGAGTTTTGGCGCTGTTCAGGCGTTGTACAAAAGCGCTGTTCGAACAGCGCCAATAAAGAAATGTTCTTCATTTCCCAGGTAGGCACTGTACAAGTCGCTCTACGTACATCGCCTTGTACAGCACCCAAGGCAATATTGGTGTCACTTTTCAAAACGACCACACTTCATCTTGACACCCTATATATATGCTATTTTGACTTTAGGTCAATCAAGTGAGTTGATATTCAGATTTCATACTTAGAATATTTTTCAAAGCAAGAAAAATACACAATAACTCACCTTTAATTACTCAAACACTATTTCCATGATCATCAATCATCATCTAGCATCATCTTTGATCATCTAGATATCATCTTGCATGGATTCTTCATCACACTTTGTTTGGTAAGTTTTTCACTAATACCATACATATTTTGTGTTTTTCTTTGTAAGCAATCTCATTTTATTACTTGTATGTTATTCATATATATCTTAGATATAAGTTTGAGATTAGTGTTTTTGAATGTTTGAGAGTTATATTATGATAGCTTTCTAGGTTTGCATAATCTATGATTTGCTAAGCTAATTGACATGTCATTTAGTTCTTAATATCTAGGATTGCTTTTATTGCAAAATCATCATCTTAGATAAGCATATAGGGTTCCATTGCTCTATGTTGCATTTTGGATATTCACATATTCACTTAGGGTGTTAATCTCTTCATTGAGAAGTAAGTCTTGTGTGTAGCTTCTGAGATTAGGTTGCTTAGATCGCAAGCAATGGACTAGGTCCACTTATACCGGGATTAGGTAGGTGTGTGATTACTTCCGGGATTAGGTTGTAATCGGTTTACACATTTAGTGGATTCGAGGTTCGAGTGTGGCTCGCTTATTAGCCCGTGGTTTTTCCCGTAAGGGTTTCCATGTAAAAAACAAGTGTTGTTAATTTTTCCGCACCATATTACACTTGCTTTATTTTATTGACTATTAGGGGTATTTTCGTAATCTTGACCATACACGAAAATTTGGGTAAAATCATTTAAAATCTATTCACCCCCCTCCCCCCTCCCCCCTCCCCCCTCTAGATTAATATTTATCACACCGTGAGAACTTTCAATTTGTATCAGAGCGGGTTCCTAGATACACTTAGGTGATCCTTGCTTATTTTGGTGTGTTTTTGCATTTGTGTGATTTTTGTTCATTCATACATTTTGCATACATTTCATTTCATTTCATTCATATTTTACAATGAGTGGAAATGGTGGCAACAACGAAGGGGCTTCTAGCACGAGACCTCTTCTTCTCACCGGATTAAACTATTCCCAATGGAAAGGGAAGATGGAATCCTACATATGTCAAATTCACGACCGTGCGTGGATGGCGGTGGAAGATGGATATGATCTACCCATGATGACTCCTACGGGTGGAGGAGTAGAAGTATTGAAGCCTAAGGGGCAATGGAACGTGCAAGAGTTTGAGGCTTCAAAGTGGAATAGGAAGGTGATGCCCGCCATCCTTTGTGCTATGGATGAAAATCAGTATAAGCTAATTCAGAATACTCAAATCGTAAAAGTGGCTTGGGACATCTTACAAGTTGCACATGAAGGAACCGAGGTGGTGAAGGAATCCAAGCTTCAAGTCCTTCAAACTCAATTCGAGTTACTTAGGATGGGAGATGATGAATGCTTTAATGATTTCGAAATCAAATTAACGGATATCGTTAATCAAAGTCACTAACTCGGAGACCCGTATTCGGATAGGAGAATTAAGCAGAAAATTATGAGGTCTCTCCCCGATAGGTTTGAATCTAAGGTAACGGCTTTAGAAGAAAATAGTGGATATAAGGATATGAAGCCGAGTGAGGTGATTGGGAGACTTCTAGCTTATGAGTCTAGGAAGGGTCCTATCTCCACACCTCCTAAAAAGCAAAAAGGAATTGCTTTGAAAGCGTCCAAGGATGAAAAGGAGGCAAAGAATAATGACTCGGATGAAGACCTTGCATTATTTGTGAAGAGATTCAAGAGGGTCATGAAGTTCGGGAAAAAAAACTTTGGTTCCAAAGGTCAAAACTTCAAGAAAAAGGGTTCTTACAACAATTTTGAACCTAGGAAAGAGAAGACCGAAAGGAAAGGGGTCTGATGCTTTGAGTGTGGTGGGATAGGTCACTTTGCCCCTGAATGTGCAAATCACAATGAGAAAAAAAAGGGAAAAGTGATGGCCGCCACTTGGAGTGGAAGTAGTGATGACTCCAATGAGGGAGATGAGTCTTCGGATGATGAAGAGCTCATGGCTAACCTCCTAGCTTTTTCCTCCTCCCACAAAAGCAAAAGTGCTAGTGAAAGAGAGGAAGAGAGTCAAGAGGAAAATGACTCAAGTGAAGAAGAAAGTGATTCCTCTTCTAACTCCATAAATGGATTTGTGGAGAAAAAGGTACTTGCTAAATACCATGCCGAGTTTAATGATTTAGCAATCAAGAGCACGAGAAAGATTCAAAGATTGAGAGAAGAAAATCTTGAACTTTCATCTCATAATGACCACTTAAGTGAACAAGTGGAAAGACTCAAGAAAATTGAAGATAAGCTAAGTATGGAGTTAGACTTATCTAAGAGGAATGAAGAAGGGCTTAAAATGGAGCTTAAAGAAGTAAAAGAGTCTATGACTAGGATGGATTTTAGCACCAAGAAACTTGACCATATATTTGGTGTTGGAAAAAGTTCGTGTGACAAGAGGGGCCTTGGGTATGAAGATGGCAAGAAGATCTCAACCTCTAACAAGACCGTGTTTGTCAAGAGTTTGGGGAACGAAGAAGCTTCATTCGTACAAACTCCTAGGAAGAAGTTAGAACTAGGACAATGTTCAAAGAATGCACAAGTGAAGTTGGTGCCAAGAAGGCAACCTCTAGCTCAACCCTCTAGGGTCCCTCAAACCAACATTCCTCCACTATTGGCTCACAAAGAAAAGAGACCAATCATGCAACCTCAAACTAGGAAGCAAGTTAGACCAGTTCAACAACGAAGATGGATTGAACCCACTCAACCACAAAGACATGGACAAGCTCTCATGCATGCACAAGGACAAGGTATGATTCCTTATTTTATTCCTATATGTCATTTTTGTGAATTTGATGGTCATATTAGACCAAATTACTTTCGATATATTAAAATGTGTAGAACACGAAGCATGATTGAAAAGAGAAAGAATAAAAGCCAAGATGCATATTCCTAGGAATGATAAAATTGATGTGCATGATCCTAGGATAACTAGAGCCCATATACCAAAGACCATTAAGAAGCTAATATTGTTTCTAGGTGGACTAAAAAGAATGAAAATGTTTGCCATGTTGCTTAAATAGCCTTGAAGGTAAATTCTTCTAATTTTTGATATTTAGATAGTGGGTGCTCTAGGTGTAGGGAAAAACATACGTGCACGCAGCGGAAGCGAGACTAAAACCGGTTTAGTATAGTTTAAAATTTTTCCATAAGTTGAACCTTAACCCTTTAATTAATTAACATATAATAAAAGATATCGTACCTTTGTTGTGTGATCCTATTGACGTTGCGTCGATGGTAATCCGCAAGATCTTCCAATCCAATCACGAACGTGAATCACCTAGGAGCGTGGTCTCCCTTCTCTTTGAATTGTGTACCTGATGATGGATAACAAAATCTTTTCTTTTTCGTTAGTCACAAAACTTCCAAGAGACAATGAAGAATGTTCCAGTCACTTTTGAATTTTCAATCTAATGATCGAAACTCGCGTGAACCATATTCGAAATTGTACACAAAGCCTATTGATGTATAAGCTACTAGTGCACTATCGAAATAAGAACAATTCTTCCTACTTTTCTCTCTTGGCCGAAATCACACTTAGTCTTAAGAGATAGCTTTTATTTTTCAAGCAATAGAAAAATAAATCTCTAGAAAACTATTAGGGTTACCGAATATTCTTTGCACAAAAATATATATATTGGTCGCATTTCTTGATTGCCCAATATATATATATATATATATAGCACGAATTCTCTTTTAATTATATAATCTATATATTTGCATGACTTTAACATGCATATATAATATATAATCTGCATTCATTCAACTTTTCATATGTATATCATATATATGTCTGCACGCCTTTTAACATGCATATATATAATATATTTTTGCATGAATTCTTGCCTCAGTCTAATTAGGGTGGCCGAAATCTCTTTTCCAAAATAGGTTTTATGCCTTTTGACCTAAAACCTAACTCTAGGTAGATTTCCTTAGAATTCCAAACCCTAATCCAACTCTTTAGTGTATTTGTGACTATATAAAAGACTTCCTTATTTGACTAGATAAATAAATCTCTAATTTATCTACTTACCAAATAAAGTCTTTTATTTTAATTATACTACCACAATAGTATACTACTAAGAAACATATTTCCTAATCAGAAAAATATTTTGATTCTTAATTAAATAATTAATCAATCAATTGATTAATTCCCATTTAAAATAAAATAATATATTAAGCTATTTTTCAAGCCTTCCCGCCCATACACAAAGATAGGCCCAAATATTATTTTTCATTTTATTAAATCCATTGGACCTTTAATTAAAAGGCCCACATGTGAACTAGGTCCATTCTTACTAAAAGAAACAAGCCCACATGCCTTTTATTAATATATTAATATAATTGATCAGCCCATTAAATAAATAATGTGCAAATTATATTCTTAATATATTAAATACAATTCTAGATGGACCCATAAATTGGTCCGGTAGAATATATCAAGTGATCCATGCAAGTCCGTGTAAATTGGGGATCTTGGCGGGCTATCTAAATTTAAGCTTCAATAGACATAACCTAATCACAATCAACAAATGATTCACTTAGGTCCGATCTATTAATTTTAACTCATTCCACTAAAGAGCTAAAATTGAACTCTTAAATAAAGATAGAATAAGTAAATATTTCTCATTCGTACCCTAGACAATCTTATTGGAGATGGTGTATCCTCGTGAAGAATATCAGTAATCGCCTATAGCTCATAGACCGCCTATAGCTCTCCAAGTTACCATATTTACTCATATGACCACATTTTGAACTCGGATATTTTGACTTGTCCAGAAGCCATGTTTCAATAGACTCTATCGAAAACTTAACGTTAAGATTCAATATCCAATACCTCAAAACATCCATATAATGATATTCTACTCTCATTTAATAAATGGAGCCACGATGTCCATATCTATAAATGAAGTCCTCTATCGATTAACAAATGAATACCACCAAACTATCGAGGATAGACTATGCTATATAATCGTACTCATTGATAACTCAAATGATAACACTTGCAACCATAAGTCCATTATTTATCTCAGGATTAAGATAGACTCTCCGATTGTCCTGATAATGAAAAAACTTTTATCTACTGACGGTTCTAGATAAAGTATTTCATTGTGATCCAGTTCAATGCACCCAGTGCACTAGATTCTCTTACACGAAGACCCTCCGATGATTTTAGACTTATCATAACACATTTGATCCCACTCAAATGCTAGTAAAAGAATTCTACAACTTTAACAAGATAAAGGTGTCTAACCTTTAACTTAAGTTGTGAACATTATTCAAGACTAACTAAAGAATTGTGTCTACCTCATACATATCCAGATGTACGAACAATTCTTCTTTTCTCATAGTCTTTTGACCTTATGATTATTTACTTTTGACAATTATAATATTCAATCTATAAATGCTATAAGATTTGTTTAAATCAGAAATCACTTTATTAATATAAAAAGATTGTCAAAAACAATATTACACTCTTGCTATTGAGCATAATCCTAACACTAGGCACAAGACGGGAAACAAGAGTTTCTTCGAGACTCTTGATATGGAGGAAGGAGGATATGTCACTTTTGGTGATGGATCCAAAAAGAAAGTTGTAGGGAAATGAACCATTTCCGTTCCTGGTTTACCCTCCTTATCTAATGCTTTGTTTGTTGATGGCTTCAAAGTCAATTTAATAAGCATTTCTCATCTTAGTGATGAAGGATATTCCGTCATGTTTAGTAAAAATGATTGCTTAATCCTAAAGCCCGATGGACAAACCTTGTTGAAAGGAATGAGATCTAGTGATAATTGTTATTGTCTTGAAGCTAGAATAGTCTCAAACAATGTGTCCATGGATGAGCAAATAGAGTTGTGGCATGAAAGACTTGGCCGAACTTTAGGAATTTACGAACCCTTGGAAAGTTCAATTGTGTGTGTGGCTTCCCTAAGCTTGGGAAGAATGCCAATGGTGTTTGTGGACCTTGCCAACAAGGAAAACAAACCAAAAGCATGCACAAAAAGGGCAAGTATCTCTCCACCAAGGAGCCCCTAGAGCTTCTCCACATGGATCTAATGGGTCATATGCAAACCGAGAGTTTAGGTGGAAAGAGATACATTTTTGTTTGTGTAGATGATTTCTCTAGGTTCATATGGACATATTTTCTTAGAGAAAAATCCGAAACTTTTGATAAGTTTAAAATGCTTTGTACTAAAATACAAAATGAAATGAATTCTAACATTAAAAGCATTAAACGGATTAGAAGTGACCATGGGAGGGAATTTGAGAATGCCTATTTTGAAAGCTATTGCAATAGCTTAGGCATCTCCCATGAGTTTTCGGCTCCTAGGACACCTTAACAAAATGGAGTTCTTAAGAGAAAGAATATGGTCCTTCAAGAGATGGCCCGTGTGATGTTGCTTAGCAACAATGTCCCTAGGAACCTATGGGCCGAAGTCGTCAATACCGCTTGCTATATAGGGAATAGAGTTTTCCTAAGGCCCGGATCTAGAAATACCTCCTATGAGTTATGGAAGGGTAGGAAGCCAAATGTTAGCTACTTCCACACATTTGGAAGCAAATGCTACATTTTAAATGACCGTGATCAACTTGGAAAATTTGATGCTAAGAGTGATGAGGGTATCTTTATTAGCTATGCCTTGAATAGTAGAGCATATAGAGTTTTCAACTTGAAAACTCGAACCGTCATGGAATCATCCAATGTTGTCATTGATGATACAAGGCTCAAGTCTAATGACCATGAGGAGGATGAAGTTTTAGATGATGACTTTCCTTTGGAGAGGGTTATGGAAACTCACAATGTTGGGACATCCAATGGTAATAATGAGGACACACAACCTCTTAATAGAGTTCCTCGTGTGGACTCTAATGAACCCGCTCCATGGGTTAGAAGACTCCATAACAAAGAGGATGTTATTAGAGATGTGAATGAAGGTGTTAGAACTAGGCGTCAAATAGCTAATCTAATTAGCTACACATGCTACACCTCTCAAATTGAACCCAAAAAGGTTGATGAAGCCTTAAATGATGAATTTTGGGTTCTTGCCATGCAAAAAGAGCTAAACCAATTCGAAAGGAATGAGGTTTGGACTCTAGTTCCTAAGCCTAAAAGCACACATGTTATAGGCACTAAATAGATTTATAGGAACAAATCCGATGAGGATGTCAACATAGTGCGAAACAAGGCTAGACTTGTAGCACAAGGGTATTCTCTAATTGAGGGTATCGACTTTGAGAAGACTTTTGCTCCCCGTTGCCCGTCTAGAGTCCATTAGGCTTCTCTTGTCCATTTCTTATGTGCACAAGTTCAAATTGCACCAAATGGACATTAAAAGTGTCTTCCTAAATGGCTTCTTGCAAGAGGAAGTGTTTGTTGAACAACCAAAGGGGTTTGTGGATGCACATCACCCCAACCATGTCTATCGCCTCAGGAAGGCACTATATGGGTTGAAACAAGCATCGAGGGCTTGGTATGAGCGCCTCACTCAATTTCTTGTTGACAATAACTACATAAGGGGTAGTGTTGACAAGACACTATTCATTAAGAAAGACAAGGATGAGCTCTTTATAGCTCAAATCTATGTTGATGATATAGTGTTTGGCTCCACCAACAACAGCAAGGTCCAACAATTTGTTGATGTTATGTCTCATGAATTTGAGATGAGTCTTGTTGGTGAGCTAAGTTACTTCATAGGTTTGCAAATTAGGCAATTAAATGATGGGATCTTCATTACCCAAGCCAAATATACCAAAAACCTAGTGAAGAAGTTTGGTCTAGAAAATGTCAAACATTGTGATACACCTATGAGTACCACTTTGAAGCTTAGCAAGGATGCAAGTGGAAAAAGTGTGGAACAAACTTTATATCGGGGCATGATAGGTAGCTTGTTTTATTTGACCGCAAGTAGGCCCGATATATCTTTTAGTGTGGGTGTGTGTGCTAGGTACCAAGCGGATCCTAAGGGGTCCCACCTCTCTTCCGTAAAGAGAATCATTCGCTATGTGAATGGGACTTCCAACTATGGGATTTGGTACTCTTTTGACACTAATGCTAGTCTTGTAGGCTTTAGTGATGCGGATTGGGCAGGAAATTACGATAATAGGAAGAGCACATCGGGCGGTTGCTTCTTTCTAGGCAACAACTTGGTGTCTTGGTTTTGCAAGAAGCAAAACTCGATTTCCTTGTCCACGGCCAAGGCCAAGTACATAGCCGCGGGGAATAGATGCATACAACTCCTATGGATGAAGCAAAAGCTAGTAGACTACGGATTCAACCAAGGTACACTCACTCTCTTTTGTGATAATATGAGTGCTATAAATATTTCCAAGAATCTGGTACAACACTCTAGAACTAAGCATATTGACATCCACCATCATTTCATTAGAGAGCTTGTTAACAATAAATGCATAGTACTTGAACATATAGATACTAATGATCAACTTGCGGACTTATTTACTAAACCCTTAGATGCTACTCGATTTAAAACACTTAGTAGATCTATTGGGATATGTCTAGTGGAGTGATGTGATTTGTGTTTGACCCCATATAGGGAATTCAAGCAAAAAGAGCTATTTTGCATTCTTGTCACTTGCAAAAATTTGAAATATCTTGTGCCTCTTCTTTTAATTGCTTGAGTAAGCTTGGTTGCACATATGTATATATGTTTTAAAATTCAATAAGTGTGAACCTTGCTTGTTTACAATCCATGTCATATTTATGTTCAAACATGCATTTTTGGACTAGGAGATATACATAGGGAGTATGATTATGAATGACCTATAGTTATCTCCATGACATGATGATTCTTATATAACATGCTCAAATGAAAAGATTGAATTGATGATTGCGTTCTTAAATGTAAAACTTATGTGAAAAAGCTTATAAGACTCAAATTGAATAAAGGTTCTTGTATCCGTTCAAAGGAATTTAAATTCCAAATGTCTCTATTTCTTTATTAGTTGAACATGGTTACTATCATACGGATATCTTGTAAGGTTCCCATTTGTTGATTGACTCATTTCGTGGTCAAACCACATGTTGGGGTTCTTTGTAAGGGTAGCCTAGGTGTTGTTTTTATTGTTCGAAGCCCTTTGAAGACCTCGTGTTGATAAGCACCAAAGATAAATTTCTATGTGCTTACTTGTCTTGAAGAGATAGTTGCACACACTCACAACTCATGCATATGTTTAATCCTTGTATGTTGTGTTTATTAGTGTTGTGCATTAATGCTAATTTTCATCTCTTCTTGCATGTTAGTTTGATTGCTTATTGCATTGCCCATTGTCTTGTCTTGCATAGCATTGGAATTCTTGCATTGCAAAGGGCACTGTTCAAAGCGCTCTACAAAGCGCTATTATGAATAGCGCCCACAAGACCTGATGCAAAAATGGACATTTAAATGCATCAGGTCTGATGCATTTTGGATGGACGCTGTACGAGCGCTGTACAGAAGCGCTGTTCGTACAGCGCCACTCTGTTTTCCCGAGAGAACAGAGTTGGGGCGCTGTACAGGCGCTGTACAGAAGCGCTTTACGTACAGCGCTTTACGTACAGCGCCGTACAGAAGCGCTTTACGTACAGCGCCCAAGGCAAATATTAGGCAAACTTATCAAAACGACCACACTTTGATTTGGCCCCCTATATATATGCCACTTTGACTTTAAGTCAATCAAGAGAGTTCATATTCAAATTTCATACTTAGGATATTTTTCAAGAGAAGAAAAAATTCCAAGAACTCAAATTTTATTCACTCAAACACTTTTTCAAGATCATCAATCATCATTTAGCATCATCCTAGATCATCTAGATGTCTCTTTGCATAGATTCTTCATCACACTTTGCTTGGTAAGCTTTTCACTAATATCTTACATATTTTGTGTTTTTCTTAACAAACAATCTCAATTAATTACTTGTATGTTATTTATATATCTTTTGATACAAGATTGAGATTAGTGTGTTGTATGTTTGAGAAGTTGTATTGTGATAGCTAATTAGGTTTTGTGCTTAATCTTGATTAGCTAAACTATTTGATTGAACATGTCATTTAGTTTTTAATATCTAGGATTGTTCTAATTGTATATTAATCATCTTAAATAAGCATATAGGGTTTCCCTTGCTCTATGTTGCATTTGGATATTCATATATTCACTTAGGGTGTTATTCTCTTCATTGAGAAAGTAAGTCTTGTGTGTAGCTTTCGGGATTAGGTTGCTTAGATCGCAAGCAAATCGGACTAGGTTCACTCATACCGGAATTAGGTAGGTGTGTGATTACTTCCGGGATTAGGTTGTAATCGTTTTACACATTTAGTGGATTCGAGGTTCGAGTGTGGCTTACTTATTAGCCCGTGGTTTTTCCCATGAGGGTTTCTACGTAAAAATCAAGTGTTATTTAATTTCCGCATTTTATACTTGATTTATTGCTTTATCTATTTAGGAGTAATTTCGTAAATTTGAATAAACACGTTAAATTGCGTAATTAGCTTAAAATCTATTCACCCCCCCCCCCCCCCCCCCCCCCTCTAGATAGTTTTATACACACCGTGCTATAATTTGTTTCAAATCTTATCCGGAAAAATCAAATAGGGTGCAAAGTCGCTCATGCCATGTTTCGCTTATAAAGTTGGATATAGTTGCTCTTAAATTAAAAATCAATGAATCTCTATATCCTTGCTTTTCTCATGACAATGGTGAAATTGGTTTGAATTCTTATTAGAAACCTTTGTCATTTGCTTTGCCAAATACCATTGTATTTTGGACTTGAATGCTACATGTCTTGTATGCAAAGCATGATTGGTTCACACATTTTCCTTTAAATAAATCTCCTTGTTTTTCTCTTTAATCAATTGGGATGCATAAAATGACTTATATGATTATGCAAATATCTTGTATGCTACTATCTCTCTTTGCTAAGAGTGACCCGGTTAGGGACTACTCCTTTGCCTATATCATGACAAAAAGGGGGAGTAGGATATGGTAAGTAAGGGGAGTTGCAAATTGTAGTAGCAATTGTGCATGATTGGGAAGAACATACATTGAGGGGGAGTAACCCGTTGAGGGGGAGCATTGCATACACATACATTGCATAATGTTGTGCTTAAACTTTTAAAATGCAAATGCTTGTTTTTTTTTACTTGATTAATCTCACATTTCACTTGTATTGGAAAATATAGAAATCTTATTTTTAGGGTTTGATTATTCTACAAGAGGTTGAAGACTTGAAGTTTTATTTTCTTATCTCTTTGTAATGTAGAAAATCATTGTTGTCCCGTAGTTTCTATTTTTTGTGAGGAATCAATGTGAGTGGTGGTTTTGTCACGAAATAGCCAAATGGGGAGATTGTAAGGTTCTCATTTGTTGATTGGCTCATTTCGTGGACAAACCACATGTTGGGGTTCTTTGTAAGGGTAGCTTAGGTGTTGGTGTTATTGTTCAAAACCCTTTGAAGACCTCATCTTGATAAGCACCAAAGGTAATACTCTAAGTGCTTACTTGTCTTGAAGAGTTGCACACACTCACAACTTATGCATATGGTTAAATCTTGTATGTTGTGTTTCTTATTGTTGTGCATTAATGTTCATTAACATCTCTTCTTGCTTGTTTATTTTGATTACATCTTGTATGACCAATGCCATGCCATGCATAATCTTAGATTTCATAAATAGTGTAAGGCGCTGTACAAAGCGCTGTTCGTATAGTGCCCATCTAAGCGATGTACAGACCTGATCGATTTAATTCGGTTGCTGTTGGGTCGCTATACAAAACGTTTTACAAAGCGTTGTACGTACAACGCCGCTCTATTTTCCCGATAGAACAGAGTTTTGGCGCTGTTCAGGCGCTGTACAGAAGCGCTGTTCGAATAGCACCAATGAAGAAATGTTCTTCATTTCCCATGTAGGCGTTGTACAAGTCGCTCTATGTACAGCGCCCAAGGCAATATTGGTGTCACTTTTCAAAACGACCACACTTCATCTTGACACCCTATATATATGCCACTTTGACTTTAGGTCAATCAAGTGAGTTGATATTCAGATTTCATACTTAGAATATTTTTCAAAGCAAGAAAAATACACAAGAACTCACCTTTAATTACTCAAACACTATTTCCATAGTCATCAATCATCATCTAGCATCATCTTTGATCATCTAGATATCATCTTGCATGGATTCTTCATCATACTTTGCTTGGTAAGTTTTTCACTAATATCTAACATATTTTGTGTTTTTCTTTGCAAGCAATCTCATTTTATTACTTGTATGTTATTCCTATATATCTTAGATACAAGTTTGAGATTAGTGTTTTTGAATGTTTAAGAGTTGTATTGTGATAGCTTTCTAGGTTTGCATAATCTATGATTTGCTAAGCTAATTGACATGTCATTTAGTTCTTAATATCTGGGATTGCTTTTATTACAAAATCATCATCTTAGATAAACATATAGGGTTCCCTTGCTCTATATTGCATTTTGGATATTCACATATTCACTTAGGGTGTTAATCTCTTCATTGAGAAGTAAGTTTTGTGTGCAGCTTCCGGGATTAGGTTGCTTAGATCTCAAGCAATTAGACTAGGTCCACTTATACTGGGATTAGGTAGGTGTGTGATTACTTCCAGGATTAGGTTGTAATCGGTTTACATATTTAGTAGATTCGAGGTTCGAGTGTGGCTCACTTATTAGCCCGTGGTTTTTCCCGTAAGAGTTTCCACGTAAAAATCAAAAAATCAAGTGTTGTTAATTTTTCCGCACCATATTACACTTGCTTTATTTTATTGACTATTAAGGGTATTTTCGTAATCTTGACCATACACGAAAATTTGGGTAAAATCGTTTAAAATCTATTCACCCCCCAGATTAATATTTATCACACCGTGAAAACTTTCAATAATAATAATAATTAATTGATAAAAAATAAAAAATAAAAAAACTCATAAAGCTTGTTCTTCAATCCTAACTAACTTAATTAACATTGTCATTAGAACTAAATAATACAACATATAATTGTGGTTCATCAAGGGAAAGATTTGTAATCTCAAGCATCCCTGCATTTTCCATGTCTATGGAATCAAAATCATTCCCTCCAACATCCCAAAATTGAGACACATCGTCATTGTGGGTTGGGGATCTCCTTGATAAAAGACGAAAATTAGTATGCACAAATACCAAATCTTCCACTCTTTGTGGTGTTATCTTGTTCCTCTTCATAGAGTGTATGAAATTATAGGTGCTTCAATTTCTTTCACAATACAAGGATGAACTAGGTTGTTCAAGTAACTTAAAAGCTATGCCTTAGAGAGTTGGTGTGGAACTTCCATGAATAGCCCACCACTTCTTAGGAGCCATAAAACCTCTATCATACATATAATTGCTATTTGAAAAATCAACAAAGCAAGCCAAAAAAACAGCATACTCCTCATTGACATTTCTTCATTCACTCTAATCAGAGAAATATCTTTCAATACATTTTTTCCTTTCCCTTATAATCTCAAAGTCTTGGTGTGGAGCAACACGATCAGGAACCTCTTCAAGTCATTGTTTATTATAATACCTAAAAGTAAAGTAGTAAAAACAAATCATAAAAATATAATGATAAAAGCAAAATCGAAAAAAATTACTAAAGTGAAAAGAATAAAGACTTTAAAAAATGTTACCTAGGATTTAAAGAATGTGCCAAACAATGAAATGGTGTACTGCTTTTGGTCCATCGATTTACTAAAATTCAGCACCACATCAAAGAACCTTGATGTTTCATGAAGTTGCTTCTATTCTTGTCTAAATATAACACTATTCACTTTTTCTATCATAAAACCCCACCACTCATAAACCTGGTGAATGCAAGTTGTGTCTGTGTCGACCATCCGAAGCATCTTATATATGAGAGCTATAAAGTTAAGTATATTGTCAATGTCAAGCTAAAATTATTCGTATAATAATTTTTTCGTCATAGATCTCGCCTTTTCCATGTCATCTTCTTTATACATATCCCATTTTTCACTAATCATCATTTGCTGTAAGGTTTACTTTATTTGCTTAAATCTCGTAAGCATCACAATTGTAGAAGCAAAACATGTATCAGCAACTGTGAGCAACTTCAATTTGTAATGCTCATTAAACATAACCAATCCTATACTATGGCTCATAATAATTTTTTTTATGAACCAAGCATCACTAGCAATCTTTGGAATCCAACTTAAACAAATTGACGGTGTGATCTAATATTAATCTAGAGGGGGGGGGGGGGGGGGGAATAGATTTTAATCGTTATTACCCAATTTTCGCATGAATGTCAATTTTATGAAAATGCACTTAACTAATCACAATAATAAAACAAGTGTAATAAGGTGCGGAATGTAAATAACACTTGATATTTACGTGGAAACCCTTACGGGAAAAACCACGGGCTGTTATGTGTGCCACACACAAACCTTGAATCCACTAATTGAAATGATTACAACCTAATCCCAGTTTAATGATCTAATCCCGGTTTAATGATCATCACAACTACCTAATCTCGGTATAAATGGACATAATCCAATTGTTTGTGATTTAAGCTACCTAATCCCGATAACAACACAAGACTTAATTCTCTAAGAAGAGATAATACAACCTAAGTGAATATATAAAATATCCAAAATGCAATTTAGAGCTAGGTTACTCTATATGCTTATCTAGGATAATGATTTTGCAATAAATTCAATCCTAGATATTAAAAGCTAGATGACATGTCAAATAGCTTAGCTAAACATAGATTATGAAAACCTAGATAGCTATCAAAATACAACACTCAATCATGTCAACACAACAATCTCTAATTTGTATCTAGAATATATTCTAAGAGCATACAAATAATATAAGAGATGTCAATGATAAATAAAACACTAATTATATATGATAATAGTGAAGAACTTACCAAAGAAAGTGTGTTGACCAAAACCCATGCAAGCAAGCATCCTAACTATGCTAGAAAATGCTTAGATGATAATTTGATGCATATGAGAATGGTTTTTGAGTGTTAAAAAGGTGTTCTTGATTTGATTTTCTCTCAAATGTCTCTCTTTGAAGTTTAAGGTTCTTAAAGTTAAAGAACATTAATTCTGAAAATGAGAAAGTGTGATATTTATAGACATCAAGAACAAGGCATGTGAAAAGACAAGTTTGCCCCTAAAACGCACCGATCGACGGTTTCGATCGGCGGCTAGGCCACCGATTATAACCGCCGAATTGAACCCGAGAAGAACAGGGGAACAACAGTGGTTTCATTAGGCGGTTTCGTAACCGCCGATCCAACCGCCGAATCAACCCGAGAGATTAAATCGATCAGGTATGAACGGCGGTTTCGTAACTGCCGATCGTAACCGTAGAATTGCTCCAGATACTTCTGGAAGCAAAAGGCGGTTTCATTTGGCGGCCAGGCCGCCGATCATAACCGCCGATCACCAACAAAGGTGAAAACCAAGGAGAAGCCAAATGCATTCTCCGTAGGCGGTCTTCGCGTAAAACCAAACACATTCTAGTGCATGCGCCGACGTTTCCGAATACTATCGGGAAAAGAATTACAAGACACAAATACACACAACAAGATACAACATTAAAGTGCAAGTGTGAAATGTGACATGTGAAGAGTATGCACACAAATGCAAGAAAGCTAAGTGTGTGTGTGCAATCTAAATCTCTTCAAAGAAAACCAAGCACAAGAGATTATACCTTTGGCGTGCTTGTCCCTTGAGGTCTTGAAAGGGTCTTCGAGCTTAAAGTTCAATCACCTAAACTACCCTTACATAATAAACCCCAACATGTGGTTTGTCCACGAAATAAGCCAATCAAAGAATGAGAATCCTTACAATCTCCCCCTTTGGCTATTTCGTGATAAAACCACCACTCACATTAATCCTCACAAACATAATTGAATCTATGGGATAACAAAGATATTCTACATTACAAAGAGATATAAAAATATAAAAAACTTCAAGTCTTCAATCTCTTGTAGAACTATCAACCCTTCAAAACAAAAGATTATACTTTCCAAAGCAAGAGTATGTGAGATGATCAAGTGAGGATAAAACAAGCATTTGCATTTAAGAATTTAAGCTCAACATCATGCAATGTATGTGTATGCAATGCTCCCCCTCAACGAGTTACTCCCTCTCAATGTATATTCTCCCCAACATGCACAATTGCTACTACAATTTGCAACTCCCCTTACCACATTTTACTCCCCCTTTTTGTCATGATATAGGCAAATGAGTAGTCCCCAACCGGGTCACTCTTAGCAAAGAGAGATAGTAGCATGCAAGATATTTGCATAATCATATAAGTCACTTTATGCATCCCAAGTAATTAAAGAGAAACAAGGAGATTTATTTAAAGAAGATGTGTGAATCAAACATGCTTTGCATACAAGACATGTAGCATTCAAGTCCAAAATACAATGGTATTTGGTAAAGCAAATGACAAAGGTTTCAAAAAGAATTCAAACCAATTTCACCATTGTCATGAGTAAAGCAAAGATATAGATATTTCATTAATTTCACTATAAGAACAACTATATCCAACTTTATAAGCGAAACATGGCATGAGCGACTTTGCACCCTATTTAATTTTTCCGTGTAAGAAATCCATATGATAGTAGCCATGTTCAACTAATAAAGAAAGAGAGACAATTGGATTATACAATCCTTTGAACGGATACAAGATCATTTATTCATTTTGAGTCTCATAAGCTTTTTCACACAAGTTTTGCATTTTAAGAATATGCAATCATCAATTCATGCTTTTTCATTAGAGCATGTCATATGAATTTCATGCTTTTCAATATTCATTAGCATGTTATTAAAGAATCATCATGTCATGGAGATAACTATAGGTCATCCAAATCATACTTCCTATGTAGATCTCCTAGTCCAAAAATGCATGTTTGAACATAAATATGACATGGATTGTAAACAAGCATGGTTCACACTTATTGAATTGAAAACATATATACATATGTGCAACCAAGCTTACTCAAGCAATTAAAAAGGAAGCATAAGATATTTCAAATTTTTTGCAAGTGACAAAAATGCAAAATAGCTCTTTTTGCTTGAGTTCCCCATATGGGGTCATCACCATCCTTCATCAATGAAGGTCATGAGGTCCTATGGACGTACTAAGTCCATTGGACTTAGTTGAACCTATTAGAGACAAGTTTGTCTCATAGCAAGCGGGTTCATCTTTTCTTATCCACTTAGGTGAAACAATTTTCTTCCTAGTGGTCAAAAGTTCTAGAGATCTAGATGTCATAGGATCATGTAAATGAATTTCTTCCTTCCTATGAGCATGCATTCTAGCTCTAGCTTTCTTCTTCTCAATCATGCTTTTAACTCTACACATTTTAATGTAACGAAAGCACTTTGGTTGAATATGACCATCAACACCACAAAAATGACATGTAGGGACAAAGTTAGGAATCATACCATGTCCTTGTGCATGCATATGAGCTTTCCCATGTCTTTATGGTTGTCTTGGTTGTTGGATAGGATCTCTTCTTCTTTATTGTTGACCAAGACTTGGTTGCTTCCTCGGTTGAGTTTGCATGATTGGTCTCTTCCCTTGATGGAGTTGAGTTTGAGGGAAGTTAGCATGAGGAACTCTTGTAGTTTGAGCTTGAGGTTGTCTTCTTGGAGCTACCTTCACTTGTGCACTATGAAATCATTGTCCTAGATCAATCTTCTTCCTAGGAGTTTGCACCGGTGAAGCTTCTTTGTAGTTTAAGCTCTTGACAAACACGGTCTTGTTAGGAGTGGAGAACTCCTTACCATCTTCAAACCCAAGACCTATCTTGTCACAATGACTCTTTCTAACACTTAACATGTGGTCAAGTTTTTCGGTGCTAGAAACTATCCTAGTCCTTGACCCTTTAGCCTCTTCAAGCTCTCTTTTTAAATCTTCTTCATTCCTCTTAGATAAGTCTAACTCCTTTCTTAGTTTATCTTCAATATTCTTGGATCTTTCCACTTGTTCACTTAAGTGGTCAACATGAGCCAAAAGATCTAGATTCTCTTCTCTCAATCTTCGCATCTTTTCCTTGGTCTTCATTTCTAAGTTTTTAAACTCAGCGAGGAATTCATCTAGAACCTTCCCCATATCCATGTGTGGAGTTAAATGAAGAGTCATCTTCATTAGAGTCACTTTCTTCTTTACTCTCATTCTCTTCTTCATTGTAGGAGATCAGAAAGGCAAAATAGTTGTTCTTACAATCATTCAAGCTTGAGGGACTTCATTCAACAACTTTCACTTTGTTGTCCCGCATGTGAGAGCAACCTAATGCCAAAAATTTTACCACAACCTCTTCATCACTATCACTTGAAGTGGCAGCCTCCTCTATTTCATCTTCCAAGTTAGCACATTCCTTGGAGATATGCCTGAATCCTCCATATTCGTAGCATTGAGTCTTCTCTCTTGAAGACATCTCATGATATGGCTTGACATTCTTGATTGTGGTCTTCTTCTTCTTGAAGTCATTCCCCTTTGAGCCATAACCACTCTTTTGTAGATTCAAGAACTTCTTGAATCCCTTGACAATGAGTGCCATGTCTTCATTTGAGTCATCCTCCTCCTCTTCCATCTTGGATGTTGTAAGAATTCCCGTAGTTTATAATTGGCTTATTTCGTGATCAAACCATATGTGGGGATCATGTAAGGGTAGCTTAGGAATGTGTTCAAGCTCAAGGCCCTTGCAAGTGTTAAGCACTCCAAAGGTAATACTCTAAGTGCTTACTTGTCTTGAAGAGATAGTTGCACACACTCACAACTCATGCATATGTTTTATCTTTGTATGTTGTGTTTCCTTTTGTTGTGCATCAATGTTTATTCTCATCTCTTCTTGCTTGTTATTTTGATGCATCTTATGTTTATATTGTCATAACATGTTAGGCTTTTAGGATGCATCTTACTTTTACCTTTTTACCCCTTGCATGAATTCTTGTGGGGTTCAAAGGAGTGTGCTGTGCGCTGGTCGTCAAGCGCCAGACCAGCGCTGATCGCCCAGTGGTCTGTCGCTGGTCGTGCACTGGTCCAGTCCAGCGCAGCTCCACCAGCGCAAATCGCCCAGTGGTTTGCCGCTGGTCGTGCGCATGTGTGAGCGCTGGTCGTCAAGCGCCTGTGCAAATTTTGCCTTTGCGCTGGTCGTGCGCCTGTCGTCCAACGCAAGGCCACCAGCGCACAGAGCAATTTTTGGTGCGTTTTTCAAAACGACCACACTTCACTTATGGCCCCTATATATATAACACTTTGACTTTAGGTCAGCAAAGAGAGTTCATATTCATATTCTATACTTAGGTTATTTTTCAAGAGAAGAAAAATACACAAAGAACTCATTTTTAACCACTCAAATCAAATCCCTTGTGCATCAAATTTCATATTGCATCTTCTATGTCTAGATAGAAAGCATCAATGATTGGGTTTGCATCATCACAACTTGCTTGGTAAGATTTTGATTAAGTTCATCTTATTTGAGTATTTTTATTATCAAGCTATTCTCTTTAATTTACTTGTATGTTTTGATCATATGATAAACACAAGATTAGAGAATTAATTGTGATGAATTGATTGAGTGTTGTATTGTGATAGCTAATTAGGTTTTTAATTAATCTTGATTAGCTAAGCTATTCTACATGTCATTTAGCAATTGATATCTAGGGTTGATTAAATTGATTATATCATCATCCTAGATAAGCATCTAAGGTTACCTAGCCTTGTTTGTTAATTGAATATTCATACATATTCACATAGGTTGCATAATCTCTTCTTAGAGAATCAAGTCTTGAGGCTAAGGTTGCTTAGGCCTCAAGCAATTGGACTAGAGCCACTTTTAAAGGCCCGAGTGGTAGAAGTGGGGGGTTATTGACCGGAGTGTTAGACGATGTCTACATAGGTTGTAAACTCCATTTCGATTAGTGGATTTCGAGGTCCGAGTGTGGCGCACTAAACAGCCCGTGGTTTTTCCCAGTGGTTGGGTTTCCACGTATACATCAAGTGTTATTTAAATTCCGCACTATATTACACTTGCTTGTATTTTTTGACTAGTATGGGCATTTTTGTAAAATTGACTTGCATGCGAAAATTGGGTAATAATAGTTAAAATCTATTCACCCCCCCCCCCCCCCCCCCCCCTCTAGCTTTATATAGAACACGCCTCTAATTTGTTTCAGATGTCTTCAAGGCAATATCTTTTTTCTTCTTATGAGGTGATGTGGTAGCCTTTCTTGATTCATAGGCTAGAAGTCTTCTAATGACTTCGCTCGGCTTCATTTCTTTGTAGGTGTCATTTTCTTCTAAAACCGTCACTTTAGGCTCGAACCTCTCGGGAAGTGATCGCATGATCTTTTGCTTGATTTTTCTATCCGAGTAAGGATCACCAAGTTGGTGACTTTGGTTCACAATGTCCATTAGTCTCACTTGGAAGTCATTGAAGTGCTCGTGCTCTTCCTCTTCCATCCTAATGCTCTCAAACCGAGTTTGGAGAACTTGGAGCTTGGAGTCCCTAACTACCTCGGTTCCTTCATGAGCAACTTCTAGGATGTCCCATGCCTCTTTGGCTATCATAGTAATTTGAATCAACTTATATTGATTCTCATCGACTGCGCAACGAATGGCATGTATGGCTTTGTTGTTCCATAAGGAATCAACAAATTCTTGTGCGTCCCACTGTGCCTTAAGCTTAAGCACTTCTTCTCCTCCATCCAACGGAGTCATCATAGGTGGAGCATATCCATCTTCAACCGCCATCCACGCCCTATCATGGATTTGGCATATGTATGCTTCCATCTTCCCCTTCCATGAGGAGTAATTATTGCCGGTGAGCAACGGTGGCCTCACGCTCGACGCTCCATCTTTGCTTATCCCGAAACCACTCATAGTGTTTGGATGAATGCAAATTAGATGAATGCAAAATGTATGAATAAATCAAAAAAATCACACAAGATGCAAAACACACCAAAATGAGCAAGGATCACCTATGTATGTCTAGGAACCCGCTCTGATACCAATTGAAACAAATTGACGGTGTGATCTAATATTAATCTAGAGAGGGGGTGAATAGACTTTTATCGTTATTACCCAATTTTCGCATGAATGTCAATTTTACGAAAATACCCCTAACTAGTCACAATAATAAAACAAGTGTAATAAGGTGCGGAATGTAAATAACACTTGGTATTTACGTGAAAACCCTCACGGGAAAAACCATGGGCTGTTATGTGTGCCACACACGAACTTCGAATCCACTAATTGAAATGATTACAACCTAATCCCGGTTTAATGATCTAATCCCGATCAATAATCATCACAACTACCTAATCCCGATATAAGTGGACCTAGTCCAATTGCTTGTGATTTAATCTACCTAATCCCGATAGCAACACAAGACTTAATTCTCTAAGAAGAGATAATACAACCTAAGTGAATATATAAAATATCCAAAATGCCATTTAGAGCTAGGTTACTCTATATGCTTATCTAGGATAATGATTTTGCAATAAATTCAATCCTAGATATTAAAAGCTAGATGACATGTCAAATAGCTTAGCTAAACATAGATTATGAAAACCTAGATAGCTATCAAAATACAACACTCAATCATGTCAACACAACAATCTCTAATTTGTATCTAGAATATATTTTAAGAGCATACAAATAATATAAGAGATGTTAATGATAAATAAAACACTAATTATATATGATAATGGTGAAGAACTTACCAAAGAAAGTGTGTTGACCAAAACCCATGCAAGCAAGCATCCTAACTATGCTAGAAAATGCTTAGATGATAATTTGATGCATATGAGAATGGTTTTTTAGTGTTAAAAAGGTGTTCTTGATTTGATTTTCTCTCAAATGTCTCTCTTTGAAGTTTAAGGTTCTTAAAGTTAAAGAACATTAATTCTGAAAATGAGAAAGTGTGATATTTATAGACATCAAGAACAGAGCATGTGAAAAGACAAGTTTGCCCCTGAAACGCACCGATCGACGGTTTCAATAGGCGGCCAAGCCGCCGATTATAACCGTCGAATTGAACCCGAGAAGAACAGGAGAACAACAGTGGTTTCATTAGGCGGTTTTATAACCGCCGAATCAACCCGAGAGACTAAATCGATCAGGTATGAACGGCGGTTTCAAACAGTGGTTTCGAATGGCAGTTTCGTAACCGCTGATCATAACCGCATAATTGCTCCAGACACTTTTGGAAGCAAACGGCGGTTTCATTCGGTGGCCAGGCTACCGATCATAACCGTCGATCACCAACAAAGGTGAAAACCAAGGAGAAGCCAAGGGCATTCTCCATAGGCGGTCTTCACGTAAAACCAAGCACATTCTAGTGCATGCGCAGACGTTTCCGAATACTATCGGGAAACGAATTACAAGACACAAATACACACAACAAGATACAACATCAAAGTGCAAGTGTGAAATGTGACATGTGAAGAGTATGCACACAAATGCAAGAAAGCTAAGTGTGTGTGTGCAATCTAAATCTCTTCAAAGAAAACCAAGCACAAGAGATTATACATTTGGCGTACTTGTCCCTTAAGGTCTTGAAAGGGTCTTCGAGCTTAAAGTTCAATCACCTAAACTACCCTTACACAATAAACCCCAACACGTTGTTTGTCCACGAAATAAGCCAATCAAAGAATGGGAATCCTTACACCAACCCATACTTCCATCACATCATCATATTTTGGATGTACCGATGGTGAACAAATGTTCTTCAAAGTAAGATTGAGGGTATGGACTACACATGGTGTCCAAAAAATGTGTTGAAAATTTGCCTCAACAAGAAGTCCATATGCCTTACAAGTTAAGGCATTATCAGTGATTACTTGCACCACATTTTGTGGACCAATTTCTCTAATTGACTTTATAAAAGTGCTTGTTTTCGACCTCTTCTTCACATTTACGGCCTTCAAGTATATCGGTCCAATCTCACAAATAGCCATAATGTTAATAAGTGGTATTCGTTGAGAATTTGACCATCCTTTAGTGCATATACTTACACCTTTTGTCGTCCAAGCATCGTTAATCGGACTTAACAACCACTCAACGTTAGCTTTCTCTTTTTGGAGAAGTGTAGTTAGTAATGAGTAGTAACCTGGAGGGATATAACCCGGAATTGGATTATTATAAGCACTTTTGATGGCATGTACATAATGAGGATTTCTTGCAAAGTGAAATGATAAACCACCCAAGTAAAACATTCGTACAATTTCACCGTCTAGTTGTTCCCTAGCACCAATATTAAAAGCCTTCTCAATAGCTCCACTATTTCCCTTCCCCTTCTTTGGATCAAGAGATGGAAGATCTAATCCATAATAAGTACTAACGAAAGCGGAAGAAGAACCAATAGTGGTGGGTAAAAGAACTTGCATAGGTAAAGATTGTTTCACCTTTAATTCCACTTCATCTACTACATTTTGCTTTTCCGATAAATTAACATTCGAAACTCTAGAGCAATTTGCAATCCCACCTCCTTTAATTTTCAACAAATGTCACTTCACTCTATAATACAATCATTTGTAAGTATTGTAACAAAAGTTGCACTCAAAAGAAATATTCCCCCTATATTTCCCAATTTTCTCAAGCTTTGTAACATACTTCCACAGTAGAGCATTATCATTTTAAGTTTCAACTCTATTAGCAGTGGCAATGCCAATAGAATCTGAAGAATTTAGTGGTATATCACTCATTTTCTGAAGAAAAAAAATAAATATAAAATTTATATTTTATATCACTGATTACCTCAATCAACATCCACTTTCAGCAAACAAATTATCAACAATCAACATGATTAGCATTAATTTATCAACTTGTTTCTATTGTCTACAATGAGAAAAACAAAAACAGAGATATGTAAAATAAAAAATAAAAAAATCAACTTCTGTCTACTGTCTATTGTCAACACTTAACAAGCAACTACGTTTAAACAATTAAACCTCAATGTCTACATTTAAACAATCAATAATCTACTATCAAGTGTCAACAATCAACTATAATTAAATAATTAAACCTCGATATCTACTTTTAAATAATCAACAATCTACGGTTGACAATCAACAACATTTATACAATAAAGTATCAACAATCTACTGTCTAAAATGATGCACACAGTAAATCAGTAGAAGTGTAGAATTGTGAAAGAGTTAAAAAGTAAAAGAAAAGTTAGAATTGAAGATTGAAGAATGAAGACTTGAAGGCTTGAAGAGTTGAAGCTCGTCAGCGTTCCTTATTGGCTCGTCAGCGTTCCCTCTTCTTTCTTCTTCCCCGTCGGCATTCTTTCTTTCCTTCTTTTTCCCACTTCCTAGTCGGCCGACTCGCTTTTCTTCTTCTTCATATTCTCCTATTCTTCTTCCTCTTTTCTTCTCTTCTCTTCTCTTCTCTTTGTTTTTCCAGACTTCCAATGGTAGCACTCAACAAATTGTATGAAAGTATGAAACCCTAACCTGTAATGTTTGAATAATTAGATTTTGACCCATACATTTTTTAAGTTCATATTTTTACCCTTGTTTTTTTAAAATAAAATTGCAAAACTGCCCATCGTATCCTCCACGTGTCCCCTTAGTTGACTTTAGAAAAAGTCAATAGATACGTTTTTTGACATGTCAGACACGAATCCAGTTGTGTCCAACAAATGTTGAACACAAATACGTTTTGACACAGGTTACGCCATCCGGGACGAGTGTTCGTGCTACATAGGTTGTAGCCTCAAAAACTTGAAATCAATAGTCTCTCTAAACAAGTCACTGTCATCATGACAAAGCAAGCTCTGATACTCCACAAAGAATTTCATTTTCTTAGGAGGAGTTAAGGATATTGTTGGTGGGTTGTCCAAGACTTTAGCAACGAACCATGCTCTAGTGAACCCTTTTTCATCACTACTCATTTTAGCAAGTTTGCCTTTTGTAAACAAATCGATGTTCTAAGATGATATTTTTTCAACAAAGAAGATGAACCGAGGGTTTGACAAGCCAAATGAATTCAAATGGCATGAGGAGTCTAGTATTGTCTAGTAAAAGCTTTTAATGCAAGTTTCCGTCTATACATCTTCTTTATGTATTTACGAAACAGTGCATGTGAATATGATTACATAAAGAATGTTATTCCTCTACATTTATTTAGATAATTTATGCTTAGGATGATTTTATTTGATACATATAAAATTTGCAACCTTACTTTTTATGCTTTTTATTATTAATTTCTTTTTTGTAAGCATCGTTGCATTCTTTTTTTTTTGGTAGAATATCTATTTGATGTGTGTTTTTTTTTTTTTGTCCATGATGAAACTTAAGATAATCTACAATACTTCAATGTTTGGTTCTTTCTCACTTTCAACAACTTTTATATTGAAAGAGCTTAGACTAGGTTTACAGATTATAGTGATGTAGTAGTTGAACTCTTGTAATTTAAAGGTAGACATAGACTACCTATGAAGCAAAGTGATGTATTTTGTTAATTTTTAAATGATCTTATGGATTGAATATTGTTGATTAAATGCAAGTATTAAACTTTTGTAATACATGTGCTGAATAAAAAATGAAATCCATAAATTCTAAAGGTATGTACAAAGAAAAAAAAAAGATGAAAGGTTAATTGTATGTCATTTTTCAATCTCAAACACACCTGGAGTGGGCATCACACCCTCAAACAGGAAGAACCATTCTATCAAAGAAATAAAAATCAAGAGTCAGTGGTCTTAATTCCATTCAACACACCCATCAGTATGATCACAACTGATGATACTATACTACCTGTAGAAAGCATGTTGAATATGAAACTTAATGAAATGTTGTAAATAAATAAACTTAAATACCCATAAAAAAATCAATATAATTATTAATAGTACTTTTTAAATACAAGAAAATAAAAATTTTAATATGAAAAAATTAACCCATTGACTATCTAGAGTAACCATCCTATATGTAGCACTATCAGATATTCAGTTTCTAAAAGCACTTATATTAGTTGTATATGGAGTCACCTATCCTTTTGCACATGGATAATGATATTTAAGTCATTTGGATGCTATATGAGGCATATGCAAATTTGGAAACATAAAGACTTGTAAAGCATGTAAATAAAAATCATTAAAGTAAAAAAAAAAAAAAAAATCAATCATAATATGTATGGAAACATTGTAAATTATTTAACATATACCTTTATTATGAAATAACAGTCATCAATGAAATCAATAGTAATAATTTTGTGAGAGAAGCGTGGTAATTGAATGCATCAAAGTAGGAGAAATCTTAGACACTGTCTCTGAGATATTAATAATAGTACAACATTATATTTAAAAGAAATTAGATAAACGGTGTTAGGTATGATCATCCAACGGTCAATTCCTATACCAGCATCAAAGTATGAGAGCGAATGCATAACATCTCGTGCTATATCATAATAAACAAATAATTAAGCATAATAATCATAATATTGTTTCAACTCATGAATCAAGTCTATCCCTATTTGAATCTAATTATCATCACTTATATCAGTCAAACTAGCCACTACTCAAAATCCACAACTATCATCACCAAGAACATTCTTAATATCACGAATATAAGACCTTAACCCTACTGGAAATGAATCAATAAAAGATGTATGCTTAAATGTTTGTGAGTTATACCCTTTTAATTTTTCTTGTCTTTTTTAATGCACTGAATTTATACTTAAAGACATCAAAGATGGAAAATGATTTCCTTGTACGGATAATACATACTCAAACATAGATGGGTCATGACGAATAGATGTATCATGCTTCATTAAGGTTGACCTCTTATAATTGCCTGAACCTCTGGCTCAACAAAAGATGTCGGATTTTGCTAACTGTTTCAATTTTTATAATAATTGCAACATGCTTCTGATTGAGCCAAAATAAACATGATTTTGGACCCTATTTCCTTCTCTTTTTGCTTGATTCTCTGGCAATTTCCTGTGATATAACAACATTAATCAAGTGTTTCAGGATTATCTGTGCCATAAGGGCATTTGTAAAGATAGAGAAGAATTGGATACAAAAAGTACAAAAGGTGAAGAACCAGGCATTGTTGCAGTTCTGTCGTGTGCACGCCAACAGCGACTCAACTTAGAAGATTGTCGTTGCTTAAGTGTTGCTTTATGTATACCGTGATAGAGAACAAGAAGTAATGAATATGAAGGCCAAAGTCGTGTCGTGGTTGAAATGTCGCTGTGAAGGACACCGCGACAGAGAGAAGTAAAACTGATAAACCAATCAGGTCTTCTGTCGCCGTTGGTATGTCGATATGAAGACAACTGTAACAAAGAAGAAGAAAATTAAGAAATCAATCAGGTCTTTTGTCGCTATATATTGTCGCTATCAGAACAACAGCAGCAGTCGATTGAAGATTGCAGATCCAATTGCCGATGTCTCTAAGACCGCGAGAATGATGAAAAGTGACTGCGACAATCAGATCGAAGACCATATAACTGTCTGTCACGGTCATGTTCGCTGGCACCAAATCACTAACTCGTGACCACGACACATGCCACATCAACATTTCTGGCAGTTACAAGACATCATCTTGTGCCCATATAAATACTTGTCTTCTCCATTTTCAAAGAGAGCTTTTCCATACATGAATTTCTCAAATTTAGAAGAGCATTTTCTCCTCCATTTCTCCCAAACTCAACTTCATCCATCTCTAAACTTGAACTACCTATTCCATCACAAACTCAACATCAAATCTAGATTACTTTCCCCAATCATTCATCTCTTCCCATTCTTTATACTCCCTACCTTTGTCACCACCCATTTGACATCCATCTATCTAAACATCTCCTCATTTACCACTCTTTGCATAAGGTACAACAAGGCAATGAAAGATCAAGCATTAAAGAAGGTGACTCATGGGTGATTTCCTATTCTTTTACTTCTTTTCCTTTGTTGTAACTATGTGTAACTAATCCCTAATCTAGGGGATTGATGTGAGGAACTTTTGGATGTGGGTTTTTGTTTGAGCTATAATATTTGAATCTCCTTTTATGTTCTATTTATTTGTTAATTAGATTCTATTCATTATGTGATTGATTTTGTATGCCACTAGTTGATTATAATCTTGTTAAGATAATTTGTGAGGCAACTAATCATGGATTGACACACTTGATTGGTTAGAGCACATAAGTGGACAGATAGATAATTGAAGGATATATCAACACTAATTATCTAGGCCTTAGTTTGTAAATAACCAATCCCACATTTATCCCCTTTCTCTAAATACCATAGGTGAGGAATTTAGGTGGGAAGTGTTTTGGTTTTGTTTCGACGACCATTTCACACTTAAGACTACAAGTGGTCCGTAATTGTGAGATTAGTTCATTAATGTAGCTTAATAAACATTGCCCAACATTCATTTGCAATTTCATCAATTCCTTAGTTCTTTAAATCCGTTATCTTATCTAGATTGTTGAGCATTCTATTTTTCCTATCACTTTTGTTACATTTTAGTTTACATGTTATGTTTGTTGTTTCTCAAACCAAACACTATCCAAATATCTATGATTTACATTAATGTAAATAGATTAGTTAAATAATCCAACTATCAACTCTGATTCCCTATTGATGAATCCCTTGCTTACTATTTTACTAATTTTTACATCCTAAGTGGATTTACAAGTGGTGAAACTTGGTTTTCAAAGTGAACTATAAAATATCTTTTGTTGAGTACAAAATGGCCTCATTAGCTCCCATCATAAATTTTATCAAAACACTTCTTAACCATCTCCAACTTAACTTTACAATTTAATTTTAGTGATTTATAATCAGTGGTAGACACAAGGTCTATTTTTCTCTATTGAGGATGTATATAAGATAAGGGAATAGGTCGACCTTCTGTTTGTATCCCGAAATACCATGAGCACATGGTAACATGTGTATGTGTCGAACTACATAGCTGCAAATAGACATTACAAGAAAACTAACGTATAATGACAAATAATATTAGTCACTAGAATAGAGATATCTGTCACTATATCAATATTATGACTTTAAAAAGTGTCATTAGCAATTAGTTACTTATACTCTATTACTAAAAGTATTTTTGACATTTTTTTAGTACTTGTCACAAATCATGACAAATTACAAATTCTTTTAATTCCTTAAAATTTGAAGGTTAAAATAATGTTACACCAAGGTCAAGCTTAGGGATGGCAATGGGGCGGGTTCGGGGCAGGGTAGCCCTCCCCGCACCCCGCCCCCCGCCCCATTTATTTTCTGAATCTCATCCCCACATAAAACCCCACAATATATGGAGCGAAGCGGGGACAGGCAAGGTATGCTTTACCCATCCCCACCCATTTACCCCATTTGCCCCATTTAAAACATTTATAAAAATTATTTATTAAAATAATAAATATATAACCTAATGAATATGATATAATATATAAAGTAATTCTAAAAAATTATTGAAAATCGTCTCATAAACATTAAAAATAAACATAGTTCTCACAACTAAACAAATAAATTCAATAATTTTTAAGCATAACACTAAAAGATAAAAACTATATAATAATAAAATAAAGATTATATTTTAAGCGAGGTGGGGCGGGGATTATAAAACCCATCCCCACCCCATACCCATTATAGATTTTACTATCTATCCCCATCCCCGTCCCATCCCCACCAAATTGAAATCCATCCCCACCCCATAAGTGAGGGTCCCCTCGCGGCCCTGTACCCGCAGGTTATTTTACCATCCCTAGTCAAGCTCCTCTCAAATGAAGTTTTAATCTCATTATGCTGCGATTGTAACAAACCATGAATTTTTGTCCATTATGTCAAAAAATTGCCTTGAGATGACCCTAGACGTCTCTTCAATTGTGAATGAGAAGATTCAACTCCGTAAACACAAAATTTAATAATATCATATACTATGTAATTTAAAATTAAATTCAAATAAGTAAACAAAAAACTACCTATTTGTTGTTGAAATTCCATAATGAATAACTAAATCATTCCACACTACTATAAACTTTTCGTTATACCCATCCAACCATGCTTTCTTCACATAATCAATTGCAATCGAATAGTTAGAGAATTCCCTCTCCATAAGACTTAAGTTTTGAATATATTCTAGAAGATAATACCAATACATTCCAACTATAAATGAAAGTTTCCCATCTCTCATTAGTCTCAAATAGCCTTTGCAATGAGCCAGTCATTTCTCAAAATATATCATCTATAAAGAAGATTAAATGCAATTGGAAATACATTTTGAATGACATTCGTTAATGCTCTCTCTATGTTAGTCACAATCACACTCGGAAACATATTTTCATTCATGAAAGTCTTCAATATCTCTAACACCCATGTATAGTTATCTAACTGTTCAATTTCAAGGAAACACAAAAGCGACTGAAAATGTTAAATTTGTTGATGTGACACCAACTATTGGAAACCAATATTGATTGATTTTATATGTACAATCTAGGGGTAGACAAAAAAGCCCGTACACCGTAAACCGGACCAAACCAGACCAAACCGCTTGGTTTGGTCTAGTTTTGTACTTTTAAAAAAGACCGTATGCTTTTATTTTAGTAAAACCGTATGGTCTGGTCTAGTTTATGGTCCAAGCATATCAAACCCGGATCGGACCGTAAACCGAATACTTTTAGTATTACTATTATATATCACAACAAAAACATTTTAATAAAATTTTAAAAATAAAAGGTTAAAGTCAAAAACCCTAATTTATTATTTCATAGTTGTTTTATTCGGCCACCAACCGGACAAGTTCATGCAAGATGAAAACCTCCATTAAAAAAAAAAAAAAAAAAAAAAACTCAAAGCGGGGGATGGTAAAAGATTTCAATATGTTTCCATTCTTTTACGAAGTTATCACTAATAATAAAAAATGATTAATAAAATTACACTAAATTAGTGCAATTGTCATGATTTAGCTGTATTTTTTTCTTGACTTGCATGCATTCAATATTTTAATTGCATTGTCATGATTATAGTAATAGCAAGTGATTTTATTTATTAACCTTAAAAAAGTAATTTTATTTATTATTATTTTTTCTACTTCCTTAAATTTTAAACGACACTTTATTTTATTTTTATGTTTATTACTCTTTTAGGGTTTTTTTTTTTAATTTTTTAATTTTTATTTTTTTTTATAAATTTGATGATTTGAATGTAACATGAACTTGTATGTCTCATTATTGCTCACTTTATCATGCCATATATATTTTTAAATGGTTAAGCAATTAGATTTCAAGTCAAAAACCATTAGACCAAACAAGACCAAACCGAATAAATATAATTTGTTCTGGTCTGGTTTGAAAGAAAGAATGGTCCAAACTTGTCCTATTTTCAAAAGATTGAAATTTTTGGTTTGGTCCGGTTCTAATCAAAACTGGACCGTGCCTAGCCCTAGTACAATCCATAATAAAACACTAAGAAAAGCTCATCACAACTCAATTGCCGAAGGATGTGCCCAAAACTAATCTTTAACACTACAAATATCACCATTTATTCGATGCCACTAAACATAGCTATAACTAGCAAATTGGCTTAGAGCCTTAGAAGATGATGCATTTACGATCGCCCACATAGTTCTTTAAACTTAAACTTTCGACGTGCATTGTATATTGTGTCTGCTCTATAATGTAAGTAATATGTCTTTTGGCTTAACATTACCTTTTGGCATATCAATAAAAATTTCAATTATACATCCGAATGAACATTCTCATTTGTTTCTCCTAATTAAAATATGATTACATAAACAAATAAAATGGAAAAAATTCAGAAGTATCCATTAGAAACATTAGAAATTTATTTGTAACCATGTTTGAGATTTTAACTGTTTATAACCTAGTTTTTACATTATTACTATAATACCCCTAAATAAATAGAAAAAGTAAAAAAAAAAAAAAAAAAGGTTCACAACACCTCTGTTTCAATCGACCCGAAACACGAGAAGAGAGAGATAGCTTGCAAATGGCGCACACGACGCCGGAGAAGATGGTGCACACTGGAGACGACGTTGATTATGTTTGTTGAAGACAAAGTTGATCACATGAGATTTGATTTCCAGCAACCGAGTTCAACTAGAAAAAAGAAGAGAGAAAGAGGTCGCACCACCGTCAAGGAGAGCTTACACTATCGATGCGAGAGGAGATGAAGCTGTGATTGGGCATCGTGCGATGCCAATGCTCGTGTGTTGTTCGTTTCAAGAAGAAAGAAAGAAAAAAACCCTAAACATAGAATTACTGGAACATCCCCTTCTAAATCAAGGTTTCACGTTTTTCTCCAAAGTTTCAGGTTTTTCAAGTGTGAAAACGTGAAACCATGCTTGGAAACGTTGAAAACATGAAACTTGAAAGCATTTAAAATGTGAAACAATCTTTTAATGTTAAATAAAATATTTCTTAAAACTTTTCAAAATATCTAATTAGTTTTGTCAGTTAGGTTGTGATTGTTGAGGTCATGAGTTCAATTCGTAATATATATCATATTTGTACCAAACAAAATTATGTTTTTACTTTTTTTTTTTTAGGGTTTCATGTTTTTTGGAAAAAAAAAAAAAAAGGTTTTACGTTTTTTTTTCACTATATTTCGTGAAACCATCTGGAAATCTCAAAATCTTAGAAAAAATCATGGATCTTGCCAAATCCAACACAAATTCTTGCAATAACACAAAAACCATGCAATATAAACTATAATGAACAAAAATAATGCGAAAACTTAAGAGAGTTTACATATCTTAACCACTTCAAGAGCCAATCCAATTGGTTTTTCGCCAAAAACTTCCCCAAAGAACTTCCCTCAAATCTTCAACTCAAAACGAGAACCAAGTTTACTTTATGATATGAGTTTCCAAAGATTTTTTTTTGTAAAAGTCATATTCAAATCTTTGTTGGAGTTGATAATGGAAGAAGAATATAAATAAGGAAAGAAGGTAAGAAGAGAAGAATAGAACTTTTGAGGAAGATAATAAGATAAAATGGAAGAAAAGTTAAAAAATTAAAAAAAATTAAGTGGTCGGGGGTATTTGTATAATTTTAATAAGGGATTGAAAGAAATTATTGAAAGATGGTTATAACCAGTTAATTTTTTTTTTTTTTTTTTTAAAGGTTAAAAACATTTTTTTTAATATATATATATATATATATTTGTATAATTTGGATGGCTAGATTTATTTATTTTTCTATGTTGTGCAGTATCATTAGCCATTTAGCCGCAGGATTACTTGTACAATGAATACAAGACTGCAATATTTTAATATCATTCCAATATGAGAGATTTTTTTTTTAACCAAATGAAATTCGTCAAATTCAATTCTAACCAGGCTGTGGTAAAATTTCGTTTTAAACCAAC
Source organism: Acer yangbiense (assembly GCA_008009225.1). Lineage (NCBI taxonomy): Eukaryota > Viridiplantae > Streptophyta > Magnoliopsida > Sapindales > Sapindaceae > Acer > Acer yangbiense. Next base: position 22,950,646 of record CM017773.1, on the reverse strand, counting down.
CTTACTAGTAAAAAGACTATATTGCCCTTAATGAACTACATGTTATACATGTTACATGATAAACTGAAAACATATTACATGGCAAGCTATCGTGTAATGTTCATCAGAAATCCAGAAATTGAAGAAATATGTTACACGATGAACTATGAAATATTACATGGTTGACTATCATGCAATGTTCATCGGAAACCTAATATTTTGGAAAACTTCAAAATTGATTTTGAAAACCACGACATAATCTAAAATAGTATCAAAACCCATGAAATATACACTAATACAAACAATTGTTAGCTATTTAAAGCATTAAAAACGCACCATATGGTGACTGGAAGGAAGAAAAAAAGGATTTTCGAGAGAGAAAGTGAAAAACTATAAGAGAAGAAAGAAAGAGATGAAAAAAAAAAAAACACTATGGGCATTATCGTCACTTTCGGGTTAGTTTTGAATTGTTATTGGAAGTTTTGATTTAATACGGTTTTTATTTTTGAGTGGTGCTATTGGCACCCCCACTACTAAACTATTTATGCTCCATTTTTTTAAATTTTGATTTAATTATATAAAATTAAATGGTTTTATTAATTTTTTTGACTTATTTCTAGGGTTACCCTTTTACTTATTTTTCAAACTTAATACACCCCATATCTTTTTCAATAAAAATAAAAATACACTTCATTTCTAATCTTTATATATAGTTTTCTCACATACATTCATAGAACTTGTTTTTTCTTCTTATTTCATGGTGAAACCATCCTTATTATATGAGATTTTTTTTTTCTTCATGTAGTCGATTGGATTGCTGGTGATAGATTATGAGTGTGATATTGATCGTCTGATGATTTTTTTTTTAGCGATTGAGTTAGGGTTTGGTGTGGTTTCAATTCGTCAGAGATTATGTTTTCTTGGTGTGATTTCGTTGTTGTTGTTGTTGTTTGTTTTTTTATTTTTTTTGTTTTTTTTTCTTTTTGTAAATAACATTAAACTAACTTTGGAAGATCCGTAATAAAATCTACAAAAAAATTGATATAAATCATAGTATGCATGGAAGATCTGAAAGAAAATAAACAGAGAGGGAAAAAATAGCAAACATGGATCTGGAATTTGAAAAGAAAAACAAAACAAACATGTGAAACAATAAAATCAATAAATACTTAAATATAGGAAACATGAGATCGAGATTTGAAAGAAAATATAAACAAAAATAGTAAACATTCAACGATTTAAAATAATCTATATCATTAGGGTTTTGAAATAAGTAAAGTGGGGTTTTATTAGTTTTACTTTGTATAAGATTTTTTAAAATAAAAGGAAAAAAGAATACTAAATAATTTAAAAACGTGAGGTATACAATAGCAGCATAGCACCACTCTTTATTTTTAAAAGGGTTAATTGCACTAAATTACCCTTAGTTTATTAAATCTAACAAGATTTTAAAAAGATGTCCTAAATTAACATAAACACCTCCTTCTATCAGGTCAATCCGTTAACTATAATGGTTGACTAATCTTGACCCTTAGAAAGCCAAATATACTATTGTTACATTATCTCAAACAGAAATGATTTTTTAATTAAAATTAAAAAATCATTTTAAAAAAAAAAAAGATAATCTACCAAGAAAATAAGAGATCTTTGATGATCTCCTACTTACTGGAAGAGAAGGAGATCATCAAAGATCTTGGAGATTGACTTCCTGCAATTCGCAGAGGAGGCTCCTCTGTGAATTGAGGATGTTTCCGCGAACAGCCGATATATTATCTTTTTTTTTATAATTAAAAATATTTTATGTTTGAGATGATGTGGCAAAATTATATTTGGTTTTCCATAGGTCAAGGTTAGTCAACCGTTAAAATTAACGGATTGACTTGATGACAAGGGGTGTTTGTGTTAATTTAGGGTATCTTTTGAAATCTCGCTAAATTCAATAAAGTAAGAGTGAGTTAGTGCAATTAACTTTTTTTTAAATAAGGTTAAAATGAATTTTGATTTCAACCGTTAGATTTATCCATTTGGTCTTCCATATTCTCATTTGTTTCTCCGAATTAAAATATGATTGCATAAACAAATACAATAGCAACCATTTTGGATGGGCACTTTCCTTCCTCATTTGTTTCTCATTTTGTCTATTTCGTCTTCAAACTTTGTTTGCTACACAGAGAGCTTAGCAATGGCGAACTACACAAAGATTCTTGCTATGTCGTTTTCTCTATTTGTTTTTCTTTTCAACTCTGCCGCCCGATCACCTCCTCAAAGATACCCTTGTCACTACTTCTACATGCTTTCGCTTAGCTTCGCTTTTGCTCATTATTCTCGTCCCAAACATGAAGTCTACAAGAATAGTTGCCCAGGTTTGTTAATTAGTTTTACAATTATCTTCATGTGTATATCTTTTGTCTTTAATTTACATTTACTTGTTTTAAGACAATAATTAGTGACGATAGGATAGTTTATTGACTGATTTCTTCAGCTTATGAACTTAAAAGGGACTGAATTTAAACTTCAATTGTTCCTGTTCAATGAAGACAGTTTTCTGTGTTATGGAGTTTAGGGTTATGTAATCAGATAATACTTTAAGAATATGAATTCTGCTATAGATATTGCCTGATAAAAATGGGGGAAATTCCTCCAATTCACAAAGTCTATGATAACATTTTCGCCTTTAATGCATCCCAATAACTATGAAAACTTTTGACACCATTAAACCCATTGAAATAATTGATATTATCACTTATCAGGATAACAAAAGCCCTCTTAGCTAAATTGCTGAGTGATAAAAGTATTCTTCAGCTGAAAATACTTGTGTGCACGTGAGGATGATGATGACTCCATTATGTCAGTGCTGCGTGCAGGTAGGTTATTAATGGGAACTCAAATGCAGTCTAGTAGTCTACTAGTTATTTTAAGGGTTTAAATACCAAAATATATAGGTTAACCATGACACATGATAGAGAATCGTTACCTGATGTGAATGACATGGATGCAACTGTTTTCTTAGAAATGTCTGTTGCATAGATGTAAAAAACTTAGGTGTCTGCCTTCTTCCTCATTGCTAAGAGAGAATGAAGTTAAATTGAAATGTCAGGTAGAATTAAAGAGAAACAATCAACAAGAGCAGTCAGCTATTTCTAAGAACAAAAGGTAAGCCTAACTGCCTATTGTTTTACTTTTGCACAGGATAAAGATAAGGATTACTATAATTATTTGTTCTCTGATAATTCTTACTCAATGGGTTCAAATCTCTCCCTGTGTCTAAATTATTGTGATTGTTTTTATCTTAAATTTTAGGAACCGTATATTCGTTCCAGGGAGAATCCATTCTTCAAGGGACTGATAGAAGGTCATGATCCCTCAAGGAATCAAGCTCCTAATGGAAAGATTTCTCGGTCTACGTCAGACATTAATGACACAAGACACAAGAAATTGGATTCAGATATATCTGCAAAGGCCTCGGACTGTTCATTAGAAGATTCAGTCTCTGATATTTTGCTTGAACCTTTTGTGAGGTCTTCGCCAGATACTTGGTCAAAGATTGCCAAAACAACTTCATTTTCATTCCAAAGTAATCAGTCGTATTTAAGCTTTGATATGAGCAAGATTAACTCAACCAAGGAGTCAAGTCTGTGGTTCCTTGAAGCAACTGAAAAGTACAATATTTTACCTGATCTTAAGAGACCCACAATCGAGAAATCATATAGCATAAATAGAAGGAAAACAACCCTCTCAAAGATTCCACTTCCTCAGTCTGCAGCTTCTTTTTATAATGGGTTTTCACCTCAAATGGAAATAGTGGAATCATGTGAAGGCATTGACAGGCTTAATTTATATCTGAAAGCCAGAAAGCATGATGTTAGTTTGGGTGTCCCTGGAAAGTTCCTACATGCTGTACTTGGGCAAGATGCCTCTGGTAATTCCCTTGTGAACTTATACTTCTGATCATTTCCAACAGATTTTACAATCTCTCTCTCTCTCTCTCTCTCTCTCTCTCTCTCTCTAAATATTTTTAACTTTCTTTGCTTCATTCTATTCCTATAGTATATGCAGCTATCATCCAGCTTTTGTTCATGAGAAAATGATACTGTATTCATGAACTGAAGCCTACCAAGAGATTAGTGATATTAACCAACAATAGTTGCTTGATGATTGTAGAAGTTGTGAAAGACTGTTGCTTTGGCAGCTGACTAGTATCATACTTAATTGACAGTCTGCAGTTTAAGTATCAGGATTCTTGGATTTGGTTTCTGCTATGTTTATTAAAAAAGAAAGCTCTAAAAATTAAGTCGAATTTGATTGGTTTATTGAAGTAATGGAACATTTATACAGAAAGTATAAATTTAGTGATTAGATGGTTGGGCTCATCAGACCAAACAGATATATCTAATACCTTAAAAGGTTTGCTGCAATTTCAAATACTGCTTTGACGTCATTTTAATTATGATTGCACTGGAGCTGGTGTTAGAAGAAATCACACCATATACTTAGGCTTAAGTTAAAATTCAAATCAATACTTAGCCTTTTATCTGGGCTAAAGATTAATTTTTCTATAAGTCAATTAGCCAGTATCAATTCGTTGAAAGAGAAAATCAATTCATTGGCCAATTTGTTTGGCCTTTCGGTGGGGAATTGACCTCTCAAATATTTGGATCTCCCCATGGGGAGATAGCCGCAGATCCTCAAGCTTTTGGGATCTAGTGCTTGCCAATATTAATGTATCATGTAAGTTTAATAGAAAAACATAACTACATAAGTAAAATAAAAAGTCTATGTGTAATATACTCCTCAGTTTTTCATTGCAGTTTGCATCAGTTTTGAATTAATTTTCAAGGGCATGTTATGCTGATTAATCATGTGATCATATGCAGGTGTTGGATCTATTGCTTCAACTATCATGTATGCCTTCTACTTGCATATAACAGATGAAAGTGATTTGTTGTGCACTGTGCCTGTCATCAACATGAAGAGAGCAGATCTAAACTCTCATGCTGAGCTTAAATGGTTACTGGATTCATGCCAAATAGATCAATCATCCTTAATTTTTATAGATGAGGTATGTTCACTGCTGAAATTTCTTAATTTTAAAGGTTGAGCTACATTCAAAGGCATAAAATAAATGACACTAGGGGTGTTAATTTAGACTGTCACTATAGGTAGGTAGAGAAATGTTATTTCGCACCAGCCTTCTGATCTATTTAGTGACATAAAATATATGATTTATTTCGTCATTTTAATCATTAGTATTATAGAAACATTTCAAGAATTGATTGTGTTATGTAAGTTGAGCAAGGTGATATACCTTGTGGAAAAAAAATGTAATTTATTATTATTATTATTATTATTATCTAAATTGTTAATTTCTTTTGTTTCCTATCGAAGAGAAATGAAAATTTTATTAAAATCCGGACTGTTACCAAAAACTTTTTAGAGCTAGGGGGTGGGGGTGGGGCTAAGGGATTTTAAGTTGCTTATTTTAACTCTTTTAGTAAATGTAGCTTGGTTTAACCCCTGGCTACTTAAGTTACTCCAGTTACCTTGTTTCATCCTACATGGTACGGCTATATTGATAAATCCAATGATGATTAGTGGATCATGAACATGAAAATGAAGGCATAATTATTTGGTATCTTAGTTTTATATATTCTTTCATGCCTCTTGGAAGTACTGCAGATTTATAAAATGATTAAATATTGAATCAAACCTTGTAACTCAAATTTTCTCTGGTAATGGTGATTGAGCAGATTGACCTATCATATTATGATCTGTTTGGAAGTCTTAAATTAGTTGTAATCAATGGTCACAGGCTCCCAATGAGGCAAGAGGTAAACATTTTCTGGATAATCTTATTTTATTTTACTGATGACCATTAGAAATAATAACATATGCTAGTGTCATCTTGGTGCAGGCACTGAAAGAGGCGGTCGTAGAGATCTTCAATTGCAGAAAGGTCAGTTAATTATCTCAATGTGGTTAAATTGCTAGCTTTTTCGTGTAAATTCAAGAAATGAATTAAGCAAATTCATATCACAAGTTTTTCTCTAATTTACAGGGTGAATCTATATACCCTTGGGTTGAGACTGTTACCATTGGGGAGGTATTGTATTAAAACTTAAAAGCATTTTAATTATGTATTTTTGTTCACTTCTTGAAAGGTCTTATGATGCTGGTTTAAATGAGTGGATCTGCAAATTATCTGTAGTTCAGCTGTTGCAAATAATCTGTAATCCAGCCAAGGTAGAATAAGTTATATTGTTTCTAAATGTTGTTATCTTCTCAAGTCACTAATATTGTCATACTTTTACTGCCAACACTTTTTCTGTCTTGAGTTAGGAAATATGGTGTTTGGAATTGACTTTTATAGCAACGATGACACGGTGTCCAGTGTCCTACTGCTAAGGCTATAAGGTTGCTATGTGTTACAACTTACAAATAGACGTTAATAAAGGGGAGGAAAATTATGTTATTGATGGTCCCTTCATGAGTGGCTTCATAGATACCATGTTTTTATTACATGTATCAATATTGCTCTAATGCATCACATTTTAACTAACTGCTAGACCCAGAACCTTAAATTATTAGGTAAGAGCCCAAACAATGATATTAAGCTCTCTAACACACTCCTTCATGTCAAGAGCAACAGGCTTGCCTTGTGGATGAAACTCAAATACAAACACAAAACAAATTGAAATACAAATAACAAATACAATTTGAATCACATGAAGGGATTCAAACCCATGACCCTCTTGGTATCCCCTCGACCCAAAAGCTTAAGCTGAAATGGAATGTCCCAAACAATCATATTAAGTATTCTGACATCATAACTTTAATGCAACCTCTGATATCCTCAGTTTTGCAATTTTGTTCCTTTAATTTGCTCAATAATGCTCTTTGTACTTCACATCTTAACCCTATTGTTGTACTGCATATCAGTGTGGTCATTATCCCTTTATACCTATCATTCTGTACAGGATTGCTCATGGTGTACTCTAGTTGCTGAAAAGTTTGCATTGACATCACCCAAGATTTTGGGTGGGCAGAGATTCAGTAGAATTTTGGTAATTACTGCTAAACTTTGAAGTTTACTGTTCTTATGTAGTTATGTTGCCTGTGTTCTTCAAGTTGCAGTCTTTTTTTTTTATTGAACTTATCTTATTACTTTTCAAACACATTCAGAATTTGATGGGGCATAATGTGACTGACACATTCAATTTGAACTTCGAAATCAACTCATACATAAACAAACAAGAAGACACACATACATGCACATTCTTAACTGCCTTGTGGTAAATGCTTTTTTTTTGGGCAGCAAATAAATAAATATTGCTACAAATTTTCTATAAACACATTAACCAACTAAATAGTTTTATTTAACATCACAAATCAAAATTTTCTAGACTTCTTTTGTTTCTGTTAAAGTATAGAGTGAGAATGAAATGTAAGGAGAAAAGACTGACAACCTGAAGCTTTATTTATATCATTTAATATTTGTAAAATTACATCAAAGTCCAAAACAAGCTTAAGCTTTATTTATACCATTTAATATTTGTAAAATTACATCATAGTTCAAAACAAACCCACCCCCCCACACCCTCAAAATTTTCTAGACTTTGTTTCTGTTAAAGTATGGAGTGAGGATGAAATGTAAGGAGAAAAGACTGACAACCTTAAGCTTTATTTATACCATTTAATATTTGTAAAATTACATCAAAGTCCAAAACAAACCACCCCCCAATCAAGAACATACTTTCGTTGACTGAGGAAAATCCCATGTTTTGATCGGGCCACCTCAATTCCCGGAAAGTACCTTAGCAATCCCAGATCTTTCATTTCAAATTCCGTAGCCAAGTAACTTTGAAGAGCAGTCATCTCTAGATCATCATTTCCTGTGACAATCATATCGTCAACATAAACAATCAGAATAGTGATCTTATCACCTTTTCTTTTGAAGAATAAGGTGTGATCCGAGTTACTTTGATGGTACCCAAACCTCCTCATGGACGTACTGAATCGCCCAAACCAGGCCCTAGGTGATTGTTTCAGTCCGTAAAGAGCCCTTTTTAGCTTACATACTTTGCCAGTTTGAGACTCTGAACCGGGAGGGAGCTCCATATAGACCTCTTCACTGAGTTCCCCATGTAGGAAAGCATTCTTCACATCGAACTGTTTCAATGGCCAATCCAAGTTCACTGCTAGTGATAGAAGTACCCTAACAGTGTTTAACTTGGCTACTGGAGCAAACGTCTCCTGGTAGTCAACCCCGTAAGTCTGAGTATACCCTTTGGCAACCAACCTAGCCTTGTACCTTTCAATTGTGCCATCTGCTCTGTGCTTAATGGTATAGACCCATCGACACCCAACGGCCTTTTTTCCTTTAGGTAGATCCACTATCTCCCAAGTACAATTTTTCTGTAAAGCTTTCATCTCCTCATCCATGGCTCGGACCCAATTCTGATCTGTTAGTGCATCCTGCAATTTACTAGGAATAGATACAGAGGATAATTGATGTGCAAAAACTTTAAAGGTTTCAGATAGTCTATGAGTTGAGGTGTAATCAGTAATAGAGTAAAGGGCCTTACTATATGCTGTAGGTCGCTCAGGGGAAAAACCAAACCGTAAAGGTGGTTTATGTTCTCGACTAGGATACCGTCTAGTAGATAGACTGGGGTCAGGATCTGTGTGATTTTCACTAGACAAGTCATTAGATAAAGTAGAGTGTTTAGGAATTACCTCAGGAGCATTTTCCACGTCAGAGTCCGATTGATGAACTAGTGTTGGAGAAGGGGAAGTAAGAGGTTGTGCCACTTGTATGGGAACTGACTCCCCCTGTTTCTCTTTCCCTTTATTTCGCCTTTCATACACCTTTAGAGTTGATTCTATCTTTTCTGTGAGACTACTAGGTACCTCACTTTCTACTTCAGGCACAATAGGTACATCACTCTCAGGAGACAGACTTATAGGCACATTTAAACTAATAGGTACATCACTCTCTACCTTAGGAGACTTCTCTTCATAGTTCGGATTCCCCTTCTGAAGAGGAGTCTCCGGGGAAAAGTATGCCTGATTTTCCCAAAACGTAACATCCTGTGAAACGAACACCTTACGAGATGGAGGATGATAACATTTGTACCCCTTTTGGGAGCTAGAGTAGCCTATAAAGACACATTTAAGGGCACGCGGGTCTAATTTTCCTCGCTGAGGAGAATGAACATGTGTATATACCACACACCCAAAGACCCGAGGGAGAACATGTAAGGCAGAGGTAATAGCACAGTAATGAGACAGAGACTGTAGTGGGGTCTGGAAAGACAGAACACTGGATGGCATGCGATTAATGAGATATGCAGCAGATAAGACAGCATCACCCCAAAAAGATTTAGGCATATGCATTTCGAGCAGTAAAGATCGTGCAACCTCTAAGAGATGACGATTTTTACGCTCGGCTGTGCCATTTTGTTGTGGAGTATATGCACAAGACGTTTGGTGGAGAATACCGTTTTGTAAACAAAAGGTTTTGAAATTATGATTGAGATATTCCCCACCATTATCAGAGCGTAAAACTTGAATTTTCTTATGAAACTGTGTGCAGACCATGTGATAAAAATTTTGAAAAACATCACATACATCACTTTTATTTTTTAAAAGGAAAATCCAAGTCATACGTGTGCAATCATCAATAAATGTAACAAACCAACGCATACCAGATATAGACACAACATTAGAGGGACCCCATACATCAGAATGGACAAGAGAAAACGGCATAGAGCTCCTATTATTATTACTAGGAGGAAAAACAGTGCGATGATGTTTTGACAAAACACATGCTTCACATTGAAAATTATTTTGACCAGTAAACAATGATGGAAATAAAAACTTAAGGTACCCAAATGAACAATGTCCTAAGCGTCTATGCCAGAGATAGATATTACTTTCCTTATCAGAGTTGACTTGTACTACTCTATGAGGTTGACTAGATGAGCGTGAAGAGCCCAAAGTACTATCTGTTGTAAAGTAGTACAACCCCCCTTTTTCCCTACCAGTTCCAATCGTCTCCTTGGTGTGAATGTCCTGAAACACACAATAAGTAGGCCAGAAGGTAACAGTGCAATTAAGAGATTTAGTGATCTGACTGATAGAGAGTAAGTTATTAGATAAGGTAGGCACATGTAAAACAGATGACAAGTGTAAAGATGGAGTTAATGATAGAGATCCAGCCCCATTAACTGGGGTGGGTGTACCATCAGCATATGACACACTACATGTTTCGGTTGAACTATAATGATTAAATTTTCGAGAATCAAAAGTCATGTGATCTGTTGCACCAGAATCAATTATCCAAGTATTATTACTAGAAATTGTAGAAGTACTGAAAGCAGAATGAAATGTACCTGAACCAAACATAGTAGCAGCGGAAGCAAAAGAATAGAAAATACCCGGAGTTTGGTAACGGAATAGTAAATCCAGCAGTTGGAATAGTAAAGCCAGAGTTTAGTAGTGGAGCAGTAAATCTAGTAAAGTACTGTAGCAAGTACAGTAGATGGGTACTGTAGCAAAATACTGTAGCAGGTACGGTAGATGGCACTGTAGCAGATACGAACACTGTAGCAGGTACGGTAGACGAAGTACTGTAGCAGTACTGTAGGTAAGGGACTGTAGCGGGTTTTTTTGGGTTCAAAGTGAACCGAGTTACTGTAGCAGTTTTTTTGTTTTTTTTTTTTTTTTTTTTTTTTTTTTTTTTTTTTTTTTTTTGTTTTTTTTTTTTTTTGGGTTCAAAGTGAACCGAGTTACACAACAGAGTTTAAGGATGTAAACCTAAATAAGCCAACGAGATCTGATGGTGGCTCGAGAGAGTCGGCGGCGCACAAAGGTCGGCTGGGGAGGAGGGACGTCAGGTCGCCGGTGGTCGGGAAGGAAGGACGACGAGTCGCCGGTGACGAAGAAGCGACATGTTGAAGAAATAACCGACACGGGTCGGGTCGGATTTGCGACGATAACAGAGGCGACGTGGGTCGCTAGGTTAGGTAGGACAGCCGCCGGTCGACGCACGTTGGAGTCGGAGGGACAAATCGATGACGTGGGTCGAAGTTGGAGGAAGAATCGACACGGGTTGGGTCGGATCGAGATGAGACAGTGAGTAGATGCAACCAGATGGGTCTGGTAAGGCTAAGACAGTGAGTGAGGATGACCGTGAGTGAGTGAGTGAGAAGAAAAAATAAGTAGAAGAAATTTAGAAGAGCAGTAGAATCAAAAAACCCTAAACAACTTGTTTGGGCTCTGATACCATGAACAAATTGAGTGTTTGTTATCTTATTCTTCTCCATATAGGAGGTAATTTATAGGAGAATTACAAATAGGAAATAGAGATACAATAGGAAACAAATACCTACAAAGAAGCTAATTGATTCTAAGCAATACAAATCAAATAAGTCAACTATACAATCTTCCTAATTAATCATAATATTCTAACAAACTATATCTATAAGACTCAGATTGGAACACAGATTAGAAAACATACTCTTAATGCCTTGGTAAAATGTCTCCCCTATTTGGTCAGCAGATTTGACATAAGGTGCAAAAACTTCACCACTCATTATCAGTTCATCACTACCTCTCGAAGAAATTGACAATCCACGTCAATGTGTTTGGTTCTTTCATGAAAAACTGGGTTATTGGAAAGTGGCCTGATTATCACAGTACATAATTATTGGCTTTTAAAGTGAGAGTCCCAGTTCTTGAAGATCTTTAATCCACATCAACTCACAAGCTGTATGTGGCATTGCCCTATATTTTGCTTCAGCACTTGATCTAGCTACCACATTTTGCTTCTTACTTCTCCAAGTAACTAAGTTGCCCCCACAAATGTGCAATTGCCACTAATTGATCTTCATTAGTCACCGCACATGTCCTAATCAGCATCATAAAAACTGACAACATCAAATTAAATGATAACTTGTTCAATTATGAAGTAACACTTTTTCAATCTCATTATATGTTCCTATTTGCATGCAGCTTGCTGGCATACTTGTAGATACTGGAAACCTAACAAGTGTTCAGTGTACCTCCAAAGATAAGTACATGTCTACATTGTTGATCAATGGTGCTGGGCGTTTTGGATGCAATGGTCTTTACCAAATATGTATTGTCTTTTTTCCTCAACTTCTGTGTTTCAGTTGTTTTAATATTGATTCCTTTTCCCTTTTGTTATTCCCTTTATTGTTCAAAGACTCATTTGAGGAACTTATGTTTGCAGTGAGATATAAAATGTATGATGTATCAGATCTCAAAGTAGTCGATATTTTGCGCAAGGATTTCAAAAAATGGACAAGAGTAGGTATGAACTTGCACTAGAATCTGATTTTGCTTTTTAATTATTTTGAATCTGCAACAAGGTACTGTCACTAACAGAGATGGAGCAATGGAGAAGAACATTGAAAAAAAAAAAGTTATCATCTTATCTCAAATACAAACCTGGCTGCCCTGGATTAAGTAGATTCCTTATCTACTAATTCAGGGAAGAAACTCTTTTCCCTCCATTCAAGAGGCTTCTCGGCTTCTCACAAAACAACCTGTTTAATGAACGTGTATTTACCTGAGTTTGAAGGTTAGATGAATCCTCAATTGAAAGGAGCTTTGGAGATGGCTTATACTATATACTGAAATTATCCCATCAAAAGATGAGATTAGTTGGGAACGGTAACAGATATTGAATGTACTGGAGAAGGCAATATTAACTCAGTTTTCTTAAAAATGAAATGCATATAGAAAGAAGGCATAAAAATCTTTGATAACTGCTACATTTTTGCAGCATGATAAAGGCTGTAAATGAAGTTAGGAAGAATTGTTGAACTTTTACACTGATTTTATGATCTTAGGCAAGCATGATGGGATGGAACTGAATGTTTGAAGAATTCTTCTCTCTTGCTGATGCAGGAAAAAATGTTGAATTGTTGTTGTAAATTGGCTTTCTTTCCGTTATGGTGAGGAGAATTCAACATAATTAAAATAGGAGATTAAGAGGAGAAATCAACAGAATTAGAATAGGAGGTTAAGGTGAAAAATCTAGGATATTAGGGTGTGTTTGGTATCGTTTTTAAAATTGTGTTTTTGAAAACTATTTTTTAAAATGGAAATCATGTTTTAAAAATAATGTTTTTAAAAATGTAAGGTGTTTGTAGTGTTTTTTAAAAGTAGTTTTCTGAAACGGAAAATGATGTAAAAGTGTTTGGTTGTTTTTAAAATGGGTAAAGTAGTTGTTTGGGGGGAAAAGTTGTGATTTGTTTTGAAATGATGTTTTTGAAAGTGATGAAAAACAATAAAAAATTGTTTTTAACTTTTTAGTTAAACATTTTAAAATGTTGTTTTTTGTTTTCAAAAACAATTTTATAAAACGTGTAAACAAACAACATTAAAATTGTTTTTTATTTTTAAAAACAGAAAACCATTTTTAAAAATGGTTCCAAACGGCACCTTATAGTCTGATTTGTTAGTATGTCTAGCCGGCTTGGCTGCTTCATGTTCATGATACCAACAATATATCCTGTTTCTAAACCTAGATTGTGCTCCAAAGGTTTCTTTGTTTGCATATCATCCTAAAATGGTGAAAATTAAGCTATTAGGAAATGGTCCAACAATTATATTTTAAGCACTCTAACGCATCCTCTCACTTGTAAAACCAATGGGTTTTCCATGCAGCTCAAAATTAAACACAAACATATCAAATTTAGATAACAAATAACATAATCATGTGGGGGACTCGAATCTAGGCATTTGGTAAAACTAGGCTCTAATACCAAGTCAGTATCTGCTAGACCCAAAAGTTTAATCTATTAAAAAATGGTTCAACAATAGTATCTCAAGCACTTCAACAAGAATCAATTATAAAAGTTAACTCAATTGGATGATAGAGATGTGATTGCATAAAAATTAATCTCAAAATTGGTTGATTATAACATATAAAACTTGATTTTGATTTGCAAGGAATTTCAAGCATTCATGGTACCCAAAGTTCACAATGAATCAAAAAATTATACACTATAAAAACTCTCCTCAAACATATAAATCGATCGATTAAAATACTTAAGTGATGAAGATCATGAGAGGATTAAAGTACAAAACTAAGACTTCATTAAAAGTTCCACCCCTAGCATTATTTAGGAGTTTAGATAGACATAATAAAGGAAACTAGAGCAAACCTTCAAAGAAGGAAGAGGATGAGTCTGCGACTGCTTATTGCTTCCTTTTTATACAATAAGAATCCTTATAAAGAAAGGAACCTAATTCAAGTAGGAAAATGGGTTATCATCTAGTATCCTAAAGTGTGTCACTTTCAGCTTGTTTTTGACCTAGGAAACAATCTAATTTGGTAAACCTTGTAACATCAAGTTATAGATCTCTGAATAAACTGTCCAACAAAGCAAAAATCGCACTAGTCTGATAAGGGAATCATAAGATGTGGTCAAAATACCAAAACTGTGTCAGGTTAGGTAAACCTTGTGAATTTCACGCTTCGACCTCTTTTTCCTCCTTTTAAAATGTCAAATTGTTTTTTTAATGAGAAGAGAAAGCAAATAATCTTTTAACCTAATGAAGACAATATTTGCATACTTATTTGCATTAAAATATTTTTATAATCCCTAAAATCATGCATTATAATACTATTAGGAAACTCATATGTATACTTAAATGCGAAAATAAGTCTAAAATAAGTGCAAAAATTTAACAGAAAGGTTTTGAAGCAATTTTCAGCTACTATTAGTTGTTGCCTAGAAGTGGTTTTGTGTATGTGTCTATGCTATTCTTTTGAAAAAAATACAACCTTGTTTTGCCATATCAGGTAAACCAGAAAGTGCTGCTTCAAGATCGATAGTATCACACATTGGGATGAGTTCTATTGGAATTTCAGTTGAGCAGCTTCTTGCTCATGAGGACGCTTCAACTCAAGAAATAAAATACTTCCAACGTGAGTTGTCAAATCCATTCTCAGATATTATTTTATTTCGCATATAGATTAAAGATGCATTACAATATGATAATATTTGTTTAATCTCCTTGTTGTCTCGTATAGGACTTGAGAGTATGATATGACTTCTTTAATGGCTAAAAGAGTTTTTTTTTTTTTTTTTTTTTTTTTGGTCAAAAGCTCTTTGAATTGTTTTTTTGGTTGTTTGACAACTAATAAAAAGAGCTTTTTTAATGTCAAAGCAATTTTGAATTTTTTTTTTTTACTTTTGGTTGTTTGGCATCCATTCAAAAAGAGTTTTTTTTTTTTTTTTTTAGTATTAAAATATATATTTTACATCTACACTATGAGAAGCTCAAAATTTGAGCTATTTTGAGAATCTCTAGTTTTAGTTTTTAGATCTACTTTCTCTGCTTTCTGTTTTTTTGTTTTTTGAATTGAAAGTTGATTGTCTTAGGAAAAGAAGTAAGGGTATTTTTTGTCCAAAATCCATTTTAGGTGCTATAAAAACTCAGATTATTAAGTTAGTGATAGTTACACATTAATATGTGCTATAAATTTTAAGAAGTCTATTATTCTTTCTCCTGCTACACATCTGTCTTCTCCCATGATCTTATGAAATTGCTATAATAAAGTTTATTCATCTATCACTTGACATTTCTTCTTACAGTTTTTTTTGGTGTAATAAAAATGCCGAAATGAAAGGGAACATGCATAAATCGGTAGGTAAAGTAAAGAAATTCCCCAAGAATATAAATCAAAGCCAATAAGCTATTGTACAATCAAAAGAACAAAATGAAGGGAGAACAGGGCTGGGATAAATTAATTTCCCAAAAACATCTCACTAAGGAAATTCAATTTGTTTAAAAGCTTATTCCTGCTTTTTTCCAAACCAACAACTCTTCTTTTATTTATTTATTGGTAGGAAAACAACTCTACTTTCAAATAGCCAGTACAAAGTCACATCAAGCATAAGAGATTCTCTGAGTTATACACTTCTTACTTCTACCACCACTAATTCCTAAACATCCCTATACAACAAGACAGCAATTATACCACCCATTTCCAATTTCACAGCCGATGGTTGATGACATTCAAACTAGCATCGCCAATCTCAGTCACCCTTGTATATGACATGTCTACATTTACCTTTCCAATTGCAGACCGTGAGTCATCGTAAAGGTTTATTGTTTGCATTTTATTTACCAGAAAACCTGCCTACAACTTGTATCATTAACCTCCCTTTCACCTTTTATTTACAAAACTGCCATGGAGTCAAATTCTTCTCCCCATGGTCATAGTCTTTTGACCCAAATTTTCTCAAAATTCAATCCTCTGTGAAATTAATTTTTTTTCCCACATCCTTTTTTCTCATCTATTTATAACATCACCACTAACTTACTTTATTCAACTCTGGACATTATTTTTTAATGTTGGAACTGCTGATATTGGTTACCAATTTACCATACCGCATATTACAAAATTAATTATTTATAATTTTATTCAAATATACAATTAAATGATTTTTAAAAAAACAACAAGAAATGTGGAGAAAAATTGTGACTTCATAGTATCTAGAACTAAAAAGTAAAAAGTATAGCCTCATAAAACTAAAAAGTAACTATCTATAGAGGCACGAAAATTACTGTTTTAATGGAATCTAGAACAAATTTGCAATAAAGCTTTCCTATTTATGTGAATATTTTTATCCCGAGGCTCTAATTTTGTGTTTTTCCCATCACCAAATGAAAATTTAGGTTTCGGTTTTTGCACTGATATACATTTTTTTTTACATTTTTTCAGAATTGGAGAAAGTTCGGTTACTCATGATTGTTTCAGGTTATTATGGTCCAGAGAAGAACTTCAAGGTTTGTTGAGTGTCATGTTCATAATTGATTTGGCTAGGGAGATAATCACAAGTTTTTGTATCTACTCTGAAATGAAAACAAGAATATCTTAACTCATGAGGGAGAAACCCAAAAATCTCTCCAGAGTTTTGACCTTTTTACAAAAACAACCTGCTAGTTTTGAATATAGATGAAGCTTGGGAAGATTTCTGGATAATTTTATCTCAAGTGGGGTAATAAATTTACACCCATGCTTTTTCAAAATTTAAATTTGCAATAGGGAAGTGATGTAACTACCTGAAGGTTTTAAAATATTTTTGATATGTTAATGGTATATTTTACTCCAATCCCTTAACAAGGGTAGTGTAAGAAGCTATTATGAGAATGAATTTTGACTTTTCCCAGATGAATAAAGCATCTTATAGGTCATAGCATGAGGAAATACTAATTATAAAAAACTATGGTGAACTGTAGACCAGCAAGTTTGTCAAAGTCGGACCCTACCAAAAATTAAATTATAGCTGTAAGGGAAATCTCAGGGCTTAAATGTGTTGAAGTGAATCCAACATCTCACAATAATCTTCTTCCTTTTCATTCTTTCTTTCTTTCTTTCTTTCTTTCTTTCTTTTGGTTCTTAATTTATGAATGTTTCAGTTAAATCTAGCAGAGAAAAACAGAAATCTTTTATGCATCCTAATATGTGGAATAAATACTGTTAGCAAGATATTTGTCCTGAAGGAACTAGTGTGTGTGATTTGGCGGACTTTTGAAGTGTCTACATGAACATTTTTTGATGTTGATAACTTCTGCATATCCTTTATTATTATTTTTGAACGAAATCCATTTTTGTAATCTTAAAGATTATTCATTATATCTTCAAAAAGTGACATTACTTGCTAATTTTTTGTATGGGTAAGAGAGAGATTCTAGTCTCTGCTGAGTCTGTAGAGCTTATGAAGAATTTGCTCTCCTTCTTCAATTCAAATGCCTCACAACTGCCACTAAAAGTCCTGCATCGACCAGGTTAGCACTGCTGTGAAACAAATTCCATCTGCATAGCTAACTTTGCCATGGTTAACTAAATTTGAATTTTAGGATGCATTTTTTCTTGCTTTTTTATTTTTCTATTTTCTAGGTAAAGTAATTGTTTGAGTTTAGATGCCAAGGGCAAAACCTACATGGTTATTTCTATATGTAAGTATCCATGGAAAGTTGATGAGGTGCTTATTTATGAACAACCATCATGTAGAGATGAGTAATTACCCCTTTATTGCCTATTTTATTTACCAACTTCTATGTTTTTAAATGAAAATATAATTAAGAGATGGGATTGAAGAAAAAATTGGTTTTTTTCGGCCGTTGTTCCAGCATGAAAACAAACAAAAGAAGCTTTCGTAGAGTACTAAACAGAGATGGATCAACAAAGGCAGGGTTGTTTTCTGCATGTGTTACTATCTTTAGCACAAACCATTTTTTATGCTGGTTTCATATTCATTAGCAAGTTTACAAGTGTCTTTCTTGGTTTGTATTCAGAATTTTACTAGACTTAAAAGCTTAAGCTGTTAGGTGAAAACTCGAACTCACCCCTTCATGTCCATGCCCATTGGTCTTGCATGTGAGAGTGTGTCGGAGCGCTTAAATACTATGTCAGGCCCTTTCTTGACAACTTGATCTTTTGGATCTAGTGGTTACTAATAGTTTCCACTGTCCATTTGCAAGTTTCTAAAATTTTACAGATAAAATACTGACATTTTCCTTTGAACCAACAATCATACATGCTGTTTCTTTTGCAAAATATTGCACCTTTGAGAGCTCTTTTCTTCACCATGATTTTTATCTAAATTTCCTCCACCTCAACCTCTGCCTCAACCTCTTCCTCTGCCGTTTCTTCTACCTATAAATGACTCCGTTATTTTGATTAGTATTTAGTGGTTGTTTGTTAAGACTTGAAGGTCCACCGTTAAGATTTTAAATGTACTGTTACTGGACTTTTCAGAGTAACATAACAACCGTTGGCCAAAGGATTTTAGTGAATCTATCACTTCATGGACACTCATAGCTGATATATCTTTAATATAAGCAACAATAGGATTAAGTTTGTTGGGCACACTTAATAATGTCTTCTGAATAATTATTTTATCATCTATATTTTCACCATAAGCTTCAATTGATTAACCAGCTCCATAAATATATTTGAAAACTACTTAAAGTTTCACTTTCTTTAATTTTTGTATGATTGTATCTTCAAATTCTCCTATAAGATTTTAGTTTAATGGGTCATACCTTCGTGTTTCCTTGGAACTCTTGTTGGAGAATGTCTCAAGCTTCTTTTGCTCTTGTTGCTCACTTGCTCCCATGATTCTTGGGATGATGGAGCTAGATACTCCTTGTTGAATTTTTACAGAGCACTCGCATCTCTTTGTAGCTTCTCCATGAATAATTTCATCTCCCCTGAAAGAGTTTTTGAAGATGGAAGGTTCCACAATTCCATTCTCAATTAAATCTCACAAATCAAGTGAGAGGAAGAGTGTTTTCATCTTTACACTCTAGAAATCATAGTTTCCACCATCAAATATTGGAACATAAGGTTGTTGGGCTGACACTTGAAGAAATGTGCTGGCCATGGAGATCTCTACAAAAATCATAACTTTACTTGACTTTCTTCTCTAAACAATATCTCTAATACCAAAGTATGCTGGTCGTCTTAGCAAGCAAACAATAATAGCACTAAAAAGAGAAGAAAAACAGAGGATGGATACTAGAATGCGAGTCGTAAACACCACTTGTACTGTCTGATTTTCTTTTTTCTTTTTTCTTACATTCCAGAACAAAAACCAGAATTTTTACTGGTTTTCAATCAAATAGTAACACAACCCTAGTTAACTCAGCACAAAGTAAATTATGCATTGCATTAACAGTTACTGCACATTGACTTTTAACAGATTTTGTGGCAATGCAAAAACCACTGAACTGAGGTTGACCAGGTCTCTTTGTATCAGCCCACATGGACCTTCTTGACCATTGGAAGCTGATACTTAACATATAAAATTATAAATTGATATCTGCTGCAACTTGTTTGCACTATATGGCTAAGACACAGTCACACAAATTACTTTGTTTCCTGTAGATTCTCAACTGAACTCTTCGATGTGGTGTTGATGCAGGACTTATAGAAGAGATGAGAGCATTTGAAGTAGACAAGATTACATCAAGGAAGACTATTGAGAGACTCTTAGAAGAATTTGGTGGGACATCAAAAGCTAATGGGGTTGGGTTGGTTCCTGAATAAAACACATCAACACTGAGATACCTGTGAATCTCCTTTTTCATTTTTGGTTCTTTGTCAAGATTGTTATTTCAACTTGCAAATGCCATGCCAAATGATAAAATTGAAGGCTGTGACTGTGCATTAGCAAAAAGATATTTTGCAGCAATGTAGTTAAATAAGCCACTCCTACTTACATTTTGGCTTTTGCAATTCATCACATTCTGAGTAGATTAGTCTATATATTGTCTGGATTCTATAAGGGAGTGTTACTGAGTGTGAATTTAGGAGTGATTTTGTAGAAAGTGTGTTGTGTGTTTTTTTTTTTTTAAGTACTTTTGATCTTAATAATCGGTTTCGAAGAGGTTGTAGGTTTGAATTCTTTTGGTGTCACTAGTGGAGGTAGTTGGCCTTACAAGGTCGACAGTCACTCTTATGAATTTGTTGTCACATACGGGTGTGTGACATTGCATTAGGTCTTGTCACCCATCTCACGGTTAGCAATACAAATATTACACTATTACATAAATTTAGGAATTTTTTTTTTTTTTAAGGAGGGAGGACTCGAATCCGTAATCTCGCGGTGCAAGTGCGAAGGGTTTTATCATCGGACTAACATCATCTCTTCTAGATTTTAGTAGTGTTATTCTATGAGTTTATTCCAATACTAGTCATGGGTTAGTTGCTTACAATAAATACAAAAGATTAATATACTCTTTAGATTAGGAGGGAGAATCAGTAACACCATTTTTATTTTTATGGGTTCCTTAATTTTATAGTCCTTATAACACCATTTTTTTTATGGGTTCCTTAATTTTATAGTCCTAATTGATGGTTGTTCTGTGTGACATACAGTTGAGTTTTAGCACCTAAAATGAGTATGCGACCAAAAAAAAAAAAAGGAGGAGGAGGCGAGCATCAACAGAGGAGGCCCGCCTTCTCCTTCACCGAAGGAGTCCTGCATTGCGGCCCGTGGGAGGAGGCAGAAGGCCTCCTCCGTGTGGAGGAGGATAGAATCGCGATGGAGGATCTGTTCTACTCCATCGATGGAGTCCAGTCAATGGAGAAGAACTCCTCGTTGGAGGCGTCCCATCAAAGGAGGCGTCTGTCGCCTCCTCTGACAAGGTTTTTCTCGGTGTGGCCACCGATTTGGTTTTGGTTGAGGTCCAAGTTCGAATCCTCTATCCCCAAATAAAATAAAATAAAATAACGAAAATAATAATGTATTATGTGCACAACTATTATATATAATGTCATATAATAACAAATCAAATCCTCCATAAAAATAAATAAATAAATAAAAGCAAAAAACAAAAACAAATAAAATCAAATCAAATCCAGAATATTCTCATTAAAATCAATTTCTTGGAAATATTGCATCAAAACTTTCTTCCATACTAAATTCAATATTTTATAATCTAATAAGTAGCTTAAAATATGGCTGCTTCTCAACCAATGTAAAAAATAATTCAATCAACCTGAATTGGAGTATCAACTTTACGCAGCAACTTAAACCCGAATGTTCCGTTGGAGTTGTCCCAAAACAATCCAATCTCATCACCAGCAGTCACAGATCTGCTTCGAACCAAATCCATCCAACCAAGAAAATATGTGTCATTACTCCCACCTTCGAAAAACACACTCTCACCTTGTAATCTCTTCGGACTATCTTCATCGGTGTAATCCAATATGATCACATACGACTTATTTCCAGCAATCACATGCTTGCATATTTCCTCACCCCAGTACCTGAAAATGTACTCGAACGTAGCCTGATGCGTCAGCATTAGCTTCCCGTTTATGACTTCTCCGTTGGTGACGCTCTTTCTAATCTTCCATGGATTGTTCGGATCGAATTTCGGTGGCGGGGTCATGTCCCTTATTTGCACCAATGTACGGGTGATTCTGTGGGGGACACCGCGAGCTTTTGCTGCTTCTTCAGCAGCCTTGGAGGGAAGGAATTCATAGTAGTAGGTCTTCTTCATGGTGGTGTACATTATTGATGAAAAAGATTAATTGGTGTGAATTACAGAGAATTATGTTGTTAAATAGTTGTGTTTTGGTTCAAGAAAATCAAAGATTATGAATCTTTTGTTTCCTTTTTTTTGGAGGTTAATTTGCCGTTTATGGAAATATAATTTGGACAATTAATACTAAATTGACTGATTAGGGAAATATTTCCGATATGGTTCGAACCTTCTTTATTAGTAAATTGACTGATTGCGTTAATTGCTGTTGCCTGTGTTTTTGATTTAGGAAGAAAAACTTGGGTGGAGCGGGGTGTACAATGTCATTGGTACATCCCTCCATCAACGACGTTTTTTGGACAAAAAAAAAATTGAGTTTTTTTTTTTTTTTTTTTTTTTTTTTTTGATGTCGTATTGTGGGCGGATGAGTGCACAGTGAAATGGTGCGTCGGCTGCATTCAAATATTTCTCACTCAAATTATGTTTGGATTCTCTTTGAGTTTCTTTCCAAATTTTTTTTAAGGAAATAAAAATAAATCTTTTATTAGCATTTCTGAATCTTAAAAAAAGGTGGCAATACAAAGTTCCCACCACACCCATAATTTAATGAAATATTTTTATAAATAAAATGTCCATATATTATATTACCTAAAAGTACACGACTTGATATTTAACATACACCTAATATTTAACATACACCCGATATATCAAAAACCCTAATATTTGAATAAAATCAAAACCAATATCATTAAATTATAAGAGCATTTTAGTATTAAAAAAAAAAAAAAAAAAAAACTTTCATTAAAAGCGAATGAACGTAGAAAATTTTTGGATGGCAATACAGTCACTCTAAAAGAAATTTTCATAAAAAAATGAATTTAGATAATCAATGACAAAATAATGAATCAAATCAATCAAATCCTTACCTTGAGTGAATGGGTTGCTTCTAGATGAAACTCATAAGAAAATCTCGCTCAAAATGCTCTCCGATGGTCCAAGATATGCAAATTTTAGGATTCCTTGTCAAAAATGATTTGATTAATTTCGAGATTGGATTTGTAGGATTGTTTAAATTTTTATGGATTAAAAATTGAAAACTTAATAGTTAAAAGGAAAGTAAAATCTCAAATCGAATATTTCTTGGTTTGGTTGAAAAAACAAATCTGAAAATAAAAAAGAGTGACGACATTTTGCACCCTTTTCAAACTTTCATATACACTAAATATATATATTTTTAAAATTCCAATATTACCCTTAAATTAAATTATTAAAATTTTCTCAAAAGATATTATAATTATTGGGTTAACTATTTTACTTTTTGAAATTTTTTTCCAACAATTTGGATCCTCTACCGGTTGATTTTTGTCCTGACCTGTATAGATATGGTGACATGTGTAATCGACGGCTAAAATTTATTTATTTTATTTATTTCATTTTCATTATTTTAAATATAAAATATTATCTTCAAATGTTTGATATCAAGTAAAAAAAATCAATACAGTACAGGATATAAAAAAAATAAAATAAAAAATCCCATGCCTGACATGATGGAGGAAACAACCATAAGAGCATCTTCAATGGTAATATGGCTTGTATTTGAAAAAATGGTGATATGTCAACATTGTCAAGCCAATTGCTTCATATGTGGCATATAATTAAACTTGATAAACATTCAAATAAAAAAGTGGTCTCTAATGTTTCACTTATAAAATATATGTTTTTAATGACGTGTCAATTTATTATTGGTCTCATTAAATATACTTTAGAATTATTGAATAAAATAAGGTAAAAGACAAGAGTGGTTGCTGACTGGACCAACAAAACAGCCGTCCAACAGACCGTCTGAAATTAGAGAGTCATGTTGACAGCCTCTAAAAAAAAAGTTGCCACCTCAGCTTGAAGTTGTACTAGAGAGGTTGCATTGGAGATGGATTTTTTTAACAAAATGGATGTCCATCATATGTGGCATCTAATTTTTTTCATAACCCACATTAACATTGGAGATGTTCTAAATCAGAAAAGATGGAGGTGGCAGGCCGGTAGCCTCATCCTCCCGAGTCCTAACCGTACCGGAAATGCACTACTTCCTCTCAGGCCTGTGTTTGTTGCTTTTTCATTGGAATCCGCCTACAAGGCCTTTTCACAAAAGCTATTGATTGGATGAACTATGAACCATTTGTGTTTAGTTCCCTCCTAACTCCTAAGTCCTAACACAGTAACACACACACATATAATTATTTTCTAACTTATTAATAATATATATTTTTTCAAAATTAAAAGAAAGAACATATTTGCTAATGTGTGGGATGTGTTTACAAAATATTATATTTTAAAAAATTTAATAGGGTGTATAAACAAAAATGGGTGTGTATACAATTTTTTTGGGATATAAATATCGACGCTAAAAAAAATATCTCACCAAGCTAAAATAAGTCTCAAACAATTGTCGAGACTTATTTTAATAGTTGACGAGACTTAGGGGTCGTTTATTTTTTTTGTTTGAAACCTAAATAGTTCTGAATTTTTCTGAAGACTAGGGACTGTTCGGTAGGGATGGCAATGGGTCGGGGTTGGGTTGGGTCCTACTGGACCTAGACCCAGACTCGACAAAAAAAATTGGACCTAGACCCATGAAATTTTTCGGGTTCCGGTTTGGGTCTGGACCCGCGGGTCTTAGGAAGACCCAGACTCGTCCGAGGACCCGTGAAAAATTTGCGGGTCTGGGTCTGGACCCGTGGACCCACGATCTAAAAAACAAAAAACAATAAAATACTTTTAAATATATATATACTTAAATATATAAATAACTAAATAACTAAATAAATAAATAAATAAATAAATAAATAAATAAAGGACATAAAAGGGAAATATTCTTATTTGCATTCAATTTCAATTTCAAATTATTAAAAAAAAAATTATTTTTTTTAAACTCACTCACTATTCGGGTTTATGGATCCGAGTCCGGGTCTATGGACCCAGACTAAGACCTGACCCGAACCCGAACCCAAATCGGGTCTAATATTCTAGACCCAGACCCGACCCACGCGGGTTGGGTTCGAGTCGGGTCTCGTGGGTCCGGGTCTAATTGCCATCCCTACTATTCGGTAACGATTTCTGTTTTCGTTTTCTATTTTCTCATTTTCATTTGTTTTCAAGAAATTGATTTTTATATTTTTCGGATTCGAAAACGCATCTGGTAACATAAACCGAAAACAATATCCTGAAATATATATATATATATATATATATGTTCAAGTCAATGCGCATTGATATAACTTCATCCATGCGTTGAATGTGGAGCATTAGATTTACATAATTTGACTTAAAATGTATGCACTTGTCAAATCTTTTTCATAATCAGTGATCAACATGCATTGGTATTGATGTAGCTACATCAGCGCGCATTGACCAGAACGGGACCGTATAAATAATATAATTGTTTTAAAGATATATTTTTAACATATTGTAACTGTAAGAGTAAAAGAAATTAAATGATGGTTTGGGTTTTTTTATTTCCAAAAAAATTAATAAAAGATTATATTTTACAAATTTTAAGAAGAATATATATATATATAATTTATTATTATTTTTCTATGTGGTAAAATGGTTTTTTTTTTTTTTTTTTTAACTATTACAATATTTTGGGTTTTGGGGAGGAGGCGTGACTCAAGCACACAACTTCTAGATGTAGGTGAGAAGTTTACCGTAAAACCAACCTTATCTTATAAGGATGATTATAAGGTTGGTTTTATATAAAAGAAAAATAAAATGATTAATAATTTTGTTGTGTTTCGAAATAATAAATAATAATAACAATAATTAAAGTATTAAACTGATGGGCCCATCAAAAATCAAAACAAAAAGTTGAGACTTGAGAACCCGCTTGAACTGTTTTCATTAAACACGACTCTCAATGCTTTAAATATATAAAATAATAATAATAATAATAATAATAAAAAAATGATTTCAGCGTTTTTGTTTTCATTTTCTTAAGAACGCGTGCCGAACAAGTTTTACCTTTTTTTTCTAGTCAAATGTCAAAAAACGAAAAACCCATTCCTGGGAATGATACCGAACAAGGTTTAAATGACTACTAAAACCTAAAAGTCTAAATCTAAATAACATGTTTATTTTTTATTTTTATCACCTTCGAATAGAATGTCAACTTATTTGTTTTTAAAATAAAATGGTTTGAAAATAATTAATTTAACATTTATACATTTATTACCAAGTAATTTGCATGTATACCCTCATTACTATTTATTGTATATTTTCATTATATATGATACAAACAACTAAATAAAAATAATTCAACAAATAGATAAGGATTAGAAATTGTTTTTATTATAAAAAATAAATAAAATAAAAATTGAAGGTCCAATAATAGTGTTGAAAGTAAAGACGTGATTAATGTTTTGTGTTTTTTTTTTTTTTTTTTTTTTTTAAGTTGTTTATCATAAATAATAGGTTAAAAGAAAGAAATTTGTAAAATATAAAATTATGATAAAAATGGAAATATGTTATCTTTGGGAGGATATTCTTGGAAGAAAATATATTAAATGCAATCCAATGATTTTGAATAAATTGATAAGTCGGGATTTTTTTTTTTATATATACTTTTTATTTTAAGTTGTTTGACCACTAAAAAAAAACTACTTAATAGTTTCAATTTAGACCCATTAAATTTTAAGTGCAAAAAACAAACGATCCCTTAAAGTAGAGTTGTCAATCGGGCTGGGCCAGCCTGGAATTTTTAGGCCTGTTTAGGGGTTGGCGTTTAATGGATCGGTTTACTTTTTGAGTTAACCGATAAAAGACCGATAATATTCAGTTTTTGAATAAGTGATCCGATCCGATAAACTTTACAATTGTCAACCAATCAAAAACCGATTGAACCAAATAGGTTCAGTTCGGTTCGGTCTTTTTGGTTCTGGGCCTAACATTATTCACTTCTTCGGTCACAAACAAAGTATCATCTCTAAATATTCTTTACAGAAAACACAAAATCATAACATTTAAAAAAAAATCATCAATAAAATCGGTGTCAATGATAATAAATTGAACAAATAATATAATAGTTCCAAATATAATAATTAGAAAGTGAAATCATAAGTCAAAGATATAGCAGTGCATTAACTTTTATATACACAACGTCCAATGAGATGATAAAAATGAATTAAAGTAATTAAATGGGCTATTGTCTAAAACTCTGAATGCCTAAACTAAAAATTTAGGGTTTTTTTTTTTTATACTTCGGTTTCTGGTTTAGTTTTCGGTTATTGACAATAAACTGGAAACTAAACTAATAAATCTGGTTTTGAAAAAAAGGAACCGAACTAAAATGGAAAACCTCTAAAAACTGGATAAAAACCGATTGGACTAGTTTGGTTCGGTTCAATGGATTTTTGTCTACACCTAGGCCTATTCACTGTTTGCACCAAGCCGGGCCGTAGTTCGAATAGTATTCGTACCGGACCAGGCCGGAACCAACATAGCAGTACCCTTTGTAAGTTCCTCATATTTTTTATTAGCTTATTTCATTGACAAATCACATTTTGGGGATTATATTGTAAGCGTAGTCTAGGCCTTCCTTGTGTTGATCAAGCTTCAAGAGCACGTTAAAGGCATATCTCTTGTGCTCAAACTCTTTGAAGAGATTTAGTTGCACACACACACATCTCATGCATTTTCATATCTTTATGTGTTTGTTGTTGGTGTATATTCATGATATATCTCTCTTCATGTATGCTCATTCTATTGTATCTCATTTGATCATTGTCATGCCATATTTGGTCTTAGAATTCTTTTTTTTTTTTTTTTTTTTTTTTTTTTTTTTTTTTTTTGTGAAGCTTGTTTTATGCCTGGCTACTGCTGTGGGTTTTCACAACGGTAGCCACAGCAATTTGGTGACTAGTGGACACTGTTGTCACGACCGCTGTGAGTACTGCTATGAAAGCCACAACGGTTTGAGCGGATCGTGTTCAATGTGGTCTACCACTGTGGTTTTCACAGCGGTCGAGCCCTATTTTTGTCAAAACGATGTCGTTTCTTTTGACCTATTATATATACCTTCTATTTTTCTCCATTTAGACCAAGAGCACTAAAAATCAGATTTTAGTGAGAGAAAGCATCAAGCTTGCTTCTTTAACTCTCCAAACCTAAAACCTATCATCTTTATGCATACTTAAGCAACTTTAAGTCATAGGTCTTCATCTTTAGCTAACTTGGTAAGTTGAACAACCATCCCATCTTTGTTTAATGTTCATACTTTCCAAGATTGTGTTTTTATTGCATTTATTAGTTGATTAAATGCTATGACTCTCTTTATTGCGTATCTTTATGAGTTTTCTTGTATGATTTGGTTTGTATTGTGATAGCTTGCATTTAGGACATTAATGCCCTCTAGCTAAGTCTTTATGCCTTGCATTTAGACATTGTTGATTAGGACTCATTCATTGCATTTATTGTTTACATTTAGTGTCATTGCCGTGTTTAATGACAAATTGTGTTGATTGGTTTTTGTTTGATGACTAGATTTTAGATTCTCATATCTATATCTAGTTAGGTCTTTGTTATTGATATCTATGATTGTTTTTTTTTTTTTTTTTTTGCCATCATTTAATCTCTACATAAGTATTTAGTGTAGCCTAGCATTAATTGCATTTTGGATATTGTCATATATTCACATAGGTTGTTTAATTTCTTCATTCAGAGTTAAGTCTTGTGGCTAAGTAGTTATGTGTACAAGCAATTGGTTTAGGATCACTATAAAAGGCCCGCGGGTAGTAGTGGTGTGTTATGTTTCGAGAATGGTGTGACTATAGGTCAACCTATGTTGTAAACATCATTACATACAGTGGATTTAAGGACCGAAGTGGCTAGGTGTCTAACCCATGAGTTTTTGCCCAGTTTGAGGGTTTTCTCACGTAAAACAAATCAACGTATTTTTATTGTTTTCCGCACTTTAATTACGTTTATTGTTTTTTATTGTATTTGATTAATTTTTATAATATTGACTAATCTGAAAAGTTGGTAGTAACTTGAAACAAATTATGGTGTGTTCAATATATAATCTAGAGGGGGGTGAATAGATTTTAACCGATTTGACTCAATTTTCGTAAATGGTTAAGATTACAAAAATGCCCCTAACTAGTCAATTTATATAACAAGTGTATGTGCGGAATTTAAATAACACTTGATATTTACGTGGAAACCCTCACGGGAAAAAACCATGGGCTAGTAAGTGCGTCACACTCGAACCTCGAATCCATTAAATGTGATAAAGATTACAACCTAATCCCGGTATATAATCACACACCTACCTAATCTCGTTATAAGTGAACCTAGTCCAATTGCTTGTGATTTACACAACCTAATCCCGAAAGCTACATAAGTCTTACTTCTCAATGAAGAGATAAAAAAACCTATGTAAATATATGAAATATCCAAAATGCAATTAGAGCTAGGAAACCCTATATGCTTATCTAGGATGACAATATTGCAATTAAGATAATCATATATATTAATAGCTAAATGACATGTCAAAAAGCTTAGCTAAACATAGATTAGGCAATCCTATGAAGCTATCACAAAACAACTCTCAAACAATCAATACACTAATCTCAATCTTGTATCTAAAATATATATGAATAACATACAAGTGATAAATGAGATTGCTTGTTAAGAAAGACACAAAATATGTAAGATATTAGTGAAAAGCTTACCAAGCAAAGTGTGTTGAAGAATCTATGCAAAATGATATCTAGATGATCAAGGATGATGCTAGATGATGATTGATGATCATGGAAAGGTGTTTGAGTAATCAAAGGTGAGTTCTTTAGTGAAAAATATACTAAAGAATATACTAAGTAAAAATATGATTTTTAACTCTCTAACTCAACCTAAAATGAAAGAGGCATATATATAGTTTGTCAAATTGAAATGACGACGTTTTGAAAAGTTTGCAAAATTTATGCCTTGACCGCTGTTCACCCGCTCTATGTAAGGCGGGTGTATAGCGGTTCACCTGGGAAATGAAGAACAAAGTGTAGGGAAAAATACGGTCACGCAGCGGAAGCGAGACTAAAATTGAAGTTTAGTATAGTTTAAATTTTTTTCCATAATTTGAACCTTAACCCTCTAATTAATTAAACATATAATACTAAAGATATCATACCTTTGTCGCGTGATCCGATTGACATTGCGTCGATGGTAATCCGCAAGATCTTCCAATCCAATCACGAACGTGAATCACCTAAGAGCGTGGTCTCCCTTCTCTTTGAATTGTGTACCTAAGGATGGATAATAAAAACTTTTTCTTTTTCGTTAGTCACAAAACCTCCAAAAGATAACAAAGAACGTTCCGGTCACTTTTGAATTCTCAATCTAATAATCGAAACTCGCGTGAACCTTATTCGAAGTTGTGCACAAAACCTATTGATGTATAAGCTACTAGTGCACTATCGAAGTAAAACGATCTCTTCTCTTTTTCTCTCTTGGCCGAATTATCACACTAATCTCTAGAGTTGGATTTTATTTTTCTCAAGCAAAAGAAAAATCACTCTCTATCAAGCAAATTAGGGTTCGCCAATTCTATATAAAAAATATATACTTGATAGCCGAAAATCACTTGCCAATATATATATATTTATTTGTGCGTGCAGGTTTAGTGCACTTTAATAGGTATGCAGCACTTATGATATAAATATATAATTAAGAAAGTAGAATTCACGCGTATGCGTGTGTATATATATATATATATATATATATATCTATATATTGTGGCCAAAATCATTTACCATGTAGGATTTGTGTCTTTGGACTTAAATCCTGACCCTAGGTAGATTTCCTTAGAATTCCAAACCCTAATCCAACTCTTTAGTGTATTTGTGACTATATAAAAGACTTCCTTATTTGATTAGATAAATAAATCCCTTAATTATCTACTTACCAAATAAAGTCTTTTATTTTATTTATACTACCACAATAGTATACTACTAAGAAACATATTTCCTAGTCAGAAAAAGATTTTGATTTTTAATTAAATAATTAATTAATCAATTAATTAATTTCCATTTAATCAAATAATAAAAATAAAACAATATAATATCATATATATATCTCGGCCATGTGCCATATATATTAATATATCTATATATTGTTTTTCTATTTTATTAAATCCATTGGACCTTAATAAAAGGCCCACATGTGAACCAGACTCATTCTTACTAAAAGAAACAAGCACATATATCTTTCATTAATATATTAATATAATTGATCAGCCCATTAAATAAATAATATGCAAATTATATTCTTAATATATTAAATACAATTCTAGATGAACCCATAAATTGATCCGGTAGAATATATCAAGTGATCCATGCAAGTCCGTGTGGATTGGGGATCTTGGCGGGCCTATCTAAATTTAAGCTCCAATAGACATAACCCAATCACAATCAACAAATGATTCACTTAGGTTCAATCTATTGATTTTAGTTCATTCCACTAAAGAACTAAAATTGCACTCTTAAATAAAGATGGAATAAGTAAATGATTCTCATTCATACCCTAGACAATCTTATAGGAGATGGTGTATCCTCGTGAAGAATATCAGTAATTGCCAAGAGCTCATAGACCGCCTATAGCTCTCCAAGTTACCATATTTACTCATATAACCACATTTTAAACTTGGATATTTTGACTTGTCCAAAAGCCATGTTTCAATAGACTCTATCGAAAACTTAACGTTAAGATTCTGTTGACGGTGATTTTTCGTCAACACTCAATCGATGATTGGAGATCACGTTTGCGAGTGATAATAGTTTGAATCTTAATACTGTAAAAATAATGAGCAAGAAATACGTGGTAAAACTCCGATGATCGGAGAAACGTCCACGGGTTGTTGCCTAAGCAACGAAGCCAAAATCCACTATATAAAATTGATTACAAAATACGCTCGGGTCTCTCTTATGATAAAAAAGATCGATCCCTCTCTTATGCCTTACAAAGGGTATTTATACATGTTGTTTCTAGGGTTTGGGGATGCCGCTAGGGTTTGGTGTCGTGGCTCCCAAGTCTTGAGCGGATTCCCAGTCCTAGTCGGATTCTGTTTTCTTCTTGGGAGTGATATGTTTCCTGTTTTGGCTGAATCCGAATTTGGGAAGGATTCATTCTTCTTTATTCGCGGGAGGCCTGTTTGTTTCCTTGTTAAACTCTGAAGGGTTACACTGCTGCGTATCGTGGAGGTGCTTACTTCTGATTCCTTCCATGTATTTGGGGAGTGAGTTTCCGCTGCCATCTCTTCCTATTGATTCCCAAGTATGCCCGAGTATGCCCGAGTAGGTGGTGTTGCCCGAGCCGGTTCTCTTTGTTTGTAATCGGGTTACTTTGGTTTCAGCCGAGTGGGTTACTCGGGGGATTTTCCCCTTTCGAGTTGACCTTTCCTGGCTCCTGCTTACGTGGCTTCTTCATGGGGGTGACGTGTCCTTTATGACGATTTTTACCTATAACAATACCCCCTTAAATGTTTGAGCCGAATACCGCTTACTCGGGACAAATATTTAACCTCTGTTCACAACTTGTTTTCATTTGTCGTCTTTCATATTAATTTTGGTTTTCAATATCCTCGTTTGATTCGAAGTTTTGCTGACGTGTCTCAATTATGTCCACACATGTTTGATCCGCCCACTATCCAGAAATCTTTTGATGGTGACACACTGACTTCCTGACGGCGGCTCAAGGCTCTCTCTACTTGCCACATGTCCCCTTTTGCTTGGTCGTGGTAAGAGGCATTAATGGGACACGACTTTTCTGTTCATTTCTTACGCAACCCACGTCACTCCCCTTGCCTATGTATTTTCCCGCTTCTCCACCTACCCTCTCTAGGGTTTCGATTTTTTTTTAAACTGTAACTGCCTATATATACCAGCTTGACTCTTCGTGAGAAAAAATCATTTTCTCTTCTCTGCAAAAAAATCCCTTGCTATTTTTCTTTTCTCTTCCTGAAAGAAGTTTACTTGCCTCTGCTACTTCTCTTTGAGTTATCTGGGTTTAGCAGCTCATTTCTTAGCCTTTGCCAAGATCCTCGACCTCAAAACCCGGATCTTTTCTTGAAGATCATTCCTCTGCAGTTTGTATTGCTCCAGTTTTCTGACATATCAAGGTTAGTTCTTATGGATCCTGCTGCTAGGAATCGTCTTTTTACTGTTGGTATGATTGCTATTGAACAAGGTGATGTTTTTCTTGCCACGGTTGTCCACAGGTTGCTAGGAGACCTTCTTCCTGATCAACCTCAATTTTTAGACGCCGACGTTTCGGGGCTTTTTCGTGAAGGACCTGCTACTTTTGAAGTTCTTCCTACTTCAGAGATTCCCTCCGTTTCTTCGAATTCATCGCAGCCTGATTCTTATCAGCCTGAAGCTTAGCCAGATTCTTCTTTTTCCATTCGTGCTGATACTCGGCTGTGGAAACGAGTTGGGAAGAGGATGAGTACTCGTAAAAAGGATCCCCTGGAGAGCCGAGTCGGGACCCAAAAGGTGATTGGGAGTGATGTTGAAGAGGAGCATAGGGCCGCTCGCATCCCTTTCTCTGCCGAGCGGATATGCGCCTATGATGTCTAGCAGAAAGTGGTCGGCCCCGAAGAGATAGAAAAGTATATGGGACGCTTCGACCTGGACAGCAACATGGTTTCGCTGGTTCCTTCTGACGGTCGAGCTGCATGGAACCCCCCACCTGGCCACGTTGCAATCTATGGGGCGATGCTTACTTACGGTGTTACTCTTCCCCTTCAGCCATTCATCACCTGGTTTTTGGCTGAGGCTCGGCTTGCCCCTGCGCAGTTAACCCCAAACAGCTACCAGATTTTGATGTGGCATAGGATGAAGCGATCACCTCCCACACCTCGTGAAATCTGGCATTTTTACACGCTGATGCCCGTGGGGAAGACGGGGGTTTATTTTCTTCAATCAAACCAGCTCGAGCTCTGGATCCCTAAAGACATAGTGGTTAAGAGTGACATCGAACCGACCACTGACAAGAAGATGAAGGGGTTCGTTTGGGGCTTCCCTACATCAAATAAATTTTGGAAGAACAGCTGGTTCTTCGTGGGAGGACAATGGGGCCAATCAATCAGTTTTGATCTTGATGGAACTTGGGTGACTTGCAGGGTTCCTCGATACTTTTGTTTGCTTCAATGGAACCATATGACTTCTACCTTCACCGACGAGGAGCTGAAGACTTTGGCTCGAGCAGCCGTTCGCCCTTTGGAAAAGAGGGGCAGGCCTTATCTCTTCAACGAGGTGAAAATGATTAAAGCTCACCTTTTTCCCCAGATTTCTGCATGCCGCAATCGCCGTAAGTTTTTATAAGCTTTCCATGGTTATTCTTGCATTCTGTCTTTTGAATCAGTTTACTGACTCGAGAAAACACCTTCTATTTCTTCTCTCTTTTTAAGTGTTTGACGTAGACATAGTCTGCGATGCTCAGGCATGCCGGATAAAAAGTATCGTGGAGGCGAGCCGAAGAGCGGCTCTTCGCCAGCGAGATGCTAGGATAGCTCCTCCCGAGGGTGACTCTGACGAGAGTGTTCCCGAGAATCCTCTTGAGGGAGACGATGAAGAGGGAGTGCCCGATTATGTGCCCGAGGAGACCTATGGTCAAGAAATGACCTCATATTCAGTAGGGGTTGTGGACGATCAAGAGGGCTTTGGAGCAAGTAGGACCCACTTTGGAGTAAGTAGGACTGCTGCTGGGCAGGACAATCAAGCGGGTCCTTCTTCTTCTAAGGGAAAAGAGAAAGCTGGGCACTCCCTTGAGCCTGCCTCTGAGCCCGAGCCAGCGGCTTTCTCCCGTGGACATAACTCCCCTCGCTCTGCTGCAAACACGCCAAGTGCTATGAAACAAATTATAGCACGGTATGTATAAAGCTATCTAGAGGGGGGGGTGAATAGATTTTACGCTTTTTACCCAATTTTTCGTGTTAGTCAAAATTACGAAAATGCCCTCAAGATAATATAAACAAGCAAGTGTAATATGGTGCGGAAATTAAAACAACACTTGGTTTTTACGTGGAAACCCTCACGGGAAAAACCACGGGCTATGTAAGTAAGCCACACTCGAACCTCGAATCCACTAAATGTGCAAACGATTACAACCTAATCCCGGAAGTAATCACACACCTACCTAATCCCAGTATGAGTGAACCTAGTCCAATTTGCTTGCGTTCTAAGCAACCTAATCCCGGATGCTACACACAAGACTTACTTTCTCTATGAAGAGAATACAACCCTAAGTGAATATATGTGAATATCCAAAATGCAACATAGAGCAAGGGAAACCCTATATGTTTATCTAAGATGATTAATATTCAATTAAGAGCAATCCTAGATATCAAAACTAAATGACATGTCAATTAGTTTAACTAATCAATATTAAGTACAAAACCTAATATGCAAGCACAATATAACTTCTCAAACATACATCATACTCATCTCAATATTGTATCCAAAGCATACAAAATAACAAATAAGTAATTAATTGAGATTGCTAGATAAGAGAAACACAAAACATGTAAGATATTAGTGAAAAGCTTACCAAGCAAAGTATGATGAAGACTCCATGCTAGAAGACATCTAGATGATCTAAGATGATGCTAGATGATGATTGATGATCATGAAAAAGTGTTTGAGAATCAATAATGGAGTTCTTGGAATTTTTCTTCTCTTTGAAAAATATCCTAAGTATGAATTCTGAATATGAACTCTCTTAATTGACCTAAAGTCAAAGTGGCATATATATAGGGGGCCAAATCAAAGTGAGGTCGTTTAAGTAAGTTTCAAACAAACGCGCCAATCGGCGGTTTCAATCGGCGGCCAGGCCGCCGTTCATGACCGCCGAATTGAGCTCGTGAATAACAGAGCATAAACGGCGGTTCATTCGGCGGTTTCGTGACCGTCGATCCCAACCGCCGAAACAGAACAGAGAGATCAAAATCAACCAGGTATGAACGGCGGTTTCGAACGGCAGTTTCATGCCCGCCGTTTCAACCGCCGAATTAGACTGAGAGATAAATCAATCAGGTCTTGAAACGGCGGTTTCTAACGGCGGTCGTGACCGCCGATCTTAACCGCAGAAATGCTTCAGACCAATCTGGACTGAAACGGCGGTTTCATTTGGCGGCCAGGCCGCCGATCTTAACCGCAGAAATGCTTCAGACCAATCTGGACTGAAACGGCGGTTTCATTCGGCGGCCAGGCCGCCGATCATAACCGCCGATCACCTAGATAGGTGAAAACCAAGGAGAAGCCAAGGGCATTCTCCATGAGCGGTCCTCGCGCTAAACCAAGCACATTCTCTTGCATGCGCGGACGTTTCCGAAAGTTATCGGGAAACGAATTACACAACAACATGACACAATTACACACAACAAAATATAATAAATAAGTGCAAGTGTGAAATGTGACAAATGAAGATAATGCACACATATGCAATGAATGTTAAGTGTGTGTGTGCAACTAATCTCTTCAAAGAAAAGTAAGCACATAGAAATTTACCTTCGGTGCTTATCAACACGAGGTCTTCAAAGGGCTTCGAACAATAAAACCGATACTTAGGCTACCCTTACAAAGAACCCCCACATATGTGGTTTGATCACGAAATAAGCCAATTAAAAACAACGGGAATCCTTACATGCTATATTCCAGGGTACTGAAGCAGCTGGGGAACACTTGGGCGTGATGGCTTCGGAGACTCCGACTCCTGCCGAGCCAATTCCTACTCCTCCCGGGGTCAGCGGTGTCGAAATGGGGCATCCCGATTCGGATTCTGAAGATCCTGCGGCTGACTTGAATTCTCACATGAGGTAATCTGGAAAGAGAAAAGCCTCGTTTTCTCCTGGTCGCCCTACCCCCAAGATCCCCCGAGTCGTTGCATATGTTGATTCATCTTCAAGTGATGAGGGGGGAGCAGAGGTTGGGAGAAAAATGGGTATGACCACCAGATCAAGGACAGTGTTGGCGGCTCCGCTAGCTCTCCTCGGGTGGCCTTGACTACCGGGCTCTCTGAAACTTTCGTGGGTGGTTTGGGCCCCTCGACCCAGACAGATGATCCTACCCCCGAGACTATGCTGAGGGCCATGGCTTCAGGCCGAGCCTATATTGGGGAGGACCATTGGAGTCACTTCAAGGCTGGAACCGTGTCCGATCGGCTCTGCAACTTCTTCAACAGTGCTTCCTATGTGAGTAACGCCTTGTTTATATGAATAATTTTATATTTTTCTTCCTTTTTTTTTTTTGTTACTTCACCCCCGTTTGCTGTTGATTTGCTGCAGATGGTGGCCGAAATGTCCGGGGCTTGCCAAGCTGGTGAAGCCCAGGCAGAAAGAATAAGACAGCTAGAAGCCCAACTAAAGGAGAGTGAGGACCATCGCTCTCGGGCTGAGTTAGCTTGTCAAGAGGGGGCTAGATCAAGTCATGTGCTCCTAGATCAATGCCTGGCTCGTCAGATGGAGGCTGAACAGAAAGTGTCGTTTGCTGCTGAGAAGGCCACAACCCTGCAAGATCAGTTGTCATCCACCCAAGAAGCTTTGCTCCAGGCCGCTGAGGACGCAAAAATCTCTTATGAACGCCGAATAGAATTGTAAGGATTCCCGTTTTGTTGATTGGCTTATTTCGTGGTCAAACCACATGTTGGGGTTTTGAATGTAAGGGTAGTCTAAGTGTTTAGTGTTGAAGATCAAAGGCCCTTCCATGACCTCAAGAAACAAGCACGCCAAATGTATAATCTCTTGTGCTTGTTTTTCTTTGAAGAGATCTAGTAGCACACACTCACTTAGCATTCTTGCTATGATTGCATACTTGCTTATTTTTATGTGCATCTCTTCACATGTCACTTTACACACTAGCACTTTGGTTGATATATCTTGTTGTGTGTATATGTGCCTTATAATTCGTTTCCCTAAGGATGTTCGGAAACGTCCGCGCGTGCACGGTAATGTGCTTTGTTTTGCGCGATGATCGCCGGTGGAGATGCCTTTGGCTTCTCCTTGGTTTCACCATTTTTGGTGAATCGGCGGTTACGTTCGGCGGCCTGGCCGCCGTTCGAAACCGCTGAATGAGACCTGATTGAAATATATCTCTCGGGTCCAAAACGGCGGTTGGGATCGGCGGTTTCCAAACCGCCGAATGAAGTCGCCGAAGTTCCCCTGTTCCACACGGGAGCCATTCGACGGTTCATTTCGGCGGCCTGACCGCCGAATGAAACCGCCGATCGGTGCGTTTCAAGGGCAAAATTGTATTTTCACCTGCCCTGTTTTTGGTCTCTATAAATACATCCTTATCTCTGGTTCAGTATACAAGTCTTTGATCATAAGAACCCTAGAGAGATATTTAGAGAGACTTGAGAGAGAAAGCTTAAAGATCATATCTTTATCTCTCTAAACCCATTCCCACATGCATAAATCTTCATCTAAGCATCATCTAGGATCATCTAGCATATGCTAATGCATGGGACTTCTTCAACACACATGGTATGATTTGTTGAACACTTTTATCTTACATAATTAGTGTTTCTACTTATCAATTTTATCTCATATTTTACTTATATGTGTTTAGATTAATTTCTACATATAAGATTGAGATTATGTGTTGATTGGGTTATTATTTATTAGCTAGGCTTTAATGTTCATATGCCATCTAGCTAATTGATCTCATTTGTTAATTGAGATTATTTTTCATAGCTTATTTGATTAGGTCATTATTGCCTAAAAGCTATGCCATGAACATTCTTGTGTGATGTATTGATAACTAGGTTGATAGATTGTTTTTTAATCAACTAGTTAATCCTTTGAATGTTTGTGGGTTTTATATGATAGCTTTGTATCTAGGATTGGTGATCCTTTACTTAGCTAAAGTTATATGCCATGTCATATAGCTATATGTGATATCTAGGATTGATTATATTGTCATCTTATAATCCTAGGTAAGCATTTAGAGTACCCTAGCTCTTATTGCATTAATTGAATATTCATACATATTCACATAGGGTTGTGCATCTCTTTTGAGAGATTGAAGTCTTGGGGCTAAGTGTGCTTTGGCCTCAAGCAAATTGGACTAGAGCCGCTATAAAAGGCCCGCGTGGTAGATTAGAGGGTGCTCACGCCAAGAGTAGTGTATCAGGGGATATCACTAGGGATTGAACCAAGAGTGGCGATTGGTAGTGTCCATAGCCTGAGGTTATCTAGGGTGAGGGTCCGAGAATCACTTGAGGGTGTAACCGTCTTTTCATATAGTGGATTTCGAGGTCCGAGTGTGGCGCACTTAACAGCCCGTGGTTTTTCCCAGTGGTTGGGTTTTCCACGTAAACATCAAGTGTCATTTACTATTTCCGCATCTTATTACACTTGTATGTATTATTGACTTGCTAGGGGTATTTTCGTAAAATTGACTTGTATGCGAAAATTGGGTAATAATTAGATAAAATCTATTCACCCCCCCTCTAGCTTTATATTGATAAACACACCTCGAGTATTTTAAGAACTTTCAATTGGTATCAGAGCGGGTTCCTAGATATACTTAGGTGATCCTAGCTCATTTTAGGTGTGTTGTGCATTTATGTGATTTTTGCTCATTCATACATTTTGCATACATTTCATTCATTCATTTGAGACAATGAGTGGATTCGGTGGCAACCATGAGGGTGCTTCAAGCACACGACCTCCTCTCCTCACCGGCATAAATTACTCCCAATGGAAAGGGAAGATGGAGGCATATGTGTGTCAAATCCATGATAGGGCATGGATGGCCATTGAAGATGGATATTCGCCTCCTATGATGACTCCCACGGATGGAGGAGAAGAAGTGCTCAAGCCTAAGGCACAGTGGACACAACCTGAGTTTGAGTTGTCCAAGTGGAATCAAAAGGCATGGCACGCCCTCATATGTGCAGTGGATGAAAATCAGTACAAATTGATTCAGAACACTAAGATAGCCAAGGAGGCATGGGACATCTTAGAGGTTGCACACGAGGGAACCGAAGTAGTGAAGGACTCCAAACTTCAAGTCCTCCAAACTCAATTTGAGACACTTAGGATGGAGGAGAATGAGTGCTTCAACGACTTCGAGATTAGGTTGATGGACATTGTCAACCAAAGTCATCAACTTGGTGACCCTTACTCGGATAGAAGGATCAAGCAAAAGATAATGAGATCGCTTCCCGAGAGGTTTGAGTCTAAGGTGACGGCTTTAGAAGAAAACAGTGATTTTAAGGACATGAAGCCGAGCGAGGTAATAGGTAGACTTCTCGCCTACGAGTCTAGGAAGGGTCCTAGCTCCACTCCTTCAAAGAAGCAAAAAGGGATTTCTTTGAGAGCTTCCAAGGTTGAGAAGGAGGACAAGGATGACTCGGATGAAGACATTGCACTTTTAATGAGAAAATTCAAGAAGTTTGTAAAATTCAAGAAGAAGGGTCATGCATCCAAAGGGCAAGAATTGAAGAAAAGGGTTCCTTTCAAGAAGGTTGAGCATAGGCAAGAGAATAGTGAAAGGAAAGGGATCCAATGCTATGAGTGTGGTGGCATAGGTCATATCTCACTAGATTGTGGGAATTTGAAGAACAAGAGAGAAAAAATGATGGCCGCCATTTGGAGTGAAAGTG
The DNA here is from genome assembly GCA_008009225.1 of Acer yangbiense. Lineage (NCBI taxonomy): Eukaryota > Viridiplantae > Streptophyta > Magnoliopsida > Sapindales > Sapindaceae > Acer > Acer yangbiense. Next base: position 22,909,978 of record CM017773.1, on the reverse strand, counting down.
ATGACTCCGAAGAAGGAGATAAGTCATCAAGTGATGATGAGCTTATCAATAACTTCAAGGCATTGGGTGCCAATTGTGAAGAAAATGAAGTTGTTGGTAAGAATTCCGTTGCTAGTGATCCCATAGAAGAGAAAGTCGAAGAAGTAGCTCTAGAGGAGATAGTTGTTGCTTCGCATTGGGATATGGCACTTATTGACTCAAGAGATCAAGGTGAAGGTCTTGATGAGGAAATTGGATCCATAAGAGAGGAGGAGAGCCTAGAAGATGACACTAGTGGAGATGACTCCTTATCTAACTCTACAAATGGAAATGTAGAGAATATGGATATGCATAACTTTATAGTCAATGTTGAAAGCTCCATGAAGAAGAAAGATAGATCTCTAAGGATTTTAGAGGAAGAAAATCTAGAGCTTACAACATACAATGACCTCCTAAAGAAGCAAGTGGAGAAAATGGATCTTAAGGACAACTTTGAAAGTTTTGAAAGCTCTAAGTTAAAGAATGAAAAAGAGATTCAAAGGTTAAAGGAAGAACTACTTAGGCTTTCAACACAAGTTGATCACTTGAATGATGAAGTGATAAGATCCATGGTGGAAGAAGACAAGCTAAAAGATGAGCTAGCTTTGTCTAAGAGGAATGAAGAGGGTTTGAAGAGAGAGCTTGTTGAAGCCAAAGAGTCATTGACTAGAATGACCACAAGCACCAAGAAACTTGACAACATACTTGGTGTAGGAAAAAGCCCTTGTGACAAAAGAGGTCTTGGATTCGAAGTGAGCAAGGATTGCTCTATTCCTAAGAAGACCGTCTTTGTGAAGAGTTTGGGTAAGATAGAAGCGTCACCGGTGCAAACTCCTAGGAAGAAGTTAGAACTAGGACAATGTTCGAAAAATGCACAAGTGAAGGTGGTGAAAACGAGACAACCCCAAGCTCAACGGATTAGAGCCTCTCGAGTCATCTCTCCTCAACAAATGACTCACTATGAAAAGAGGCAAAACATGCTACCTAATCCAAGGAGGCAACCCATTCCGGTTCAACCAAATAGAAGACATGAACCGACTCAACACCAAAGGAGACATCAAATGCATGATGAGTCTCCAATGACTTCACAAGAACATGGTATGAATTCTTACTTTGTACCAACTTGTCATTATTGTGGTGTTTATGGGCATATTAGGCCTAAGTGCTTTAAGTACATTAACCATTGTAGGATTGATAGCATGATAAAGAAAAAGAGGCTAAGAAGAGCCCATTTGCATGAGCCTAGGAAATCTTTTGTCAATAATCCTAGGTTAGTGAATGACATGCAACCTTTGACCACTAAGAAGAAAAATGTTATATCTATGTGGATAAGGAAAAATGAACCCGCTTGCTACGAGACTAACAAGTCTCAAATAGGTTCAACTAAGTCCAATGGACTTGGTAGGTCCATAGGACCTCATGCCCTTCATTAATGAAGGATGATACTAACCCCATATGGGGAACTCAAGCAAAGAGAGCTATTTTTGCATTCTTGTCACTTGCAAAAAATTTGAAAAATCTTATGCTTCTTGGTTGATTGCTTGAGTAAGCTTGGTTGCACATATGTATATATGTTTTCAATTCAATAAGTGTGAACCTTGCTTGTTTACAATCCATGTCATATTTATGTTCAAACATGCATTTTGGACTAGGAGATGTATGTAGGAAGTATGATTTGAATGACCTATGATTATCTCCATGACATGATGATTCTTAAATAACATGCTAATGTCTTATGAAAAGCATGAAATTCATGTACATGCTCAAATGAAAAAGCATGAATTGATAATTGCGTTCTTAAATGCAAAAACTTGTGTGAAAAAGCTAATGAGACTCAAATGAAAAAGGATCTAGTATCCATTCAAGGATTTTACAATCCAAATGTCTCTCTTTCTTTATTGGTTGAACATGTCTACTATCATACGGGTTTCATTCCCAGAAAAATCAAATAGGGTGCAAAGTTGCTCATGACATGTTTAGCTTATAAAGTTGGATATAGTTGTTCTTAAATTGAAATCAATGAAATTTCTATATCCTTGCTTCTCTCATGACAATGGTGAAATTGGTTTGAATTCCTATTAGAAACCTTTGTCATTTGCTTTGCCAAATACCATGGTATTTTGGACTTGAATGCAATATGTCTTGTATGCAAAGCATTTTGTTTCACACATTTTATCTAATAAATCTCCTCGTTTCTCTCCGATTAATTGAGATTGCATAAAGTGACTTATATTGATTATGCATATACTAGGATGCTACTATCTCTCTTTGCCTTGAGTAACCCGGTTGGGGACTACTCCTTTGTCTATATCATGACAAAAAGGGGGAGTAGAATGTGGTAAGGGGAGGTGCAAATTGTTGTAGCAATTGGTGCACATTGGGGAGAATATACATTGAGGGGGAGTAACCCTTTGAGGGGGAGCATTGCATTCATCATACATTGCATGATGTTGTGTTTAATTTCTTAGAAATGCAAATGCTTGTTTATGTCCTCACTTGATTCATCTCACTTTTACTTGTTTTGGAAAGTTTAGAAACCCTGTTTCAGGGAATGATTGTTCTACAAGAGATTGAAGACTTCAAGTTTTATTTTTATATATCTCTTTGTATTGTAGAAAATCTTCATTGACCCATAGGTTTATTTTTGTTGTGAGGAATCAATGTGAGTGGTGGTTTTGTCACGAAATAGCCAAAGGGGGAGATTGTAAGGATTCCCGTTTTGTTGATTGGCTTATTTCGTGGTCAAACCACATGTTGGGGTTTTGAATGTAAGGGTAGTCTAAGTGTTTAGTGTTGAAGATCAAAGGCCCTTCCATGACCTCAAGAAACAAGCACGCCAAATGTATAATCTCTTGTGCTTGTTTTTCTTTGAAGAGATCTAGTAGCACACACTCACTTAGCATTCTTGCTATGATTGCATACTTGCTTATTTTTATGTGCATCTCTTCACATGTCACTTTACACACTAGCACTTTGGTTGATATATCTTGTTGTGTATATATGTGCCTTATAATTCGTTTCCCTAAGGATGTTCGGAAACGTCCGCGCGTGCACGGTAATGTGCTTTGTTTTGCGCGATGATCGCCGGTGGAGATGCCTTTGGCTTCTCCTTGGTTTCACCATTTTTGGTGAATCGGCGGTTACGTTCGGCGGCCTGGCCGCCGTTCGAAACCGCCGAATGAGACCTGATTGAAATATATCTCTCGGGTCCAAAACGGCGGTTGGGATCGGCGGTTTCCAAACCGCCGAATGAAGTCGCCGAAGTTCCCCTGTTCCACACGGGAGCCATTCGGCGGTTCATTTCGGCGGCCTGACCGCCGAATGAAACCGCCGATCGGTGCGTTTCAAGGGCAAAATTGTATTTTCACCTGCCCTGTTTTTGGTCTCTATAAATACATCCTTATCTCTGGTTCAGTATACAAGTCTTTGATCATAAGAACCCTAGAGAGATATTTAGAGAGACTTGAGAGAGAAAGCTTAAAGATCATATCTTTATCTCTCTAAACCCATTCCCACATGCATAAATCTTCATCTAAGCATCATCTAGGATCATCTAGCATATGCTAATGCATGGGACTTCTTCAACACACATGGTATGATTTGTTGAACACTTTTATCTTACATAATTAGTGTTTCTACTTATCAATTTTATCTCATATTTTACTTATATGTGTTTAGATTAATTTCTACATATAAGATTGAGATTATGTGTTGATTGGGTTATTATTTATTAGCTAGGCTTTAATGTTCATATGCCATCTAGCTAATTGATCTCATTTGTTAATTGAGATTATTTTTCATAGCTTATTTGATTAGGTCATTATTGCCTAAAAGCTATGCCATGAACATTCTTGTGTGATGTATTGATAACTAGGTTGATAGATTGTTTTTTAATCAACTAGTTAATCCTTTGAATGTTTGTGGGTTTTATATGATAGCTTTGTATCTAGGATTGGTGATCCTTTTCTTAGCTAAAGTTATATGCCATGTCATATAGCTATATGTGATATCTAGGATTGATTATATTGTCATCTTATAATCCTAGGTAAGCATTTAGAGTACCCTAGCTCTTATTGCATTAATTGAATATTCATACATATTCACATAGGGTTGTGCATCTCTTTTGAGAGATTGAAGTCTTGGGGCTAAGTGTGCTTTGGCCTCAAGCAAATTGGACTAGAGCCGCTATAAAAGGCCCGCATGGTAGATTAGAGGGTGCTCACGCCAAGAGTAGTGTATCAGGGGATATCACTAGGGATTGAACCAAGAGTGGCGATTGGTAGTGTCCATAGCCTGAGGTTATCTAGGGTGAGGGTCCGAGAATCACTTGAGGGTGTAACCGTCTTTTCATATAGTGGATTTCGAGGTCCGAGTGTGGCGCACTTAACAGCCCGTGGTTTTTCCCAGTGGTTGGGTTTTCCACGTAAACATCAAGTGTCATTTACTATTTCCGCATCTTATTACACTTGTATGTATTATTGACTTGCTAGGGGTATTTTCGTAAAATTGACTTGTATGCGAAAATTGGGTAATAATTAGATAAAATCTATTCACCCCCCCCCCCCCCCCCCCCCCCCCCCCCCCCCCCCCCCCCCCCTCTAGCTTTATATTGATAAACACACCTCGAGTATTTTAAGAACTTTCAAGAAGACTTGGAGCGTCAGGCCATGACAGTCAAATATCTGTCAAAGGAAGCTAGGCTGGAGTTGGAGATACAGGGGGTCGACCGCTTTAAACGATCTCCAGCCTATGATGCTTTGCTTCTTAGGGAGTTCCAACGAGGAATGGTCTCGGCTGGAGAATTCTTCAAGATGAAGAGCAGGGCGACCGACCGGGCCAGGGCCAACTGGAGCCTTTCGATCAAGAAGCATGTGGATACGTCTCTGGAGTCTCTTCGGATCCAGATGAAAGAGTGGCGAGCATATTGCAGAAGTAAAGGTAAGGTGCCACATCCCATGCATCTGGAGGTTCCCACCGCCGATTCCTTCTCTACTTTTCACGCTTGTCAGAAAGCGGGGATCGACAGTGAGAATCCTGATGTTGGTCCCCTCCCTGGGATAGACTATAGCGCCTGGATGGATGACGATGATGAAGAAGATGTGATTATGTGGCCTTCTGAAGACAGCCTCCTCAGCAAGTACGTGATGGAGCCTGACCTGAGTGGGAGCAGCTCACAACCCCCGGCACCATCTTCTTGATTTTTCTTCTGTATTTTTGTAACGATTCTTTGTATTATCCTTACATATATGAATTTTCATTCTTACCGTTCTGCTTTCTTATTTTCGAGTGCTTTCTTAACTGGTCGCTTAGCCAGTCTAGCCAAGTATTTTATTTAACTGGCAACTAACCGATCTTAGCCAAGTGTCTTATTAAACTGGTAACTAATATGGCCAAGTATCTTATTCAACTGGCGTTTTTCTTTTTAACCTATTTAGGTTTTACCTAGACGTTACGTCGAGGCTCACCCCGACCATACGTTGAGGTCCTTACATAAGTCATCTAGGACGTCTCCCGGTTTTGTCTGTGCAAGGTTTTGCCGAATCGTTGGGGTACTCTGTACCGGCCAACACAGCTGCGCATCTCACCAGTTTTTCTGGCGGTGCTCCGAGCAATTTTTTAATTACCCTGGTGCCTCGGTTTTACCTTTTTGCTAAGAAGTGCGTTTGCACTATCTTAACCAGGGTACTTAAAATCGATAGATATACCGAAATATCCACCGATATATCCGTATTTTGGAGGGACCGATATCGAAACAGGTAAATATCCAATATCCTGCAGAATATCCGGCCGATTTCGAAATATCTGTAAAAATCCACCGATATTCCCGAAATATCCCGAAATTCCCGAAATATCCCGAAATTCCCGAAATTTCATGAATTTCACCCCGAAAGTCCATGGATATTTTGCATATTATTAAAATAATTTTTTTAATCCTAAACAATTAAATTATTGTTAAAATAATTTAGCTTGAAAATTATTTTAGAAGAAACATTAACAAATTTATAAAAATTTCCAACATAATAGTAAAAAGTAAAATTATTGAATACTTGAAGTAAAATTGGATAAAAAAAAACCAAAGAGTGGACGTGTAAAATATGTAAAATTTTGTGAAAGCAATCTGAAAAAAAAATTGTTTGTGACTTAAATGTGTAAAACTAATTCCAAATAGTATTAAATATGTACCAATCAATTTATAAATATGTAGAATTGATTTTTTTGTAACTTTGTGCCGACATTCCAAATAAAAGAATCTTAAAATATATGAGCCATTGTACAAAGTTCTGAGATTGGTTGATACAGAAGTTGTACCCACTATGCCTATCGTGTATAAGTTAATGCATGTGATGAAAAATACAGTAAAACAACAGAGAGGGAGTAAATGGGTTCTAAATATTATACAAGACCGATAGGATAAAATGCTCAATCACCCACTACATGTTGCAGGTAAATTTTATTTTGGATTGTTTGTCATTCATAATTAAAATTTAGTATAGTATTTATACTAAAATTATTCTTTTTTTATTCTAACTTACTATTTGAACCCAAAATACCAATATAGAGACAATATTGGGGATAATTCGGATCTTCTAAAAGCCGTACATAATGTCTATATGCAATTAGACACTGAAGCTGTAGGAATTGCTAATTTTGGAAATGAGGTAAAAAGTTACAATTTATAACCAATTTTATAATTCCAATATTATAAATTCTTTTCATGTGAGTATTGTGTCATATTAATATATATTATATACATATTGATCTCATGAATGTAGCTCACATACTTAAGGATGGAAAGAAAAGTTTTGGTGAACGAGCAGCCATTGTAACTAGAAGCAAAATGCAACCAGGTATATAACTTTTATTACAAAAATTTACATATTAATAATAAATAATAATATCATTGAAATAATATTCATACTTATAATACTTAATAATTTTTATTACAGCTGATTGGTGGGTAATGTATGGAAATTGTGCTCCATCATTGAGTGCAATAGCAATTTGCATACTATCACAAACATCATCATCTTCTGCATTTGAAAGAAATTGGTCCACATTTGCTTTAATCCACACAAAACAAATGAACCGTCTTACCTATTTTAAGCTTGAACAACTTGTTTATTGTTATTATAATATGAAGTTGAAACTTAGGGATATGGTAGCTGAAAAAGATAAAGTAAATGACACTGATTTTATGGATCTACTTCAAGTAGCTGCTGAAGCAGGAGATGATAATGAGAATCCTATTTTTAACTGGGTTAGACTTGCCTCCTTGGATGATGACGAAGGAAATCCTGATTCACATATTGCTTCTCATGCTCAAGAAATGGGAATAAATGTTGAACAAGTGATTAGAGAAGAAGTTGGCGTAGATCTTGGAGTTATTGTTACCAGCTCTTCCGATAATCAACATATCTCTGATGTAAATAGTGGAGGAAAATATGATGGAGATGATGGAGATGATGGTGATAAGGCAAGAGGTTGGGATTCTGGTGCAGGAGGTTTGAATGCTGGTGCAACAAGTTGGGATGTTCGTGCTGGAGGTTAGGATGCTGGTGCAACAGGTTGAAATGCTAGTGTGGCGGGTTGGGATGCTCATGCAGGTAATTTTGATCAAAATCGTGGTAGACAACATGGAGGAACAAGTCAAAATGTTGAAGATTCTTTGAATATGGCTCTCTCCTTAATTAGTATAGACACAGAAAATAGTTCTTTGGGTGATTCGCAGACAATGTCAGGTTCTCATGTACCAAATTATGGCAGTTATGGTGGTTGCAATATATTTTATTATCCTTCTCCACAAATGTCATATGCAATACCTATGCATGCAGATCAACAATATCCACCAAGTTGGGTAAATCCAAACTACCCAATTCATGGATCAGTTGGAAGAGATCAAACAACATACCTGTGGCATATTAATAACTACATTGAAAACTATGCAAGCACGTTTTATTGGGAAAATTATTGTTCAAATCAAGATAGAAATGTATCTTATGTATTTGAACCAACAAGGAATTCATTTTGGTTTTAAATTTCAGATTATTATGTATGAATTATGATTTATGATAGAATCTTGGAAGTGTGGAACTATTACTATATATATTTTAATGATAATTTTGTTTATTAAATATTTAATCTCTTTATATTGTATATAATATTGTAAAAGTGAAACAAAATATTATTATATTAAATACTCAATTTTAAAAATTATATACAGACTCTATCTATGTTATAATTTATAATAAACTCATAACTATGATAATTTATCATTGAAATATGATTCATTTGATGTATAATTACTTGTTTAAGCTTGTTCTAAAATTTCACAAAAAAAATCTAATTTTAGATATAAATATCCATCATTTTTTTAATTTTTGACGGAATATCCACCGATATCAATAATATCCCCGATATATCCGTAAATTTAGAAGCCCGATATTGATACCAATACCGATATTACGTTCCTTGATCTTAACTAGGCGGGCATGCTACTTTAGCTTCTTTGCCCTTCAAGCACTACTCGTCCGCTCTCTCGCGGCTTTGTAGCGCCCGAATTCTTTTTTGCGTTTGTTTGGCCAACTATTAAGTGGCTGTTGTTTATTCACCGGCCATGGAATACCTTTGATCATGAGACTCATCGAATTCAATGAATAACCTCTTTATTGGCAAATGAACTTTATTAGAAAATCAAATGAATCTGAAACAATTGATGTAAAGCTAAAATGGGACAAGAAACAAACTGAATTAACATAAACATTGAGATGAGTTCCTTAGGGGTCGAAAATCTTGAGGTACTGGGCATTGCATGGTCGGGGCACTAGGCTCCCCCCTAGTCGGGCTACCATGTACGCCCCGTGCCCCGCGACTCCCTTGACGATGTAAGGTCCCTCCCATTTGTCGGCGAGGGATCCTGCCGACCTGTCATTGGTGTTCGGGGATACTCTTCTTAACACTAAATCTCCAAGCTGGAATCTACGTACACGAACATGGGAATTATAGTACCTCGCAGCCCTTTGCTGGTATGCAGCGTTTCGCACTTGTGCTGCATCCCTGACTTCTTCAAGCTCGTCTAGGTTTTGCTGTAGCATGTTAACATTGTGCTCAGGGCTGTATAGCTGTACCCTGGGCGATGTAAAACTTATTTCTACTGGGATAACGGCCTCTGTCCCGAATGCTAACGCAAAAGGAGTCTCCCCTATGGATGACCTTACAGTTGTTCGATATGCCCATAGCACCTCTGGTAGCTTATCCGCCCAGCTGCCTTTCTTGGCTTCCAACTTTGCCTTTAGAGTGTGCTTGATCACCTTGTTTACAGCTTCGGTCTGGCCATTGGTTTGAGGATGAGCAGGTGACGCATAGTAGTTTGCGATCTTATACTCTTCGCACATTTTTCTGAACTTGCTATTGTTGAATTGGGTCCCATTGTCTGTGAAACAAATTAGAGGCGTGTTCTATATAAAGCTAGAGGGGGGGTGAATAGATTTTAATTATTATTACCAAATTTTCGCATGCAAGTCAATTTTACGAAAATGCCCCTACTAGTCAAAAATACATACAAGTGTAATATAGTGCGGAATTTAAATAACACTTGATGTATACGTGGAAACCCAACCACTGGGAAAAACCACGGGCTATTTAGTGCGCCACACTCGGACCTCGAAATCCACTAATCGAAATGGAGTTTACAACCTATGTAGACCTCGTCTAACACTCCGGTCAATAACCCCCCACTTCTACCACTCGGGCCTTTAAAAGTGGCTCTAGTCCAATTGCTTGAGGCCTAAGCAACCTTAGCCTCAAGACTTGATTCTCTAAGAAGAGATTATGCAACCTATGTGAATATGTATGAATATTCAAATAACAAACAAGGCTAGGTAACCTTAGATGCTTATCTAGGATGATGATATAATCAATTTAATCAACCCTAGATATCAATTGCTAAATGACATGTCAAATAGCTTAGCTAATCAAGATTAAGCAAAAACCTAATTAGCTATCACAATCAACACTCAATCATTTTCATCACAAATAATCTCTAACTTGTATCTAGCATATAATCAAAAGCATACAAGTAATTAAAGAGATGTAATAATATGAAAAACACTAAAGTAATATGAAATTAGTGAAGAACATACCAAATAAGATGTGATGATTCAAAATCATGCATGGATCAATTCTATGAAGGCATAGAAGATCAAATATGAAATTTGATGCAAAAGGGATTTGATTTGAGTGTTTAAAGTTGAGTTCTTGATTTTATTTTTTCTCAAAAATCTCTCTTGAATGTTTAGGGTTCTAATTGCTCAAGAAGCTTGATCAGAGATTGAGAAAATAAGATATTTATAGACATCAAGAATTGGGCATGTGAAAAGACACTTTTGCCCCTGAAACGCACCGTTCGGCGGTTTCAATCGGCGGCCAGGCCGCCGATGACGATCGCCGAATTGAGCTCGTGAAGAACAGAGCATTAACGGCGGTTTCGCGACCGCCGATCAAACCGCCGAATCAAACCCGAGGGATTAAAATCGATCAGGTATGAACGGCGGTTTCGAACGGCTGTCGTGACCGCCGATCTTGACCGCATAATTGCTTCAGACCAATATGGACTGAAATGGCGGTTTCATTCGGCGGCCAGGCCGCCGATCATAACCGCCGATCACCAACAATGGTGAAAACCAAGGAGAAGCCAAGGGCATTCTCCATAGGCGGTCTTCGCGCGAAACCAAGCACTCATTAGTGCAAGCGCGGACGTTTCCGAACAATGTCGGGAAACGAATTATAAGGCACATATACACACAACAAGATATATCAACCAAAGTGCTAGTGTGTAAAGTGACATATGAAGAGATGCACATAAAAATAAGCAAGTATGCAATCATAGCAAGAATGCTAAGTGTGTGTGTGCTACTAAATCCCTTCAAAGAAAAACAAGCACAAGAGATTATACCTATGGCGTGCTTGTATCTAGAGGACATGGAAGGGCCTTTGATCTTCAACACTAATCACTTAGACTACCCTTACATTCAAAACCCCAACATGTGGTTTGACCACGAAATAAGCCAATCAACAAAACGGGAATCCTTACAGTCTGTTATGATGATTCTCGGGATCCCAAACCTATATATTATGTTCTTTCTGACAAAGCTGGTGGTGTTTGCCTCAGTGATGTGCACGAGAGCTTCTGCTTCCGCCCATTTAGTAAAGTAGTCAACTGCCACAATAGCATGCTTCGCGCCCCCCTTTGTTCCAGTGGGCATTGGTCCTATCAGGTCGAGGCCCCACATGGCAAAGGGCCAAGGTGAAGTTAAGCTTCTGAGCAATTTCGGAGGTTGCCGAATATCGTTTGCTATTCTCTAGCATGTCTCACAGCTCTCCGCGAATCGCTATGCCTCTGCAAACAAAGTTGGCCAATAGAATCCTTGCCTAAGTACTTTATGCGTCAGACTCTTACCCCCAGTATGGTTCCCGCATACTCTACTGTGAACATCTTCCAGGATCTTTTTTGTTTCTTCGCTGGTGATACACCTTTGTAGCACCTTTGAGAACCCTCTTCTGTACAATTCGCCTCTCAGAATTGTGTACCGAGTTGACCTGTACTTGACACATTTTGCTTCCACAGCATCCTCGAGTAGAATGTTTTCCTCCAAATACTTTCTGAGCTGTGTGGTCCAGTCGTCTTGAACTGGTCGAATTTCTGACACCATGCCTTCCTCAGATTCTGCTGTACTCGGCCTAGTCAGGTGCGCCACCGGTATCGCTTTGGACCTGATACTCATGGTGGCTAAAGCTAATTTGGACAAAGCGTCTGCTTTCTCGTTTTCTTCCCGAGGAATCTGAAAAATCTTGTACATTTTAAATTTTCTGAGCAGTTTCTTTGCAATGTCCAGGTAAGCTATCATGTGTTCCTCCCTCGCCTGGTATTCATCCAATACCTGGTTAACCACAACTTACGAATCACTGTAAATCTCTAACTCATCTGCTCCTAATGCTATACAGACCCTCAAGCCAACCAACAAAGCTTCATATTCTGCTTGGTTGTTGGTTGCTTTAAAATCGAACCTCATGGCGCACTCTACAGCGTCTCCCTCCGGGGTTGTTATGACTATCCCGGCCCCGCTGCCATGGGTGTTCGATGATCCATCTACATGCAACCTCCATCGGGAACTATTCTCCTGTTTTCCTTCCATCATTCTTCTTACTTCGGCATCTGGCTCAGTGAATTCCACTATAAAATCTGACACTGTCTGCCCCTTGACTGCGGCTTTTGGGGTGTATTTGATGTCAAATTCGCTCAACTCTACCGCCCATTTAGTCAGCCTACCTGACAGTTCGGGCTTTTGCAAGATGAGCTTTAGTGGACAGTCGGTGTACACCTCTATTGTATGCACTTGGAAATACGGCCTTAGCTTCCTGGCTGCCGTGATCAAGGCTAGCGCTATCTTTTCTGCCGGTGAATACCTTGTCTCTGCGGGTAGCAACGCCTTGCTGGTGTAATACACTGGTCTCTGTATTCCTTCCTCCATTCGGATCAACACCGAGCTTGTTGCCACTTCTGTGACCGAGAGGTATAGGTATAATGTTTCTCCGGCTACTGGCTTTGAGAGGATGGGTGCTCGCCCTAAGTAATCTTTCAACTTCTGGAAGGCTGCTTCACATTCTTTGTTCCACTCGAGCCCTTTTCCTTTCTTTATTACTTTAAAGAACGGGGCACATCTGTCTGTTGATTTTGCTATAAATCGGTTAAGTGATGCGAGACATCCCTTCAGCCTCTGTACGTCCTTCAGCGTTTTTGGCGAAGCCATCTCGTCTAATGCTTTGATCTTCTCAGGATTTACTTCGATTCCCCTCTGATGCACCTGGAAGCCGAGAAACCTACCCGATGGTACCCCAAACACACATTTGTTCAGGTTAAGTTTCATCTCATACTTTCTTAGAACTTTAAAGGTTTCTTTTAGATCTTCCGCGTGCCTTTCTGCCGTAACACTCTTGGTCAGCATGTCATCTACATAGACCTCCATGTTCTTCCCAATCTGCCGGGCGAATATCCTATTCACTAACCTCTGGTACGTTGCCCCGGCATTCTTCAATCTGAATGGCATCACCTTATAGCAATACAACCCCTGGTCTGTGGTGAATGTCATTTTCTCTTCGTCGACTTTACTCATTCGGATCTGATTGTACCCCGAGTAAGCATCCATAAAGCTTAACAGTTCGTGCCCTGCTATTGCGTCCACTAGTTGGTCGATCCTTGGTAGTGGGAATCTGTCCTTCGGGCAGGCCTTGTTTAAATCCGTGAAATCCACACACATCCTCCACTGGTTGTTCTTTTTCTTTACCAGTACCACATTGGCCACCCATTCTGGGTACTTGACTTCCCTTATCGACCCTGCGGTAAGTAACTTTTTTTACTTCATTTTTAATAGCTGTACTCCTTTCGGGGTTGAACAGCCGCCTTTTCTGCTTCACCGGGCGAAACTCTGGGTTGATGGAGAAACCATGTGATATCACCTTCGGGTCTATCCCCAGCATATCTTCGTGGCTCCAAGCAAAAACATCCTTGTACTCTCTCAGTAGCGTGACAAGCTGGGTTTTGACATGTATATTTAAACTTGCCCCTACCTTGACTGTCCTACTTGGGTCTTCTGGATCCATTGCCACTTCTTCGGTCGGCTCATCTTTCTTCGCCTCAGGTTCCTCTCTGGGATCCAACTCAAATTCTCTCGGCACCTCTGCCTGCTCTTCAAGTTCACCAACCTCTTGCTCGGCTGTAACCGCGTACACCTAGTGTACTTCCCTATCTTTATAAACTGACAAATTTGCCCTTCGGGGCCATTTCCTGTGACCCCTTGATCACTCCTACCCCATACTCTATCGGGAACTCCATCATGAGGGCGTAGGTTGCGGTCACTGCTTTGGCTTTATTCAAGAATGGTCGGCCCAATAAGGCGTTGTATGGCCAATTTTCTGTTTCCACCACCACAAAGTCAAGTAGCACTGTTTTTTGGCAAGGAGCCTGCCCGACCTTCACGGGCAACTTCACCGTGCCAAGTGACCTTACTTCGACTCCTCCAAATCCTCTAAAGAGTGTGGGAAATGGTTGTAGGTCTTTCCTATCTAGCCTTAGCTGGTCATACACTTCTGCACTTAGAATATCTGCTGAGCTTCCATTGTCAATCAAAACCTGATGAACCTCTCTATGACCAATCCGTGCGCTGATCACCAGTGCGTCGTTCGGCCTAACATCAACTCCATGTGAATCGGCTTCTGTGAATATGATCGGGTCCCAGCCTTCCTTGATTCTTTTCGGGTCAGGTTCAATAGAATTAATGTCCAAGTCTCTCCGTGCTTCCACGGCCTCTCGGATTTCCTGGTTCCTTTCCCTATTACTCTTGCCAGTCGCTGGTCCCCTGAAGATAGTATTGATTGCTCCTTCATCCTCAGCTTTCTTGGGACTAGGCTTTCTTGCCCGTCCGTCCTGTCGGCTATCCTTCTGTCCGTCCGCCCTGTTAGCCTTTTTTAAGACGATGTCTTTCAAATGTCCTTCCCTTATGAGGGTTTCAATGTGGTCCCTTAGCTGGAAACACTTAGATGTCTCGTGCCCATTCTCCTTGTAGAACCTGCAATACTTGGTGGTGTCCCTCCGAGCATATGTGGATTGCTTTGGCGGTTCTTTAGACATGTTCTTTTCTTCTAGGATTGCCAAAATTTCCTCTTGATCTTTTTTCAACGGGGCATAGTTTGTATACCTACCCTGGAACCTCTGTCGCGGTTGATCGAATTTTGGGTCATAGGCTCGACGTCCATCCCGACCATCCCGCGCCTTATTCTTCTGTTTGTCACCTTTGGTATCGGGCGCATTTGCTTGGTCTTTGGTTTTAGATCCTTCTGGGCGACCGCCATGTACGAAATAACCTCTCGTGGCAACTTCCTCCTCCTCAGCCAGGGCGTAGCCCCCGACCATGTCCATCATATCGGCATAATTGGTTAGTCGAGCTCTTCGGAGGTCAAATGACAATTGGCCGTTCTGAAGGTTGTTGATGAACGCGGCAATTATGGCTTCGTCATTTGCACTCCCAATTTCAGACACTTCCTGACCGAACCTCCCCAAATATTTTTTCAGTGACTCGTCTTTTCCCTGTTTTAGCTAGGACAAGTGGGCCACTGACTTCTTCCTATGTACATTACCGAGGAATTGCCTTGAGAAGGCTTTACTCAGCTCGCTGAAATTGCCTATACTTGCTGCTGGTAACCTACCGAACCACCTGGAGCCTAAATCCCCGAAAGTTTGGGGGAAATTTAAACACAGCAAGGCGTCATTGTAGACATACTAGGCCATGGCACTCTTATACCTTCTGACGTGTTCCTTTGGATCAGTATCCTTTTTGAATTGCTTTATGTGAGGCATCCTGAATCTCTCCGGGAAGGGTGTCCTTAGGACTTCATTGGTGAAAGGGCTTCTGGTCTCGTCGTCCGACAATTCATTACGCCCATATCGCCTGACCAGAGCATCTATCTGTCGATGATTATTCTGAACTTCCCGGGTCAAACTCTGTATGAGTATGTCCCTGTCTCCTTGTGGTTTTCCCATCGCATTGAAATTCTGGCTTACGATCAGCTTTTGGCCCCTTTCCTCTGGATTCAACTCTCTATGTTCTCGGTTTAGGCCATGCAGCCGAACTGTGCCCCTTTGGCGTTTGCGATGATAACTCTGCTCACTCTCTCCTAAGGATGATGACCTAGCTCTCCAATGAGTACGTCTCCTGGGGCAATCTCAATCCTTGGCCAACCGATCCCGATCATGCCCTCTGTCAGAATCATTCTCCTCTCTATGCTCCTTGCTATCCATGGATAACCTTTCAGATAAAAATTTTGGCCTATCTGCAGGACCTCGGCTCGCCTTTATGGGTGCATCCGGGGTTGGTACCACCACCGTGGAACGCAACCTCGTTGCCTGCTGATTTGGGGCGGAAAGATTGTGAGGTGACATCAAACCCTCCGTGGTGGAAAGATCAACTCCCTGCCTCGCTGCGTCCGCCATGAGTTGCTGTAGAGAAGTATGGAATCTTTGTACGATTTCCTCATTAGTTGGGGGGAAGCGCTGGATGCCAACCAGGGCAGTTGATTGATCTATAGTTGCTAAGGCTGCATCCGTAGTGTTGGGAGTGGCGCCATCCTCCAACTCATTAGTGGGTAGTCTGTGACTGTACCTAGAATCGCTACCATCTCCTTCACCGGCCATTGCTTCACAAGTGCTTCGATCCCCCTCCTTCTAGCGCCAATTGTTGACGGTGATTTTTTGTCAACACTCAATCGATGATTGGAGATCACGTTTGCGAGTGATAATAGTTTGAATCTTAATACTGTAAAAATAATGAGCAAGAAATACGTGGTAAAACTCCGATGATCGGATAAACGTTCACGGGTTGTTGCCTAAGCAACAAAGCCAAAATCCACTATATAAAATTGATTACAAAATACGCTCGGGTCTCTCTTATGATAAAAAAGATCGATCCCTCTCTTATGCCTTACAAAGGGTATTTATACATGTTGTTTCTAGGGTTTGGGGATGCCGCTAGGGTTTGGTGTCGTGGCGCCCAAGTCTTGAGTGGATTCCCAGTCTTAGTAGGATTCTGTTTCCTTCTTGGGCGTGATATGTTTCCTGTTTTGGCTGAATCCGAATTTGGGAAGGATTCATTCTCCTTTATTCGCGGGAGACCTGTTTGTTTCCTTGTTAAACTCTGAAGGGTTACACTGCTGCGTATTGTGGAGGTGCTTACTGCTGATTCCTTCCATGTATTTGGGGAATGAGTTTCCGCTGCCATCTCTTCCTATTGATTCCCGAGTATGCTCGAGTATGCCCGAGTTAGTGGTGTTGCCCGAGCCGGTTCTCTTTGTTTGTAATCGGGTTGCTTTGGTTTCAGCCGAGTGGGTTACTCGGGGGATTTTTCCCTTTCAAGTTGACCTTTCCTGGCTCCTGCTTACGTGGCTTCTTCATGGGGGTGACGTGTCCTTTATGACGATTTTTACCTATAACAGATTCAATATCCAATACCTCAAAACATCCATATGATGATATTCTACTCTCATTTAATAAATGGAGCCACGATGTCCATATCTATAAATGAAGTCCTCTATCGATTAACAAATGAATATCACCAAACTATCGAGGATAGACTATGCTATATAATCGTACTCATTGATAACTCAAATGATACCACTTGCAACCATAAGTCCATCATTTATCTCAGGATTAAGATAGACTCTCCGATTGTCCTGATAATGAAAAAACTTTTATCTACTAACGGTTCTAGATAAAGTATTTCATTGTGATCCTATTCAATGCACCCAGTGCACTAGATTCTTTTACTCGAAGACCTTCGATGATTTCAGACTCATCATAACTCATTTGATCCCACTCAAATGCTAGCAAAAGAATTCTACAACTTTAACAAGATAAAGGTGCCCAACCTTTAACTTAAGTTGTGAACATTATTCAAGACTAACTAAAGAATTGTGTCTACCTCATACATATCCAGATGTACGAACAATTCTTTTTTTCTCATAGTCTTTTGACCTTATGATTATTTACTTTTGATAATTTTAATATTCAATCTATAAATGCTATAAGATTTGTTTAAATCAGAAATCACCTTATTAATATGAAAAGATTGTCAAAAATAATATTACACTCTTGCTATTGAGCATAATCCTAACACAAAGTTCTTCGTGGCCGCCCTACATAGGGCGGATTCCAGGCGACCTAGGGGCGGTTGCTCTCGGGTTTGGAGAGCCACCCTTCACCCGCTCTATGTAGAACAAATTTTGGGCGAAACAAAAGTTGATAAAAAAAATCAACCAGTGGCACTGTTGTTCACCTGCTCTACGTAGAGCGGGTGTATAGCGGTTAAGAGCAAATTAGCTCTGAGCCACTTTTGGGTGCTGTTGGGCGCTGTTCGTATAGCGTCGGCGGATGAACAGCGCCCATACATACACAATGCATCATAGTTCTAATCATGACATGACATTTGAACCACTAGATGCAATCAATAAAAAATGCAAGAAGGGATATTATATAAATATGAATGCACACATATAAAAACACACAATATACACAAAGTATGGATATGCATGGAATATGTGTGTGTGTGCAACTAAATCCCTTCAAAGCAAAGTAAGTACTAGAAATTTACCTTTGGTGCTTCTCCTCTTGAGGTCTTGAAAGTCTAAGCTACCCTTACAAAAACCTCAAATGTGGTTTGTCGTTGTATTAGACACATAAACCCTTGATAAATCCATTCATCAGACCGGATTTTATTCGAGCCGGACTTTGAACGGAATGGATCAGATCGGATCGGGCTTTGTTCAGGCCGGACTTCAATTCATTGGAGCCGACAGAGCGAACTGGACTTTGACTTGACTTGACTTTAACCGGACTTTAACCAAATTTCAACTTTGTATAAAAAGAAAATGAAAAAAAAAAAAAAAAAAATCTTAAATGTTGAAGGCTTTTTTCCATTTTGAAGCAGTGGATACCGTTGGAAATATAAGATAAACTTAGAGATATTAGTGAGAATTGAGAAGCAATGGAAAAGTTGAAATGAAAGAGGTGACAATATACTGCGCGATAAAAGTTTTCAATTTTTTTTTAATACATTTCAAATGAATCAAAGATTTGGCAATGAGCCAACGACTCACTTTGCAATCTATGACTTAAAGGCTTAAAAGAGTGTTTGGCACTCTTCCAGTCTAGACTGTCAATGCCCAATGGCACGGCATGCAAAGGATTAAAAGCCTGATTCTACATGTTAAGTAAACTTATTTTCTTTATTTTATTTTATTTTTTAATTTTATCAGCATATTATTTGGGAATTGGATTATAAGAATTAAGAAACCTAAAAATGAAATTAATTGGAAATAAAATTCAAGCCAAACTTTCAGCGAATCGGACCAGACCTGACTTTTTATCAGATTCGGACTAAATCGGACTCGGGCCAAACTCCCTAATTTCCTTGAAAAGCCCGACAACAGATTTTTGACATATGGAACTGGACCGGATTCAGACCATTTAAATTTCGGGCCGGATCAGACCCCGTCCGACCCGATTGACACCTCTACCTTAAAGTCTTTTGGTTTTGGCCATAATTATTTTATGAGTAATGCTAGAGGACCCAAAAAAGTGACCCAAATTTTAGACCCAAACCTATGTGGTAACATCACATAGGATCTTTGGGAAGAGTGACGTGGGCCCATGTTATGTGTGATATTGCCACATAGGTTTGGGTCCAAAATTTGGGTCACTTTTTTGGGTCCTCTAACATTATTGTTATTTTATCTCTATTACTCTTGTTTCAGTTTTAAGATCTAGTTTCTCCTTCTTGTAGTTATTTGCTGTGTTTTTTTTTTTTTTCACTCTCTAACTCTCCCACTACAATTCTCTTTGCCACTTCAAAATACACACATGCCCCGTGACTGATGGGTATTTTAGGAGCAAAATAAATTTAGGGTTATTAAGACTTGGAGATATTATTAATTTAGTCTTTAATTTTTGGTGAAACATCAACTTTTTAAACGTGTTTGCTTTTTTACAACCCATGGTCCCTTAATTTTCAGAAATACATCAAATTGATCCTTCTGTCAATCAACCGTTAATCCAACTTAACGGTTCTAAGTATATTTTTATCTTTAAACTAAGAACATGCCACATGTCAACAAAACAAAAATATAATATAATATTCCATGTAACACAATATAAGTAATATATAATTAAATAAATAAATATACAAATTGACCCACCCCACTTGTCAATAATATTTTTTTTTTAAATTAAATATTTTTATTTACAATTATAAATTAAAAAAATTTAAGAAAAAAAATACATGATTAATGGAGATCTAATATCAGCCCAAAAGAATGCCTATAAAGTAAAATAAATAAATAAATAAATAAATAAATAAATAAAAACTATTTTTTCTTATCTCTTTCTATTTTTCATATTTTTTATTAATTTATTAATTTTTATATCATGTATCTCAAGGGAAAAAATGTCATTACCCACGGTTCAGAGGTGTAGTTAGTGTAATAAACACATTTTCGTTTTCGGATTGTAATTTCACTATTTGTTAGGGATATTAGTACAATTCGTCCAACAAAAAAAAGAAGTTGTGGGCGGTGGGGGCCTTGGTGTAATCTCAAAAATAAAAATAAAAAAAATGAAGAAGGGTATTCCAGTAATTATAGGTAACGGCTAGTTTTAGAATCCGTTGCATAAACGCTGAGATTTCACACACCACAGTACCACACTACCACAGTAGAACATGCACGCTCCCCGAAGCATTTCTGTTCATAGTTGAGTTGAACATCATTTCTTCAAACACTTTCATCTCCACTAAATTAGGGTTTCGTACAAAAGAGTGGTTTCAGTTTTAAGCTAATACTGAAGAAGAAAGCAACTTTGGAGATCTATGACCATGAAGATCTTAAAGAAAACCATGAACATCTTCAGGAAGAAGACATCAGCCAAAGGTACTCTCTCCCTCTTTTTTTTTTTTTTTTAATTATTAAGTTTAATTTAGGGTTTCACTTAAAATTTTCTACATTTTCTTTCAAATGCTGATTTGGAAAACTTGATTTATGTTTCCTCTGAAACCCACCGAGTTGAGCTCTTCCTATTTACTGTAACTTTCTATTTTTAAAATAAAAAAATTATAACAGAAAGCTGTGGTTCTTAAATTTTTTTCTATATTTTCTCACATTATTTTTTCCAAAAATTTGAAATGCTCCTCTTGAACAGAGTAGCTACCGCTATCTTTTGAAATTCAATTCTACTAATTGTATTGTTGATTTGAAAAACAAACTATCGAATAATCCATAAATTAATTAATTATTAATTGTTGTTATAGAGGCTTTAAGGGAAAGCAAAAGAGAAATGGCTACTGCAACGAGAGGTATGTATGATTTTCAATTTTCATGCTTTCATATTAATTTACCTTTCTTCAATATCTATTGATAATCTCATATGGAATTTGAGATTTAGATTTTTAGTCAGCTAGATTTTGCTTTACCAAGTTATAGAATTTTTGCGGTACGAGACTTAAATTACTTAGAATTTTGTTTTTTATTTTTTACCTGGCAATTTAATTAACTAAAGACAACCATGACTTAACTTGTTAGATTATTATTTTTTCTTGGAATTTTTAACTTGTTAGATTATATTAAAAGAAAAGGAAGGAAATTCTAATTCAACCAATGTTTTAGGCCTCTTCACTTCCCTTGTTCCTAGATCATTGTATCACTGACTAGATCCTTATATTTCCTGAGGCGGAGATCAAATTATCAACCAGTTCTATTGGAAACAGTTATAGTTTTTGTTGATTAATAACGGCGGATGGTAAAAGTGTGTTGGCCCCACTTGTGCAAGTGGGAGATGTTGGTATATTTGAGTTTGGGTTGGAGACCCATTATACACCCAAGTAGGGCAAAACCCAAGTCCATGTAAACCAGGCTCAAGCCCAAGTCCATGCATCTAAAAACCGATGCATAACTGCATAGCCCAAGTCCATGTCCTTCCCATTTTTACACTTTTATATACAAAAGTGTAAAAACATGAAAGACATCAGTTGAAGAAGTTGGCATTCTAGGCAATGCAAAGTACACACAGGCTTGTTCTCTGTTGCCTTGCATTGCCCAGAATGCCAGCTTCTTCAACTGATGTTTTTCACGTTTTTACTCTTTTGTATATAAACTGCTCATGCAGTTATGCATCGGTGATTATGTGCATGGACTTGGGCTTGAGCCTGGTTTACATGGACTTGGGCTTAGCCCCACTTGGGTGTATAATGGGTCAACAACCCAAACCTAGATATACCAACTGTTTTGATACATTTTATATAAAAAAAAAATGCTATTCATGCAAGTCCAGCACATCTTCCTATCTTGCTTAAATCCTTCTTCTGCAATTGTGTAATGTCAAATTTTATTTGTAGGCATTGAAAGAGAGATTGCATCTCTTCAATTGGAGGTGTGTTACAGTTTTTGATTTCTGATGAATTTTTTTCAGTTGCATTTCTTTCCCAAAACCTTACTATGTTGTTCAATTTCAGGAGAAGAAATTGGTTGCGGAAATCAAGAAAACGGCCAAAACTGGAAATGAGGCAAGTTTATTTTTCTGGTGCAATAGTTGTTTAATGTTATTATTCCATTAGATACAGGCCTTAGTCTAATAGAAATGTGCAGTCAAGGGATGAGTTGATATTTCATTAACCCAATATCAAAATGGAATTGTTAGCCTAACCTAGAATGTCATGATGATGTATTTTTACAGTATATTTGGTCTGGAATGGCATGTGATTTTTTTTCTAAGGTAAAGCATCGTGAACAAGTTCATAACACGTCCAGATGATGATGTGTAACCTAAACCAGTCCTTTCCGAGTTAAAACAGATATCTAATATAAGGAGGCATAATTCTTTTTTGTCATGAAACTGAAATTTGAGGAACTGGTCTAATATTTATTTCAATTTTTTTCTGTGTTTAGATTCCTAGCATTATTTTATCACATTTCTGATTTCTAGCCTTTTTAAAACCTTTTTCTATATGTTAAGAATAGTATCATCATTTGAATTACTTATTACCTACCTGTAAGTACTTATTTAGGCTGCCACGAGAATATTAGCCCGTCAACTTGTTCGGCTACGTCAACAAATAACTAATTTGCAGGGGAGTCGTGCCCAAATTAGAGGGGTAGCAACTCATACGCAGGTACTTTTCCTACAAGCAGAATCCAGCTAATAAAATGAAAAGGAAATAAGTTTTTTTTATTATTATTATTAAAGATTGGTGCCTTTGTTATTTTTTTATTCATAGGCTCTATATGCTAGTACCTCCATGTCTACTGGAATGAAAGGCGCAACTAAGGCAATGACGGCAATGAATAAGGTATGCATTTTATGACGGCATTGGGTGATAACATTGTGGCATTCGTTGTCCACTCAAATCATATTCACTATTACAAGTAATATCCAGCTCTCAGTATGGAACTGTTAGGGGATTGAAGAAAAGGAAAGATACGCATGTATGCTATATTTGCTCTAATGTTTTTACACACGTATTTGGAACTCATTGTGATAGAGTTTCGTAATGGTCCAATATGCTTATTACGGGGTTCATATCCTACATTTAGATTTCATTGCTTGTTTCATGAGTAACCCTGCCTTGCCCTATAGCTATTGTTTGTTGTTGACCAAAAACATGTAACATTATGTCATCTGTCTTCCTTTTACCAGCAAATGCAACCTGCGAAGCAAGTTAAAGTGATCAAAGAATTCCAGCAGCAGTCAGCACAAATGGACATGACGGTAATTTTGTATTTTTTTTTTCTCAAAGTTTTCTTTCTGTATTTCTACAAGGCTTGCCAAGTTTTTGTTTGGCACTTGAATAATTCCTAGACAAACCTAGTTTCAATCAATGGGTTTGATCCAGTTGATAGTTGGCTGAGGATTAAAAACTACTATTCAGGATTTAAAACAAATTTAGAGGGTGCTAGTAGACTTTCTGACACCCCAAGCTTTCCTGTGATTTTTATTGTAACTTAAGATTAGATATTATATCAGTGCCACTCAGTATCACTCGGAAAAATTAGTTCTCATAACTAAACTATTTTCAATTTTTGTCATCCATGCAAAAAAATCTCATCAAAATATATTAAATTTCATCGAAGGATTATAAAAGTAAGGAGGTTCTCATGAGATAAGTTCTATGTTTATATTGTAAAGTTTTAATATAAAATAACTATAAATTATTTATTTACAAGTGAAATTTCATATATAAAGCCTTTCGGAAAACTATAAAAAAAAAAACTGATGTGGGATAGGTGAGGTTTGCCACCAAGTATAAAACTTTTAATTATGAGTCAATAATGTTGTTATCTTCATTAGTCTTTTGCAAAATAAAATAAAACAAAAATAAATTAGAATAATCAAGGGAAATATGAATGCAGCTTTTCTAAAGTTCTCAAGAAACACCTACTGTTACCACAAAACTATGTCCTTATCTTTGAAATCTCCAGAGTGGTCAAGTAGAAAAGATGAGCATATACCTGCTCTTGAAACGATGAACATGTAGAAATAGTCTTGTGGGCTGTTAAACTGTCAAATGGTGGTAAAAAAATGTTAATGTTTTTTAATTTTGTTGGAAACCTGCCCTGCCTTGGATGTTTGTTGCTGGTTCCACCTTGCTTAGCTATTTTGGGGATAGTGAGCTTGGTTCAAGAAGATTTATTGTATATTCCATGGAACAGGCTTGGGGAAGGTCCCGGACCTGTCGTTTTGGAACCTAGTTTGTGCAATAACTGCTAAAGTAGTCTCTAAGAGTCGGTTTCTATTTTATCATATAACATTTTGTTCTTGCATTTTGTAACACCCCACTGTCTCCTTTATAGATTGAGATGATGTCAGAGTCTATTGATGAAACATTGGACAAAGACGAGGCTGAGGAGGAAACTGAGGAGCTCACTAACCAGGTGGGTGGACCTTAACATCATTTTTTATTTGCTTATAGTTTTATCTTTGATATGCAACACAATATGTTTGCCAATGGTCTCTAATTTGCATTATTTCATCTGTAGGTGCTTGATGAAATTGGTGTGGATATTGCATCTCAGGTTGGTTTTTTTTCTTTTCAGATTGATGTTATAGTATAACATAAATTTTTATCACGGGCTGCCTTCTCCCTACCTTTTTCATACATATTTGTTTTTGTAAATCTTCACTTATGCATTGGCAATCTATTATTTTGGTCTTCATTAACAGTTATCTTCAGCTCCAAAAGGCCGGATTGCATCTAGGAATGCTCCTAATATTGTTACAAATACTCCCAAAAACACCAGGTTTGTGCCACTTTACTTCAGGTTTGAGTTAATAGCCAAGCTTTTGTGGATTTGTAATTGCATATGTTAACCAATCATTAAATGCTCGGTAACGTTATCTCACATAATCTCTAACAATTGGTGTATCTGATATGCAGTTCTGAATCCACTGATGTTGAGGATCTTGAAAAGAGATTGGCCTCTCTTCGCCGCATTTAAGATGAAACGAATAACAGCCATTTGTGTGTTGGAAGCAGTCTTTTTCATGTATATTTTCTAAAGTAAAATGTGTGGAACCAAATTGTTATATTTGTTTTACTTATTTGTCAAGGAACGATTTGTTTTAAGAAAGAAGAAGTTGAAAATCTGTTATTTGTACTTCACCTCCCATTTCTTGATTTTGTATTTCTCAGATCTCCTGCATAGCCTCCACAATTGAGAGTGACCACTATAATTTTGTGTTTCTTTTTTGTTTTGTGTAGGAGTTACACTGAAGTTTAGCCTAAATTTAATGTAAAATAAATAAAAGAGAGAGGAGGCTGCAGGGGTGGGGTAGAAGGGTTCTCCCTTCTTCTGGGTATGCCATTACCAATCCGGGTAACCCCTGGACCGGCCACTGCCCCTGACCTAATAAGAACAATTATCCTTATGACTAAACAAGGACCAGCAACTTGTTGAGAGTAGGGGCATCCAAGCTTGCCCAACCTAGTAAAGGACTAAAGGGGTTGGAGAGTTGGAGATAGTCCGAGGGAGATGCTGTTTCCTGGTTAGGCTTTTTAGATCAAATAGGAAGGTAGATAGAGGCAGTGAAGTCTAACATTTGCATCGAAAATATTACGCGTTAAACTAGCTCTTCTAAGAGCTTGTTTGGTTAGGATTTTGAAAAGCCTATATTGGTAAAATATCTACTTGTTCTAGATCTATTAGAAAAAGAGTTTTTGAAAAAAAAAAATTACAGTTGTTTGGTTGGTAGACTTAAAAAAAAAAATGTCTATTTAGAGAAGTACCTCCCCATGAGTTTTTGCCTAGTAGAGGTTTAAACTCTATTAGCCTTTACTCAATTTAAAATAGACATTCTCAAAAGCTCAACCAAACGATTCTAAAAAGGTTTACCAACGTCTATTCGAGTTTTTTAGAGTCAAGTGGTTGGGCTTTTGAGACTGTCTATTTTAAATTGAGTAGAGGCTAGTATAGTTTAAACATCTACTAGGCAAAAGCTCATGGGGAGGTACTTCTCCAAATAGACATTTTTTTTAAAAGTCTACCAACCAAACAACTATAATTTTTTTTTTCAAAAACTCTATTTCTAATAGATCTTTTACCAATATATGTTTTTCAAAAGCCCAACCAAACAAGCTCTTCTGTTATTACCATATTAAACAATCTCTCTATTATATAAAATAAAATAAAAAAAACATATATCTCCGTACTTTCTCGATCAATCTCTGGTTAATAGTTAAAGAAAAAAAAACTTAGATTTTTACTAACAGTAATATATATATATATAATAAAAAGTCAATTAAAATACCTTGTTTTTTTTTTATAAAAAAAATAGATATATGAAAACTTGATTTGTTGTAACTAGATTCGATTAAACTCATAATTTCTAAGACTAATGAAAGAATTAAAGTTCTCTAGGCAATCGCATACCAACAAAAATAATAAAAAACATTTTTATATTTGGTTTTTTTTTTTTTTTTTTTTTTAAAACAAGGTACTTGTTTTTTGAATATTTTTTTTTAATATATACGTATAGACGGTTCTTAAAAATCAAGCGTATTCTTAAGTTTTTTTTTTTTTTTTTTCCTAACTATTAGTCTTGCTTGATAAAGAATGGAGATAGAAAATTAGAGATATATATTGGAGGAGAGAGAGTTTAATATGGTAATTAAAAATTTAGGAGAGAGTGTTTAATTTGTAATATTTAATCTAATGATTTAAGAGAGATAATTTCTTTTTTAATAATTTAATTCAAAAAAGATTACTACTCGAATGAATCCAAAGGCTCTGATAGTTCGTCATAACTTTAATTAAAATAAAATGAAGTTTCTTTATAAATTTATTTTTTTAAATGAAGTTTCTTTATAAATTTATTTTTTAAAATGAAGTGTCTTTACTCTTTAGTATAAGGGTGCCAAAAAAAAAAAGGATAATCTTAGAGAAAAAAAAAAAAAAAGGAAGTGTTTTTAGAATTTTTGAAATTTAAATTTGATAATGGAGTGTTTTTAGAAAAAAAAATCATGTTGGTCTTTACCCATGTTTGTGTTTTCAAAGTTGCGAAATTTCAGGACAACTTTATTTTTAATATATTTTTTTTTTATTGTTTGTTTATTAATTTACATTATGTTGTAATTACTTTTTCATATATAAAATATACATAAAATTTTATATTATATATTTATTTGTAATTATTATTTTGATATTTTTATGTTATTTTAAGAGTTTTTGAAAAATCTTTTGGATATAGTTAGTTTATCATATTTTTCAATTTATTTTAAGAAATAAATTTTGGTTACATGTGTTGTATTTTTATTGGGCTGACCAAATATGTAAAGTTATCAATGGTGAAATTGGGGTAAAAACGTCTCTCATCAATAAATAATATAAAAGGTTTTATGTCAGGTTTGACTGTAAATTTTTTATTTATTTATTTTTTATTTTTATTTTTTAAGGAGAAACAGCAAACGAAAGGAAAAACCAAAAAAACAAAACTCAGTCTGGACAATCACCTATAACCAACTTCTCCACACAAGGAGGAACAAACTCTAACCAAAACATGTCTTCATCAATGGTCAAGGCCATTTTCGCAAGAGACCGTAAAATTTGTTAAAATGACCCAATTAAGGTATTTTTTTGATAATTTAGGGTCTTAACGCTTACAAATTGTACTGAATTGCCTCGAAAACCATTAAATTTGACCAAGAGTAGAATTATTTTCGCCCTAAAAAAATAAAAGAAAAAATATTGTCCTATACTCCTATGAATAATGGAATTTGCATTTGGTTAATACTTAATAGGGAGCGAGCATCATTGATATTTACTTGACGAGAAAAGCTTCAGTACATCATGAAAGTTCATAAAATACTCGAGGTGTGTTCATCAATATAAAGCTAGAGGGGGGGTGAATAGATTTTATCTAATTATTACCCAATTTTCGCATGCATGTCAATTTTACGAAAATACCCCTAGCAAGTCAACAAAACATACAAGTGTAATAAGATGCGGAAATAGTAAAAGACACTTGATGTTTACGTGGAAAACCCAACCACTGGGAAAAACCACGGGCTGTTAAGTGCGCCACACTCGGACCTCGAAATCCACTATATGAAAAGACGGTTACACCCTCAAGTGATTCTCGGACCCTCACCCTAGATAACCTCAGGCTATGGACACTACCAATCGCCACTCTTGGTTCAATCCCTAGTGATATCCCCTGATACACTACTCTTGGCGTGAGCACCCTCTAATCTACCACGCGGGCCTTTTATAGCGGCTCTAGTCCAATTTGCTTGAGGCCTAAGCACACTTAGCCCCAAGACTTCAATCTCTCAAAAGAGATGCACAACCCTATGTGAATATGTATGAATATTCAATTAATGCAATAAGAGCTAGGGTACTCTAAATGCTTACCTAGGATTATAAGATGACAATATAATCAATCCTAGATATCACATATAGCTATATGACATGGCATATAACTTTAGCTAAGTAAAGGATCACCAATCCTAGATACAAAGCTATCATATAAAACCCATAAACATTCAAAGGATTAACTAGTTGATTAAAAAACAATCTATCAACCTAGTTATCAATACATCACACAAGAATGTTCATGGCATAGCTTTTAGGCAATAATGACCTAATCAAATAAGCTATGAAAAATAATCTCAATCAATAAATGAGATCAATTAGCTAGATGGCATATGAACATTAAAGCCTAGCTAACAAATAAAAACCCAATCAACACATAATCTCAATCTTATATGTAGAAATTAATCTAAACACATATAAGTAAAATATGAGATAAAATTGATAAGTAGAAACACTAATTATGTAAGATAAAAGTGTTCAACAAATCATACCATGTGTGTTGAAGAAGTCCCATGCATTAGCATATGCTAGATGATCCTAGATGATGCTTAGATGAAGATTTATGCATGTGGGGATGGGTTTAGAGAGATAAAGATATGATCTTTAAGCTTTCTCTCTCAAGTCTCTCTAAATATCTCTCTAGGGTTCTTATAATCAAAGACTTGTGTTCTGAACCAGAGATAAGGATGTATTTATAGAGACCAAAAACAGGGCAGGTGAAAATACAATTTTGCCCTTGAAACGCACCGATCGGCGGTTTCATTCGGCGGCCAGGCCGCCGAAATGAACCGCCGAATGGCTCCCGTGTGGAACAGGGGAACTTCGGCGACTTCATTCGGCGGTATGGAAACCGCCGATCCCAACCGCCGTTTTGGACCCAAGAGATATATTTCAATCAGGTCTCATTCGGCGGTTTCGAACGGCGGCAAGGCCGCCGAACGTAACCGCCGATTCACCAAAAATGGTGAAACCAAGGAGAAGCCAAAGGCATCTCCACCGGCGATCATCGCGCAAATCAAAGCACATTACCGTGCACGCGCGGACGTTTCCGAACATCCTTAGGGAAACGAATTACTCCACACTAAAAGCTAACATACATGAAGTGCAAGTGTGGGTATTGAATGCATCCTAATGCCTAACATGTCATGGCATTATCATATAACAAGATGCAATCAATTCAACATGCAAGAAGAGATATTGAATAAATCAATAAAGCACAATGCACACAAAATATAAACACACCATACAAGAATAAGAGTTATGCATGTTGTGTGTGTGTGTGCAACTATATCTCTTCAAGCCAATGTAAGCACTAGATATATACCTTTGGTGCTTGTCCTTTTGAGGTCTTGGAAAGGGTCTTGATCTTCAACAAACACCTAGACTACCCTTACAACCAAACCCCAACATGTGGTTTGACCACGAAATAAGCCAATCAATAATGGGAATCCTTACACATCAGATGCACCAGCTGAGTGGAGCACCTGCCATTGATGCACTGACACATCAGTATGTGTCAGCTTTTTTTATTTAATTTTCATATTTTTTGTGGACAACACTTAGCTGCTGACCGATTAGTACCTAAGGTACTGACCGATCCAATGGTTGGTTGCCACGTAACATAAAACAAGGAGAAAAATGTAAAAAGTAAAAGAATTTTGGCCACATGACAACATTCCATTCGGTGGTCAGTATACGTGGGTATTGACTGGTCAATACCCAAGCATTTTATTTTTTTTTCCTTATTTTATCTATTTTTCTCTTATTCCATTAATTTTTTATTTATTTTCTTACTGACACTGATATGTTAGTGCATCGGTGGCCGGGTGCACCACCAATCAACTGGTGCTCCCGATGCACTGAAGCTTTTCTCATGATTCATTGATTGAGACTTGAGAGTTTGGTCAGCGTTGAAGAGAGCGTAGATGACGTTTGAATTAATTCAAATTCAATACCTGTAACTTCAAACATACGCAATAAATCTCCCAATGTTAGTTGACTGTCAATTACCATCTTCCACTTAATTCTGAGAAAAAAATACTCCTGTAAATAAATTTAACACATAATTTTAAATTAAACATAAACCTCTACAAGCCATGAGCTTCTCCAAATATACTTAAAAAAAAAAAAAAAAAAAAAAAAAAAAAAAGTCTCTAACAACCAAATAACTATAACGTTTTTTTTTTTCAAAAACTCTATTTATAATAGATCTACTATAAATAAACCTTCTACAAATAGAGATTTTTTTAAAGACCAACCAAACAAACTCTAAATTATAAATATGATTATAAATATACCCTATATATTATTATAACAATATTTATTATTTTTAACATTTTAACAAACATACATTTATCTTTTTATCATAAAATTAACTATTTATTAATCGAACAAAAAATAGTGATTATTTCCAATTAAATTTTTTAAAAAATCTCCATGAATGTTTGCTTTTGATTTTTGTTTAAATCGTTGAAAATTACTACCATCTGTCGTCAGGTGTCACCATACTTCTTTGAATCCATTTCTTTTATTGTTAAGATTAGAGGATACTTTTTAATGTACATCGAAGAAACACTCTCCTGTTAAATTTTTATTTTTATTTTTTTATTTAAAATTTATAAATAATAATCAAATCGGACCAGCGAGGAGTGATGACTCTTCGGCTTGGAAAGAGGAGTATTCTCCTTTGTTTTTCATTTTTATTTATTATTTTATAATTTATGGTATTTATTAATAAATCTTGAGAGGGCATATTTAGTAAAATGTGGGATGCAATTACAAATGATAATATATTTTTTAAAATTTAATGTGGGTGTACATACAAAAAAGGGTGTATATACAATTTTAGCGGGATATGATGTATATATCGTAACTCTTGAAGAAATTACAATCTGATTAGATCTAATCTTAAAGCGGAATCCGATCCGATCTGATCCGATCCAATTACATTTAAATATAATCTGATCCAATTTAATTGTAAAATACTTAAATCCGATCCGATTCAATAGATCGGTTTCATATGTGACAATTCTTAATATATAAAAGTTAAAACATTGATAAAATTCACAAAATCAATAATTATTCATACGGGCAAATAAAAGTAACAACTAATAATTAACTTAAAAGCAACACATTATTGTACAAATTAAAATTCAGAATGTCTAACAAATTACAAACTTTAAACATAGATTCTAAATAAAAACATAAATAAAAGTATCCAAAAGTTTGAAATATAACTTTTTATTATAATAAAATACAATAGCACCCAAAATTTGCTCAATGTTCGTAGACAAAATAAATTGGCCAAATATAAATTAAGACTTATATTTTGACAGATTTGGTGGATTTTTATATGGAAATCAAAATCCGATCCGATCTAATGGATTTTAGGATTTAGAATCTTATCCAATACAATCATGTCCTCAAATCCAATCCGATCCAATATATTGGATCGAGTCCTATAGATCATATTGGATTGGATTGGATCGGATCCTGTACATCTATAAAATAAGTGGTGATATTGGGTATTGGCACCCCTACAAAATTGTTTATACACCCACCTCTAAAATATTTTTAGAATCTTTGATCGTAAATAAACCTTATTTAATACCTAAAATACCCTTTCTTTAATTTTATTGTATTATAGTTTTGTAAGTACACCCACTATTTTTATCTAATCACGTTTTGCTCTAAATATTTAACAAGTAAACCACACTTAGTTTTTTAAGACACCCATTTTTCCACAGACACCATTGATGGAGCTTTCAAGGAGCTCTTGTTGAAGAAACGAAAATTAGATTGTTATATTATTATCAAGAATGGGTTTCAATTTTTTTATTTTTTGAAATTTACTATCGGGAATGAATCTATTTTTGATTTAATTAGAATATATTTTGAAACAAAAACAAATACAAGTATAAATTTTTTTATAAATAAATAAATCTAGTTTTAATCTATCAAATATGAGATATCATCCCAATATAAATTACACATTTTATTAGTATCACAATTTAATACAAATTCTCACATTTTCAGACTCCAATTTTATTTTTTTTTAATTTTTAATTTTTTATATTTGTTTAGAGAGTGAGCAAACTTACAATTCCATATTACATTTGACATATTTTGCTTTAACAACAAATAAAAGAATGAACTGTACATACAATCAGATTTCTCTTTCAATCTAAAACCAATTGGTGCCTAAAATATAACTCCAAATTTCCTTTCTACTTTTCAAAGTACATCCTAATTCCAAGGGGTTCCATAAATCGAAGATCATACAAATATTTCCATTTTTTGGGTTCTAAAAGACTCGATCTGTGGTTTCAAATAGGTTGAAGAAAATAGCTACAACAAAATAGAGCCCTATTGTGACAAAAAGGAATGCTTAAAATGATCCTAGCCATTGTACGAAATAATCGGTTCCTATGGTGCTGATTATTGCAGCAGCATAGGTGTTTGATGAAATAAACAAAATTGCTGTCATTGATTAGGGTTTGAGAAAATAAAATGATTTTTATTATATATATATATATATACACGAATATCAAACAATTAATAGGAAACCTTTTTTTATTTTTTTTATTTTTTACAAAGGATCAATATAAAACCAATTGATAAATAATAATTATTGGTGGGTATACTAAAAATTATTTAGTCATTTGAGTAATTTTATATAAGGGTACTATTGGATTTTCAAAAAAAATAGTAATTTGGGATGTACAAACGGTTTTTGACAGGTTTAAATATCGTCACTCCTCTAAAATTCATAGGCGCATTTTTTTAAAATATATAAATTTATAAACGTTAAAAATAAAATAAAAATTGTAAAAAGAAAAGAAAACTGAGGGAGGAGGAGGAGGAGGAGGGCACACCTCACCTACTCGACTCTCCTCTCTTTCCCTAGAAGGTAGAGCCATCTCCACGATTAAGGTTTTTTTAAATTTCCAATTATTTTGTAATAGATAATATCATAATTTTAATGTATTTGATATGTAATTAATATATTTATATATAGTTAAACCTCCATAAATTAATAATGTTGGGACCACATAAAATCTATTAATTTATGGATAAATTAATATTTTATTAATTTGTGGAGATATTAAATGTAATTTTTTTTATTATTATTAATTTCATACATAGGAGTCCGTTACACGTCAGAAAGCACTCAAAATATCAATAACAATTGGATAATTTCTTGTTGCAATATGAGATGTTAATTTTTTTGATGAAATTAGACTGGCCTAAGGAAAAAAAGAATCACAAGCGATCATATACTGAAAAATCCATAAGCAATATCCAGAAATATATAAATAAAGGAAAAATAGTGACAAAAGTAATAAAAACATAGAACAAAACAGATGACGCAACCCCAAAAATCAGATGCACCAATACGAGATGTTAATTCTAGAGCTTATAAATGCATTACAAAAAATTAAAGATGAGATCCAACAATTTTTTTAAAAA
Organism: Acer yangbiense; assembly: GCA_008009225.1. Taxonomy (NCBI): domain Eukaryota; kingdom Viridiplantae; phylum Streptophyta; class Magnoliopsida; order Sapindales; family Sapindaceae; genus Acer; species Acer yangbiense. Next base: position 22,876,036 of record CM017773.1, on the reverse strand, counting down.
GAAAAAGAAAAAAAAAAACAAGTAACAATGGATTTATATCCGAAGAAAGTGTAATAGTTAATCAATATCTTTTAGTAAATTATTAATTTATAAAATGAATGGACCACATATTTATATAAGGGTTTTTAAAGTTTATTATCTTATAATTTAATCGAAATTATTAATTTATCACATTGGTCCAAATTGGAACTGATAAAATTTATTATTTTAAAGAGATTATTAATTTATAAAGGTTCTACTATATATTAACTTGGAGGTAGAGATTTGAATTTGAGATTTTATTGCCTAGTGGCAAGTGTGATTACCATTGGTTACCTGCCACAACCACATTTTTTTATTGGGTTTAACAACAATACATAAACTATATTGTTAAAAGAGAAAATAAAAATCATCCCCAAACTCTCTCTCCTCTTTTATCTCTCTCCTATCCTCTCTCTTCCATCAAACCTTTCGCCGGATAGCATCGCCTAGGTGTGTGCCACTGGGCGAAGGTGCATTGCATGGGCAACGCTAGCCTAGGTGAAGTCGCTTGGGCATCACGCACTAGGCAACGCCGTGCCTGGGCAGCGCACGCCACGCTTGGGCAGTGCATGCCCAATAGATGTCGCGCCTGGGCAATGCACACCCAAGCGTGGTGATAGTGCCAACGAGGCTTTCCATTGACGGCGGCGCAATTAATAGAAGAAAATGACGACAACAAAAAAAAAAAAAAAACCCTAAGTGATGAAGGGAAAATTACTGAAACACCCTCCTAGAGGTGGTTTTGTAATTTTACAATATAAAAGTTAAAAATATGATTTTAGAGGGGCTGCTTCAATACTTTCACATTTGAAAAAAATATAAACATTTCACGTTTTTTAATGATATTTCACACCTTTTATTTTTATCGGATTTCACTTTTTTTATTTTTTTATTTTTATTTTTTAACATTTCAGTTTTATTTTCAACATTTCAAGTTTTGTTTTCAACATTTTAAGCTTTTGGCAACATTTCAAGTTTTTTTTTCAACATTTTATGTTTTTTCTCTGGATTTCAAGTTTTTTTTTTTTGGAATTTAAAAAAAAAGGCAAAGTTGCAAGGGTATTTTTGTAATTTTGGATATACTAAAATATTTTTTAAAATGTAGTTATTAACATTTCAACTTTCGTATCTGGTCAAAAATGAAATTTTCATGTTGTATGTGGTCATTTTTGGCAATTTCCACTATTGTTAAAGGGTTTTGTTTATTATTTATTTATTTATTTATTTATTTATTTATTTTTTTAACAATTACAATTAATTTGGGGTTTTTTTTTTAGAGGGAGATGACTCGAACTCACAAACCATTAGTGTAAGTGTGAGGGGTATACCAACCTCAATTTTTATTTATTTTTTTTATTTATTTATTTTTTAAATGAGCTCATCCTGTCTTGTTAATGGGTAGTTTATTGTAAGGAAATATTTTCTTTAGATTTTTATTTTTCAAACCTTTGAATTTTGTGGGCCTTTAATTTAAAATCTAATGTCTAGTTTTCACTCCAACGGTATTGGTTTTTTTTTTTTTTTTTTTTTTTTTTAAATTTTTTTTAATTAATTTTTTTTATTTTATATTTAGTTTTTTTTTTTTTTTTTTTTCTGCTCATGAGTGTAGCTCAGCTGGTAGATGGACGAGTTTTGGGCTTGGGTAAATGACTCACAAGTTAGCAGCTCGAATTTTACCAATAGCAAAAAGCTTAAAAAAAAAAAAATACCTGGTTTAGATAGGTGGATAGTTAGTGTCAAAAAAAAAAAATTATAGAATTTTTTTTTTGAAATATTACACTATTACATAAAATTGGTTTTTTTGGGGGAGTAGGGATGACTCGAACCCACAACCTTGTCGTGCAGGTGTAAGGGGTTTACCATTGGACCAACCAACAATATAATTATTGTATTATAAATTTATAACCAAATCCTTATTTTTTATTACCAGTTGTAGTGGCGGTGGGTGGCAGCGACTCAAACAAATATATTGTCCGGCATTTATAAGAACATAATTATTTTATTTTCAATATTTTAGTTGAAAATATTATAACACTTATTTTATTAATTGATTTTTTTTTCCTTAACTGTTAGTCTTGCTTGAGAAAGAATGGAGATAGAAAATTAGAGATATGCATTGGAGAAAAGAGAGTAAGTAAAAATGTATGAGAGATTGTTTAATATGTAATATTTAATCTAATGATTTAGGAGAGATAATTTCTTTTTTTATAATAGGACTATCAAAAGATATAAATGGTAATCTTGGAACAAAAGGAACTGTCTTTACAATTTTTTTAAATTTAAATTTTAAGAATGAAGTGTTTTTAGAAAAAAGTGTAAAAAAATAAATAAATTGAATTGTCAAAAAAAGACCAACCAACAATATAATTACTGTATTATAAATTTATAACTAAATCCTTATTTTTTATTACCACTTATAGTGGTGGTGGGTGGTGACGACTCAAACAAAGATATTGTCTAGTGTTTATAAGAATAAAATTATTTTATTTTCAATATTTTAGTTGAATTTTTCTTATATATTAATTGAAAATATTATTACAAGACTATTTTGTATTTTTTTTTACTATTTTGTATTTTTTTAAAAAGACCATTTTTTACTATTTAATATTTATAGAAAATAAAGCGTTTAAAATCTGTATTTATATATCAAATAAAATAAACTTAATTTTTTTTTTTTTATCGAAAGAGTAAACTTAGGTGGATTCAGTTTTATTTCGTTGAAAGATTCCATCTCAAACCCAGCGAGATTAAGAAAGAATTTTCTATATTTTTTATTTTTTATTTTTTATTTTTTATTTGTTTATAGTAACCACACATAATCACGCGGAGCACTCGATCTCTTTCGTTTTGTAAATACATCAAAACTCCTCTGCTCCCTTTTTATTTATTTTTTAAGATATCGATTCAAATTATCGGTCATCTTCAAGGTAATAAATTACATGTTTTTTTGTTTTTTTTATAAAGATTTCCTAATTGTAATAACATATACTGTTTGTTTTCATTTTCATTTTCATTTTAGTTGAATTTGGGTTTGATTGTTTCTTCGCTGAAGACAAGTATTGATTGCGCGAACAATTGTTGGATTTTCTTCCTTTTTGAAAGTCAATCGGGTGATTCTTTGTGTTACATTTCTTCCAATTTTTAAATTAAACGATTTATTATCCTATTTGCAAACCTGTGATTGCATATTCTCTGTTTTCCCTTTTTTTTTTTTTTTTGGGTTCGTGTTTGATAATTCTTCTTGTGAATTTGATATATGAAATTGGTTTTTCAACTAAATGTGATTCTGGGTAATTCGTTTGTGAAAGCATTTATTCCGATTGCAGTATGGAATCCATCATTGATTTTATTGGTCTTTTATTTTATGTTCTTTTGTAATTTACATAATTTACTATCTCATGTTTCTTGAGCTCATGTTGAAATGGCTTATCGTCAACGGAATGGTTATGGTTTAACGAATTTGTAGGCTTGCTTTACTCCTTTCTATTCATTTTTCTTGTGCTATTTCGTTGTTAGTTAGTTGATAGCTTCAAGATTAAGAAGTCCTTTTAAGTTGCATATCGGTTCTTATGAAGATAGATTGGATTGGACTAGTGAATGAGATTTTACATCTGCGCGGGTTATATTCGCCGAGTAAAATAAAATATTAATATTAAGAGTTGTCTGCAATAAAAGTTTCTTTTGTGTTATTAGAGCTCTGTTGTGAAGCAGCCTCATTTAATATTCATGCACATTTTCAGCTATGCAGAGTCAGCTTGTGTGTACTGGATGTAGGAGCATTCTTCTTTATCCTAGAGGAGCTTCAAATGTTTGCTGTGCATTATGTAATACAATTACAACTGTCCCTGCTCCAGGTATATGTCATTACTCATTACACATTCTCCATTATAATGTTAAATTTGCTTCATTTCATATATACGCATACTTGGTTGCTTAAATGCTGATAGTTTGAGAAAATTTGTAAGTGATTTCTTGTTTTCTTTTTTAGTTGTAGTTTAGCTTGTTAACTTTTTCTCTTTACTCTCCTTTCTTCAATGGCAATTGTTTGTTTCCAGTATTAATAGGAAAAGTTTTGCTGATGTGGTTGTTGATTTGAAACAGAAAATTTAACCCAGCTTTTTCCTATAAAAAAACAAATTGATGCAGCTGGTTTTTTTTTTTTTTGGTTTTTTGATGTTCATCATGCAGTATTTGGTTACTGATTTCGCTATGTAGGTTGAACTTTATAAAAGATTGTGTTGAGTGAAACTTATCATACTGGGGTGGATAACATCGGAAAGCATATGCCTAACCTATAATAACCAGATGTAGATGCCAGTGTTCCATAATAATTGACAGCAGCTTTCAAAATTAAGAATGCCTAAGTTCCTCTCCATGTCTTTGACCTACAGTTGTTAAGCCTTGAAGGTCTTGCATCTCACAGTTGATCCAGCTTCCTCAGTTGCTTCTCGAAAATCAGGGACTTTGATCTGGCCATCATTGATATAAACTTCTTCTGTTTTATGTGGTAGCAGTTAGCATGTGATGAAATAAGTTGTCAAAAATAATGGGTAAATCTTGGAATAAGATGTGATCTCTCCTAAGATTCTTTTAATGGGGAATTTGGGCATTTTTTCTAGACAAAGGAAGAGAATGCTAGTCATCCAGGCTATGTGACAATAGTGTGTTCAATCCTCGGTATCAGTATAAAAGACGTTAGTATAGACTATCATATGTGGGGTCTCGATATGGGATTTTTACAATTTGTCTAAGTGCAACTTTTGTTAATGTTTCCAACTGTTGCTTGTAGAAGAAGTAGAAGACATCTACAAGCAATGCTCACTTTTAATGGCAGATCACCTAATATTTCAGTGAACAATGGCCAAAAATAAATCCTAATCAAGTGCATAAATCATAGAAACTAAGAGTATGTTTGGTATGCTATAGTAGCTATACTTTATTAGTTCGAATTCGATTGGACTATGACTGAACATAATACTATATAATAATATTTAAAAACGTTAAATTATTGATTTACAAATTTTTATCCTATTCGATTTAGTACCAATGCCACCCACGGGATAAATTAATCAAGCGTTGATAGAATTAGCATGTTTGACTATTTAAGTTAGTATCATACTATCATGTACAAATCTTACCAAACATCTAACAATACTAAATTAGTACTATGCATGTGTTAGAAACCGTTAGACCAAAAAGCTTAATCAAGTTGATAAGGGCCCAACAACAAGATTTAAACCGTAATACTCCTCACGTGTAAAACCTGGCCTCTAGGCTTGTCACGTGGACTGATGCACATGCCTATTTTTGCTTTTTTGATATTTAATTAATGTAATGGGGTTTTTCAGGATTCGAACTCATGACTGCTAAGTCAATTACTTGTTGATATCATGTTAGAAACCGCTAGACCGAAAAGCTTAAGCTTAAGTTCATAGGTAAAGGTCTAACAATAGTATTAAAACTCTTAACAAGTTGTATATATCCGGAGTCATTCAATGTACCAAACATGCCCTAAATTCCTTAATCATCAGATTAATCCAAAACATAGGAAATGTTAAATAGGATATTACATAGCTGTGTAATTCTTTCCCCTGATAGGTTACAAAAAAATATATAATTCTTTAACCTTTTCTTTTTTTTTCTTAGTATTTAAACTCAAACAAATTGTATTTATCTAGAGTCCTTCAATGTACCAAACATCCCTAAATTCCTTAATCATCAAATTAATCCAAAACTTAGGAAATGTTAGATAGGATATTACATAACTTTGTAATTATTTCCCCTGATAGGTTACAAAATGATAGACTTCTTTTCTTTTCTTATTCTTCTACTCCCCACCACCTCCTCCTTCTCTCTAACTTTTATGGTGTTCCTTTTGTTATCCAAATTAATAGAAAGCCAGTAGACACTGTCAGAAAGCTCCAATTCGACATTCATTAGTTTCGAATGAAGACCGAAGATTGCCCTAGCCCTATCAACTAAGGGCAAAGTTCCTGCTTGTAACAAAATTATTTGCAGCAAATGTGAAGTGTGCCGTACTAGTAGTGCACATCTGCTTTTGTGTTTGCATTTTTCCAATGGTAATAAAGTATTTATCAATATGCATTGACCTCACTGTTCTTATCTGGTAGGGAGAAATGGAGACTTATTCACCTCTTTTATATGAATTAAATCCACATTATTTTTCAAATTCTTGTGAGGCAAGTGCTTCTTCTTAATATGTAGTGGCTTTGCTCCTGCCGTTGGGTGTATATCTAAGATAACTTAGAAACCATCATATCACATAGATTGGTGAATTTTCTAGATTGTTATCTGTAGTTTGACATGGTGTTAGGCCTAAGTACGGTATGAATAGAATAAGGCCATAAGCTGTGTCCAAGGTAATATGCTCTGCGGTAATTTTTAGCACAACAGAACGTTTATTCATCGTTGATGTAATTAAATCCAAAGATTGTAAACTATATGGCCTGATTACCTAAGTTTATACGATGACAATACAGGGATGGACATGGCTCAACTTATATGTGGAGGTTGCAGGACATTGCTAATGTATACGCGTGGCGCAACAAGTGTTAGATGCTCCTGCTGTCACACTGTGAACCTTGCACCAGGTACATTATATGCTTTCATGCATGAGATGTGAAGTTTAGTTGGTCTCCCAAGAAAGGGAAAAATCTTCTTTGAATTTGCAAGACACATTTACTCTATTGCTAATCTGCACCATGAGGAATGACTTCAGAATTAGTTTTCCACTAGAAATCTTTTCTCTGCTTGCACATAATGTTTTCATCCACTAAGACAGAGAGAAACAGTAAGGGGAGAATAAAACTGTTAATAACATATTATTGTTTCCACCAATATCAGAATTATTGCTGTTCTCTTCACTTTTCTCTTAGTTATTATAGACTTTTGGGAATACAAATTTAATTGAAACAAATTGAATCATGCCTATTTGTGATTGTTTTTGTGAATGTATGCATGTGTGCACTCTCATGCATGAGACTTTGAGTTTGGGCCATGTTGTGTAGCTTTGTAAGGCTATAAGCAACTTTCACCGATTGTGATTATTCTTATTTGAAGTTCAATAGTTCTTTAAGGAATTTGAAGCTTTTAGAAGAAGCAGGTGCCCGCTGCCTCCCTAGAGCCTTTACGGTGATTATTTTTATAGCTTGATGAATTATAACTTTTATTTTTTAAAAAACAATGTATCATGATTGTGCTCCACTGATAATGAACCAGCAGTCCAGTTCAAAATACAAAATAAATTAAAATTAAAATCAAAGATAAGCGTAATTTTAATTTAAAGCAGTCTGCTAGTTCAGATGAATGGAGAAAAAAAAGATCCATCTCGAAACTCTTTTAACCAATAATCCCATGAAGAAGCTAAGAATTGATCGAACTTTATCCTAAAAAGTATGTCTCTCCTCACAAGCAACCTCAAATAGTCCTAATTACCAACAATATACATTTCCATAAACCCTTGCCTTTAATCTTCCACCAAATCTACAATACTCCTCAATATGAAGTTGATGAATTCTACCCTTAGCATGACGTGAAGCTGGTTATTGCTGTCGATCTATTGGTTACTTTTAAGTCTTACATGTTTTCATGGAATCACAAGCTGTATGACTATTTTTCAATAACAAAGCTTTTGATATTGATTTATCTGAATTGTATTATTAAAGTTGTGCCATGGCTACCGTTTGGTACCTATATATGTTGTGTCATTGCTCGTTACATTCTTTGATTGCAGTTGCTGCTTCATCTCTCTTGTAATTATTTTTAATATCTTTGGTATGTTTACTGACTTGTTTGTCCCCTATTTGTAAAGCATCCAACCAGGTTGCTCACATCAACTGTGGGCATTGCCGGACGACGCTTATGTACCCATACGGAGCCCCATCAGTTAAATGTGCAGTCTGTCACTACGTTACTAATGTTGGTGTATGTATAATTGAACTTCTTTAATCTTAGATCTAGAAATTTCATTGCATTACCATGAATGTGTGCATTCATTTTTATTGGTGGCTGATTGTTCTATATGTAAAAGCATCATTAAAGGTTTAAATTGTGTACTTGGTAGTAGCCTTTTCTGATTTCTGATTTCTGATTCTCTCTCTGTGTCTCTCTATATATGAAGATGACCAATGTCAGGGTTCCACTTCCAATGAACAGACCTAATGAGACAACAGCCTCAGGCACATTGCCCTCTTCTTCAACGGTAGGTCATTGAATTTACTGGAGTTTTTCCTAATGCGAAATTGTTGATTGTTTTGACTTATGAAATGCTTAATGATTCTTTTGGTACCTTTGCTTGGATTTCCTGCAGATACCCCATTCACAGAGCCAAACTGTTGTTGTTGAAAACCCTATGTCTGTTGATGAAAGTGGAAAATTGGTAAATTCAGTAACTGAATTCCCTTATTTATTCTGTTATCTTATTTCCTGCTAGATTCTACATATCATTTGGGCAAAATAGTTTGTGCTAATAAATTTCTGAATCCAATATTGCAGGTGAGCAATGTTGTTGTTGGTGTCACAACAGAAAAAAAATAATCAATAAAGGTTCCAAGATCTTGCTGTTTTGGTAGGAAGCAGTCTAATCATTATTACTCATTGCTGAAAGATGGATATGGAAAATTGATCGTGTATATTATGTTGGAGATAACTTTCATTAACATTTGTTCAAAAACCCAATTAGAGTATGAGGTCTGAAGAAATTTTATGTGTGATGTATATTTTAAGGAAACAAGAAGTAGAAAGGACATTGTGTGATTGCCAATATTGAACTTGTGTTTATGGCATCTATGGGATTGGATTGGAGGTGTGCTCCTAAAGCTTGTATCTTTCCTGCATAAGTGCATAACAAATAATTTATATATATATATATATATGTGGGTAGCTCTATTGCCACCCAAAAAACTCTAGCTATACCCTTCTACTTTACTAGAATAAGGGATACCACATGAGAGAACAAATATATATAATGAGTCTTTCATGAGGATTCCTTATTTTAATTTCCGTAAGGACCACTATGAAATAACATTGATTTTAATGAATTTTGATGTGAATTTTTTTATGGATGATAAGTTCATTGAAATCTATTTATGAATAAAATTTGAAAAATTTTCAAGTATTGGAATTATTTATTTCGATTTTTTTAAATATGAAGGCATCGGAAAAATAGGTGAAATATAAGAAAATTCAAGAAAATAGTTAGAGCATCTTCAATGCAAATATGTATTTTTGAGTTTCTAAATAGTGATACATCAGCTTTAACAGTTGTTAATATAGTCAACTCGAAGGAAGCTCTGAATGCTGATGTGGGTGTGGTTATTACTGATATTATTTGTTTGCTTCGGGAAGTGAATGTTTCCTCTATTAGTTTCGTTCCTAGATTAGCTAATAGTGTTGCTCATGCTTTAGCAAAATTAGCTTTGTCCCATGAGGGTGAGTCTGTTTGGTTGGAGGATTACCCAAGCTCTTTGTAGTTGGTTCCTGGTTTAATGAATTTTCTTTCTCAAAAAAAAAAAAAAAAATAAATAAATCATTATGAGCTCACTTTTGAATTTTTTTTATAGAGAAAAACATATCAATTATCAAAAGTCAAATATGCATCTATTTTATGACCAATCATAATAAAACAATTATTTCACCCTCTCTCCTATTTTTACAATTAAACGAGCTTTAATATTATTGGTGGAAAGAGTTAGAAATCCTAGTTAGCATTTCTAGGAGAGTTTCTAGAATTAGAAACCCAACTTCATATTCTCTAACTTTTTTTTTTACCACATCATCTCGGTACTGAAGTTAGATAATTGCATTAGAGAGAATTTTTCTAACTTTTTGACTATCTATCCTATGTGGCAGTCAATTTTCTCCAAATGCATATTTGCATTGGAGATGCTATTATAGTACTTGAAAATTTTTCAAATTTTATTCATATGTAAATTTCAATGAACTTATCATCCATAAAAAAATTCAGATCAAAATTCATTGCAATTGATATGATTTCATGGTGATCCTTACCAAAATTAAAATAAGGGGACTTACTATATATATATATATTAATTAAGTTTTAAAATAAATAAATTCAAAATTTCAAAAATAAAACTTTAATTTAATAAAAAATAATTTTGAATATTATTAATTTAATAATATATAAAAATTAAAATATTCATTTAATCTAATAAATTATATCAATATTTTATTATTTAATTTTCACCCGATAAAGAACTGAGATTATTTCAATCCTAATTCCTCTCAATGTAGTTGAAGAATCTAAATTCGTTGGGCTTACCATAATCCCGCTTATATATATTATTAAATAATTAAATTGTAACCTTGAAAATATTTAAATTTATTATTACTTTAAAATATACAAATTAAAATAGTTATTTTATTAAAAAAAAAAATATTTCAATAATTTATTATTCAATTTCAAAATATTATCAAATTTAAAATATTATTATTTTAACCTAATTTTATGTTTTACTAAACAAAATATGACAATAATTCAGTATAGTCTCATGTTTTTCCAAACAAATTATAATATTAATTTAATATAGTCAAGTCCAATTCAATCTTATCTCAATCCTATCCAATCACATAAAATGTCTCTTATTTTGGCTCTCACTTTTCTTAATCATATATTTTTTTTTCTCTCCATCCTTTTATGTTTTCATCTCTTCTCTCCCACATTCTTTCTTTTCTTAATCAATAAGTTTTCTTCCTAAATGCATATTAACTTTCAGAAATTAAATAAAAATAAAAATTTGATCGATGAGCAAAAAATGATTTTGTGTCCATTGCCAATATGAAAGTTTAATTATAAATATCATGAACAAGATGTAAACATAGATGAATTATGATTATTGATATCTAGTTGATTCCCTTTAATTAAGAACTTTGAGAATAAAATATTAAGAGAGAAGAGAAACATATAGTAAAATGTGATTTAAAGAGAGAGTAGAGATGTATAAAAATTAAGTAAATTAAAACAATAATTGTGAAAAAAATTAAAAATGAAAGAAGATCGTATAGTTTAATCTAAATCATTAATATATTATTGATTCAAGAGTAATATTGCTAAGCTTCCCAAATTCTTTTCCAAATTCAAGAGTAATATTGTAATATGTGTAGCACATGAGGTGTCAACATTACATCACTTACCACATAATCTCATGATTTACAAGATGTTGACAATTCACGTGCTACACACATCTGGGAAGTCTAGCATTACTCTTGATTCAAATGTTACAAAATTGTGTCAAAAACTATGTCCACTAGTTTCATCATGAATTTAAAAAATCAATTTCAAAGATTTGCACCATAACAAATCTAATTTGTATTGTTACAAATTTTTGGGATTGATCTTTAAAAAATATGATCCGTCAAAAGGAGAAAATGATTATTGGTGATATATATGGTTAGTTCTTGCGAGTAGCATTTTTTTAAAAAATTGAAGTACAAATTTGGGATTAGACTTTAGAGAGATATAATCACTTGAACCCGCAACTTCAAGGAGTAGGTGAGATCATCAGGGTATTGAGCCACATAACATAAGTAAGTTTTACTCATAGTTTCATATATAATATATAGCATAGGGCATGGTCATGGAATTGGATTTGACTAAAGAAATATTTATTAATAATTTAATATGAAAGTTACTTACGTTCACACAAGCATTAAGAGTTTAATTAAGTTTTTCCCAACCACAAAAACTGAGATAGGAAATTAAGTGGTTTGTTAGACCACCCAGTGAAACTACACTTACCTTGTTAGACTTAACAAATGATTTTGTTCATCGGATTCCTACTTTCTAATATTATAAATACTATCTTTACATTAAATTCAAGAAATATAAACACCCTTTTATTCATCTCTACTCTTATCTCTAGCTAACCATCATTATCTTCCTCTCCATGGCTCTGCAAATCGAAGAAAAGACAACAGGGTCAATGGCCGTAGTGGAAAGAAAGAAAGATTGGGTGGTTTTGGTGTTGAGAGTTGTGGCATTTTTGGCCACGGCATCAGCCACACTTGTGATGGCACTTAACAAACAAACCATAACCTTGGTGGTTGCCACCATTGGGAATACTCCTATTAAGGCTTCTCTTACAGCCAAGTTTCAACACACCCCAGCATTTGTGTAAGTCTCTCATTTTTCATTCTTTTTTTTCTTCATATAAATACATATTCATTGGGAATTCAACTCCTCTACTATGCTGATCTTTGTGTTGAATCAAATAGTTAAAGGTAACCTCAAATAGTTAAAGACAATACTATGAATTTAAAACTAATAAAAGTGAAAAATTAAAATAAATAAATATCGGTCGTCATTGATTACAAATGTCATTAGATTTGTTGAGGTCGGTATAAAAATCAACTCGGGAGAGAAACTTAATCCACGTTAATAATGTATGAATCCGGTCTGTGTTTCAATTCAAGTGATGGATTTAATGCATGCATACAGGTTCTTTGTGGTAGCAAATAGCATGGTCAGTTTTCATAACTTACTGATGATAGCAGTCAACATATTTGCACACAAGTTTGATTACAAGGGACTTGGCCTTGCCACGGTTGCCATTCTTGACATGGTATGTATATATGCATTTAGGTCCTTTTTTTCTATCCAACAATCAATTAATTAATTAATCAAAGCACACAAAAATGATAAATAAACAAGTAACTATTGATGAACTGCGTGCACATGCAGGCGAACGTGGGTTTGGTATCAGGAGGAGTAAACGCAGCAGTATTCATGGCAGAGCTTGGGAAGAATGGGAATGATCATGCAAGGTGGAACAAGATATGTGACAAATTTGAAAGCTTCTGCAACCATGGTGCTGGTGCTCTTATTGCTTCCTTCATTGGCCTGGCTCTCATGTTGATCATTTCTTCCATTTCCATCACCAAACTTGTAAAACTTAAATCAACCCATCTTCAGCTTGCTCAACCCTAGCTTTGTGGAGTAACACATGCAGCTTCTTTTCGATAATATTTAAATAAATATTGTACTTGGTGTTTCATGTAATCAATTAGCTACAACTTGTATGTTTTCATCATGAGTTTATTCTATGTTTGAATATAAACTTTGGAATGTCGTGCAAATAAATTAAAGTATAAATTTGCCAGTATATACCAATAAATAAATCCTAATTTACAGCAAAATGTGCAGAAAAACATACAATGTGAAGAAAAATTTCTGTATTACTTGAATTGAATAAAATGGAAAAATGGAATCAACAATTTATAGAAGCTGAAATCGTGACAAAAATATAAATGCATACAACAATCAACAACAACCTACTAACTGCTATCATTCTTTAACTACTCCCATTACATTTATTATTTTGACCGCTAATTAACTCTTAACTACTAACTACTAACTTGTAACTTGGTTTAATCCTACATGGCTCCCTTTAAACCAAGTTTTTCATAGCTCATCATGCCAAAAGATTCTTAAGTTTTAAAAATGAATCAATTTTGAGCGGCTTCGTGAATATGTCTGCAATCTGGTCCTCAAAACAACAATACTCTATCATGATCGCATTGTCCTTCATCAAGTCTCGAATGAAATGGAACTTTATATCAATGTGCTTACTGTTGTTAAAATTGTTAAGACAAAAAATAAATAGACAAAATAAAAGTAAAGAAGAGCATGAGAAATTTACATGGTTCACGTAAAGCCTACATCCACTAGCGGAGATGAAAAGAAATTCACTATGATCAATGAAGATTACAAAAGAGTGCCTCATAATCAATCACAAAACCCAAAACCCTATCACACCCAAAGAACTATCTAATGGCCCAAAAGAGACTGTTACCTAAAAGACCTATAACCACATATTTACAATGTAGGTGGAGACAAAATAGGAATATATATCAAATAAGGAATTATGTGGACTAATTAACTACAGTCACATGTATGACTACTTTAAGCCACATATAAACAAATCTCCACCTTGTCGTAAATTGTACCAAGGTCTATCGAATAGAATTTCAGTATGTCATCTCCTCCAATAAACCCCTTAATGGTATTTGTAAGGTGAAAATAACTTATAAAGCCGTTAACCAATAGAGTTGTTTGAAATCAAATATAGCCTTTTGGAGTTGCTCTAAGGGCATTAATATCAAATTACAAGATTTTAGATGTTGTATTTTGAAAAAACAAATAGCTTAGATTTTTAATTCAGATTTAAAATACAAAATAACAAACGTGTCATCTAAACTTTAGATTTCAGAATAGTTCAGAGTTATTTAGACTTAAGACAGGAAAAACAAACACCCCTATGCTTGTGCTCCATGATGAAGTCGATCTAGATTCTAGAAAATGTTATGCATTGTGTTCAAAGTACATGTACTACCATTAACTACAAAAATGCCTTTTTATTTATTTATTTATTTTTATAATAATTCGTGGTTTTCTGGGGATGAGTTAAAGACTCGAACCCACATGACCACATACTTATAATGTGAGTGTGAAGGGTTTTACTACCAGACCAACATCATCTTATTAACCACAAAAACAAAAATGATTCAATCTTTGAAAATAATGTAACTTGTATTGCTCATATTAAATAATAATATATCAAGATGACAAAACCATATATATGTTTCTCTAAAATTCTTTTATACTCATTAATTCCCTGAGAACTGATAGATTGCTTCAAGTAGATATACCTGCTACATATAATCTTGCAAATAACCAAATAAGATTATCGAGATATTGTTTAATTAATATTGAGAAACTATTATATAATATTGGCAAATGTCGGCTTTTTAAACTACAAAATTGATAATGGAGTTTTCATCAAGTAAAGCATATTCTGGACAAATGTGAAATTTATTAAATAGGTTGAGCACGTCTTATGATAGAGCAAATCATTGTATATATTAGTAATGCACATGTTTGCTTGTAACGCCGCTCAATGTTATTGATTCAGTCCGGTAATATTTTAGGTTTGAGTCGTCGTCATTAGTATTAATATATAATTTTTTTTTAAAAAAAAATCCAATTGACATGGTATGAATCAACCCAAATGATATGAATCCTGTCATTTATCAAAGATTATCATTTGATTTGTTCGGTAAGAACAACACGGTTACCACTTCCACGTCATTAGATTGATTTTTGGTTGCTTCCTTATTTTATAATAATTTTTTTACATGAATTTTTTAATAAATTTTATAAGTAATGGAAAAGACTACAGAGCGTAATAATTAGAGAAATCTAGAAGGAATCCGTGGATACTTAATTATAGAATGTGTGGTATCTTTTTCTAATAAAATAAAAATGTACTTGTTTGTTGGTTTCTGTAAAAACTGTGTGCATTGTCTACTGTATCAGTTGTTGATTTCTTAACTGTTTCTCTCACGTTTTTTATTTTTGTCTTTTTCTTTATTACTTCTCTCTCCTCCACGCCCACGGTTATTCGTTTTCTTTTCTTATTATTATATTTTATTCAAATATTTTTATTTCTTTTTTAGCCGATTCTTTAATGGAAAATGTTTAGGCACTGAATAGTGAATACTGACCATCCAATGGGGTGTTGCTACGTGGTCAAAACTCTTTCACTTTTTACATTTTCCTCCTTGCTTTGGGTTACTTGGCAACCAACCATTGAGTTGGTTAGTACCTTGGTTACTGACCGGTCAGCACCCAAGTGTTGTCCTTCTTTAATTCAATATAGCGTTTTTAATAACAATTATAATTAATTTGGGGGTTTTTGGGAGGGGATAACTCGAACTCAAACACTCAAGAGTGCAAGTGTCGGAGACATACCACTGCCAACCTCATCTTGTTATAACGACATAACGTTTTTAAATTATTATTTAAAAAAAAGAGAGGAAATTTACTATGAAATTAACAAAATACTAATAATACATTTTTATACATGTTTATTAATCAGAAATAAAAATAAAACGGAAATCATATTCTATTGCAAAGAAAATTGGGAAAATAAAGTTAATTCAGTGAAATTAATAAATTCCGTTTCGTATGTGAATTTACGATAACCTAATTCTCAACTGATTTTAGAAACAATGTAATCACAAATTATTAAGTTTCCTTTTCCTCGTTAGGATTCTTAATTAGTGAATTTTTTTATTTTTTTTTATGAGTTCTAAAACTACTCAAATACTATAAACCTCTTGTATTTATCTGTATTTTATTAGTTAAATGCAAGAATGAAAATATCTAAATCCACAAAAATTGATGTAAGATTTATGGGAAGCACAAAAATTTGGTTAAAAACATAAATCAATAATTTAATAAAAAAACACATTATTTTTCAAAGACCTAATCTATAATAATATTATCAATCAGGGGCACAACCAGAAAAAAAAAAAAAATCTCTTAAAAAATTTATATTTAATATTTAAATATTTTACATGTTTAACTTTCACCCCTAGATATTATAAATTGAAAAAAAATAAAAATCTTCTATTAAAAGTTTAAAACTTTATTTTCTAATAATATACATCATACATGCCATAGATTTTAATACCAAAATAAATAACTAAGGATTCAAATATAATGTAACTACCAATTTGATTAATGCAATATTAATATCTTTAGAAATTTTATCAATAACGAAAGCTTTAAAAAAAAAATACCTGATCCCGAATTAATAGATAATATATTTAAAAAAAATTTCAAAATATTTGATGGAAACGATATTACACCGCGTATCGGTACCGGTATTGTTGACACGCGTAAATATCATATTGAAATAATAATAATAAAAATAATAAAAAGAAGGGACCTACACGTAGACATCAATCTTAGCCCTCGTCACAGGGTACTTTTGCAGTTTTGCTTTTTCTTTTTAACCTGCTTTCGTCCTTGTTGCCCTCTAATCTCTACCAAAATAGCCAATCTTTTATTTTTTATTTTTTATTTTTGGGGGACTTTTATTCGAGTCTGTTTACTTAGTCAATTCCAAGTTTCCAACTCTAAATTTATATATATTTATAAATTTACATTTAAAATAAATATTTTATTCTCATTTGAAACTGAGGAACAATATTGGATAACCAAATAAAATTGATTCTTATTTATTTGGAATTTCATAAAGGTACCTAAAATAAATTTCTGTTTTTGGAATTGGAATTGGGTTTGGAATATGGGCGGATTTATTTATTTATTTATTTATATATATTAATTCTATTTATAAAGGTAAAGGGGAATTTAGTTTGTGAGAATTGGGTTTTGATCAACTAGGTTTTGCAGGTATCTCTAAAAATAATTTGTTAAATTTGGTTCGTGTAATTTATTAGCAGTCAATGGAACAGTTGAGATTGGTAGCAGAATCTCATAACAACAAAGAGGTTAGATTTCTGTATCCTTGTTTTTGTCAATTATGCATTTTTTTATTTTTTTATTTTTTTATTTCATATGTTTTGCTTTTGTTCATATCTGTTACAACATGCAGATCTCTTGTATATATTGATTGATTGATTATGTTTGGCTTTCAAGAGATGCATTTTAATGATAATCATGTTCTCAGTACACAATTTGTATAGATTTTCTCATCATGATTCATGATGTCAGCCCTTCCCTATTTTGTTTGTTCATAGGAAGAAGAAAAAAAAAATAATTCCTGTTGTAATTGTTCTTGATTTTAGAAATTTCATGCCTAGTGCTACACTTTTAATTTTTAAAGACGAAAAGTCGAAAACTTTCTGTTGGATTGCTCTTGTTGCATTAGTTACCAATTTGGTTATCCAACCTTAGCTACATTGTATCTTTATTCGAAAGAGACTTTGTGATTTTATCCCAAAATCCCAAGTACATGTAGTGCAGATATTAATTTTTGAAAAAGGGTTGCGAGTTACTATGGATGGTGTGATGAATTTCATGGAAATTTAAATGTCAACAGCTGATGTTACCTGTAGGCTCATTTATTCTTTAAATAAAGAATGATATTTTGTGAAGGTAGTAAAGGGGAAGAGGATGTTTTAAAATGAGTGCTTGTTAATGGATTTTTGTCGTGAGCGCCTTTTTTGATACGTTAACAGAGGATTCAGGAAGTTATCTCAGTGCTTCCTTTGATTTTCTGGCAAGAAAGCATGTGTTGTAAATAGGCAACCTTCAAATCTACAGCTTCCCTCTTATGTCATTTTAGTAATCCTTGTGTTCGTTTGACTGTCGTGTGTTTATTCCAGTAATAGTCTGTACGTGTTAATTTCTATCTTGTCCATGCGGTTGAAGTATCGATGGCTTGGAAAGCAGTTTGGGCCACTTTTATTGATGAGTAATTAGTCATGTCAAATTATGGAGTTTTCCAGTGTTTCATATATATATTTATAAAGGAGTTCCTTGTCACTTAAGTAAATTTGGACACTTAATTTTTGAAAGAACTTGTTTATAAAAAACATCAAATAAATGATAAGCCTTAAAATTTCAAGTGAAGGATGAAAGTGAAGCTATATTAAACCTTATAAAACCGGTTTCTAGGGATTGGAGGCTAGATTGAGCTAATATCTGATATGAAGAAAGGTATTTTATTAAAGAAAACTGCCAAAAGTTTTCATATTCTCATGCCCTTAATTCGACAATTGGTTCTTTTTCTTGCTACGGTTGTTGGACTAGCATCTCTGGATGCATTCTTAAGTTCTTTCTTCTACAGCCATCATCAGCTTGTTTTAAAAAGGCCATCTTTTACTAATTTATGTTGTTGTATACTTGTATGCATAGTCCTGCCATCCCTCAATGTCGGTATGATAGGCCTTTTATTGACTACATGCTCTTATTTAATGTACTTAATTCAATCCCAGATATAGTAGAGAAAAATCCATGTCAGTGGTACCATTGTTGTGTACTATAGAATATGCTTTGCATTTCTAGGTCAGAAATTCAGAATAATAAATCTAAATTTAAGCATGTGGACTTTTAATGGAAGTTGCTTGGCAGGATCATTCTTTGAAACACTCCTCAAACGGTGATAATACCATTGAGTGCTCAGGCAGTCCTCAAAATAGAAAGGTAGACAAGATCATTATAATTTTCAAGGTTGAGTCGGTGCATGTTGTATTCATAATGGATGGATTATGAATAAGACTGCAGTAGAGTGATAGGTGTGACACCCATTGGGCTAACTCATTGGTTGGTATATTACTGGACTAGCACCATTTAGGGGCTTTTATGGTTTTCCCATTACATTAAATTTTATCTAGTCTTTATTCCATAGTATTGAATGCAAAATGTAGTTCACAGAAAGAAGCCAATTCAAAATTTTGTGTTAAAATTCATAATATAGTTATTGAGAGAATTTCTTTTAGGAAAACTAAGATTTACTGTTAGTATGTCGGATAAAGCTTATATGAATTTTTCCAAATGTAATTCGCTATTTGAAATGCTTTGTCATATTCAATATAATTAGTTATTGTATTCATTTTAATTATTTAATGTCCTGTAACTTTCAGGTCTCAGCTAGATGGGATCCGGCTGAAGCATGCAGGCCAATAATTGATGAAGCTCCTGTATTTTATCCAACTGCTGAGGTATTCTCCTGCATAAAACTAAAAAGTAGAGATCTCATTTGGTTTTTATGTTATCTTCTCTGTTTTATTCATTATTTGATGCTCCATCATCATCAGGAGTTTGAAGATACACTTGGATACATAGCAAAGATACGCACAAAAGCAGAATCATTTGGTATCTGTCGGATTGTTCCCCCGTCTTCCTGGATTCCACCATGCCCTCTGAAAGCAAAAGAAATATGGGGAAATGCTAAGTTTTCTACCCGAAGTCAGCAAGTTGAATTGCTCCAAAATAGGGAGCCCATGAAAAGGAAAAACAGAAACCGAAAGAGAAAACGGAGGAGGCAGTCAAGAATGGGATCTACTAGGAGACGTGCTAGTTCCGGTTCACAAGCTAACATTGCTTCTGAGACTGATGAGAAGTTCGGTTTCCTTTCTGGCCCAGATTACACACTCGAGGAGTTTCAGAAACATGCTGATAATTTTAAAGAATGTTACTTTAGAATGAAGGATTCTAAGGAGTATTTAAAGTCTGATGGGTTTGAACACAAGAGATGGGAACCCTCTGTGGAGGATATTGAAGGTGAATACTGGCGGATAGTGGAGCAATCAAAAGACGAGGTTGAGGTATACAAATATACAATATGAATATCTAATAGCTCTTTACCCCATCTGTTTGTTTGTTCACATCTATAATCTATTGCATTTATTGGATGAAATTTCTTGTGTCAATTGCAGGTATACTATGGGGCTGACTTGGAAACAGGTGCTTTTGGAAGTGGATTTCCAAAGGCATCATCCATGATAACAGAAAGTGATTCACATCTGTATTCGACATCTGGTTGGAATCTAAATAACTTACCGCGCCTTCCAGGTTCTGTTCTCTGTTTTGAAGGGTGCGATATCTCAGGAGTTTTAGTGCCATGGCTCTATGTTGGGATGTGTTTCTCATCATTTTGCTGGGTAGGTTATGTAGTTTCTACTATCAGATTGCAATAGGAATCGAATGGTTAAAAAAAGAAATGATATAATTATCGTAAAGATTTTTTATTACTCTTTGTCCTAGATAGGGAGAGCATAGTAGTAATGGTATTCTTTTATCCCTACTTTGGGCTTAACTCGTTACAAACTCTTTGTCCTATGCTAAAAAAGTTTCCACTAAATGAATTTATATTCATGTTTAATTTAGTAGTAAAAGGTAGGGTTCAAAATCTGTTGAAATGATATTGCACTTTTTTTTTTTTTTATCTTCATGTACATCCTCAAAACTAATTATCTTGAATTTTTATGATGGATTCAATCAAAAAAAAATTTGGGTGTGCAGGATAGTTGCTAGAAACATATAAGTAGATAGATGCAGTCCATATTATCGACTCCTATTATGAAGTATTTTCTTTAATTGCGAAGTAAAAAGTTCACTAATTTTCTTCTCATTTTTCTGGTGATGCGGTTTGAAACAGCACGTTGAGGACCATCACCTATATTCACTAAACTACCTACACTGGGGTGATCCAAAAATATGGTATGGAGTTCCTGGAAGCCATGCTTGTACTTTGGAGAACACAATGAGAAAGCATCTACCTGATTTGTTTGAGGAACAACCTGATTTACTGCATGAATTGGTAATTGTTTTATTTATTTATTCTTATTCTTCCGGCTTTCTTTATTATGTATGGACAACACTTCTAAATATGTTTATCTTAAATACCTAATCTATTACGAAATAATTTTTAGCTGACTGCAATTTGCTGGGTGATAGGTCTTTATTCAAGATAATAAATTAACGAATAGAAATATCAATTACCTCTTGATGATTGCACTTTGACATTATGCTCTGCAGTCTGCACAAATTGTATCATGTAGTGGGTAACAGTCTATATATGTTTAATGTTTTCTCTGCTTTTTCTGTTTTATAAGAAATGAAGAGAAGTGAAGGCCTCATAAGGCATTAAAAGGTAAAAGGATATATCTGAATGCACTTGTGTCCAGAGGTGCTTGTCAAACTAGGTGGATGTAGATTGTAGAAGAATAAAAGGAAACCCAAAAGGAAAAAATAAAAAAAGAAAGAAGAAAAAGATATAATAATAGTTCAGATTGTGTGGACTTTGTCATGCTAATATGATTCGACACATTCAACAAGGAATTTCCGGTTCAAGAGATTCTCTTGCTTGCACTTCAGCCTTACTAAAAGTTCAGATATATGGGCGATTTTTCTTTATTTTTTCTGTCTTTCTTTGTTTATTTTCTCCTCTGTCTTTTGCTGTTTGCTTGTTCCACACTTAAGTCACATTATTGGTCTTGGTTGCACCTTTCTTCAGGTCTCAAAAGGGTATTAGAAATTTTGGCATCCTATTCCTGTCTAAGCTGCTTTTTAGTGATGAGCTTAATTCAGGCACAAAACTTATAATGTTTCTCTTGGAGCAGGTTACTCAACTATCTCCTTCAGTTCTGAAGACTGAGGGTGTACCAGTATATCGCGCTGTTCAGCATTCTGGGGAGTTTGTTCTAACCTTTCCTAGGGCATACCATTCTGGATTCAATTGTGGCTTTAATTGTGCAGAAGCAGTAAATGTAGCCCCTGTTGATTGGTTATCACATGGGCAACAAGCAGTTGAGCTCTATAGCGAGCAGCATCGCAAGACATCTCTGTCCCATGACAAGCTGCTGTTTGGATCAGTTCAGGCAGCTGTCCTGGCTCTTTGGCAGCTATTGGTGCTTCAAAAGGAAACTCCAGGAAATTTAAGGTGGAAAAGTGTCTGTGGAAAGGATGGAATGCTTACCAAGGCATTGAAGGTTTGATTTTCTCTCTTCCCCACACACACACACACACACACACAAAGACACAGACTTATGAATGCTTCTGTACCATGTAGTCAGGGTGGGATATACTGACTGTATTTTCTTTTTGTAATTTTTGACTCAAGACAAGGGTACAGATAAAGAAGAAAAAAATTGAGAAGCTACCCACTGGTTTGAAATTGCAAAAAATGGAAAAGGACTTTGATTTGAACAGTGAGAGAGAATGTTTCTCATGCTTCTATGATTTACACACATCTGCTGCTGGCTGCAAGTGCTCTCCTGACCGATTTGCATGCCTTAAACATGCAAATATTTTTTGTTCATGTGAAATAGACCATAGATTTGTCGTTCTCCGTTACACTATGGATGAATTAAACATACTAGTTGAAGCACTGGAAGGAGGGGTAGAGGCTTTAAGAATTTGGGCATCTGAAAACTTTGGTGTTTCTCTGTGTAGTAAAACTGATGGTAGTGTGGCTAAGGTGGATCTGAAGAGTGAACTATCTACATTGGAGTGTGGTGAACAGAAGAGAAGCTCATATTCTTCCCCAAGAAAAGAAGAAATTGTGGATGTTAATGATCCTTGCTGTTCATATAGTCATGTTTCTTCAGAAGTTGTCCAGTTAGAATCCCAGCGTGGAACGCTTAGTTTAAGTGGATCTCATGTAAGTATAGAAAGTCATAATGATTTCAATGATGAAAGTCAGGCTATGAATATGATCAAAGAAGCTAAGGTGGACTGGAGGAGTTGTATTGATTTAAATCTTTATGCTGCGTCTGATGATCATCACTGCAAGTTGCTACATGTACCTGATGCACTTGATAAAGAAGCAATTGTAGATGTGAAGATTCCTATGTTAGTGTGCAATCAAGAGAAAGTCTATGGCTTAGGTGCAGTAAAAGAACCAGATAAAAAGAGACTCCGTAGCGATTGTAATTCATCAGATTCTCATGAAAATCCAAACAAAGGCCGGCCTTCATGTGCAGGGCTTATTGAAGATACTGATTTATTTGACAGAAAAAAATTGTTTGGGATTGATCTTATATTGCCGCATTCAAATGGAAAAGCACCGTCAGACCACTTTCTGAAAACCAAAATCATCAACAGCCCAGAAATGAGTGTTTCTGTGACTGATCAAAGCTATCAGAGGAAACAGTTGGATCATTGTGTTGAACCTGAGAACTATGGATCTATCGTCCATGGAAAGATGTGGTGCAGTAAACAAGCCATATTTCCAAAAGGTAACAGTGAGATTCTTCTATTCAGTTATTTAAAATTGTTATAGTTGTAATGTCGCTTTGTTTATAGGAGAATTAATTTATATGGCTTGCAATTTACTGTCAATTCTGCAGGTTTTAGAAGCCGTGTTAATTTCTATAGCTTGCTCAATCCAGAAAAAGTTTGTATCTATATTTCTGAAGTCCTGGATGCAGGGCTCCTTGGACCTATATTTAAGGTGAGGTTTTTCTCTTTTAATTTGTTTGGATTGCACTTTAAGCTTCAAGACTAAGACCTTTATGCTGTTTGAAATGCCCCATGGATCAATATATTTATTTATTTGAAAGAAGCCTTAGATCATCTTCTGTACCCCACTTCCGTATTTATTTGGAGATAATCCTTTTCTTTTGCATGGGATTGGGTAACTGGCAAGAGAATAGGTTTTGTCACTTGCCAATACGTAGCTCTTATAATGTTTAAGGTCCATTTCTTTACCTTGTTTTGTCACAATGGAGAGGCAAGCAGATGCTCTCATGAACACAACAATATCTGTCGCACAACCAAATTTAGGGCTTTTAAGATGAGATAATGAAGCTTGTCTAAACTCCTTAGAAGCTTATGTTCAGATCCGTGTTCTAACAAATATGCGCAGGCTTGACTGGTTTGGATTTGTAACTATTTGGCCTAGCTTGTTTGCATCTTTAAGAACCCAAATGGTGCTTTAGGCTTCGTAACATCATTAGACTGGTTGATGCCCAAAAGAAATATGAAAATTAGTATATATCTAATTTGAATCAGTTAATGTAATGTCAGTCTAAACTAAATACCATAATGCTGTTGGAAACTAGTGCAAACTGGCGTAAGAAATCCTGAAGAACATTGATGCTTGGATCATTAGATGTACCGAACAAGCAACCAATGGTTGAGTCATGCTGGTTCAGATCGCAGGCCCGCGTGTGAACTTCAGCTTGTAAAAGCTCTAGGGGATGAATTTAAGTGATCAAATGGCTTAATTAGTGACAAACCTAGATGTTCTCTAGCCTGACCACTGTGACTTCAAATTCTGGAAGTGTTTGATTTCCTTGAACTGCTTCAGTTTCCTCTCTAACTATAACTTTGATAAATTAGCATATATGTCACCTGGTTATTGAAGAGAGTTTTGAACTCAGATACTTGCACCGGTAATTAATTTTGCACTGTTTCCAAATTTTTTTTGTAAGAATATAAAATTTCTTTTATTAGATTAATTTGCTTCTGATATTTTGCCTTGTTCTTTCCATGATAAAATAAATGTATTAGGCTCTTTTCTGAATGTCATACTGTGCTAACAATCACATTAATCGGTTATTAGTGTTTCAGTTTGTAGCAAGTTTAATCTATGACATTAAATGCATAAAAGTCACCAAATTCTAGCTATTCAGGTGTTCATCAGAAACTTGCTTTTCATCTTGTCAGCAAGATGCTTCATCAAACAAATAAGAATATCTTATTTTTATTTGGACTTGTAGCAAATTCTGAAAACTTGAGTTCTTAAATCTATGCCTATTTTTTGTCTATTAAATTACAATTAGTCAATTATCAAAACAGCTGGTATAATAAACTTGTGATTTATTGTTGGTTTTTCAGCCTGTTTATGTCTCTGCTCTCATGTAGCCTAATGAATTTCAGGTAACATTAGAAGATTGCCCAAGTGAAACCTTCGTGAATTTCTCAGCAGGAAAGTGCTGGGAAATGGTGCTGCAGCGACTAAATCAAGAGATTTTAAGACGAAGCGGCTTAGGGGAAAGAGGACTTCCCCCTTTGCAGAACATTGATGGGCTTGAATTTTTTGGGTTTCTCTCTCCACCCATTATTCAGGTAAAGCTTCCTTTGTGCTAGCGTTACTCAGATCAATTGACTATTTTAGGGAAGACAATTTTCAATGATATTTGTTTGGTATATTGTACAAAATTATACCATAACTGCACTACCATGCCTTTTCTGGTAAATAAGATTAGTCCAGTGTAACAGTTTCTTTGGCACTTAATTTGAAGCTGGTTGGTAATCATGATTTCATGCTCAAGGAGGCATGCACTTGCACAGACAATGGATCTGAAGATTCAGTTCAAGAAATGTCATACATGTTCTAAAATTGAAGTTCGAAATTTAAATGAAATGGTTGATGCTGCTTACATTGTTTATGTACATATAATATATGCATTGGGTGGTGGGTATTATGATGCTCTTTAATCCGAATGGTTAGCTTATAAATAAAAGTGAACCTCATCTATGCATTCGATGTAAATTTTCTTTGCACTGCTATACTTATAAATTTTCTTTGCACTGCTATACGTCCTGCTAAGTTTTTGTATTTTAATCTTACATTGCTTCTTTGAAATTACTCACAGGCTATTGAAGCTCTTGACCCAAATCATCAATGTACGGAATACTGGAATCACAAGCTTATGACATTACAAAATACCGGTGAAATCAACAAGGACTTGTTTGGATTGAGTTGCTTTCTAGGAGAAACCAAGAATAAAGTTTGTGGTATTGCTTTGACGGAGCAGGACAAGAACAATCGATCTGTAGGAGGCAATAATTCAGTTGATGAAGAGGTAGATGCAGTACTATGAGGACTAATGAAGAAGGCGAGTCCTGAAGAGTTAAAAATAATGCATAGATTACTCTGCAGTGAAGCGCAAAGTGCCGAGCGGATAGTAGCATTGAGAACATTGACAGAGGAGATCCTTAAAACAAGTAGATAAATAATAACAGGGAAGAAAAAAAAAAATAGGTCCCTGTCATTCTTTCTTATGCAACATAGCTTCTTCTTGTTTTTGTCAATACTAGGTCCATTCTTTTGAAATTCTATCAAAGTTGCAGGGAGTTCGTGGGGTTTAGTTGTGCACAAATTTGTGCCACTCACGACGACATAGATATAAAGTTTGATTTTGGTGATTCCATTAACTGATCATGTAAATTGAAAAGTGATATTATATCTGATTTTGATGATTCCATTACTTGAATACATTTGAAAAAGTGACTTTTTTCTTTTTTGATATACCATGTGCGGGTATGGTGACTCAAACCCGAATGAGTGTTTTTCACCTTCAAAAGACATTTTGCAGTAGTCGAAAAGTGATTTCTAATGTACAGTAATATGCATGTCAACCATTTTATTGATAACAGAATTAGGAAACACAAAATATTGATAACGAATTCAGATGAAAATTTTGGCAAAATTTCTTTGAAGAAATGATCAGGTACAATACAACTTGATGAAAAGAAAGAAAGTCTTGCAAAAACTAACAAGAACAAAGCTTGAAACGAGAGACTGAAAGCAAAACTGTTGCTCAAAATACACAAAAGAAATTAACAAGAACTATTAATGCACTTCCCAAATCATCATCATCAAACAACCAATAAATGTTGAATCAAAACCCCACAAACAACCAACAAAACAACCGTAAACTCCCAGAACAAGCACAAGCAGGCAGCATCTGATTTAGACCCGATTGTGAACTGTGCTTGCTGTGGCGGTGGTGGCAGTGTAGGGAGCGGAGGCAGAGGGGGAGAAAAAGGATGGTTGTCGGCACCACCGTAAACGGAGTAGTTGAGGAAAGTTTGGATGCCGTGAACGACGAAGGTGGAAGTAGTGTAGAGGTCTGGATGTGAAACAAGAGAATCGTCCAGGGTAAAATTGGAAATAGAATTGTTAGTTATGAGTATTGATTTTGTTGGAACAAGTGTTGGGAGACGAGAGAGAGGCTTCAGGAGACAGAGTTCTGAGAAGGAGAGGCGTTGTGAAACTATGTGATATGCCATCACCATCGCCATTCGATCCACCGCCGGTGATGATTCCTCCGACGAATCCGATGGAATGAAGAAGGTGGCCCACACAGGGAACGCCGTCGGATCTACCGACGAGAGCATGTTTGCCCAGCTGTTGAAATCTCCTGCGCCTATTAGAGCGTCGATTATGTTATTAAGTTGTTGCGGTAGTGGTGGTGGTGGTGAAGAGGCTGACATGATGGTGGTGGTGAAGAGGAGGAGGAGGAGGAGCGATTTGGCCATGAGAGACATGAAGAATTTGGTTTCTTGATTTGTTGTGAATACAAAGCAATCTCTTCAACTGAGTCCTAACTAACTTTTGTAACAGATTCTCTTTCTCTTCCCGCCAACTATATATATATATATTTTCAGCTTCAAATATATATATATATATATTGAAAGCAAATTCATAGAAAAAGCAACTACACAGCAGTCTGGACATCGACCAACAAAAGCTTAAGGATATTATCATTTTTTTTTTCTCTCTCAATATATATATATATATACCACGTGCGGTGATGACAACTTTAACAAAGAACTTTGTTAAGCTGAAAAAGAACTCTTGTAAAGGGTTATTTATTTATTTATTTTTTATATTATTGAAATGCACATTTTGTAGTCATATGGGGAGTTATAAAAAAAATTATATTATAAAGTTATATATATATATTTTAAATTATAATAATGTTATATTTTTAAAAAATTATAATCAAGTTTATTAAAACTAGAAAAATAGTTTCAAATTGTAACTATTTTTATTAAACGTGTAATCTGGGCATATTGTAATTAAATAAATAAAAAATCAATATGAAATGCACTGAAATTGAATTCATGTTAAAAAATTTAGGAATAATTACACCGGTGACCGTTCATTTGGTTGGACACTATCAAAATGGCAATTAGATGAGAAATTCGTTTCAAATAATCATTTTAGATAAACAATGTGACACTAATGCCCATTCTGTCACATTTCGTTAATTTGCTGTTAAATGGGTGACATTTTGGTAAATAAGAGGACCGGCTCATAACATGACGTGGCACACCTTACCAATAACATTTTGCCACTTCATTGTATTTTACAAACCCACTGCCAAAACGCCCACATCAGAAATTTCCTCTTCTTTCTGAGAATTTGTCATCCAAGAAATTTAATTTCCACCGGCTCCAATCTAATATGAGATAAAAAGAAGAAATGGGAAGTGTTCAATTGATATGGAACCTGGTGAATAGATGTGAGAGCGTCCGTGTGAAGCACGGAAGGTGGGTTGGTGAAGTTTTTGACAAGAGGCAATCTATTTGGAGAGATAAGTGAAAGAGACTGAAGAGAGAAGAAGGTGAAACGAGAGAAGAAAAGGCAAAGGCTGCAACGGCTGTTGTAGTCGTTGCAGCTGTGGCCATAGACCCGAGGGACCTGTTAAGATCAGATAATATATGTGTGGTTCGGATAACAATTCCCATCATGGGTGAAGCTAGGATTTTTTTTTTTTTTTTTTTTTAAAAATTTTTTTTTTGGCGGGGGACAAAAATTAATATTGTAGGTCACGCAATCTTCAAATAATATAAGTAGGAATCTCGCACGAGAAAATATTAATTTAGTTTATTCTAGTGAAATTAAAAAAAAAACAAAAAATTATATATATAATACACATTAGATGAGGTAATAATATATGAAATGATAGGAAATTAAAATTTTAAAATAGATTGATTTTGTCTCTTACTTTTATTGTTAATTGAAACAAAAATTATTAGTTAATTTATATTATTAAAATAATTGAGGGACAAGATACTATTATCACCTACTTTGTATGTATCACATTTTATGTATATAAAAATTTTATTATCAGTTCGAACTGACAATAAATATATCAGGACGAAGAATGTGGACTACTAAATTTACATACTTTGACTCAAAGTGTATGCACTTGTCAAAACTTCTCCATAATCTGTGGTCCACATTCTTTGTCTTGATATATTTATTGTCAGTTCGAACTGATAATAGAAAGACTGTTTATGTATAATAGATTTTTTTTGATTGGTTCACAGTTTAATTTCATGTGCAATAGTTTTTTTTTTTTAATTTTTAATTTTTTAAATACTGCTAATCAGTAATTTTATACTCCAGTAATTTCTAGATGCATCTATACTGCTAACCAGATAAACTGATTTTTTTTTTTTCGTTTTCTTTTTCCTCCTAATTATTAATATGGTAGTAGGAGTGATTTCTTCACCGTAAAACATCTGGATTTTAAGATTCACACTTGGACAATAAATTTTACTGGTTGAATGTTTTAATTGGATTGAGCCGGTGGAAATTAAATTTCTTGGATGAGAAATTCTCAGAAGAATTGTGAGGAAAGAAGAGGAATTTCTGATGTGGCAATGTGTTTCTGATATGGCAGTGGGTTTGTAAAATACAATGAGTGACAAAATTTTATTGGTAAGGCGTGTCACGTCATGTTATCATGAGTCAATTTGTTTATTTATCAAAATGCCACCAATTTATCGGTAAGTCAATGGAGTGTGACGGAATAACCATTAATGTCACATTGTTTGAATAAAATGGTCATTTTGAAACAAATTTATCATCTAATGCCCATTTTGATAGTGCTCAACCAAATGGGTAGCCATCAAGATAATTATTAGACATGGCAATGGGTCGTGTTATTACGAATTCGTGTCATTTCGTGTTTGGGTCGTGTTAAAATTGCTCAACCCAAACCCGACCAATTAGCTTAATGGTTTGAAATATACAAACCCGAAACCATTTGTTAAATTAATGGGTAACCCGACTCAACCCGTTACAAAATATTATATTTGAGATTTATTAAAAAGTTGAAAATAAATAGTACTAAAACATGATCAAACTCATGCAATCAAGTTCACTAGCTACCTTTAGAGTTTTAGGGTTAGGGTTAGGGTTAGGGTTACAATATTGTGAAATAATTGATTTATAGTTTTATAGTTTTTAATTTAGAATTTTTTCAACTTTCAAAAGAAGAAAAAAAATAGAAATTAAAAAAAAAATAATTAGTAAAATATATTCTAACCATAATTATAGAGATTTTGTTTATATAAATTCTATAATGTGACTATATAAAGATTTTTTTAATAACTTTCATAAACACACTAAAAAAAATCTTTATATTAATGGGTTATCGAATTGATGGTTTTTTTTAAGGGTGAACCCAAAACCGACCAATTATATTTCGTGTATTAATGGGTTGACCCATTAACAACCTGATCCGATAAATTTGACCCGTCAACCGCTATTATCGAATGGGTTTAGGTCGTATTAATGAGTCGTGTAAAATTTTGTCAGCTCTAGTAATTATCCCAAAAATTTAATGTTTTAAATAAGAGAAAATTATAGCCAACCTCTCTAGGTTTGCTCTTTGACAACCATAAATAATTTTATCATTAATTGACAATGATCTCCCCTACTGCTAGTCAAATTTAACAATTAGGGTATTTTTTTTTTTTTTTATCTTTTTTACCTTTTAAAAAAACTATTAAAAAATTCAATAAAAATAATTTTGAAAAAAATATATCAAAAAAGATCTTCACCATCCATGGAAGGTATGGACGATGGAGATCTTAAAAAAATAGCAAAATTAAATTGATCTCCATCATCAATCTTTGAGGTGGATAGTGAATATTATTATTGTTATCTTGAAAAATCCGTCGGGAATTTCCCGGGACAACCTGAGCCATGACGTACAGGTGCGCAGCGGCTGGCCTGGACCGGGTAGGGGGTGGCTCCTCTCCTCTCGGAGTAGATACCGTAGGAGGCCCTTGGTTCGGTTGTCAAGGACCGATACAATGCAGTAGGACCGGTCCTGCAAGGAGGAGTGAGGTTGAGATAATGTATGTAGGGAGTGTGATAGGGGTGGCTTACAATAGTAAAGGCGGGGTCTTTTTATTATTTAACTATGAGATACATTATGTGGGCCGCTTCCCATGTTATGGTTGGCTATCACAACGAGAGAAAATAGAACAAAATGCCAGGTACATTACCATACATGGGAGTTTCGACTAAAGGGGGACAATAGCTAGGTGGAGTAAACGCAATGGAGCTCGTATTAGGCGGGGTAGTAGCCAAGTAAGATAATCACATAGGAGCTTGGACCAGGCGGGGTAGTAGCCAAGTAGGATGATCACGTAGGAGCTTGATTTAGGCGAGGTAGTAGCTAAGTAGATGTCTAGATTTTCAGGTGCCAACCCCTTATTCTTGGAATGCAGGGGTATTTATAGTGTCTTTCATAGGGAGATAGATGGAGGTAGCTTATTTAGGCGGGAATCCTTAACTCCATCTCTATCGTTCCCTCCAGCCAATGAATGCGATGGTGAAGAATCGAGGGTTAGGATCATGCCACTGGGGCTCCTCCCTTGTTGGGGCCTTGATTTTGGTAGGTGGGAGCCCTAGTCCCTAGGGCGGAATCGGTGGGGTTGATCCTATCCCCTACTTTTAAGTAGGGTCGTGGCAGCCACATGCATTGGAGGGCCTTGATCGTTCCACCTAGGCCTTAGGTTTATATAGGCTTTTTTGTAGGGTTGATATGGCGAACATGTGGTGTTTTTGGGGGTTTTGATTGGTCGGATGGGGTCATTGTAATGGTGGTAGGTCGCTATCAAAATCTGGTTTGGTGGGGGACAGTGTCAGCGCTTGTCCCGTTGTACACTGTCAGGCACCTTCCTCCACTATTTCTTTCTTCATGCTTGCTGGGTTCCTGTGAATATTTTACTGGGGAAATATAGTATCCCCCTTCATGTATGAGATAGTTGACCTCCAACTAGGGCTGAGATGGAAAGAGGCTCAACCGTTGATGTAGTATGGCCAACAGATGATCCAACCGTTGGCTACCTATCTTCCCCCAATTATGTGTGCTGCTTCGCATTAATGAGCTGGAGTTGGGGTTTTGCAGGTTGCCTCCAATCCCCTCTTTTCCCCATGTGAGCTGGGGTGAGGGCTGGCGTCAGCCCTTGGAAGGGTTGTGACCCGCTGGCTATTATGGTCCGCGTCAGCCCTTGGAGCGGTGGTTACCAAAGTGTTCCTAAGAATTCTTCTTAGGGGGAGTCGTTTCTTGTTGAAGGAGCGGGTTCTCTGGTGAACCATGTCCTTCCTCTCATTAGGCGTTCTAGGGGGGCCGGGTCCTTAACCAACCGTGCCCGGGGAGGCGGGGTCCTTGGCGGGCTAAGTTCCCTTTCTCGATAGGTGTTTTTGGGAGACCGGGTCCTCGATGGATCGCGATAAGATCAGGTGTTCCAGGGTGGTGTGGTACACGATGGACCAGGTCCTTCTTCTCGCTAGGTGCTCTAGGGGATCGGGGTTGCTTCCGTGGCTAGTACCAAGGGGTGGTGAGGCTCTTTAATTGGAAAAGCTCTTCCTTGAATTAATTGCCCATTTTTCCGGTTAACAATTATTATTATTATTATTATTATTATTATTTTTAAGAAAAATAGCAAATTGAAAAAAATAAAAGTTACTTTCAAAAAGAAAAATAAGGAGAAAAAATTTAAAATGAATATATATAGATCCCTTATTTTAATTTTGGTAAGGACTTTGATGAAATCACATTCATTTTTATGAATTTTGATCTGAATTTTTCTGTAGATGATATGTTCAATAAAATATACCTATGAAATTTTTTTGAGAATTATTCAAGCACTACAACTATTTTTCTTGAATTTTCCTATATTTCGCCCATTTCCGATGTATTCATATTTAACAAAATTGGGATAAGTAGTTGTAGTGCTTGAAAAATTCTTAAATTTTTTTGATAGGTAGATTTCATTGAACTTATCATCTACAAAAAAATTCATATTAAAATACATAGAAATCGACATGATTTCATCAAGGTCCTTACTGAATTTAAAATAAGGGATCCCTTATAAGAGAACCAATATATATATATAAGTCTTTCTCTTGTCAGTTCGTTCTGATAATAAATATATCAGGACGAAGAATGTGGACTACAGATTATGAAGAAATTTTGACAAGTGCATATACTTTGAGTCAAAATATATAAATCTAATTGTCCACATTCTTCGTACTGATATATTTATTGTCAGAAGTACGAAATGATAATAGAAAAAAAAAATTATATATATATAAACTCCACCATCCATCTAAAAGAGATTAAAAACAAATAAAACATTTCAATAAGTGTCTACAACGAGCTTTACAATCAAGGTCAAAGCAATCATCAACTTGATTATTGCTTATAAAAGAATAGATTTCAACACATAAGAATAGTGTGTGCAAATGGCTCATCATTCCTGTTATTTTGACATCTAAGCAACATATATCAGTTTTCAACTAACTTCTTCTTGCAAACATGTCAAACTATTAATCTTTTTAAGTTTGCCACAACACTTCATTATTTTTGATCTTTTTCTATTATTTTTGCATGGTTTACCTTTCATGTTGGCTTTCACTCAAAAGATATAGGTGTAGTGCTTTCAAACATTGGGTGGCTTCACAACTTATACTTGTAACCCTTTACATAAACGATGCTTATTGAATTCTAGGTATATGCTGGAGTAACATGGATATTAAACATATGTCATCTATAATGTACTAACTCAATGCATCCACACATATCACTATAAGAAAAAAGCCCTATTGGGACGCTTTTTTTTCGTCCCAATAGGAGGTCTATTGGGACAAAATAAATTCTGTCCCAATAGACAGTCTATTGGGACGAATTTTGTATTTCGTCCCAATAGGCATCCTATTGGGACGAAAAAAGTTCGTCCCTAAAGGTCTTACCACATTGGACAAAATTTGTCCCAATAAACATTCTATTAGTGGAATCGATCTACAAATAAAATTTTGATTGAAAAAAAATCAATAAAAATTTAATAACAAATTAACAAGTAGAGTTTATTTGAAAAACAGAGTTTCCAGGTTATGAACCTGAGGCCACCTATTAAATGGCGTATTGGCATCTGTCAAGAAATTACACTTATAAAGAAAATATCGATAAATAAAGAGAAATTCTTAGTTAAAACATCTAGAATATCGTAAACTTTGGAGGACCTTGATTTTTTTTAAGTTACTGTTTAATTTGAAAATTGTCTTTAATTCTTCCATATAATCAATCAAGTAAGCATATTAATGAGTTTTTTTTTTTTTTTTTTTGAGAGACCGATAATCTACACAAACATCAATTGCATATAATATTTGTTAATTATATTGAATAAAGTCAGAGAAATTGACAAAAAGAATATACAATTAATGGACATATACGAACATTCCAAATAAAATTTTGGAGCCCAGAATCGAAGGGCGCGTTTGGTATAGTTTTTAAAATGGTGTTTTTAAAAACCTGTTTTTAAAATGGAAATCATGTTTTTAAAATGATGTTTTTAAAAATGTAATGTGTTTGGTAGTGTTTTTTAAAAGTAGTTTTTTGAAACGAAAAACGATGTAAAAGTGTTTGGTTGTTGTTTTTAAAATGAGTGAAATAGTTGTTTGGAGGGAAAAGTTAAGGTTTATTTTGAAAACCTGTTTTGAAAACAATAGAAAACAATAAAAAGTTGTTTTTAACTTTTTAGTTATAACTTTTAAAAAGTTGTTTTTTATTTTCAAAAACAGTTTTGTAAAATAATCAACCAAACAACATTATAGTTGTTTTTTGTTTTTAAAAACAAAAATCTGTTTTTAAAAACGGATCCAAACACCACCGAAGCTTTCATAAAAAATCTGTTCTCATAACGTTTTGAGCTATGACTTGTTAATGTAATCAACACTTTTCTTATGCTTTCGGGTAAGTGCCCGAAAAAGCACCCTTTCAAAGGATATATATAGTGACTCATTGCCTCAAGCCAAATGATAGTTTATAGACATGGTGTTCACCGGTATTAGGAACTCAGTTCCCTAGTCGAAAGTTTAGCTTGTAATTACATCTTTTTCGAGTTTCCTTGGAAAACAATCTTAAAAATACAAAATTTATCCTGTATTGTTTAGCTTAGAAACAGAACCAAATGCTTCAAATATTCAAACGCTAAACATCTTCAAGTTCAAAACTTGTTAAAAAAAAAAAAAAGAACTTTAACATTAAATAATAGTTCCAGACATCCTATATGGCTATATTCAATATTTAGTTTCAATGAATTGACATAAGCTTTTCCTAACAGATTAATAATAACAAAAAAAATTGATGAATAATAGGGAAACACGAAAAACCAGAGATCTAGTGTGGTGTTCGATTAAAGTGATCAATGCCTCTTCCTGCTCTTCTCTACTGTTTGAGTCTCGAACCAAATGAGCACAACATGGTGTTATTTTATAGGCAAACAAAGGAAAGTTAATTAATAGGACGGAAAATGAGGAGTTTATTAGTTGTTTACAAACTACAAAGAGCTTTTTTTTTTAATGAATAATAATTGAAAGGCAGTTGAAGCAACAAAACGGAAGATGTAGAGATTATTAGTTGTTTACAAAGAGGTTTTTTATTTTTATTTTTTTTTATTTAAAGTATATTAATAGAAGGAAATTGAAGCAACAAAGGTTTTTTGTAAAAAAAATATTAATGTGAGATTATTTATGATATAAATTAAACGGTGAGTCATGAGAAGAAGAGAGACCACTTTAATAGGCTTAATAGCTATAGACATTAATGAACCACCGTTGCATATTATAGTTTAAGTTTATAGCTATTATACACAAAATAAAAAAAATAATAAAATTAATAGCATTTAAATCCAAAGCTCTCTTACGGTGACATGTGGCGTTGTAAAACTCTATTATTATTATTATTATATATATATATATATATATATATATATATATATATATATAAATTAATAGCTTTTAAATTTAAAGCTCTCTCACGACGACATGTGGCGCTGTGAAACTCTATTATATATATATATATATATATGATTTAATAATATATAAATTAAAAAATTATTATAAAAGTTTGTTATTCTATTTTCACCGGATTACAATGGATCGACAATATTTCAATCATAATCCCTCCGAACTTAATGGAGAATCTAAACTCGTTAGGCCTACCATAATCCCACCTAGGTTTTTATTTATTGTTTGTTCATTAAAAAATATTATAGAATTTAAATATTTTTTTGGACATTTTTGATTTAATAATATATAAATTAAAATAAAGTATTAATTTAGTTCAGTCTCACGTTTCTCCAAACACGAGATATTATTAATTTAGTTTGGTCTAATCCAATACAATCTCATCTAATTCCAGTCCTACCTCAATCCTATCCAATCAAAAATACAAAACAAGTATATTAAGAGTTCCGATTCCCCGAGCCTACTAAAGTAGTAGAAGAAATGTCATGATATAGACTAGTTCGAACACCGATCCTAGTACAAAATGTTAACATACTAGAGATGGCAATATTCCTTGCGGGGCCGGAGCCCCGTGGAGACCCGCCCCGAATGGGGCGGGGATGGAGGATAATATTCGGTGACGGGGATGGGGACAAAATATTATCCCCGAAGGTGAAGCGAGGTGGGGACGGGGGAAGCACTCCCCGCCCCATCCCCGCCTCGATATATATATATTCAAATCATTTGATCAGCTGCCACACAACATGCAACAATTTTAACATTCTTTCTATAAAATATAAGCATTTTTTTTTTCACAAAATTTTGAAAAATAATTAAAAGCAACATCTTTAACGTGAAAAAGCTGATAATAATTGTAGCATAGTTAGTCTCACCTGATCACTGTTGACAAGTTCTTTCCAGCGCTTCAAAGCAACAAGCTTCCACACCTCAGCGTCCAACATATTCAGACGATAATTCAAATCCCCAAACCAGAATATCTGACTGTTTACAGAAGAACCCAATTAGAAATCATGTTCCATGGAAAATTTGAGAAAGACAATTATAGAAGAGAGATTCAGCACTAATTTTAAATGTATAGTTATATTAGACGGGGAATGGGGTGGGTATGGGGAAGGTCCCTCCAACGGGGAATCCCCGACCCCGGCCCCACTTCTCTTAATACGGGGATGGGGATGAGGATGGGGATGGTAAAGCAATCCCCGACCCCGACCCGCCCCGCCCCGTTGCCATCCCTATAATAGACTAACATTTGAGTTGCATATTCTACGTACTAGTGACAGCAGAGCAAACTTAAAAGTTATGGCGATTAGGGTGATAAACCTTTTAACATAAATTTGACAGGAGACCAGTTTGGTTCCCAATCATTGAATTCCTCGTCCTTCCATGGAGATTGGTCTTCAAACAGCTGATGACGATCAACCATCTTAGCTTCCAGTTCCAGTACCATCCGTTCACTAGCAGCAATCCTCTCATCTAGTCTCATCCGATGACGATCAGCCGTCTCTTTCTCTTCCAAGAGCCAATCACGATAAGGCATCTCTTTTGGTTCCAGATCAACAATCTCTTTTGGTTCCATATGTGGTGACAAGTTGGGGAAATCTAAATGAAAAATAAGAAAATCAACCAAAAATAAGTTTGTAAAGCAAGAATTGTACCAGACAATTGACATTAAAATGACTATGAAGTTCATGTAAGGATTTTCAGTCGATGAATGCAGAAGCAACGTGCCTAATATTCTCATAGATAACAAATAAACGTATACTAGCAGAAAATTGGAGTGAAATGACCACAATGCCCTCCAATTTTTCATTGCCCTCCCATTTTTATACATAATTTCATTGCAAAGCAACATGATAAATTTAACTCTTAAATTTTATTGTATACTATTGAACTATTGAAACTTTTCTAGAAACTCTCTAGCATTTGGTTATGGTTTAGTTATGTTAGTTTAGTTTAATTTGAACTATTTGTATTATTTAGTATACTTTTTAGATTGCTTTGATATGTGTTAGATTTACTTTTTGGTTGTAATGATGTATTGGGCGGCTGTGCCAGTCCTTGTGTCAGTAGTTCATGTCTGGCAGAGTGCCAGTTTATTGTAGCACATTGTCCGTTGGATGGCAATGATGGTGTGCGATCTTATGGTTGCACTTTCCCCTGTATTTTGTATATATACCTTTTGTCAGTGTTATCTGATAAGAAGATTGTAATGTACGAAAGTAATGGAAATTAATTGAAGTTTTTCAACAAAAACATTGTGTGAACTCTCTGTATTTCTTCTCTCAACTGAGATTAATTTTATTGATGGTTATTGATGTTTATTGATGGTATGGATGGCATTCATGGATGTTTTATGGTTCTGATTTTCCTCCAAATTGATGGAATTGAAGCTTAATATTGATGGAGTTATTGATGGATATGGATGGATGGGAAGCTTCAAGTCTTCAAGACAAATTTCAAGGAGGAGTGTTGGAAATATGAAATTTGTCTTTAAAAGACAATGGGCATGGATCAATGGTTATGGATATTGATGGCTCATGGATCAAACTATGGATGGCCCAATATGGCCCATTTTGTAACTATGGTTATGTTTTAATTATG
The DNA here is from genome assembly GCA_008009225.1 of Acer yangbiense. Lineage (NCBI taxonomy): Eukaryota > Viridiplantae > Streptophyta > Magnoliopsida > Sapindales > Sapindaceae > Acer > Acer yangbiense. The sequence goes on along the minus strand of CM017773.1, from coordinate 22,837,271 downwards.
GTTTATGTATGGTTTAGTTATTATGTAATGGATGATGTAATATTGATGATGTCACTGATGATGTGCCATTACTTAGTGTAGTGGGTAATGTCTTGAAAATTGTATTTACTTGAAGAACACCCATCCGTTGGATGGAGTGATCATTGATGGCAATCCAATGGTTGTAAATTATTATGTATTTTGTATTTAAACCATCCAATGTCATTGTAAAAAGTGAGATAGAGAGTATGTGTTTAGCCATTACCAAAATAGCCAGTGATGTTAATATAAATGTTGCTCAAAATTTCTCTTATGTTTCTTCTCCTTTAATTTTATGTTCATGTCTTTCTATTTATATTTCTATATAATGTTTTTATAAATGTTTATGAAAATATATTTTATGTAATGTTTTTATGGACACAGAGCAATGATCTCTGTGATGAAAAATGTTTATTTTGCCTACTGGTTCAACTGTATGAAACTAAAAGACTTGAGCAACTTGCCTAGTTTCGTATGGTTGAAACCAGTGAAATGCAACCAAAAGGTCGCACATTGACAGTTGGATGTGCAATGTAATGTGCAAGCAAATAGTCGCACATCCTTCTGTAGAATTTTCTAAACCTATTTTCAACAGTGGTATTAGAGTTGAATTCTTGAGGGACTGTGAGATTTTGTTTTCAATTTATTGAGTGATTATGAGGTATCAAACACTAGAGAGTGAGTGATAAACACCTATGAGTGCTGATATGGCTACTGGAAGCAGTGCTGCTCTTCAAGTTCCGTAATTTTCTGGTGAAAACTACCAGATTTGGGTAGTAAAGATGAGATCGTATTTGAAGTCTTTTGGCTTATGGGAGTATTTAGCAGAGGACAAGCAAGTTCCTGCTTTGAGAGCTAATCCAACTATAGCTCAAATTAAACAATATGAGGAGGAGAAGATGAAGAGAGACAAGGTTGTCACTTGTCTACACTCAGCCTTAAAAGACTCTGTTTTCACTAGCATCATGCACCTGGAAACAGCAAAAGAAATATGGGATGAGCTGAAGGAAAGGTATGAAGGCAGTGAAAGAGTAAAAAATGTCAAGATGTTAACTCTCAAGAGAGAGTTTGAAATGTTAAAGATGAAGGAGAGTGAATCCGTCAAAGATTACTCTTCTAAACTATCAGAGTTGGTGAATCAGATGAGGCTATATGGTGAGACAGTGGAGGATTATAAAGTTGTGGAGAAGATGTTGATCAACTTGCCAAAAAAATTTGAAGCTAAAGTTGCAGCTATTGAGGAGTCATGTGACTTGAAGAAGATGACTATTTCAGAGATGGTCAGTAAGCTGCAAGCTCAAGAGCAGAGGATGTCTATGAGAAGTAATGATGTAACTGAAGGTGCTTTTCAAGCAAAACTTCAAGAGAAGCAGAACTTTGACAAAGGAAAAGGCAAGATGGATGCAAGCTCATCAGAATATGCAGGAAAGAGCAAGTTTCTGCCTTGTTCAACCTGCAAAAGAACAAACCACTTGTCAAAGGATTGTTGGCACAAAGGCAAGCCACAATTTCAGTGCAATTATTGCAAAAGATGGGGTCACAAAGAAAATGTTTGCAGACTAAAACCAAACCAGATGCAACCACAACCTGCACAACAAGCAAACTTCACTGATGAACAACCCGAAGCTGAAGATCATTTGTTTACAATGTCTCAAGCATGTTGCTCAGCTTCAAAAGATGTATGGTATGTTGATAGTGGTTGCACAAGCCACATGGTATGGGATTCAAGTCTCTTCACTTCTCTGGACAGAAATGATAGAACCAAAATAAAGTTTGGAAATGGGGAAATTGAGAAATGGTCCAGGCTACAGGAAAAGGGACTATCTCTGTACACACTAGCAAAGGTCCAAAATTAATTTCTGATGTGTTGTTAATTCCTAAATTGGATCAAAATTTGCTAAGTGTTGCACAATTGGTAAAGAAAGGATATGCATGCTTATTTAAAGATAATTGTTGCATTATATCCAATTCATGTGGTGTAGAAATTGTTAAGGTTGAAATGGTTGATAAGAGTTTTCCATTCAACATGGATCAAGTGAATTTCTCAACACTTGTTTCCAAACATAATGATTATGTACAATGGAACAAAAATTATAGTAATTGTAATATGGATGCATTGAAGAAATTGAAGAAGAATGTTATGGTTAAGGATGTGTAAGCAACAAGTTGCACATATGACTTACGTGATGCATGTCAGAATGGAAAGGCACCCATGAAGCCTAATATTGATGGAGTTTTTTATGGACATTCAAGCAACGAATCTGTTATGGATGATGGTGCAGTGGCTAAGTCTGATTCTCTATTTTTGAAGACAAGGTCATCTGCTGATGATTATGAAAAATGCAACATGATGGTCAATGAGCCTGCTTGCAATGAAGATGCTGCTCAAATTGATGAAAAGAAGTTTGCTATGGAGGAGGAGCTGATGATGAAAAAGAACCAAGCTCGATCCTCAGCAAAAGCTGAGTACATTGCTGCAGCAGCTGCTCCAAAGCAAGCTAAATGGATTAAAAAGGTCTCAACAGACCTAAATTATGTGGAAAAGAAACCCACTGGGTTATGGTGTAACAATTTAGCATTCTCTGTAGCCAAAAATCCTGTCCAGCATGGGATATCAAAGCATAACAATGTCAAGTTTCATACCATCAGAAAAGCTGAGAAGAATGGTGAAGTCAGTTGATGCATTGCAGGATTGAAGAGCATTTGGCCAACATACCTACAAAGGCATTAACTGGTAACAAATTTGATGGTTAAGAACAAAGCTTGGAGTCTTTAAGAAAAGTTTCAAGGAGGAGTGTTGAACTATTGAAACTTTTCTAGAAACTCTCTAGCATTTGGTTATGGCTTAGTTATGTTAGTTTAGTTTAATTTGAACTATTTGTATTATTTAGTATACTTTTTAGACTGCTTTGATATATGTTAGATTTACTTTTTGGTTGTAATGATGTATTGGGCGGCTATGCCAGTCCTTGTGTCAGTAGTTCATGTCTGGCAGAGTGCCAGTTTATTGTAGCACATTGTCCGTTGGATGGCAATGATGGTGTGCGATCTTATGGTTGCACTTTCCCCTGTATTTTGTATATATAAATTTTGTCAGTGTTATCTGATAAGAAGATTGTAATGTACGAAAGTAATGGAAATTAATTGAAGTTTTTCAACAAAAACATTGTGTGAACTCTCTGTATTTCTTCTCTCAACTGAGATTAATTTTATTGATGGTTATTGATGTTTATTGATGGTATGGATGGTATTTATGGATGTTTAATGGTCTAGATTTCCAACATATACACATCTTCATTATTTCATATACACAATTTCGTACTCAAATTCATGATATTCACCAATGTTATGATGATACTTTCCTTGTATATTCCAAGTATATATTCTATTTTTCTCACATAAAATATTATTGATAACCTTAGATGAGGATAACATCTAGAAAACCCTAATTGTTGCAAGCATGGTTTGTATTTTTTTTTTTTTTTTTTTTTTTTTGTGGTTTTTGGTGTGTTCTAGGAGAATTGAATATTTTGTTAACTTGCTGATGTGAGGTCTTACGTAATTCCTTTGTTCAGCTTTACATGATCATCCTCTTCTATTTTTGACGAGAAATGTTTTTGTCATTATTATAATTCTGCAAATTCAGACCCTATCTATCAGAAAAGCATTGTGTAACATTTCATGGTTAAGTAAATTATTAATTTAATGCTTTTTGAGTTTGCTCTATAATTGTTACTATATCAACTTTGTGAATAGAAAATGGAAATTGAAATCCTTGTAAAAGTTAAATGGGTGGCATCATTAATTTTATGCTCAAAATTGTAAAACTTGGGCCTTTTCTTGTTTTGGTGGGAGTTTATGGATCATATATGTTGTGGTGTTCGGTGTGCCATTTATTTTATTGTGAATTACATTTTTATTGTTCTGTAATTACTTATGGCGATCTTTGAGGGAAGAGTTGTGCATTCTTCACTTCCTAAGCTAGTAAATAAGGAGAATGTTATGGTCAATTACAATGATGACCATGCCAGAAGGCAAAAAACCTTAAAAGAAGATTGGGAGTTCTGCCTGAAGATTATATTGATGGAGAATATGATTCAAGTGATGATCAACATAATTCTACCCATAGCAGTGAAACTTGAAAAATGTGTGAAGTAGGATAGTTGCAATTGTAACTGGGCGAAACAAAGATTCATTTGTTTCCACTAGTCAGCAAGATCCCAGTTCAAAATGAGTTGCAATTGAGATTCAAAATGTTGCCAGTTCAAACCCAGAGTGGCTTCCTGATAGTTCCACAACAGTTTGCATGCCTCCTTTTACAGACAGACAAGGGTTGTAGAATATAACATCTGAGGTCATATTCTGATGTTGACTTGAATTCATTCATATGTAGCAAATTCTATCAGACAGACAAGTTCAGACACCAATCCCAGCACCAAATGTTAACAGATCAATCTATGTACTAGTGAGAGCAGAGCAAACATAAAGTTGTGGCGATTAGGGTGATAAATCTTCTTTTAACATAAAGTTTATAGAATACCAGTTTGGTTCCTCGTCCTTCAATGGATATTGGTCTTCGAGATCAGCCATCTTAGCTTCCAGTTTCATCCGACGACGATCAGCTATCTCAGCTACCAGTTCCATTACCATCCTCTGATCCAGTGTCATCCGATGATCTTTCTCTTCCAAGAACCAATCACAATAACGCATCTCTTCCGGTTCCGGATCAGCAATCTTTTCCGGTTCCACATGTGAAGATGATGGTGGCCAGTTTAAGAAATCTAAATGGAAAAAGAAGAAAATCAACCAAAAATAAGATTGTAAAGCAAAAATTGTACCAGACAATTGACATTAAAATAATTGTGAAGTTAGTTTAACATTACATTTACATTGTTCTTCTATATCTGGTGGTGATACTGATAGACAATCGATGCATTTTTGATGATCGTGAAGGAACCATTCCTCACCAATTTGTTCGTCTTCCTCTGCCACAACGCTCACTTTCAAACCCGTCGGTTGTTTCTTCTTCTTGTTGTTTCTTTTAGGGGCTAAATTCGAGATGTCACCAAGAGGCTTCTTTCCGCTCCGGTATGCCTTCCTGGACATGGCAATTGATTCATTCGACTTCTCAGTTATACCTTTCTTCATTACGGATCAGTTTCGAATGAATCTGTATCAAGAAAAGATGTCAAAATTATTTTTAAACAAAAAGAAACAACAAATCAACAGATACAAGCCCTAAAAGATTTAGCGATTACCCAAATTCAAACCGATGACGGAAGGTTTAGCGATCACCGTCGAAAGAATTGATCAGCTGTGCTCGGAAATTGCGATTCGAAATCCTGAGATTTGATCGGAAAACACGAAGCAATTTTAAGCGAGAAATTAAGAGATTTTTTTTTCTCGGGGATTTCAAGAAAGAGAGAGAAATTTAAAGACTTGAGACTTTGGGAGAAAGGAAACCGCGCAACGGCACTAATGCACCATAGGGTTTGCTTACTAATTAAGCTACGCAGCAATATAACGGTAATAAAACAAATATTTTTATTAAATTACCAAACTACCCTTAACATTTACATCGGTGAAAATAGGTTAAAACTAACAAATATTTTTCAAATAATAAATCAATTTTATTTAATAATAATAATATGAAACTATAATTTTATTTAACAATGGTTTTTGTTATTTTTTTATTTAATAATATAGAAATTAAAAAATTATTGTAAAAGTTTGTTATTCTATTTTCACCGGATTACAATGGATCGACTTTATTTCAATCATAATCCCTCCGAACTTGAATGGAAAATCTAAACTCGTTAGGCCTACAATAATCCCACCTAGGTTTTTATATATTTTTTGTTGAATAAAAAATATTATAGAATTGAAATTTATTTAAAATAAATAATTTTTTGGACATTTTTAATATAATAATTTATAAATTAAAATAAAGTATTAATTTAGTTCAGCCTCACGTTTCTCCAAACACGAGATATTATTAATTTAGTCCAGTCTAATCCAATACAATCTCATCTAATTCTAGTCCTACCTCAATCCTATCCAATCGAAAAAACAAAACAAGGATATTAAGAGTTCTGATTCCGAGCCTATTAAAGTAGTAGAAGAATGTCGTGATATAGGCCCAGTTTGGCATTGCTTCCTTAGCTACTTTTCAAGCCAAAAGTGATTCCGGACCAAAGATAGGGTGTTTGGTAAAATCGTGGGGAAGTGTTTTTGGTCACTTTTAGCTTCTCCCAACTGAGTTTTTGAGAAGCTACAAATACATGCTTTTGGATTTCAGCTTCTACTTCTCAAAACGCGCTACAGTGTTTTTTTTAATGAAATTTTACAACTTTCCTATTTTATCATTGCCTTTCATTAAATTCACCAAAAACCCATCTTCTTCTTCAATCAACTCCATGCTGCTCATCTCATTCCCGTTGCTCCATAGTTGCCATCCATCTCATCTTCTTCTTCCATCAACTCGCCGTCCATCTCATCGAATCAAAATTCAAAACAGAGAAGTTTGATTTCTAGGTTTGTAAATCGATTTGGAGTACATGATGGGTTTTGTGATTTTCGTTTGATTTTTGTCTGAATCTTTTTTTGTTGTTGTGATTTTTGTGATTTTTGAATGATGGGTTTTTATGGGTTTGGTTTGGATGATTGAAGAAGGTTGTTGTACAGTGATTTTTGTTGTAGAGTGGATGGATCGGGATTGAAGATTCGTACATTTGAGATGCCATTGGATTGAAGAAGGTAGATCACATCAGCTGGTGGTGGTAGGTTGTTGGCAAGGTGGACATAACATACACCAACAGGTGCAGCAACTCCAGTTTAGAGGAATGATCAAGAATGGTTATTTACATTAAAATTTGTATAGAATGAAAGAGTTTAAATCATACCTGTTGGAGATGGAGGAAGGAAAGCAAGAAATGCAAAACTCAACATTGAAAATATGAGCAATTGAACCCAAAGTACTAGTTGATTGACTTGGGATTTTTTGTTTCCCGACTTATATATAATTGAACCCAAATATGAACAATTTTGTTTTATTAAAATATCAAACAGTAATTTTGTTTTCCCCGCTGCTCATTTTTTTCCGGATGTTCAACTCCAATATTTCTTAGTTTTAATTAATTTTTGGTTATATTTTCTTATCAGTGTTCGACAACCATCAAAGTTGGATCGAATTTGGTTGAATTTAACTATTCAGGCTGTGTTTTGTTAATTGAAGACTTGAAGTTGGGTTGGATTTGGATTTGGACCTGGAAAAATAATAATAACAACAACAATAATAATAATAATAATAATAAAACAAATCATTTATTTTCAAAACATCTCAATATTCACTTGTGTCCTTTAAGTAATTTTGCCCCGTCACAACACTTTTTACTTCTAGTTTACCAAACACATTGAAATTTCTTTTGGTTCTCACAGCACTTTTAAAAATCAGTTTACCAAACACTTAGCTGATTCTCCCCACAACAAATCCAAAAGCAATTCCCCCCACAGCACAACAATGCCAAACGGGGCCATAGACTAGTTTGAACACCGATCCTAGTACAAAATGTTAACAAACTAACATTTGAGTTGCATATTCTACATACTAGTGATAGCAGAGCAAACTTAAAATTTATGGTGATTAGGGTGATAAATCTTTTAATATAAATTTGACAGGAGACCAGTTTGGTTCCCAATCATTGAATTCCTCGTCCTTCCATGGAGATTTGTCTTCAAACAGCCGATGACGATAAGCCATTTCAGCTTACAGTTCCAATACACTAGCAGCAATCCTTTCATCCAGTCTCATCTGATGACGATCAGCCGTCTCTTTCTCTTCCAAGAGCCAATCACGATAATGCATCTCTTATGGTTCCAGATCAACAATCTCTTTCTGTTCCATATGTGAAGATGATGGTGACAAGTTAGGGAAATCTAAATGAAAAAGAAGCAAATCAACCAAAAATAAGATTGTAAAGCAAGAATTGTACCAGACAATTGACATTAAAATGATTGTGAAGTTCATGTTAGGATTCTGAATCGATGAACGCGGAAGCAACATGCCTAATATTCACATAGATAGCAAATAAACATATACTAACAGAAAAAATAAGATGAGAGAAATAATAAACCAATCACACAACACAAGATATACGTGGAAACCCAAGAATCAGGGAAAAACCACGGGCCGATAGGACGACAGAGAAAGTTCCAAAATGTAGTAAATTGTTACAACCCCACATTCTAGGATTCTCTCTCTCACAACCTAAACCCCAAACTATCGAGCCTTACCAAGCCCCTATGCTCACAACTGAGCTTTACATCATGGCTCTCAACTCACAACACTCACCGGATCCCTTTGAATACTCCCGAATATCACCCACGTATCTCATACTTGATCCATTGATATTCACTTGGATCCCTCCCCAGATATTCCCATGAGTCTCCCCCGGATCTCACCACTCTGATGTTACATGTGTTTTCTATACATTGCCTCCAAACCAATACCACACTCAAGAATTACAAGACTATATATAGAGCTCAGGTTTCACCAACCCAACAATAGTCAACAATGGCAACCAACCATTTTCAAGTCATGATTGGTGACTTCTTCGTCTTCAAACCTCCTTTAAACACCAACTCCAACTTCCAAACGTTTTCCCATGTCTTCAAGAAGTTTCACATCAATTGAGTCTTTTTTGATTTATATTGGGTTCACTTGAGAATACGAGCCAAAACCTAACAGTTTCTTTACCACTCTACATGGCTTCGGCTGCCATGAAGAAAGCCTAATCGGGTTTGACTAAGAAGTTAGTCGGCGCTAAAGCTGGTAAAACGTGTCGGCATGGCACCTTAAGGCCTGACTACCTTAACGTGTCGTGCTGTATTAGCACGTTAAGCTATCGTGTAATGCCACGATATGTTAAGGAAAATGGGGGCACGGCACGGCCCATTGGGGTTGTGCCATGCCATCCCGCATGTCGTCCCAACAGGCCTTCAGGGGCAGGCCCCCCAAGACCTCAATTCAATTTTTTTTTTTTAATTTAAGATTTAAATTTTTAAGTATTAAATTTATTTGTTATAAAATTACTTTAACAATTTAACTTATGTATTTTTAATTGTTATTTGTTTATCTTATTTATAATTTTTTGACTAATAAAATAAAATGTAAAAAAAATAGATAGATTTATTTAGTAAAATAATTCAAAGAATAAATAAAGATTAAAGATTAAAGATGAAAGAAAATAAAAAATAGAATTAAATATGAAATGATGAATTATTTATTTATTTCAGTATTACATGATTGCATTGCCTCATTAAAACCCTTACAAAGAAAAACTCAGTGGGATAAAAACTTGGTAAGGGAAAAAGAGTACAATTGTATTACAAGTAGTCAAGTAAATTTAAAATTAAAAAAAGAGTGCAATCAATAACTCTTCAGTCTTCGGTCTTCACTCTTGGACCTGGTTACTGCTGGAACCCCATCCACGTATAAATTGGTGAAATTTTGAATAACTTCTTGGTCTTCCATTTGATGTTGCATCCTCATATGAGCTTGCTCCCAATGGTCGAATTTTAATAATAATAATAATATTAAATTATTCCAACGGTTGGAAATGGAAAAAAAAAAAATTATGGCGGGCTAACGAGCGGCCCGTCATGCCAACCGTGGGCCTAGCACTGGGGCAGAACCTCTCAGCCTCGCACGGCATAGGCCTTCGTGCCGTGTTAGCCCAGACACGCCAATATGGCATGCTGTGCACCCCAATTGATACCTTTAGTCCCTAGCGCTGACTAGTCGCCAGTCAGTCGGCCTAGGTGTTTTTCTTTTAAAAAAAAAATTACTACTTGACCTGAAACAGAGCCTCTCGTCGCCACCATGTCGGTGCAGCCACTGTCATTGCTGAAGCTGCCGTTGTCCAGTGAAGAAGAAGAAGATTAAGAAACAAAGTAGAGAAAATTAAGAAGAAGAAGAATGTGAAAAAGAAGAAAAAAAGAAGATTAAGAAGAAGAAGAAGAAGAAGAAGAAGGTGAAGTCGTGAAGATGATGTTGAGATTTGTGTGCTATTAGCCACAAAGCACAAACCGATAATGATAGGTCCACAAAGTGATGGTGGGGTGGGGGTGGCACTGTGAGTCTGTGATGTGCAACACTAAAACCGAAAAATAAATAAATAGAAAAGCACATAACAAACAAAAGTAAGAGAAAAAAAAGTTTGTACCGCCTAGACGGTCTAGAAGCTAGGCGCCGGTCCATCGTACGACTAACGCATAACGCCTACTAGAACACTTATATTTATATAGTCCAAGTTATTGTGTTTGACAATCTATGCATTTTTTATAATTGTGAAGGAAACATTCCTCACTAATATTTTTCTTTGCCACAACGCTCACTTTGAAATTGGCATTGATCTATTGTTGTTTCTTTTAGGAGCTGAATTCGGTTTCCTTCTGCTCCAGTATGCCTTCCTGGACATGGAAATTGATTGATTCGGCTTCTCAGGTATACCTTTCTTCTTCATTGTAGATCAATTTCAAATGAATCTGACCAACTGGATTCGAGAAAACATCAATTCAGAAAAGAAAGAAACAAAGACGATACAAAAATAATGTCTGAGAATAGTGTATTATATTGGGCCAAATTAATGTCTAAGACATTGATTTGGGTTTTTTTTGGTGTTATAAAACAAACTGGTTTGTGACAGATAGATATGGGCCTTTTGGTACTTGAATTTTGGCCCAACAATGAAAATATCAATCAAGAAACAATTCTTAGGCCAATATCCACCTTCTGGCCCAATATCGATGTCCAAAAGGGACCAAATATGTATCATAAGTTTGTTATTCAAAAACACTTTGTTCTACATTATATTTATTGGAATGACACGTTACTTAAATAAACAAGGAGCGTGGGCCCAATCGTGCCACATAGGTAAAAGTCAAAGGATCGATCAAATAGCACGTTGGCAAGTCACTCGGCACAAACAGAACCTCCATGGAATCTCGGACGAGACTAGCCTTGCCGAATAAAGACTTCACTTGATTGGATCTACTCGGCTAAACAGGAAAAGTCCATATTAGGGTTTCCTGCATACATAAGGCAACTCAGTCGGAATAGACAATTGTAAATCAACTAGTATATGACCAACGGAAGGAGAAAAGCAAGGAAACAAGAAGACCTTCTCTGAAGCATTAGGAATCATGAACGGATTCGAAATCAACCGCATTAAATACATGACGACACCAAATAGGAAAAGAGTCCTAAATCCAACTATATAATCCTCTACTTGCACACCATGGCAAGGGAAACCCCAGGGGGTCCATATAAATAAACCTGTAAAAAGCATTGTAAAGAAGAATGAACATCTTGTGAGAGAGAGACCAGAGTGTGTAACATTAATTTACAAAATAGTGGATTTACTTCTCAGTTGCTAAAGTGACGACCCGTAGACGTTTCTTCGATTACCGGAGTTTTACCATGTAATTTGTTCTCTTTGTTATTTTTGTTATTCTTATTTTGTAGATTGTTCGTAATCGAGTCCTCTACCTTTTTCAAGTGGTCTTGCAGATGTTTGATCGATTTTTGTGGTGATTCTACCTAGAAAAACGAACTAGCACGTGAGATTGAGGTAGTGTTCTTATCTTTGAGATTTCTTCTTTTATAACCTTCAATTTGCTTGGGGTTTCTTCTTCTATATGTATGTATATGTATGGTGAATGCTATTGAGAAAGATAGCTTCATAATCAATCATAATCAGAAGTTTATTTAGAGACATATGTGAACTAGTTTCTTAGATTCTAGGTTTTTCACATGTTTGAGAGTTGTATTGTGATTAGATTGATATCTAGGATTATTTGTGACTTGATTGAATCATTTTATGATTAATAATCCTTGAAATGTGTTTTGATCATTTGATTGATAAAATCTAGGATTAATGCTCTTGTATATGTTTTAGAGACATCTAAGATTTAATTGATTTATCATTATATCCTTGCTCTAAATTTTTGGCTAGAATATTCATTAAATACATTTTATGATTCTAGCATTTTTTTGTGTATGTTTATGACATCTTGAATATGTGCTTCATCTATATGATTTATTCAAGTATTACTTGTGTGAATGAAACTATGAGTTTTATGTGTTAAGTGTTTTCACATGCTTTAGGTTTTTATTTAAGTTTTACATTTAGACTTTCAATACTTGTGTTCTCACATGTTTAGGTCTAGTTGTTCCATGGAATGTATTGATCACATGTTCTATGTTGTATTGCTTGTTTGCATCATTGCATTCACATGATCACACTAGGAAGTCCTTGTAAAAGGCATGAAGTTTTGACTAGGACGAGGTGTCCGGATAGTCAAGCAAGGAAGCCTTGGTTAGGACGTGAGGTTCGGATAACCAAGCAAGAAGTCATGGCTAGGATCGGGAAGGTCCAGATAGTCATGCATGGGAGGCTCCCTAGAGGCATGAGTGCCTTGGATAGGGAGTTGACTTCTATATTGGTAGGCCTAGGCGTATGGATAGACATAGACTCCAAAAGAGCGGGGTACATGGGATGTGTATACACTCTTGAGGAATTTCTAATCTACCATCGATGTTGGTTTTGTATTTTGTCTAATATATGGTGGCTTCGCATCATTGAGGGATTTCGCACTTTCCAATAGGGTTGGGTAAACATAGACTCTTATAGGAAGTTGATCTAGGATTGGTCACTTTGTGGAATTTCTAATTTACCATCCAATATATATAGTACCCAATGGTTGTAGTTCAACCCGTGGATGTTTCCTCCTTGGAGGTTTTACCACGTTAAAAAATCTCTTGTGTTAATTCTTCATATCTCTATCTCTTATATTTGTATATGTGTATGTTGTTATCTTGTTGCATATTATTCACTTGTGATGTATATTGAAACAACATTTTGTAAAGTGTGATTTGTGAACAAATTCATTTGATCATATTTGTAAATATAATTATTTTGTATATTGTAATTTTTGTGTATAGTGATATTTGATTATACTTGTAGTACTTTGAACAAATATTTGAAATACAAGTATTCTTTGTTGTTGAGTTGATGTGTCCTTATACCTCATACAACTAATTGATATACATAGACTATGCTTAAATGATCATATGCTTATATTGTCTATGGATGATTTCTTGGTTTATGTGTTGTATGTAAAACTACCTTGAGGACAAACGTAAGTTTGTTCAAGGGATTGAAAAAGGTATAAAAACCTATTCACCCCCTCTCTCTCTCTCTCTAGGTATGCTTTAAGTTATTTAACTATGTTTGTATACTTTCAGTATTCACACTGATCAGTCTAAAATACAAACTACAACAACTGAATTTTTTATTTTTTATTTTATTTTTTTTACCAAAAAAGAGGAGGAAATTGTCAAAAATAATACCATAAAATTATTAATCAAGAATAGTTTCAATTACAATATTATTATTTTTATTAAATATGGTATTTAAATATATTTATTTAATAAAATCAAATAAATACTGACTTGTCTTGTCCCATTTGTCATTATTATTTGGCAACAAACATTAGACATGATAGTAGGGGCACTCTGGCCATTTGAACCTTTTGTCCCGTCCTGTCTAAGCCATACCAAACGAATAACAGTACAGTTAACAGTTTTGTCCATGACCTTCCAAACACAATACAGAACAACCTGTCTTGCTCCGTCCCGTCCCGTCCCACATTGTCTTGTCCCCTCTCCGTGCCAAACGCACCATAAAGGATTTGGGTGAACTGAACTTTTTCCTAGGTTTTAAGGCATCAAGGACAGACAATGAGATTTATCTCACTTAAAGAAAGTATGTAGCTAATCTTCTAAAGTGGATAAAGCTAACTAATTGTACCTCTTGTCCTACTCCTATAGACCCATGCATTAGCATATTCTAGATGAACCTAGATGATGCCTAGATGATGATTTGTGCATGTGGGAATGGGTTTAGAGAATTAAAGATGTGATCTTTAAGCTTTTTCTCTCAAGTCTCTCTAAATATCTCTCTAGGGTTCTTGGGATGCAAGACTTGTCTTCTGAACCAGAGATAAGGATGTATTTATAGAGACCAAAAACAGGGCAGGTGAAAATACAATTTTGCCATTGAAACGCACCGATCGGCGGTTTCAATCGGCGGCCAGGCCGCCGAATTGAATCGCCGAATGGCTCCCGAGCGGAACAGGGGAACTTCGGCGACTTCGTTCGGCGGTTTCGAAACCGCTGATCCCAACCGCCGTTTTGGACCCGAGAGATATATTTCAATCAGGTCTCATTCGGCGGTTTCGAACGGCGGCCAGGCCGCCGAACGTAACCGCCGTTTCACCAAAAATGGTGAAACCAAGGAGAAGCCAAAGGCATCTCCACCGGCGATCATCGCGCAAAACAAAGCACATCAACGTGCACGCGCGGACGTTTCCGAACATCCTTCGGGAAACGAATTACACCACACTAAAAGCTAACATACATGAAGTGCAAGTGTGGGTATTGAATGCATCATAATGCCTATCATGTCATGGCATTTCATAAAACAAGATGCAATCAATTTAATGCAAGAAGAGACATTGAATAAACAATAAAGCACAATGCACACAAAATATAAACACAACATTCAAGAATAGGAGATATGCATGTTGTGTGTGTGTGCAACTATATCTCTTCAAGCCAAAGTAAGCATAAGATATACCTTTAGTGTTTGTCCTCTTGAGGTCTTGGAAAGGGTCTTTGATCTTCAACCTTAATGACCTAAACTACCCTTACAACCAAACCCCAACATGTGGTTTGACCACGAAATAAGCCAATCAACAAAAGGGAATCCTTACATAGAGTTAACCAAGTTAATTAGCAGTGTCATAATGCCTGAAACTTTGTGCATAAATCATGTAAAGATGAAAAAAATGGGTTTGTGTCAACTGCCAAGAGAGCTTGGATTGATTGATACTTGACAAATTGTCTTATTTAGCAAACTTGAAATGTGACATATGCTTGATAACTGTTTTTCTTTTATATAATTTACCTAATGCTTGCTTATTGTTTCATCCAGGTCTGCTTTGTACAATTGTACTTCATTGCATATTATTGGTCATAGAACGTGTAAGTTCCTCATTTTTTATTGGCTTATTTCATGACAAACCACATTTGAGGATGAGTTTGTAATGGGTAACTTAGGTCCTTGATGGCAAGCATTCAAGCATCTCCGTGACTTCAAGAGCAAAAGGTCAATCACTTGACTTGCCTCTTGAAGAGATTTAGTTTCACACGCACACACTTTCATATTGCATTTCAATGATTGCATTTGTGTTTCTCTTAGTTGTGTGCATTTATGTTCTATCATCACACTCTTGCATTTTTACATGTTGTATATTCTTTTATGTGTCACACGCTTAGTGATTATTCATGTTTTTATCTATTCCTATGCATGTTATTTACTCACTTCACACTTGCACAAAATTCATATAGTTTAGGTGTGTTTAAGAGCCCGGGAAAAGAGTTTTAACTCTTACCGCGGTGTAGGTCGCTCCCAAAGCACCTCCGCGGCACCCACATCGGTAGAACCTAGTGGGTTTCACGCGTAGAGTACCGCAGTTGGGGACCTTGCCTCTATGGCGGTCCCCACCGTGAAGCTTCCCACGGCTTCCTACACCATATGTACAGCGGTTGGGACACTTTGTCTATACCACGACACGCACGGCGGTATGATGCATTTTTGCAGCCTGATTGCCAAAAACAACGCTGTTTCTCTTAGGGCTTCATATATATATATCTTCTCTTCTTCCTTGCTCATTTTTATGAGCCAACAATCAGATTTAAGAGAGAGAAAGAATCCTTTAGCGTGAGAGTCTCCCAAGAACTCATCTTTGCTCATCCAAACCTAAAACTCAACATCTTCATGTAAGGAATTTTGATAAATATCGAATCTAACATGTATAGGCACATAATTAATCTGAATCTCAACCTAAACATGTTTCTATATCATGATTAATCAAACCCTAAATACATGTTACTAACCCATATCAATTCAAGAGAAAATGGAGATAAGAGAATGCGGAAGCGTACCTGAATCCATTGCCGGAGGTTGGTGGACGGGTTGTGATCTTCCAAATTATCACGATCCTTATGAACCCTGTAAGTGCCTCACTTTTGATTGGCGTATTTCGTTGACAAAATCACAATGAGGTTCAATTTGTAAAGGTAGCTTAGGATTGAAGAAATCCTTATCAAGTGCCAAATGACCTCATTGTGGAATCAAGAGCTTCAAGAAAGGTAGATTCTTGACTTACCTCTAATTTGAAGAAATTTAGTTGCACACACACATTCTCTAGCATGCATGTGTGATAATTGCTTCTTTTTATGTTTGTATTACACCAATCACACTTGCACATTTTTCCTTGTATGTTGTTTTGAGTGTGTGTGCAGTCTTCCTGCGCTGGTCTTCCTACGCTGGTCATCCAGCGCAATCTTGGCAGAATATTGCCGCTGGACCTGCGCTGGTCTTCCTACGCTGGTCGTCCAGTGCAATCGTGTCTGCACTGGTATTCCTACGCAGGTCGTCCAGCACAGGACCAGCGCATATGACGGGAAGCTAGAGCGTTTTTTCCAAAACGACACCACTTCATCTAGGGCTCCTATATAAGTATCATCTTCTTCCTAGCTCGTTTTTGAGAGCTTAAAAACTGAACCAAGTGAGAGAAACTTATATCCTAGAGAGAGAAGCTCCCAAGAACTCATCTTTACTCAACCAAACACTTTCCCATGAGCATCTAGCATCTTCCTAGCATCATTCTAGCATGGGTTTTGTTGTCTTTCTTGACTAGGTAATTTCTACATGTCCTAGAATCTCTTGTTTCATTCTTATGACATGTTTGCCTAGGTTTAGCATTTATTTGTTAATTAAATGCATGTCTCCTTACTTAATGTTGTTTCTAACATGTTTGAGACTTTGTTTATTGGTTGAGATGAGTTGTTTGCTGATAGCTAGCATTTAGGACCATTTTGCCCTCTAGCTAAGTCTACATGATTTTCATTTAGACATTGATTGTAGAACTCATTGATTGCATTTGTTAATTGCATTTATTGTCCTTACAATGTTCATTGACAACTTGTGTTGATTGGTTTTTTGATTGACAATTCCTTGATTGCATTAGTTAATTGCATGTTTTTAGTTCTTGACATGATTATTGACAACATGTGTTGAATTGACTTTGTTTGTTGACAATTAGGTTGCTAGAGTCTCTTTGCATCTAATTGAGTCCTCATGTATGTGCATGTAGGCATTGTTGATAACTAGAGTGTTGATTTGCATTATAACATCTAGTTAAGCATTTAGTGTAGCCTAGCATTATTTGAATTTTGGATATTGTCATATATTCACATAGGTTATTGATCTCTTCATTGAGAGTTAAGTCTTATGACTACCGGTGTGTAGTGCTCAAGCAAATTGGATTAGGTTCACTTTTAAAAGCCTGCGGGTAGTAGTGGTGGGTTATAGACCGTGAGAGGTTGAGGTCAACCTAGGTTTTAAACACCATTGCAATTAGTGGATTCGAGGTTCGTGTGTGGCGCACATAACAGCCCGTGGTTTTTCCCTGTTGAGGGTTTCCACGTAAAAATCAAGTGTTCTTTAATTTCCGCACTTTTACTTGATTTTTATTGTTTGTTGAATTGGGTTAATAGTGATTAATTTTGACTAATCGAAAAATTGGTAATAATCGATTAACAACCCATTCACCCCCCCTCTAGGTTGTTTAGACACACGCGAGTATATATTTTCAAACCCTAAAGCGTTCTTTCTTGTTCTGTTGATGGGGATACAGACAAGCAAAAGTTATCATGTAATTTGGGGACCATAACCCTAATATATAATAATGAGATTATTATAGGTTTTGCTATTTCTAATTTGGCCCCTCATCAAATTAGATATAGCACTCTGGTATCTACACATTAATTCCATAAGAATTATACCCTTAAGCCTTAAAACTTTAAATCTTAATTAGATCACTTTAATTTGTTAATTTAGGCTTAACCAAAGATAGCATAACACATTTAATATTTACATGTGTGGCCCCACATGATGGAATTTTCCAACAATCTCCTACTGGGCCACATATGTAACTTTACAAATGTGTATGACTTTATGAGCTCCAAAATTTTGCTATCACAATTTTAGGGTATATTCGAACAATCTCGTCCATTGATTATGCTGTTATAGGATCAAAGCGGTTTTCGTCACATTTAGCGTGACTAAACCCATCAATGGTCACGTACACCAACATAACCAAATGACATAGATCAATCATGGATGCGTAGCATGGAAATTACATGCAATGTGATCTATACATGTCTATTTCCAACTAGTCCTACTTTATTCCTTAGTGAGATCAATACTTAACATAATGTAACAGAGTGAAATGAACTGAATACTTTATTTCTGATCAGAAAATTATCCAAATACATAAATGCATAAGTATGTCCAAAATCAAACATAAAGTAATATAAAATGATACAAACTCCCACTATAATGTGATATCCTCACACAAAATAACACCCATATGAGCAGTGTGCTCATGAAAGACCTTAGGTGGTAATCCCTTTGTAAGCGGATCCGCTATCATGGAGTTTGTCCAAATGTGCTCTATGGATATCTGTCCACTCTGCACTCTCTCCTTCACAACTAGGAACTTAATGTCAATATACTTTGACCTAGATGAGCTCCTGTTGTTGTTGGAATATAGCATTGCTGACTTATTGTCACAATATAGTTTGAGTGGTCTTTCAATAGCCTCCAGAATGCACAACCCATTGACAAAATTCCGTAGCCATATTCCATGGTTGGATGCCTCATAGCATGCTACAAACTTTGCTGCCATAGTGGAAGAAGCTATGAGTGTCTGTTTGGCACTCTTCCAAGAAACAACTCCACCAGCCAGCAGGTATATGTAGCCTGATATGGATCTCCTACTGTCTTGGCATCCAGCATAATCAGAGTCAGAATACCCTATGATCTCCAACTGATCCGATCTCCTATATGTGAGCATGTGATCTTTTGTTCTCTGCAAATACCTCATAACCCGTTTGGCTACTTTCCAATGATCCATCCCAGGATTACTTAAATATTTGTCTAACATACCAACAATGTACACAATATCCGGACGCGTACACACCTGAGCATACATTATACTCCATATAGTTGATGCATAGGGAATCTTCTGCATTTCTTTAACTTCAAGGTTATTTTTAGGGCATTGATTGAGACTGAACTTGTCTCCCTTAGCGACAGGGGTGTCACCTGGTTTGCTGTCCTACATGCCAAACCTTTTGAAAACTTTATCGATATAGCTCCTTTGTGATAATCCAAGAAAACCCCAAGAGCGATCTCGTTGTATCTGGATCCCTAATACAAAGGAGGAGTCACCAAGATCTTTCATCTCAAAATTCTTTGATAGAAATATCTTGGTTTCATGCAACATGCCTATATCATTTTTGGCAAGTAATATGTCATCGACATATAAAACCAGGAATATGTGCTTACTCCCACTGAATTTGTGATATACACAATTATCAACAACGTTTATCTCAAAACCAAACGAGACAATCACTTGATGAAACTTGTGATACCACTGACGGGAAGCTTGCTTGAGTCCATAGATGGACTTTGTCAATTTGTAAACCATATTCTTTGGGTCTCCCAACTCAAAGTTTTCTGGTTGCACCATATAAATTGTTTCGTCAATGTCACCATTGAGAAACGCTGTCTTGACATCCATCTGATAAAGCTCCAGGTCAAAATGTGCAACAAGTGCCATGATTGTCCTAAAAGAGTCTTTCGTTGAAACCGGAGAGAAAGTCTCTTTAAAATCAATCCCTTCCTTTTGGGTAAAGCCATTAGCTACAAGACGAGCCTTATACCTCTCCACATTACCTTTCGAATCCCTTTTGGTTTTAAAAATCCATTTACAACCAATGGGCTTCGCATCTTCTGGTAATGGCACAAGTTCCCAAACCTTATTGTCTTGCATAGACTTATACTCCTCATTCATGGTATCAATCCACTTTTGAGAGTTGAAACCTTGCATGGCTTGATGGAGGTTGATTGGATCATCTTCCACCATTCCAATGTATTCCTCATGTTCTTGGAGAAATACGATAAAATCGTCCGAAATAGCATTTCTCCTTTCTCTAGTGGATTGCCTTAATGGCACTAGTTCTTAAGGTTGTTGAGTTTGTTCATCAGGAACAATTACCTCATCTTGAATGGGGGGTTAATCAACATTGTCTGGTTGAGGATCCGGATTTGCTTCTTGATCAATGACAGGTATAGAAACCTGCACATTGTCAAAAGCAATAGTGGGAATCGAAACCGATTCATCCTCAAAGACAATGTCTTTAACCTTATTTCTCCCCCCAAACTCAACATCCTCAAAAAATGTTGCAGTTCCCATCTCAAAAATTGACCTAAGTGTGGGATCATAAAACTTATAGCCCTTAGATCGCTTAGAGTAGCCAATGAAGTAGCTGCTTACAGTTTTGGAGTCCAATTTCTTTTCATATGGCCTATAAGGCCTTGCCTCAGCTGGAAATCCCCAAATGTGAAAATGCTTTAGACTAGGCTCTCTGCCTATCCAAAGCTCATAATCATAAGGTGTTTTTATAGCTGCTTTAGTTGGCACTCGGTTCAGAATATAAGCTGCTGTTTTGAGCACTTCATTATTCTTCCTCTTTTTGCCCTTATCCTTAGAGATGCTAGCCAAATGAGCACTTTCGATTCTGTCTTGCTTCAATCTTTCTTCCTTTTGCACACAGTAGTAACTGACCTTAAATTGACTGTATTGTGTAGGAAGTGATATTAATACCAAATGCACGAGCAAGTCGTCAGATAGCTCGAGCTTCAGTGCCTTAAGCTTAGAAGCAATATGAGACATTTCCATAATGTACTCCCTTATGTTCCCTTTGCCTTTATACTTTATAGAAATCAAGCTTTGCAAAAGCGTGCTTGTTTCTGCTTATCGTTTTTCGCAAAACGCCTCTCAATTTCGGCTAGGAACTCTTTGGCTTTGGTTATCTTTTCAGAATCCGCACCCCTAAATGCGTCCGGAATGCCGCGCTTGATGATCATAAGACTCATGCGATTTGAGCAATCCCACTTCTCAAAGTTCTTCCTGTCATTAGGAGAACTTGCATCCGTAAGAGAAACAGGTTGCTCAATCTGAAGTGCAAGGTCCAAATCCATGCAGCCGAGAACAATAAGTACGTTCTCTTTCCAATCCTTAAAGTTGGTCACATAAAGCATGGGTATAGAGTTGATATTAGCAGATATAGTAGAAACACTAGCCGTAAAGATAACAAAACAAACAAATAAACATGCTCACATTAATAACCAAATATAATAATCAACAAATTCAAATAATGGTAAGTCCCATCTCAAGATACCTAGCACAACATTAATATCAAGTCTTTGGACAATAATATTAATTGTAAGTGGTATTCTTGTTGCAGTGATCAAACATTGACAATAATTCATGTCAAATAATAAATCTATCTTTGTATCGACTTATTATTCACATGCAAAACCTTATAATTGTCAACTGTTTATCACCACATGTGTGTGTGCAATTCGGCCAAGTATTAACCTTCCTTTGGGCCGGCTAATACCCGCATGAATTTACACACATACGAACATCCAACATCTAACATCCCTCATGAACAATCTACACAAGAGAGGTCACTTTGGCGACATCTTGTTTCAATTAGCCCATTTAGAATGATGGACTACTTTATTTAACCATAAAAGATATACCACAAAATATTTGAATTTGAGTTGATTTTTTTTTTTTTTTAAATTAAAAAAAATTACAAATCAGCCCCTGGTTTTGTAAAATTACAGAAAAGTCCCTCATGTTTAAGTAATTACAAATTGGCCCCTGATTTTGTAAAATTATAGAAAAATCCCTTAATTTTATAATTACAAATCGGCCCCTGATTTTGAATTTATTGAAACTTCAGGGGCCTTCCTGTAATTATATAGCAAAACCTATAATAATCTCATTATTATATATTAGGCTTATGGTCCCCAAATTACACGATAACTTTTTCTTATCTGCATCCCCATCACTAGACCAAGAGAGAATACTTTAGGGTTCATAAAGATCGTGATAATTTGGAAGATCACAACCCGTCCACCAACCTCGGGCAATGGATTCAGGTACGCTTCCGCATTCTCTTATCTCTCTTTTCTCTTGAATTGATATGAGTTAGTAATATGTATTTAAGGTTTGATTAATCATGGTATAGAAACATGTTTAGGTTGAGATTCAGATTAATTATGTGCCTATACATGTTAGATTCGGTATTAATCAAAATTCATTACAAGTGGTATCAAAGCCCCAGTGACGTTTTTGTAATTTTACAAAATCAGGGGTTGATTTGTAATTTTTTTATTTAAAAAAAAAAAAAAAATCTTGTAAGGAATTTTGATTAATACCGAATCTAACATGTATAGGCACATAATTAATCTGAATCTCAACCTAAACATGTTTCTATATCATAATTAATCAAACCCTAAATACATATTACTAACCCATATCAATTCAAGAGAAAAGGGAGATAAGAGAATGCGGAAGTGTACCTAAATCCATTGCCCGAGGTTGGTGGACGGGGTTGTGATCTTCCAAATTATCACGATCTGTATGAACCCTAAAGTGTTCTCTCTTGGTCTGGTGATAGGGATGCAGGCAAGAAAAAGTTATAGTGTAATTTGGGGACCATAACCCTAATATATAATAATGAGATTATTATAGGTTTTGCTATTTCTAATTTGACCCCTCATCAAATTAGATATAGCACTTTGGTATCTACACATTAATTCCATGACAATTATACCCTTAAACCTTAAAACTTTAAATCTTAATTAGATCACTTTAATTTAGGTTTAACCAAAAGATAGCACCACACATTTAATATTTACATGTGTGGCCCCACATGTTGGAATTTTCCAACAATCTCCCACTGGGCCACATATGTAACTATACAAATGTGTATGACTTTATGAGCTCCAAAATTTTGCTATCACAATTTTAGGGTATATCCGAACAATCTCATCCATTGATTATGCCGTTATAGGATCAAAGCGGTTTTCGTCACATTTAGCGTGACTAAACCCATCAATGGTCACATACAACAACATAACCAAATGACATAGATCAATCATGGATGCGTAGCATGGAAATTACATGCAATGTGATCTATACATGTCTATTTCCAACCGGTCCTACTTTATTCTTTAGTCAGATCAATACTTAACATAATGTAACAGAGTGAAATGAACTGAATACTTTATTTCTGATCAGAAAAATATCCAAATACATAAATGCATAAGTATGTCCAAAATCAAACATAAAGCAATATAAAATGATACAAACTCCCACTATAATGTGATATCCTCACACAAAATAACACCCATATGAGCAGTGTGCTCATGAAAGACCTTGGGTGGTAATCCCTTTGTAAGCGGATCCGCTATCATGGAGTTTGTCTCAATGTGCTCTATGGATATCTGTCCACTCTGCACTCTCTCCTTCACAACTAGGAACTTAATGTCAATATACTTTGACCTAGATGAGCTCCTGTTGTTGTTGGAATATAGCACTCCTGACTTATTGTCACAATATAGTTTGAGTGGTCTTTCAATACCCTCCAGAATGCGCAGCCTAGTGACAAAATTCCGCAGCCATATTCCATGGTTGGATGCCTCATAGCATGCTACAAACTTTGCTACCATGGCATCCAGCATAATCGGAGTCGGAATACCTTATGATCTCTAACTGATCCGATCTCCTATATGTGAGTATGTGATCTTTTGTTCTTTGCATATACCTCATAACCCGTTTGGTTGCTTTGTAATGATCCATCCCAGGATTACTTAAATATTTGCCTAACATACCAACAATGTACGCAATATTCGGACGCGTACATATCTGAGCATACATTAGACTCCCTATAGCTGATGCATAGAGAATCTTCTGTATTTCCTTAACTTCAAGGTTATTTTTAGGGCACTGATTGAGACTGAACTTGTCTTTTCATATGGCCTATAAGGCCTTGCCTCAGCTGGACATCCCCAAATGTGAAAATGCTTTAGACTAGGCTCTCTGCCTGTCCAAAGCTCATAATCATAAGGTGTTTTACAGCTGCTTTAGTTGGCACTCAGTTCAGAATATAAACTGCTGTTTTGAGCACTTCATTATTCTTTATCTCAACCTAAACATGTTTCTATATCATGATTAATCAAACCCTAAATACATATTACTAACCCATATCAATTCAAGAGAAAAGGGAGATAAGAGAATGCGGAAGCGTACCTGAATCCATTGTGATCTTCCAAATTATCACGATCTTTATGAACCCTAAAGTGTTCTCTCTTGGTCTGGTGATAGGGATGCAGACAAGAAAAAGTTATCGTGTAATTTGGGGACCATAACCCTAACATATAATAATGAGATTATTATATTTTTTGCTATTTCTAATTTGGCCCCTCATCAAATTAGATATAGCACTTTGGTATCTACACATTAATTCCATGACAATTATACCCTTAAACCTTAAAACTTTAAATCTTAATTAGATCACTTTAATTTAGGTTTAACCAAAAGATAGCACCACACATTTAATATTTACATGTGTGGCCCCACATGTTGGAATTTTCCAACAATTTGATAGAAATCTCTTGGTTTCGTGCAACATGTCTATATCATTTGTGGCAAGTAAAATGTCATCGACATATAAAACCAGGAATATGGCTGCGGAATTTTGTCACTAGGTTGCGCATTCTTGAGGGTATTGAAAGACCACTCAAACTATATTGTGACAATAAGTTAGGAGTGCTATATTCCAACAACAACATGAGCTCATCTAGGTCAAAGTATATTGACATTACATTCCTAGTTATGAAGGAGAGAGTGCAGAGTGGATAGATATCCATAGAGCACATTGAGATAAACTCCATGATAGCGGATCCGCTTACAAAGGGATTACCACCCAAGGTCTTTCATGAGCACACTGCTCATATGAGTGTTTTTTTGTGTGAGGATATCACATTATAGTGGGAGTTTGTATCATTTTATATTGCTTTATGTTTGATTTTGGACGTACTTATGCATTTATGTATTTGGATATTTTTCTGATCAGAAATAAAGTATTCAGTTCATTTCACTCTGTTACATTATGTTAAGTATTGATCTGACTAAAGAATAAAGTAGGACCAGTTGGAAATAGACATGTGTAGATCACATTACAAGATACCACTTGTAAGGAATTTTGATTAATATCGAATCTAACATGTATAGGCACATAATTAATCTGAATCTCAATCTAAACATTTTTCTATATCATGATTAATCAAAGCCTAAATATATATTACTAACCCATATCAATTCAAGAGAAAAGGGAGATAAGAGAATGCAGAAGCGTACCTGAATCCATTGCTGGAGGTTGGTGGACGGGTTGTGATCTTCCAAATTATCACGATCCTTATGAACCCGAAAACGTTCTCTCTTGTTCTGTTGATGGGGATACAGACAAGCAAAAGTTATCATGTAATTTGGGGACCATAACCCTAATATATAATAATGAGATTATTATAGGTTTTGCTATTTCTAATTTGGCCCCTCATCAAATTAGATATAGCACTCTGGTATCTACACATTAATTCCATGACAATTATACCCTTAAGCCTTAAAACTTTAAATCTTAATTAGATCACTTTAATTTAGGCTTAACCAAAGATAGCATAACACATTTAATATTTACATGTGTGGCCCCACATGATGGAATTTTCCAACACTTCATGCATCATTAAGCATTCCTTAGGCATGGGTTCTCATCTTTGAGTTGACTTGGTAAGTTGAACAAAAACCTCATCTTTGTTATTTGTTCAAACCTACCAAGATTGTGTTTTTAATGCATTTATTAGTTGATTAAATGCTAGGAATCTTTTTTTGCATATCTTTATGAGTTTCCTTTTATGATTGGGTTTGTATTTTGATAGCTAGCATTTATGACCATTTTACCCTCTAGCTAAGTCTCTATACTTTGCATTTAGACATTGTTGATTATGACTCATTGATTG
The DNA here is from genome assembly GCA_008009225.1 of Acer yangbiense. NCBI lineage: Eukaryota > Viridiplantae > Streptophyta > Magnoliopsida > Sapindales > Sapindaceae > Acer > Acer yangbiense. The sequence goes on along the minus strand of CM017773.1, from coordinate 22,811,121 downwards.
CATTTCTTGATTGCATTTATTGTCCTTGCCATGTTTAATGACAACTTATGTTGATTAGCTTTTGTTTGATTACTAGATTTTAGGTTTTCATATCTATATCTAGTTAGGTCTTTATGAGCATTCATTTAGACATATTGATATCTATGATTGATTTTATTGCCAACATTTAATCTCTAGATAAGCATTTAGTGTAGCCTAGCATTATTTGCATATTGGATATTGTCATATATTCACATAGGTTATTGATCTCTTTATTGAGAGTTAAGTCTTGTGACTACCGGTGTGTAGTGCATGAGCATTATGGTCTATAATCACTATAAAAGGCATGCTGGTAGTAGTGGTGGGTTAGTGACCGAGAATGGTGTGAGTAGAGGTCAATCTAGGTTGTAAACATCATTACATATAGTGGATTTGAGGACTGTGTGTGGCTAGCAGAATAGCTCGTGAGTTTTCCCTGTTGAGGGTTTCTCTTGTAAATCAATCAACGTGTTATTTATTGTTTTCCATACTTTAATTAGATTGATTGTATTTGATTGTTTTGGGTTAATTTTTGTAATATTGACTAATTCGAAAAATTGGTAACTAATCGGATTAACAACCCATTCACCCTCTCCCCCCCTCTAGGTTGTTTAGACACACGCGTTTATATTTTCAGAATGATTCTCAAGTAAGTTTCTTTGGCTGGTGTCATTGGGAATTTTCTTCTCCTTTAAGGTTGTTTTAGTATGGTCTTTAGGTGTTTGATGGCGTGGTCTTGGCTCGAGCTTATTTTATCTGCTAGGCTTGAGGCATTGATATTTGGAGTGGTATTGCTAAAATCTTGGTCGAACTTGGCAACAAGGAAATCTATTATCAATGTGGTAGATAATATTGATATTTTATCTATCATGTCCTTAAACAACAAGGAAATCTATTCCTTTTGAGAAAACTTGCTTATTTGGAATTCTATTTATTTCCTAATCCATCCAAATTGATTACTTATTGAAGGAAGATAAGGATTAGATGTCTACTTGCTTCCCAAGACTCTCACACATGTCTAAGAAGATAATATTTCCCATTCCCACAATTTGCAAAACAAATCCTGTAAGTATTCACGGATTTTATGACTGACTGATCTGACCTTTGAGTATTAAAATAGTCATAACTTCTTCTAGAAAATTTGGATCGATGAGCCGTAAATTGGTTTGGAAACTAGACTTCCGGGGCTTTAAATGAGATATGGTGTTCGCAACACGATTCATCTGCATTGTCTCGGGATACCACTGCGAAAGCCATATCGGTCTTCACTGTTTTGCAAGCGCTTTGGGTACCGCTATGGAAATCCATAGTGGTTTTCATGGCGGTTAGCGTGGCAATCATGGCAAATTGCATAAAAGTCCTTTGAATCATCTAAAATTGTTCTTTTCCTTTGAAATACTTCAAACATATCACTTGGATCCAACAACTTGAAAATGCTCAAAAACACAAATTAAATATCTAAATGACTCAAGAAACAAGCAATTGATTGGAGGGATGGGGATAAAAAACATATACAATAAATGACCGATCACTGGCCCCTTTGTGTGTGTGTGTGTGTGTGTAAGAGAGAGAGAGATAGAAACTTGAACAGGTAATTCTAAAACTTTTGTCATGGTAGTAGGTGAAGGTACACTTGTTGTTTTTAATGTAGTGAGAGACATGATCACAGTTAAGATTTGAATGTATTATATCTTAATGTAAATGTATTGGACGGTGAATCTTGGTCGAACTTGGCAACATTTGAGTTCTATTCATGATCAAAACTCTCTTCCAATTATTGTTGTTGAACTTTATCACTTCCAAAACTTGTTTCAAATAAGTATAAGATAATCTAATTTTGTTAGAATATCATGGTGCTTTGACAATATAATATCACGTCAAACTTGGTCAAAGCAATTCTAGTTATGGAACATGTCTCCTCTCTCTAATCCAATTGAGAAGTTTATTTGTGTGCACTGTGCATATATTTGAGTTTCCCACTGTCATTGATTTAAACAAATGTTTTGGGCATTGTATGCTTATGACGGATCGATGTACTCTCGTCTCTTATTTTCGCCAGTTCTGATTATAACCATTTACTTTTATTTCTCTTGCATATCCCTTTTTGCAATGTGAATATACCACATTTTGTCTATATTTGTAAATTGTGTTGTAGTAACTTTATATTCCTCTGCCGGTATGATTTTTGCAATCTTTCTGGTCAACAGGTTAGTTTTGCAAAGTCTAGAATATTTTGTTCTAATAACATCAAAGAAGCTAATGCTAAAAGAATTGCTAGTGTGTGTGGGTCTCCTCTCACCAAAAATTTGGGTAAGTACTTGGGTGTGCCTCTAATTCATGGTAGAGTAACCAATCAAACCTATGTTGAATTGGTTGAAAAAATGTAGAAACGATTGGCGAGTTGGAAAAGTGATTCGTTATCTTTAGCGGGTCGTGCTACCCTTATTAAAGCTGTTACCTCTGTTTTACCTGTGTATACCATGCAATCTGTCAAGCTCTCTGGGGACATACAGAGGCTAAGAAGACTATCCACCTTATCAACTAGGACACTGCTTGTAGGCCTAAATGGAGTGGTGGGCTTGGTATCAAAAAGACGAAGGATATGAACCAAGCTTTGCTTGCTAAAGTTGGTTGGCGTCTAGTTCAAAATGAGAATGGGCTATGATGCAAGCTTCTCTGCAGTAAGTATCTTATCACTTCTTCTCTCACTGATATTATTCACACTAAAGGGAGTGTTTGTTCGAGTACTTGGAGAGGCATTTTGTATGGCGCCAAATTACTTGCTAATGGGTTATTGTGGCGGGTAGGTAGGGGTGATAAAATTAGATTTTGGGTGGATAATTGGGTGCCTGGGTTTGGTGTGCTTAAGGACCATGCTATAAGTAGAATGTCAGAGGTTACTATGTCCCAAACTGTGGATTACTACATGTTGAATGGTCAGTGGAATATTCCTCAGCTTGTTTTGGTCATTCCTTTGCGTATTGTGCACTGTGTGGCTAGTATTCATGTCGGTAGTAATCATAGCGGTCTTGATAAGATCATATGGGGATGGAACCAAGGTGGGGATTTCACTATCAAGTCGGCTTATGGTGGTTTATTCGTCGTTGATTGTTTATCTCCTTGGTCTTGGAAGTTTATTTGGGCTCTCAAGCTCCCTCCTAGAGTGCAACATTTCCTTTGGTTGCTTTTACATGGTAAGATTCTTACCAATCATCAGAGGGCTGCCCATGGGATGGATGTTGATGTTGCCTGTCCGAGATGTTAGGTTGGCATTGAAACTATTGATCACCTTTTAAGGGATTGCAAGTTGTCGGTTGATGTGTGGGAGGGGATTTATAGAGGTTTCACTTCTTCTAATTCTTTCAAGGGTGACATTGATATTTGGTTTGCTGAAAATTTGCATAATGGTAAGTTAGGGCCTAGTAATCTTCCTCATTATCTGGTGTTTGCTCGTGCCTTGTGGTTTATTTGGAAATGGAGGTGTAATTAGGTTTTTGATGATGATTTTATTTTTCCATATCAGTCGCATTTGATCATTCTCAGGATTGTTAAAGATTGGCTAGATGCTAATGGTACTGGGTCTGGAATGGATAAGAAGAGTATTCAGATCATGTGGTTGCCTCCTAGTGATGGATGGATTAAGCTGAATGTTGATGGCAGCTGTGACAAAACTTCAAGCATTATTACTGCTGGTGGAGTGCTGCGTAATCATCAGAAAGGTTGGGTGAATGGTTTTGCGTTGAACAAAGGTGTTGGAACTGTCTTAGAGGCTGAGTTTTGGGGCTTATTTGAAGGTTTTTCCTTGGCTTGGAGGTCCGGGTTCAGATGTGCTGATGTGGAAACTGATTTTTTAGCTGCTGTGAATCTTCTTTCTCAGAGGTCCATCTTCAACCATCCCCTGTTCAGTATTATTCAGAACTGCAAAATTCTCATTGCTGGTGATTGGATTTGTAGAGTAAAGCATGTTTTCAGAGAAGGGAATAGATTGGCGGATGGTTTAGCTCGTTTGGGGCATGGTATAGACTTTGGTATTCGGTTCTTTGAAGAACCTCCTGCTGCGATTCTTGATATGCTTGCTGCTGATACTACTGGTCTTGCTAGTTCAAGGTTGTGTTCTTCTTCTTCTGTTTCTTTTTAGTTCTTTTCTGGGCATGTTGCCCTCCTGCGTACCAAAAAAAAAAAAAAAAAGTGCTATTGCTACAAGCCTACAATCAGTCCATAATTGTTAAGGGGTTGTCTGGTAACACCCAAAAATGGTGTTTTTGTTTTTGTTTTCGAAAAACGATTTCAAAAACGTGTTGGTTAACCGTTTTTCATTTTATTTTCACAAAACAAAAACAAAATGAAAAACAAAACCAGTGTTAAAAGTGAAAAATTTGAAAAACAAGTTTTAGATGTTTTTCATTTTATTTTTCACTTTAAATCAAAAAGTCACTTTTTTTTTTCTTTTTTTCTTCTTCTTCGACTCTCTAGTCTCCATCACTGTTCTTCTTCTTCCTCTGCTTCTCTCTTTTTCTTTTTCTTTTTCTTTTTCTTTTTCTTTTTTGTAAGGATTCCCATATATTGATCGACTTATTTCGTGGACAAACCACATGTTGGGGTTTATTGTGTAAGGGTAGTTTAGGTGATTGATCTTCAAGCTCGAAGGCCCTTTCGAGACCTCAAGGGACAAGCACAAAGGTATAATTTCTAGTGCTTGGTTTTCTTTGAAGAGATTTAGTTAGCACACACACACTTAGTATACTTGCATTTTGTGTGCATACTCTTCACATGTCACTTTACAACTAGCACTTTGTTTGATATATTGTTATGTGTATTTGTGCTTAGTAATTCGTTTCCCGAATATGTTCGGAAACGTCCGCGCTAGCACGTATGTGTGCTTGGTTTTACGTAAAGACCACCCACGGAGAATGCCTTTGGCTTCTCCTTGGTTTTCACCTCTGTTGGTGATCGGCAGTTATGATCGGCGGCCTGGCTGCCGAATTAAACCGCCGTTTGCATCCAGAAGTGTCTGGAGCAATTCTACGGTCACGATCGGCGGTCGTTCGAAACCGCCGTTCATACCTGATCGATTTAATATCTCGGGTTTGATTTGGCGGTTGGATCAGCGGTCACGAAACCGCCGTTGTTCCCCTGTTCTTCTCGGGTTCAATTCGACGGTTATGATCTGCGGCCTAGCCGCCGATTGAAACCGCCGATCGGTGCGTTTCAAGGGCAAACTTGTCTTTTCACATGCCCAATTCTTGATGTCTATAAATATCTTATTTTCTCATTATCTGATCAAGTTCTTTGAGTCTTTAGAACCCTAAACTTCAAAGAGAGATTTTTGAGAAAAAATCAAATCAAATCAAGAACTCACCTTTAAACACTCAAATCAAATCCTTTTTGCATCAAATTTCATATTGCATCTTCTATGTCTATATAGAAAGCATCCATGTATGGGTTTGCATCATCACAACTTGCTTGGTAAGATTTTGATTAATTTCATCTTATTTTAGTATTTTTACTATCAAGCCATCTCTTTTAAATTACTTGTATGTTTTAGATCATATGCTAAATACAAGAAAAGAGAATTGATTGTGATGAATTGATTGAGTGTTGTATTGTGATAGCTAATTAGGTTTTTGATTAATCTTGATTAGCTAAGCTATTTGACATGTCATTTAGCAATTGATATCTAGGGTTGATTTAATTGATTATATCGTCATCCTAGATAAGCATCTAAGGTTACCTAGCCTTGTTTGTTATTTGAATATTCATATATATTCACATAGATTGTATAATCTCTTCATTGAGAATTAAGTCTTGAGGCTAAGATTGCTTAGGCCTTAAGCAATTGGACTAGAGCCACTTTTAAAGGCCCGAGTGGTAGAAGTGGGGGGTTATTGACCGGAGTGTTAGACGAGGTCTACATAGGTTGTAAACTCCATTTCAATTAGTGGATTTCGAGGTCCGAGTGTGGTGCACTAAACAGCCCGTGGTTTTTCCCAGTGGTTGGGTTTCCACGTATACATCAAGTGTTATTTAAATTCCGCACTATATTATACTTGCTTGTATTTTTTGACTAGTAGGGGCATTTTCGTAAAATTGACTTGCATGCGAAAATTGGGTAATAATAGTTAAAATCTATTCACCCCCCCCTCTAGATATATTTATCATACACACCGAGCGTTTCTTTCAAATTTTTTTTTTTTTTTTTTCCAGCCTTAATTGATGAAATTTACAACAAACCTCTGCTTCTTCTCGTTTGAACCTATTTCCATGACAAGAAAGAGTCGAAACCACCATAGATTGAATCCTCAGAGGCCGATCTATGAAACCCAAGTAGTGTCATTGCAAATCGACACCAGAATCAGCCGCACGCGCCATCATCAACTTATTCTTCATTGACTGCTCTTTCTTTTTCCTTCTTCCTTCCGTTGATCCAACCTGATCCAGCCACCGCCGACCCTTTCCGTCGTCATCCCTAGTTGTTGCGCATCCCGGTGACCTCACCGACACTGTCGACCTGGTCGAGCTGCAGCGGCGCTGAACGACCTGACATGGGTCTTTATTTTTTTTTTCAGTAGCCTAGACTTTTTTTGTCACTGATCCACTTTTTTCAAATCTGAATATTTTCCAGATTTGAAAAGCTTTTTAATCTTCTTAATTGTTTTTATGTTATATATTAATTTTTTATTTTATTTTATTTTATTCAAAATATTTTCAACTCATTAGAAAAAAGATTAGGAAAATTATAATTTTTTATATATTTCAGTTAACCTATGCGTTTTTTGCGTTTTCATTTTTGGAATACAACCTTTTTTTTTTTTTTTTTTGGTAAAAGAGGGGGCTAATAGCCCAGCACAAAAAAAATAAAAATAAAATAAAATAAAATAAAACCTAAGAGCTAGGTCATAGCCTAGTAAAAGCAACACCATTGAAATCATCCTTCAGGCTATCAGAAACTAGAGGAGGATGAGAGATAAAATAGTAGTACCCAAATCAAGAGAATGACCAAGAAAAGTCAGCCTATCTGCCATTCTGTTACTTTCCCTGAAAACATGTTGAATGTAGCAACTCTAGTCATTGTCCATAAGAGACTTGCAGGCCTAAATGATGCTAAGCAAGGGATGACAAAGTGGAGTAATATTGTTCAGTAGATCCACAACCGATTTTGAATCAGATTCAATAATCACCTTTCGAAATTGACGCGCCCCGAAGCGGTTCTAATAAAGTATCCTCGGCGGCGCCAATAACTTGATCGGCGCACGCGGGACACTCGACAGTTCTATAAACTATCGTAAAATAAATGGGGCATGTGTGTTTATCCGCAAGCGCACGGATCGTTACGATCGCATAGCGGCAAGTACGGTTCGTTCCACAGGGAATCTTGTGAGGTACCTTTTATCGGTTTTAGTCTTATATATTATATACTCTATACTAATTACACATATTTACATTATTTACATGCAAGAAAAGTAAATCATGGAGGATGGCATGTAAGCATTTAAACTACAAGGATGGCAAGAAAGCAATTAAACTAACTAATAACTAAATTAACTAAGATGACATAAACTAAACTAATTTATACTACAACTAAGGATTGTCATCTCCTTAGCAACTAATTAATCTATCAACTAAACTACCACTACAATTATCTAAATTAAGTTAACTAAACTAACTAATTAAACTAATTACCATATAATGCAATGATCTTGCAAAAGTGGTAATGAGACTTGGGATGTTGGGATATTGGTGTACAAGTGCAATTATCCAATTAATTAGTTGATTCCTATTAACCTAGGATAGTCTAACACATTTAATAAAGACACATGCATCAAGAGTTATTCATGCATGGTCTAAATTGTATTATATGCTAATTAACTTGTCAATTAATTCAACATATATATAAATTGAAACTCAATATAGAAAACCAACATATATCATAGATAATATACAAAGTACACCAAAACCCAACATCAATATTAGTTACATAAAATAACTAAGGTGGTGTGGTGGTGAGAAATTATATTAAACTAAACTAAACTAAACTATATTAAGCTAAACTAAGCTAATTGGGAGCTTTCTAAGGTATTTGGATATTTGGGAGGTAGTGTTTTAGGTTAGAGGAGGGAATATATATAGGGAACTGTTTTGGGGAGGTTTTGGACGGAAATATCTTCAAGTTGGTCGTCCCGGCGGGCTTGGAATCCCTGGCCGGCGGGCTTGTGCCCGCCGTCGAAAGTCGCCGTGAAGAAATTGAAGTCGGCGGCGAGTTCTGGCCTTCTGGACCGCGGGAACCTTCCCGCTGCATGAAACCGCCAAGATTTGGCGAGCTTGGACGTGCTGGAACGCGGGAGAATGGCCGCCGAACCAAGCTTGAAGGCTTGAACATCCATGGAGGTTTGGAGGATTTGTTGGAGTTGAAAACCTTTGCATGGGAGGCTGAAAGTGGGTGAAATAGGACCGGGAGGATGGTGGACGTCGATCTAGGCGGCGATACGCCGGAAAAATGGTAGGAAAACCGTCGGAAATGGTCACCGATGTTTCCGGGTCAAACCGGGTCGAACCGGGTCAAGTCTGGAAAACGGGTCGGGCGCGCTGGTCAGCTCAAGGTTGATGACGAGCTGACGTCATCCTGACGTCAGCGTGACGCCAGCTGGTCAAAACGGCGTCGTCTGACGCGTGACGTGGCAGCTGATGCTGTGCTTTGCGCGGCGAATTGCAATCTGTACCCCTGACTTCTCCCTTATTGATAGAATCTTCAATAATTGCTCCAATCTTTCACTTTTGCCCCTAAATTGTCCAAAATGACAATTTTACCCCTGAACTTCCGTAATCATCTGAAACACTTATTTTATCCATTAAATACCCGGTTTTACCCGAGAAACAAGCACAAAAAGATAGAAAAAGGAAGCGCTAAATGTGAACATTTGGAGCGCTATCAGAAATCCATTCAGCCAAACCAACTTCAACCCCTCCAATAAAACCCATAACTTAGCTTCAAGAACATAGCCCATGCCTTTGTTTGGCACAAAACCAAATAGCCAATTCTTCCTATGATCCCTAACCACACCACCAGCAGAAATGGAATCCACATCAGAGTTCATACTACCATCAACATTGAGCTTAACCCAATCAGTCGCAGGAGGGCACCACAAAATGAGGCAATTGTTCATAGTAGCAGCTCTGTCAACAGTAGTATTAGCGTTCAACCAATCCTCTGCAAACTTCCAAATGAACTGGCCATGACAAGAAGGAGATTTGATACCAGGGTTAAAGACATTGTTACATCTCCACTTCCAAATGAACTAGAGAGTCACACCAAAAAGAAGAAAACTAGGGATTCTTCCCACAACCAGAGTATTGCAACTGAGATTACTGCATAACCACTCATCCCAAATAGCCTGAAATATGCCATCCCTAGTACTACCTTTGTTGATATTCTCCCATATTCGAATAGAATCAGTACACCCTCTAAAGACATGATCATCATCTTCACAACTCTCATTGCACCTCAAGCAAGTAATGTCAGAAGTAATTCTCCTAGTAACCGGCTGACAGTTAGTCAATAACTTCCCAAGGAGGAGAGTCCAAATAAAATAGAGGACTCTGAGAGGAAGCTTAAGCTTCCAAATAAAGTTTCATTTCCAGTTAACATGATCATCGTATCTGAAATGGCCATTATAGGCATCACCATTCTTAGTTAAACCCCACATAGCAGTATCCACTCGATTAATGTTGCTATCAACATGGATACTGATAATACGCGAAACAACCTGCCAGGGAAGGACAAAGGTAAGCTTCTGCACATCCCAATCACTGTCAACAAAATAATCACAAACCTTCTCATGAAACAAAGCATCCGAAAGATGGATAAAAGCATATCTATAGAGCTTACCAAAGGTAGGCACCTGATCATCAAACCAGAAGTTAATTCTGCTCTCGTAACCCACTCTCCATTTCATACCATCTAGAAGAAGATTAGCCCCTAGGAGAACTCCTCTCCACGTACTCGAGCTTTTCATTATACCTACTAAACGCGTTTTTGGATTTCGAAACTGAAACCAAAAACACTATTTTTATTTTCATTTTCATTTTTATTTTTGAAAACGCAAATGAAAAATGCTTACAGGACGCGTTCTAAAGGTTCCATAAAATCACCATGAACAATACCAAATTTTAGATTTTTGAATTGCTAAAACAGTCGAAAAGACTTCTTTCAACAATATTAGGAAGTGAAAAGAATAACAAATTAAAAATGATAAGACTAAGGCAATAATTGGCTGAATTTACTCACATTTCATTCAACACAAACAAGCCTCTCACTTCTTCTCAAAGTTGCTATCCTTTGCTGTTATTCTCAAACTTATTTTTTTATAAAAAATAATACTATAAACTTTTTTTTTTAATTATTACAAAATACTATAAACTTCTTTTCAAATTACTAGTTTTTGTATTTTCTTTTTTCAATTGTGTTCATGGCTTCGTGTTGTATGATTCGGCTAATTATATGAATTGAATTAATATATCTATATATTTACAACTAATTAATTGAGATATTTAATCCCTAACACTTTACTTACCAAAAAGAAGTGCAATGAAAGAGTACTACTATACCCAAATATTATTATTATTATTATTATTATTATTATTATTATTTTATTTTATTTTATTTTTGTCTTTGATGGGTATACTATACCTAATTCTGCCAAGGAAATAATAAGAATAATATTTTTTTTATTGAGATTAGCTGTAATTATTTTTTAAAATTTTAATCTATACATTTTTTTTTGTATTGAAACAATTTGAAAAATTCAAAGCAAATGAAACAATAAACGAAAAATAAAGTATCTTTTTATATATATGGATACTGTCTAGGGGTTTTTCAGCATATGATCGCTTGTGATGTTTTTTCCCTTTAGATCGGTCCAATTTTATTCAAAAAAAAGTATTTTAGATTAATCCTAAACCATCGATCCAAATTGATTTTATTAAATTGGTTAGGTTTTACCTTATAATTGATTTGGTTTGGTTTGCGTGGTAAATTATTAAACCGATTAAAAGTCCAAACCAAATCAACCGTGCCCACTTATAGTTTGAAGTTTTACTATTTTCACCTCGCATTGCCTTGATACTTCTTTGAATTTTGTGCTGCTGAAATTCAAATAAAGTGGATCCTCTGCTGATTGATCTGATCTTTTTCCCGACCTTTTTAAAGCAAGAATCTCTTAGAAAGAGATCTGATGAATTTGGATCAAGACTTAAAAAATAAAAATAAAAATAAAATAAAATAAAAAACCTTTTTCATTTTTGGATGTTGATAGAGGTCGAAAAAACATAAAAGAGATCTGGATGTTTTAATGGAGCTTTGGATTAATGATCTCTTAAAAAACAATTAATTATCTTGTTTTTTTTTTTTTTAAAAAAAAAACTATTTAAATTTATGAACTATAAGGACATTTTGGTCATTCCCTCACAAATGTTAAAATGGGCGTCAGTCAAGACGGCGGTCAACGCAGTCAAGGGGAGGTTTATGTCATTTTGGCAAAAGTTACCGCTCAGTGTAATATTGTATAAACTCACAGGGGAAAACACAATTCTATATAAAAATGATAAGTAAAAAAACGACATTTGTTCATTTAGTGGGGACTAAATTGTAAAACCCCTTCTCAAAAACACAATTCTATATAAAAATGGCATCAAACGCATCCTAATTTTATAGAAATCATAAATTTTTTTTTTGTTTTTTTGAAAGCAACATATTATTGAAAATAAGAGCCCATACAAGGCAATATAGGATCCAAGACAGTTAACACTGTTGGGTTGTGAAGCCTGAATCCTATTATGTTTAGGATTGGTTCTCTATTCTACTTAGGAGTGTTTTATTGTTTTATTTAGGAAAGGATTCCTACTAGTTTTAGGCTAGACCCTATTATAAATACTCTTGTAATTCTTATGTGTAATTGTGTGTGCTGCATAAAGAAGAGAGAAAAGAATATTGAGAGCCATAAGGAGAGAGATAGTGCTTCACTATTGTAAACATCGATTTCATAGTGGAAGTTGAGTGCAGGTGCGCTCCATGGATGTAGGCTTACGCTGAACCACGTAAAATCTCGTGTCTCTTATTTTTCTTTTGCTTGTGTGTATTCCCTAAGCCCTATCCCTAACAACTAGTATCAGAGCTTTTGGTTTCAAGGCTTAGGGTGTATAAGATCTAGATTTGAGGATTCTGTAGCACAAGGTTCCAGGAGTCCGGAACAGTAGCCACGCAGCTGACGCGCCGCCGGAGCAGCCACCGCCGGAATAGTAGCCACCGGAGAAGTCACCGCCGGCCATGGAGAGTGAGTTGTCACCTCCAACACCATTAGAATCAGAAAGGGCAGATCTACAAGTTTTCCTTCTGGTTCGTTGTCAAAAGATCACCGGAAAGTGGTCAAATCGGCCGATGAAGGTTGAAGAGGAGCCGTTTCGCAGCCCAGTTTCCGCCGACGAGTTGAGTGACACCACCACCAACAAAAGAAGCGGAAAGAGATGATCTTCAAGATTGTCTTCTAGGTCGTTGTCAACCGAGCACCAGAAAGTCCTCAAATCGACCGTCGAAGTTTTGAAGAACCGAATGGTTATCGTCAGATCTACTCTGATCTGCTGTGAATCTGAGAAAACTAACACCACCAGCAGATTCAATGTGGTAAAATCTTTCGGATCCAGAACCTTTGACATTGAAACGAAAAGTTTTAGATTTTGATCGGATTCCGTCCAGGTTTGAATTTTTTGTTGACCAGTTTAGATTGCTTGCCGTTCGTGGTTTGAGTGGGAGCAATGGGGTCCGAGAAGGATACATACAAGATAGAGAAATTCAATGATACAAATTTTAGCTTTTGGAAGATGCAGATGAAGGACTATATGTACCAGAAGGACTTGTATTTGCCGATAGTAGAAAAGCCGAAGGACATGTCCGATGAAGAATGGGTGGTCAAACGTAAGCCAAAGGACATGACCGATGCACAGTGGATGGTTTTGGATCGTAAAGCACTGGGAGCAATTCGACTCAGTTTGTCGAAATCGGTCGCCTTCAACATCAAGGGTTAAGAGACAGCGGCAGATCTCATGAAGGCCCTATCGAAATTATATGAGCAACCTTTTACAGCAAAGAAGGTCCATCTAATAAATAAGTTAGTGAATCTAAAGATGTCAGAAAATCAGAGTTTCAATGAGCACCTGAATGTGTTCAATGAGATAACAGATGGGTTAAATTCAGTTTCCATCGTATTTGATGATGAGGTGTTGGTAGGCATAATTCTCAGCCAGATGCTAAAGAGTTGGAGTACGACGTGTCAATCAATCACCAACTCGTTCGGAAAAGAAAAGTTAGCCTTCCAACAGGTCGTAGACATGATTATGACCCAGGAGATCAGGATGCGTGAAGAAGGATCATAGGCATCATTTTCAGCATTGAACATGGAAGGTAGAGAAGGCAGAAACAGGAATCGAAACAGAAATCAATGAGGTAGATCAAAGTCAAGAGGAAGATCCAAGTCTAGGAATCGTCAGGGCAACAATTCGGGTAATCAGCAACGAAAAAAGAAAGACATCGAGTACTTGAATTGTGGCAAGATGGGTCACTACTCGAGTGAGTGTAGGTCCGCCAAGAAGGACGATGGTAAGAGTACCGTGAATTGTATTTCAGAGGAGTTAGATGACTGTCTTATCTGCTCATTGGAAAGTAAGACGGAATCTTGGGTGTTGGACTCAGGGGCGTCATTCCATGCCATCTCACACAAGGATTTGTTCGAGAACTACGTCTCCGAAAATTTAGGTAAGGTGTATCTTGGTGACGATCAAGCATACGACATTACCGGGAAGGGAGATGTTAAGATTCATCTAAATGGGTCAGTTTGGAAACTCGACAACATGAGGCATGTACCAGACTTGAGAAAGAACTTGGTCTCTATAGGGCAGTTTGTGTCAAATGGTTATATGACGACTTTCACAGGTGATAAGTGGAAGATCTCGAAAGGAGCTATGACAGTCGCCCGGGGAACTAAAAATGGGTCTCTTTACACGACTATCGATGGGTATGGTTTGGCTGTAGTGGCAGAGGGTAGAGAGGATCCGAATTTGTGGCACTAGAGGCTTAGGCACATGAGTAGTCAAGGGCTGAAGTGTTTGCTTTCGAGAGGTAAACTACCTGGGTTGAAATCTATTGAGATTGATTTCTGTGAGAGTTGTATTCTTAGGAAGCAGAAGCGAGTGAGCTTCAAGAAGACCGGAAGAGCACCGGCAAAGGAGAAGCTGGAACTAGTGCACACCGATGTTTGAGGTCCAACTTCAGTCTTATCAACCGGAGGTAAACAGTATTTCATCACGTTAATCGATGATCATTCTAGGAAGGTATGGGTTTACTTCTTACGACACAAGTCTAATGTGTTTGAGGCTTTCAAGAAGTGGAAAGCTATGGTTGAGAATAAGACAGGTTTGAAGATCAAGAAGCTGCGTTCAGACAATGGTGGAGAATATGAAGACAAAGAGTTCAAGAAGTTTTGTTATCAAAGTGAGATAAAGCTCATAAGGACAGTGCTGGGCACACCGCAGTAGAATGGTATAGTATAACGGATGAATAGGACATTGACTGAGAGAGCCAGAAGCATGCGCCTACAATCAGGGTTGCCGAAACAGTTATGGGCAAAAGTAGTCAATACAGCAGCATACTTGATCAATAGAGGACCATCAAAGCCTTTGGACATCGTTATACCAGAAGAGATCTGGATTGGGAAAGAGGTAAAACTTTCTCATTTGAAAGTGTTTGGTTGTGTTTCTTATATATATGTAGGCGATCACTCAAGGAGCAAGTTAGACGCCAAATCAGTGAAGTGCACCTTGATGGGTTATGGTGAAGACGAGTTTAGTTATAAACTCTAGGATGACCAAAACCGTAAGATGATCAGGAGTAGAGATGTTGTCTTCAACGAGAAAGTCATGTACAAGGACAGAAACACAGAGGCGTCTGAGCAGGGAGAACTAGAATATTTTGGGCTAGAGGATGTATCGGGTGGTAAAGTTGTGGAATGTGGTAGTAATCAGAAAGTCGAAGAGCAAGGTGTGCAGCCCCAGGTTGGAAAACCTATACCACAGAATGAAGTTCTAGCACCACAGAGTCCAATCGATCAGAGAGTTTTGAATCCACAAATTAGGAATGCTTTGAAAAGATCCCCACAGGCCTATAGTACACCGCAAAGATCCACTCACCCACATGTACCAAATAAAAGGTACTTGCATTACTTGTTGCTGACAGATGCTAGAGAACCTGAATGCTATGATGAGACATATCAGGGTGAAGATGCAAGCAAATGGGAGCTTGCAATAAAGGATGAGATGAAGTCGCTTGTGTCCAATAAGACTTGGGAGTTAACCGAGTTGCCTGAAGGAAAGAAAGCCCTACAGAACAAGTGGGTTTTTCGAATGAATGAGGAACATGATGGTTCCAAGAGATACAAGGCGAGACTGGTGGTCAAAGGCTTTCAACAAAATAAAGGTATTGATTACACTGATATTTTTTCTCCTGTTGTTAAACTAACTACGATCCGGTTAGTGTTAAGCATTGTCGCAGCAAAAGGATTATATCTTGAGCAGTTGGATGTGAAGACTGCTTTTCTTTATGGAGATTTGGAGGAAGAGATATATATGTAGCAACCAGAGGGGTTTATGGAACAGGGCAGAGAAAAGATGGTTTACAGATTGACGAAGAGCTTGTATAGTTTGAAACAAGCTCCCTGACAGTGGTACAAGAAGTTTGACGGGTTTATGCAACGGAATGGCTATTTTAGATGTAATGCTGACCATTGCTGATACTTCAAGAAGGTAAAGTTGAGTTTCATAATATTGCTACTTTATGTTGATGACATGTTAGTAGCTGGTGCAAAATTGGAAGAGATTAACGACTTGAAGAAGCAATTATCGAGTGAGTTCGAGATAAAGGACTTAGGTGCAGCAAAGTAGATGCTTGGAATGAGGATTAGTAGAGACGAATGGATCTATACTTTACAGCTATCTCAAGCAGAGTACGTTCACAAGGTGTTACAGAGATTCAACATGGGCGATGCAAAGCCGGTCAGAACACCATTAGCTAGTCACTTCAGATTGTCCAAGGAGCAATGTCCAGAAACGGATGAAGAAAAATACTTCATGACTAGGGTACCATATGTCTCAACCATTAGAAGTCTGATGTACGCCATGGTTTGCACTAGACCAGATATTTCCCATGTAGTGGGAGTTGTGAGTTGATACATGTCTAATCTAGGCAAGCAACATTGGGAAGCAGTGAAGTGGATCCTAAGGTACCTGCAGGGTACAACAGAGAAGTGTTTAACTTTCAGGAGAGAAGATCTCAAGCTGGAAGGTTATGTGGATTCTGATTTTACTGGAGAGGTGGATCACAGGAGAAGTACCACCGGATATGTGTTCACAATAGGGAGTACTGTTATCAGTTGGGTTTCTCAGTTGCAGAAGATAATGACAATATCTACAACTGATGCAGAGTATGTGGTTGTGACAGAAGTTAGCAAGGAGCTTATATGGTTACAAGGGTTGTTAGCAAAGTTGGGATTCGAGCAAGTGATGAATGTGTTGCACAGTGATAGTCAGAGTGCGATACACTTGGCTAAGAATTCGGCGTTCCATTCTAGGACCAAGCATATATGACTGCGATATCATTTCATTCGGCCATTAATTGATGATGGAGTGTTGAAGCTTGTGAAGATCGCAGGGAGTAAGAATCCAACTGACATGTTAACCAAGCCAGTCACTACGGAGAAACTGGAGCTGTGTGCAGCTTCAGTGGGTTTTCAAGGTTGAAGACGAAGGAGGATGAGCGCACCGTACCTATCCACTAGTCATCGAAGGAGGAGGAATAAGTCTACTATAGTTTCAGGCTTCAAGTGGGAGATTGTTGGGTTGTGAAGCCTGAATCCTATTATGTTTAGGATTGGTTCTCTATTCTACTTATAAGTGTTTTATTATTTTATTTAGGAAAGGATTCCTACTAGTTTTAGGCTAAACCCTATTATAAATACTCATGTAACTCTTATGTGTAATTGTATGTGCTACATAAAGAATAGAGAAAAGAATATTGAGAGCCGTAAGGAGAGAGATAGTGCTTCACGATTGTAAACATCGATTTCATAGTGGAAGTTGAGTGCAGGTGCGCTCCGTGGATGTAGGCTTACGCTGAACCACGTAAAATCTCGTGTCTCTTATTTTTCTTTTGCTTGTGTGATTTGATTGTGCGTATTCCCTAAGCCCATACATCCCTAAGAAACACCAATATCAACATCAATAACAGAGCAACAACTAAACACCCACCCATTACAGAAAAGCAAACAAAGAAAAAGCCTCAAAACATCGTGAGCCACACAGCACCACTCAAAAACAACAACTACCTTAAGCCACCAACAAAGAGGACATCTGAATAAAAACGCAAACCACATAAAACATAAGAAGGCACTATATCCAAAACATTCCTCAAACCACACAAACACCATAAATTCTTCTGCCGATCAAAATCACAAGTCTCCCCATTCCAGACGCTCCTCCTGAGAATTAGAACCCGCCTTTGCTAAGTCGTCTGCTAAGGAATTAGACCTCCTAAGCATGAATTTAATAGAAAGCGAACCCATCGAAGACAAGAGTTGCCTTATGTCAAAGATAAAATTCACCATATCCAGCAGCCCAAACCCATCCCCATTAATCCATGAAACTGCATTTTTAGAGTCACTTATTATGATGATATATCAATTCATCAAGCACTGCTTACTTGAAATCAACATGCAAGCCCTATAAACAGCAAGAATTTCAGCTTTGTTGGAATTACATATACCTACACCAGAGGAAAATAGGCATAGAATTCTTCCGTTAGCATCTCTTAAAACACCTCCAATGTCGGCTTCACCTGGATTGCCCCTTGCAGAACCATCAACACTGAAGAAAAGATCATCGTTCGAAGGAGGAGACTAGATGACATTTTGCTGACTCTTGACAGGAACAGCATCAATACATCTCTTCCTCAAGTCCAGCAGAAGCAAAGAAACATCATCATTTGAACCACCACCAAGGTTTTTAAACCACCAAACTGACCTGAATTTAACCAAGTCAAGTGCCATTGAAACTTCAGACTTCTTACCGTTGAAAACAGCATTGTTTCGAAACTCCCAAATCGTCCAAACAACGGCGCAAAACAACACATTCCATACCCTTTTCCTCAAAGCTGAGGGACACATGCCAGCCCATCCATACATCCACTCTGAAACTGAAACATTACAACAAGATTCAACGTCCCACCGTCCCATTGCCAAAATATTTGCGATGAAAATTGTGAATGATGACAAAAGCTCAAAACAAAAATTATTATACTAATTATTTCAAAAAATAAAGTGTCGGATTTTTCTCTGTCTTTATTTATATTTCCTCTGTTTACGGTTAAAATTAATATGCTAATTTGTTGATATAAAGATACATTAGTTTATAATAATTGTTGAAACAATGAATTTTTTTTTATCTTCCGGCACTTTGGCTTATAAAATCCCAAAGTGTGAGGAGCCATCTTCTAAAAGTGGGAGCAATCATCTCTCAGGATGTGAGAGTTGTAGCCCATATATAACCTCTCCCCAATAGTAGAATAGTATTCCGGACAATACTTGTAGGATCTAATCTCGCTAAGTCTCGGTAACAGTTATAATTCAAAAAAAAAAAATTATCTTCTGGCACTTTTCTACGAGACAAAAAATTGAATTCCAAGTTGAAATAAAAGACTAAACTCATAGGAAGAGCAAACATTAATTTCTCACCATAATACATACAAAACTTTGTAGAATGATTAGAATTAATAAATAAATAAATAACTCAAACCAAGAATCAAACACCCCATAAAAATAACGACAATTTTTATTGTCGTTATTGTTATGTCGTAGATAATAATGTTGAATATTGGCCTAAAGACACAAGATACATTCAAACTTGCAATGCATTCAGGGCAAGTCAATGCAGGCAGCTATAAAGTTTTGCTCAATCACTCTCAAAATAACCTTTGTGTTTAATTGTGTACGACAAACTTTAGGTTGTTAACCTTGAGGGGTTGCCATGGTGGTCCAGGGATGAGTTATAAACTCAGACATCCTTGGTTCAAAACCTTGACAACTCCCTTGAGATTAGCCCCAAGGGCATTAACTTAGCTAGTGAAAGGACGAGTTTGGGACATGGGTAACTCCCAGGTCAGCAGTTCAAATCCTACGTAGGCGAAGACGAGTTCTGATTTACCCGCTTGAATCCTTGTGGGGCCGGGGGTATGGGCCGGGGTTTTCTATCTGCCCTACTCCTCAACAATCAACAAATAGGCCATTGCGAGTCACGCAGTTGGGGGAATGATAAGCGGATAGGTGCCTGGATGAAGTTCGGGATCCTTGATAAAAAATAATAATAATAAAAATAAAAATAAAAAACAAAGAAAACGATTTCACCTTTTGGCTTTAAATTAATTTCATATTTGCTTTCAAAACTAGTTTCAAGTTTGTTTGACTTCAAATATTATTTCACTTTTTTTTTTTTTTTTTGACATTGTCTATCCATCGATCTAGACTAGATATTTTTTTGAAGCTTTTTGCTATTGGTTGTATCTCACATTTTGATGTATCTCCAATAACCTTTGTGTTAGCCAAAAATCATCATATGGCCCAATCCTTTGAACCCAAGTATTTAACCCAATGTAATGGGAAAAATTGGAATACAGCCCAATCCAAAGGGTCAAAAAAATTAGGCCCAAACACAGAACAAGCCCAACAACGATCCAGTCTGACATAAGTGTTGGGCAAATCCATTGAGACTAAGTCAGCAATGAAACGTACATTATTGACTTGATCAAATAAACATTCAAATATCTCATAGAATCTCGAAATATCAAGGATTATCTCGTTTCACGATCTCAGGCAGAGATTGTTGGGAAGATATTAACAAACTCACACTACAAAAAAAATGGAATGCTGTCGGAAAAGACCATTTCCCGTCGGAAATACACTTTTTTGACGGGAAAAAGCCGTCAGAGGCCGTCACAAATACGTTTGTCAGAAATAACTATTCACTGACGAGCTGTCACAAATACCACCATTTCTGACGGCCATGGCCGTCGGAAAAGATAAAAATGCCGTCAGAAATAGTCGAATTATAAAAAAAATAGCATGACTCGACTTGACACGTGCCACGTCATCAGCCGGCACCACATCATCGCCACATCAACCAGCATGTGGCACTCTAAATCCATGAAATTCATGTGGCTTGAACCCTTGACCTGGTTGACAGTAAGGGTTTCTCTTACCATTTTACTATAACCTTATATCTGATATGTTTTGCATATTATTTATATATAAGCTATTGATATGTTTGTATGCAATGTAATTAAATATATTTTTTTGTATACTATTTAAATATAACTATTGAAATATTGTTTTTTAAAATAATATTTTATTAAAATTATTAGAGTTTTTGTTGAAAGTGAATTTTGGATACATTTAACACATATAGTGATACATTTAAAATATTGACCTACAAGTTACATTTTTTGTGTAGTGTTATAAATTACATACATTCCATTATAATTTATTAATTAATATTATAGTAATAAATTATTTATTTATTCCATGAAATTGAGGTCAACAAAACAAAGACTATTTCCGACGGCCTCAATGCCGTCGGAAATAATGTATTTCTTTTTTTCTTTTCAAATGGAATAAGACTATTTCCGACGGCATTGAGGCCGTCGGAAATAGTGTATTCCTTTTTTTTGCTTTTCAAATGGAACAAGACTATTTCCGACGGCATTGGGCCGTCGGAAAAAGTGTATTCCTTTTGTTTACTTTTCAAATGGAACAAGACTATTTCCGACGGCATTGAGGCCGTCGGAAATAGTGTATTCCTTTTTTACTTTTCAAATGGAACGAGACTATTTCCGACGGCATTTGGCCGTCGAAAATGTGGTATCATATTTTTACTCATTTCCGACGGCACTGAAATAGCCGTTGGAAATGGTGCAATTTCCGATGGCAATTAGCGCCATCGGAAATAGTTCGTCACTGATAGGCTTTTTTTTTGTAGTGTCATCTTTGAGTGGACTCTCTTAAAGCAAATGAAACAATAAACGAAAAATAAAGTATTTTAGATTTAATCCTAAACCATCGAAACAAATCGATTTTTATTAAATTGGTTTGGTTTGGTTTGAGTGGTAAATTATTAAACCAATTAAAAGTCCAAACCAAATCAACCGTGCCCACATCTAGTTTGAAGTTTTACTATTTTCACTTCACATTGCCTTAATACTTGTCTGAATTTTGTGCTGCTGAAATTCAAATAAAGATAGATTAATTTAACAACTGACTTGACAACTTTTTTTCTTGACATCCTAGAGAGTGTTTGCTTCACATCATAGAGTGACAGCTTATTGCCGTCGGAAATAGTCGAATTATAAAAAAAATAGCATGACTCGACTTGACACGTGCCACGTCACCCCGACACGTGCCACGTCATCAGCCAGCACCACATCATCGCCACATCAACCAGCATGTGGCACTCTAAATCCATGAAATTCATGTGGTATCATATTTTTACTCATTTCCGACGGCACTGAAATAGCCGTCGGAAATGGTGCAATTTCTGACGGCAATTAGCGCCGTCGGAAATAGTTCGTCACTGATAGGTTTTTTTTTTTGTAGTGTCATCTTTGAGTGGACTCTCTTAAAGCAAATGAAACAATAAACGAAAAATAAAGTATTTTAGATTTAATCCTAAACCATTGAAACAAATCGATTTTTATTAAATTGGTTTGGTTTGGTTTGAGTGGTAAATTATTAAACCAATTAAAAGTCCAAACCAAATCAACCGTGCCGACATCTAGTTTGAAGTTTTACTATTTTCACTTCACATTGCCTTAATACTTGTCTGAATTTTGTGCTGCTGAAATTCAAATAAAGATAGATTAATTTAACAACTGACTTGACATCTTTTTTTCTTGACATCCTAGAGAGTGTCTGCTTCAACTCTTTATGTAGCAAAGTCATCATACATCCTCCACCACCTCTCACGAATCTTGAGACAAAAAGAGTCTCCACTTTTTTTAACTTCAAATTTCATACCGATTACTTTAAAAGAGAGATAGTGAGGGACATTGTTGGCCATTGGTCCAACTAGGCTTTGATACCAAATGTTAATTGGGCTAAAAACACTCCATAAGACTTCTTTCAACAACGGTTGGTTAGGAAGTGAGAAGAATAACAAAATAAAAATTGTAAGACTAAAAGGCAATAATTGGCTGAATTTACTGATATTTCATCCAACACACACAAACTATTATATAGACAATTACATGAACATAATGACCAACAAATAGAGACCTATGACACAACGAATATAGGCCACTAACTTCAACAAAAGCACACCACTAACCAGAATGTATCACAATATATAACTCAACATCCCAATGTTACAGAAAAAAAAAAATGACCAAGTGGAGATAAGTTATTTGACTCAACTTTAGAACTCCTTCAATTGCTTCCCCTTAAAAGTTTTGAAGACTTATTTGGCTTTACAGGGAGATATATTATAAGACAGCGAGCGGACAACATCACGAAAGAGACTGGTTTGCTGCCAAATGAAGGTGGTGACCGGGATAAAAGCAAGTGCGACAGCCAGAAAAGCAAGCACTTTCGTTCCCTCATCGAAGATGATGAACAAAGTTGTGCAAAAGACTACCATCATTGCTATTGTTGATATGAAAAGAGTAACAAGTCCCAGAAGCAACTTTATAGGCAGTGACCGGAGATAATCTTCTTCCGCATATCGTGCAGTGAGAATAGATAAGAATGATAGTATGGAGCAAGAGGATGATACCAGGGATATTATATCGAAAATGACAAACCATTTAAAGGAGGCTTTTCTAAGGAAATGCGGAGCCCCTGTATCGTCTTTGACGCCACCTGGTACTGCGATAGCTGCTGCGAAAACGATTGTGGCAATAAGTGTTGCCACAATCATGCATGAATTTGCAGTTGTCTTCATCCACTTTTCCCCTTCTTTCATTAAATCTTTGTGGCTTTCTGTAAATAAAGTTTGGGCTGTTTTACCTTGTCCATTTTTGTATCCAGCATAAGATGGTGGCAGTAGCTTTCTCACTTTCTGCAATAATCCAGTAAATTTAGATGCAAGAAGAAGAAACTAAATTAATTTAAGTTTGCAGCTTGTTGGGATTAATTATAAAGATTCACCTTAAACCACCACAACTCTCGCTGCATCCGGAGAGCTGCTCCTGATACAACATTGAGCCGATTTTGATCAGGTGGTAACTTTGCAGCCAAATGCAAAATAGTGTTCTTTTCTTTTCCGGCTTTCAATGCACATATAACATTCTTGATGGAATCTCTCTCATAAATGAGCTCAAAGATTTTGTCTTGACGATACTCAACAGCAGTATGAAAAAGGGTATATCCATTCTCATCATAGCCGTATATCACATTAGGTTGTTTACTAATAAGAATAGATATAAACTCAATATTCCCTTCTTTTGCAGCATCAGATATAAGTCTCGAACGTGTTCCAATTAGGTTTGAAATTTGGTTGTAATCCAGCTGGTTTACTATCTTTTCCCAAAGGACTTCGAGTAGTTTACGTGCTTTTGGGTCCATCTTTTTCTTCTCTACCATGATGCTTCTTATAACTGCAGAAAATTTGAGGAAAGCTGACATATAGCAATACAGTTTTAATTGATAAAAGATGCAGTTTTATATGTGATAATAAACCAAGTCAAATTAGAATTTGAAATAAATTTCAAACCACTGTCAAAATCAACGTCAACCACTAGAAAGTAATACGGTTTTGTTAACAAATTGATACTTTATGGTGTTGATGGTTTGGACATGAAATGGTTCACACTTGAGAATTCTCATATATATAAATATATAACAAACCCTTGACATAAGGGGCTATTATGTAAATGGTGGGTCAGGAGAGAGAGAGTACATTACAGCAGCCCCTGATTTTAGACCAAACTCTGATCTACAATTTTTAATTAATTGTCCACATTTCCAAATTATGTAAAATTTCATAGGGATAATCTAGACATAAAGGACATATTACAGTAAGAGTTGCAAATTATTCCGTGATCATTAACATATGTAAAAATTCATTCCATTCTGGTCCCTGAATCACTTGTAATTTTAACACACGACCTCCCATCTTGTATTTCACTTTGATTCATTCCAAAATAATGAATGTCTAGTTTTAAAATGTAATAACTCCTGACCCATGTGATTGTGAAATGGGAAAATGAAAATTTTAGTTGAACGTATTTTAAAGCTATAATATAATTAGTAATCAAAGGCATGGTGAAAAGGTAAGAAGGACCAACACCGGTAGCAGAATCTCTTGAGAATTCCTTGCTTATTGCTAAGCTGATTTAATGTCATGAGAGGCTTTCGAGCCAAGGCATGCAACGCTGTTTCTCCATTTCCATCTGTTTTATTTTCACGGGAAACCGCTAAGCTTGGGAATTCTTCTACCATCGACTGCGCAACATCTGGTACCACAAAAATAAACCACTGTTAAAGATAATAATTTTAAGCGAATAAAATCCGGATTAATTTCAGTTATACACTACATGATTGAAGAGTAGCAGTGGTTAATTAATACCGTAAATATCGTTGTCGATGAGTGTGAGGAGCAATAGAATGCGATCTTCATCGTTAAGGTGATCCTTGTCCTTTTTGGGATTATAAAGGCACTTTACAATCTTCTCCTGTCTTACAGAAGCAGCCATTTGAACTGGTAACTTTGCACCCTCATATCTGATATTTACTAAGTCCTTATTCTTTTCCAACATCATGAGGACAACTTCAATATTTCCCAACATTGCAGCATGACTAAAAGCTGTATTTCCACCACCAATATTCCTTTCTAAATCTTCTTTTTTCATGTAACTGCTCCTCAACAATTTTTCCACAAAATCACTGTGCCCTGCTAATACTGCGGCTTGGAGAGCGGTATTTCGTAAGTCTGAGTGTTCATCTCCAACAAACTGTGGGTTACCCTTAAAAATTTCTTCAGCTTTGCCCCAATCACCTTTTGCTGCAGCTTCATGTAAGTCCCAGTATGCTCTGTTATCTATATATCATGCCAAAATAAGCACAAGTTTATATATACATCCATATATTTATTATTTAACTAATATAAATATATAATTTTCTAATCAATGTATTATTGTATGTATTTATGCAAAGCTTAGATGTAAGAACGCTTTTGACTATATGAAAAAAAAAAAAAAAAAAAAAAAAATCTCAAACTTAGAGAATAAGAAAAATTAGAAAGTAGTGGAGCAATGCATAATTATAAGCAAGTAATACCGTTTTCATTTCGACCACCTTCAAATATCTCATCATTTCGACCACCTTCCATTTTCATTAAATTTGTGTAAACCTACTGCATACTTCATTTTTTTCCACACATATATAGACAGATATATAGAATCAGTGGTCCCTACCAGTGGCCCATAGCCATAGATACAGGTTATATTATCACAAGTTAGTGGTTGAGATGCGTTCATACATTTAATTACAATCACATTTACACACTTCAAATAAATGTGATATTTCTTAATACAATATCTTTCCGAAAATAGTAGCAAATGGAGAGCCTTTTGTGGCAATAGCACCTATTTATTAATTTAAGTTTTTTTTTTTAGCACTAAAGATGAGATTGAAACAAAAATACTCTTAATTTTTACTTTTTCAGTTTTCCTATTTTTACCTTTTCCATTTTTCTCTTTTATTTTTTTATTAGTCAATTACATACCAAAGCAAAAATAGACTTTTATAGATGAATAAAATAGACATTTTACAACATAAATCAAAAAGTACAAATTTATTATAAAAACAGCGCCTTCGCCTTTCCTTTCCCATTGTCAAAACATAAACAAAATACAAATTTTCACAGCCTTCCAACTTATCATCTAAACCGGTAAATTTTCAATACTTATTGTTCATTTTAAATCTTAATTTATTTTTATTTGTTTAATTAGTTTTAAATCTCACTTTTTACACTAAAAAAAATGACATATAATGACAAAAATTATTTATCACTACATGTAAAGAAATTATTACAATTTCAATATTGTAACAAAAAAAAATATCACTAACAATTCGTCATTTTTGTCCTCGTCACTAAAAGTATTTGTGACAGTTTTTTGATACTTGTCACAAATCATAACTTTTACTGACATATTATCACTTGACCTTAATTAGTGACAAAATAAAAATTGTGTCATTAAATTTATATATAGTAACAAATAACTGTTTGAAGATTTTGTCACTATACATATTTTTAGTGACAATTAACTGTTTGAAGATTTTATCACTATACAACTTCTTAATGACAATTTATAGTCTTAAAATTGTGTCATTATTCACAAACTTAGTAACAATTAACCATGTTAAAATTGTGTCACTATACATAAACTTATCGACAACTAATTATTTAAAAATTGTCACTATACACAAACCTAGCGACAGTTAATTATATGAAAATTATGTTTGTTTTAAATAAATTTAGTGACAATTAACAAGAAGATAACAAGTTACAAATTCAATTAAAGTTAATATAATGGCCCATTCAACTATTATTAACTACAAGAAAACTTAAATACAAAAACTGCAATAAGAGATAGATAGTCAGAACACAAGAAAGAAAAGAAAAAGAAAAAAGAAAGTGAAAAAAAAAAACATATTACAAAATTGTTAATGTATATACACCAATTTGCTAAAAATTTTGAGATAAATGCATTACATCAATTATATCTTGATAACCATCAATTACATCAATTTGATTCTTCAAGCCTCAATACTAGAACACTTTCGTCAATGAAAAGATCGGAATAAACCTTTCGTCTAGATACAACCTGCAATAGATAAAAGTATATTATTAACACTTCAATTAGATTTGTTTTTTTTTTTTTCATTGCTGCATCAAACAATTGGTTGTTCCATAAGAATCATTTAATCAAACAGTTAGTATGCACATCACATGATATGCTGTGGAAATCTAAGAACAAATAACTATAAATCATGAAATAATAATTTTGGGTTCCTGAAAATTTTTTTTAAAAAAAAATTAAAGTTAAGAATCATTCCTAAACATAAATATAAAATTCTATATATAACATACCTTGTTCAAAGAAACTTTCAATATATGAAACTCGAATTTGAGATTCCAACCCTGAAAAACAAATACAAGAAAACAAACCCTAAAAAAAAATAAAAAATAAAAAATAAATAAAAATAAAAAATAAAAAATAAAATAAAGAGAATCTTATCTTTTCTATCAAGGCAAAATTTTCTCTACAGAAAAAAAAATTAAAAACAAATTAAAATTAAGAAACATCCCTAAACACATATATAAAATTCTACATAAAAAAACATATTTTATTCAAAGAAACTTTTATTATATGAAACTCGAATTTAAAATTCTGACCCTAAAAAACAAGTAAAAGAAAAACAAACCATAAATAAATAAATAAATAAATAAAAAAAATCAAATCAAGAGAAGCTTACCTTTTTCTATCAAGGCAGAATTTTCCTTACAATCTTGGTGACTTCTATAGATGAATTGTAGTTTCAAACCTAAAAAGTGTGTTTAAAGAAAAGAGAAAATAAAGAGAAAATCTAGATATTGCAGTGACAATGGGAGAACCAAGGGACATGTGAAGATGGAATAGAGAAAAAAAAAAAAAAAAAAACTCCACAAAATAAAATTTATTGATTGTGATGCCTTTTAAAAACCTAATTATTTATAAAATAAAATCTTTCCTTTTTATAGGGAATTTTGTGACTAATTAGTAATTATATTATTTGTCACAAATTATCAAGTTTTTAAACTAATTGTGATAATTATATTTTAAAAGTCTCAATTGAACAAAACATAATGACACAAAATAATACCTATTGTGATATATCTAAAATTTGTCAAAAAAAATTGTGTCACTAGCTATATATCACTTTTTTTTTTTTTTTTTTCTTGTGTGTGTTATATTCATGAATCATGAGTGTAAACTAACAAATGAATTTCTTAATTTTATAAGTTCCCAACGATTTTATACTACTTTTTTTTTTCACGACTTTATTATCCTCTCACATGAAATTAGCTTTAGAAAGCTTTTGGAAAGATCGAATGATTATTATTTACAGAGGAAAAGAATGCACTAAAGAAGAGATTCAAGAGAAAGAAAAAGCACATTTATTTTAAGTGTATTTATATGATTGTGGTAAGGACCTCTATTTTGTTATTGGTTTATTTCATGACATACCACATTGGGGATGATTGTGTAATGGGTAGCTTAGGTTATCTTGATGATTATCAAGGCAAGCTTCCAAACATCTCCATGACTTCAAGATTAAGAACTTCAAAAAGTATAACACTTGACCTTGAATCTTGAAGAGATTAGGGTGCACACACACACTTCATGCATTTGTAAGTGACATGCATTTGTACCTCATTATTTATGTGTGCATTCCTCTCACAACCACACTTGCACTTCATGTTAGTCCTAAGTGTGGTATAATTCGTTTCCGTCTATGTGATCGAAAACGTCTGCGCTTGCACGATGGTGTGTATGTCTTAGTGTGATGGTTGACTACTTGAGAAGGTCTCATTCTTCTCTTGGATAAGTGTTAGATTTGGTTTGGTTGTTTGGAGTGAAGTGTCTAGTTTCAAAAGATTGGATTTTAATATTTTAAATGTTTTCAAAACTGACATTTGCATGGTCTTGTGACCATAGCGTTTTATACAAAGTTTCAAAATGAGTTTTGAAAATTTCTATACAAACTAGACATCCATACCTTTCCAATGGCATATTATTTATAATATTTCATGACCTTTTGGATTGGTTTTGATATCTCCAAAGTGACCACTAAAATAGGGCATCTTTGCTGTTTTCCAAATCTGACCTTTGGTCACTCAAATGACCATATCTCTTTCTACAGACATCAAAACGTCATTCCATAAAAAGGAGTAGAAAGTACATATCCATACCTTTCTAACGATATATTATACGAATGGTTTCGATATCGTTTGGTCATGTATTAAATCTGACCTTTGGTCACAAATGACCATATCTCTTTCTACATACATCAAAACGTCATTCCGTAAAAAGGAGTA
Source organism: Acer yangbiense (assembly GCA_008009225.1). Lineage (NCBI taxonomy): Eukaryota > Viridiplantae > Streptophyta > Magnoliopsida > Sapindales > Sapindaceae > Acer > Acer yangbiense. The sequence goes on along the minus strand of CM017773.1, from coordinate 22,781,886 downwards.
GAAAGTAGATATTCATACCTTTTCAACGGTATATTATACGAATGGTTTCGATGTCGTTTGGTCATGTTTTAGGGTGCTTGAATCTTGAGCTGGTGCACTGTCGATGCTTTACCGCCCCCTGTACCGCCCCTGGTACACGTGCATGGGAAGCAGTCTAGCTTGCACTAATTTCCAGCACCTTTACGCTCCATGGATAGCTGCGTAGGCACACAATCCGATGCGTTTTTGCAACCTGTTTGGCAAAACGTTGTCATTTCATCTAGGGCAGCATATATATTGACCTCTTACCTCTCTTGGCTGAAATAGAGCTTCATAGATCATATTTTAGAGGGAGGAAGAGCTCCCCTAGTGAGAGAAAGCACAAGCTAGCTTGCTTCTTTAACTCTCCAAACCTAAAACCCATCTCCATTTTGCATCATTCAACATCATTTGAGCATGGGTCTTCATGGTTTCATGACTAGGTAAGTTAGAACTTTATTGAATATCATTTAATGTTCTTCTTACTCTATATTAGGTATTTATTGCATGATTAAATACCTAAACTCTATTTATTGCATATATTTATGAGTCTTGATAACATGATTGGGTTTGTATTTTGATAGCTGAATTGATTAGGTCTTTTTGCCTAAGTCATAAACATTCTTGTGTGATTTATTGATAACTAGGTTGATAGATTGTCTTTTAATCAACTAGTTAAGGATTTGAATGTTTATGTGTTTTTTTGACAATTAGGTTGCTAGAATCTCTTTTCATCTAATTGAGTCTTCATGTATGAGCATGTAGACATTGTTGATAACTAGAGTGTTGATTTGCATTATAACATCTAGTTAAGCATTATATGTTTGTCTAGCATATTTTGTGTTGAGCATAATTGTCATATGCACATAGACTTTTAATTCTCTTCAAAGAGTCAAAGTCTTGTGGCTTTTAGGTGAAGTTGCATAAGCATTGTACTAGCTCCTCTGTAAAAGGCCTGCGGGTAGATTAGAAGGTACTCATGCCAAGAGTAGTGGATCGTAGAGATCACTTGAAGGTGTAACCTTCTCTTCATATAGAGGTTGTCTAGGGTTGGTCTAGGTTCGCTATGAAAGGTCTGCGGGTAGTAGTGGTGGGTTAGTGACCGAGAATGGTTAATGTAAACCTAGGTTGTAAATATCATTACAAGTAGTGGCTTCGATGACCGTGTGTGGCGCACATATCAGCCCGTGGTTTTTCCTTATTGAAGGTTTTCACGTAAAAATCAAGTGTTCTTTAATTTCCGCACTTTATACTTGATTTTATTGTATGTTTCAATTGGGTTTATAATTGAATAATCGAAAAATTGGTAATAATCGATTAACAACCCATTCACCCCCCTCTAGGTTGTTTTAGACAAGCGTATAATATATATTTTCAATTGTAATTTTTTTTTTATAGAATTATTATAATAATTTGGGATTAGTGGAGGGGGTATAACTCGAACCCATAACCTCTTGGATATAAGTGTGAGGCGTTTACCACCAAGTCAACCTCATTTTGTCAAATGTGATGGTAATTAAGGTGATGTAGGAGTAGGAATTAAATGAAACCTAATTCAAACACGTTAATAATTTGTAATCTTAATTAATCAAATTAGATTTTTTTAGCCCAAGTTAAAATAGATTATTTGAATCCTAATGTGGTTCGGCTACATCTAGCCAAGTCTGAGCCATGGTTTGATACCACTTGTTATAAGTATAAAATCAATATTCTTCACATTGGTATGATATTGTCCACTTTAGGCCTAAGCCTACATGGATTTGCTCTTCACCGCCTGGTTTGGTTCGACTACAATTGCTAAGTTTGTGGCATGACTCTGATACCACTTGTTATAAGTATGGAACCCACATTCTCCACATTGATATGATATTGTCCGTTAGGCTTAAGCTCGCACAGATTTGCTCTTGGATCTCTACCCAAAAGGCCTCAAACCAATGGAGATAGTGTGACTAGTGTCAATATTTATATGCCAATGATCATCCCTATGTCTAGCCATTGTGGGACTTTGATCGCACACCCAACAATCCTCCCCTCGAGCAAAGGACCACCATTATCTTCATGGTCCAGGCCTCCTCTCAAGCGATCATACATTCGTTAATGCAAGGGTGACACCTCCATCGAGGTCACTCCTCTCCACCGCGTCGGGAGCACATGCTTTACGTGACACACTAGAGCATTGCCTACCTCAATAGCTAACATCATGGATCCATCGTAAGCTAACTGGAGCCCACCACCTCCTGGTTTGGTTCGACTACGTCTGGTCAAGTCTGAGGCATGGCTCTGATACCACTTGTTATAAGTATAAAACTCACATTCTCCATATTGGTATGATATTGTCCGTTTGGGCCTAAACCCGTACAGGTCTCTACCTAAAAGGTCTCATACCAATGGAGGTTGTTTCCATACTTATATGTCCATGATCATCCCCATGTCTAGTTACTGTAGGACTTCGGTCGCACACCCAACACTCTTCTTTTCATATCTTCGTTGAGAAATTTGATAATGAACTTGAGTTGCGGATTCTCATTGATGGCTGAAAATCATTTGTTTGGCTCCATATCAGATGGAGGCGCTCGCCACACGCCTTCGAGGTCTTCATTGCTTCTCCATCTAAGATGAAGGTACGATCGGGTTTGATGCATTTGATAGAACCTTTTAATAATGCTCCATTGATGAATCTCTTAGAAAGAGATCTGATGAATTGGATCAAGCCTTTTTTTTTTTAATAAAAAAAACCTGTACATTTTTCAATATTCATAGAGGTCAAAAAAACATAAAAAGATCTGGATGATTTGATGGAGCTTTGGATTCCAGATCTCTTAAAAAACAATTAATTATCTAGTTTTTGTTTTAACTATTTAAATTTATGAACTATAAGGGCATTTTGGTCATTCCTTCACAAATATTAAAATGGACGTCAGTCGAGATGACGGTCAACGCAGTCAAGGGGAGGTTTGTGGCATTTTAGCAAAAGTTACCGCTCAGTGCAATATTATATAAACTCATAGGAAAAAAACAATTATATATAAAAATGATAAGTAAAAAACGACATTTGTTCATTTAGTGGAACTAAATTGTAAAACCCCTTCTCAAAAACACAATTCTATATAAAAATGGCATCAAACGCATCCTAATTTTATAAAATTCATTAAAAAGTATTTGCGCTGAAAAATTAATTATGACAAAAGCTTACAACAAAAAGGGTACCGATATTGACAGTCATAAAACTTATTAGTACACTTATATTTTATTATAAAATTTAATTACAAAATATCCCAATAGAAATTTATCAATAAGGATAAATTACTTTAATTAATGAGTAATTTCATTTTTGGTTTCCAACAACCTAAAGTTTGTCTTACACAATTAAATATGAAAATGATTTCACGTGTCTCATTTGTTTTTTTTTTTGTTTTTTGTTTTTGATGGAAACGTGTCTCATTTGTTTAATTAGTTTTAAATCTCACTTTATATATTCACGAGTGTAAACTACAAAATAATTTCTAAATTTTATAAGTTCCCGACGATATTTTACTACATATATATTTTTTAATGACTTTATTATCTTCTTACATGAAATCAGCTTTAGAAAGCTTTTCGAAAGATCAAATGATTGCTATTTATAGAGGAAATTAAGGAATGCACTAAAGAAGATAAAGAGAAAGCACATTTATTTTAAGTGTATAAATTTGTTTTTTTTTTTTTTTTTTTTTTTTTTTTAAACTATTACAATATTTTGGGATTAGTGCAAGGGGGTATGACTTGAATTCATAACCTCTTAGATATAGGTGTGAGGGGTTTACCACTGAGTCAACCTCATCTGGTCAAATGTAACAATAATTAAGATGATATATGTAAGAATTAAATCAAACCTAATTTCAACACGAAAATAATTTGTAATCTTAATCAAGTTAGTACCTGTTTTGTTGAGTTTTCTATTGCCTCAAAAAATCTACAAACGTCTATTTGAGTTTTTTTAGAGTTGTTTGGTTGGGCTTTTGAGATTGTCTATTTTAAATTAAGTTGAAGCTAGTAAAATTTAAACCTCTACTATACAAAAGCTCATGAAGAGGTGCTTTTCAAATATATATATATATTTTTTAAATAGTCTATCAATCAAACAATTATAATTTTTTTTTTTTTCAAAAACTCTATTTCTAATAAATCTATTACAAATAAATATTTTACTGATAGGGGTTTTTTAAAAACCCAACCAAACAAACTCTTAGATTTCTTATTTCAAGTTAAAATAGATTATTTGAATCCTAATGTGATTTGGAATATTGATTAGTCTCCTAATAGGCTGTCAAGTTGAATTATTTCAACAACCAGAATCACGTTGAACAAAGATTTCAACATCAGTTATATCCAAGGAACTTAAAATCGACATATCCACCGATATATCTATATTTTGGAGGGACTGATATTGAAACAGGGACCGATATATCCACCGATAGAGAAGAAATTGGTGTAGATCGTGGAGCTACTGTTAGCAAATCCTTTTTTAAATTTTTTACCGAATATCCACCGATATCGATAATATCTCCGATATATCCATAAATTTAAAAGCCCGATACCGATACCGATACCGATATTTTATTCCTTGGTTATATCAATCAACAAAATTTCGACTAGGACAAAAAGCCTAGTTAAAAAAGATTTTTTTTGGTAAATGTGTGTTTTTTTCTTTCATTTGGTATTATAGCCCCGTTTAAAGATCCAGGAGATCTGGAGGAAAGTTCTAGAGTTGGGAAGTAGCCATTCAGAAGCATAAAAGTCATCGTGGCTGGAGCCACGACTCATGAGCACACCGCGCGTCAGCCACACACCATTTTTCCTGAGTGTGTGGATCACACGCGCTGAAAGTGTTTCGAAATAGTTTTCAGATGTTTGAGCATACAGTCATAGCTGAAGCACCCCGACGTTTGCTCAAATTGCAACTACATCGCACTTTTACCAAAATAACATATTAGTATCCTTAACCAATCTGCCAACATTAGAGATAATGGTTGGCCATTTAAATTAGATGAAATATTCTATATACTCCTAAACAACCTACTTATCCGTATTATAATAATGAAAAATAAAAAATAATCAAAATTAAAAAGACGAAAATAAATCATAAATAAATAAAAGAAATAGATTAAAAATATCATTAAAAAAACAATTCTTATTCGTCAAAAATCCACTCCACTTCTTTTTTTCTTCTTCTTTTAGTTTTATATTTTTTCTGATTTTTAAAAAATATTTTTTTATTATGATTTTTGTATTTTTAATTATTATAAATAGTTTGATTAGGGGTATCATAGACATTTCATAAAATTTGACTAGTCAACCATTATCTTTAACGAGTAGCGGTCAACCATTTGGTTAAAGATATTAATTTGTCATTTTAACAAAAGTGTGATCTAGTTACAATTTATGCAAAATTCTCAGTAATTTAGTGCAATTTACCCTATAAACACCATAATAATATTAATAATATTAATAACAGTAGCTTTGTCTAGAAAATGCTTTACCGCCCCAAAAAAAAGCCCACGTCTTTATTTCAAAAAATAAAGTGCCGGAATTTTGTTTGTCTTAATTTCTATTTCCTCTGTTTGCAGTCTAAATTAACTTGTTGATATAAAGATACATTGGCTTATAATAATTGTTGGAACAATGAAATTTATTTATTTATTTATTTCTTCCTTTTGACACTTTTCTACAAGACAAAAAATCATTGAATTCCAAACTGCAAAATAAAAGACAAAACTCATAGGAATAGCAAACATTAATTCCTCACCATAATACATTCAAAACTTTGCATCAAGATTAGAATTACTAAATAAAAAAATAAAAAATAAAAAATAAAAAAACTCAGACCTAGAATCAAACACCCCATAAAATTTGTCGTTTTTATTATTATGTCGTAGATAATAATATATGTTGAATATTGGGACAAAAGATGCAATCAAGCTTGCAATGCATGCAGGGCAAGTCAATGCAGGCAGCTACAAAGTTTCGCTCAATTGCTCTCAAAATAACCCAACGCCATGTGTCTCATACTCTCATTTAATTTATTGTTTCCAACAACCTAAAGTTTGTCATACACAATTAAACACGAATATGATTTCACCTCCGTGTTTAATTGTGTACGATAAACTTCAGGTTGTTAACCTTGAGGGGTTAATTGGTGGTTCAGGGATGAGCTGTAAGACCATCTCCAATGTATATGTCAATGTCAATGTCAATGTCAAATTTGGTATAAAATATAATGAAATGTTATATTTAACACATCATTTTAGCATTATACTGTAAAATTCTATTTGATATGCTATTTTTTATTTTTTAATTATTTAAAATTATAAAAGTCAACAAATACAACCAATGTATTCAATGAATGCATTGAATATTTTGTTAGAATTGTTTGAATCTCAATTTTCCCTACCAAATTTGTTAAATTTTTATTATTTAAAATTAAAAAGTCAACAAATACGGCTGCATTTATTGCTGTGCCAAATTTGGCATATACATATGTCAAATTTGACACAGCTTTTAGCATTGCATTGGAACATGCTTTTTTTACTTTGTGCTAAATTATAACATTGACACAATGATTTAGCATTGCATTGGAGATGCTCTAAACTCAGACATACTTGGTTCAAAACCTTGACAACTCTCTTGGGCCAGCCCCTAGGGCGTTAGCTTAGCTAGTGGAAGGACGAGTTTGGGACACGAGTAACGCTCATATCAGCAGTTCGAATCCTACACAGGCGAAGGCGAGTTCTGATTTACCCGTTTGTATTCTTGTGGGTCCGGGTGGGCCGGGGTTTTCTATATGTCCTACTCCTCAACAACCAACAAACAGGCCACTGCGAGTCACGCAGTTGGGGGGATGATAGACGAATAGGTGCCTGGACGAAGTCTGGGATCCTCAATATTAAAAAAAAAAAATTGATTTCACCTTTTGGCTTTAAATTAATTTCATATTTGCTTTCAAAACTTGTTTCACGTTTGTTTGACTTCAAATATTATTTCACTTTTTTCTTTTTTCTTTTTTGATATTTTCTATCCACCGATCTAGACTATATATTTTTTTTTGAAGCTTTATGCTATTGGTTGTATCTCACATTTGGATGTATCTCCAATAGCCTTTGTGGTAGCCAAAAATCATCATACGGCCCAATCCTTCAAACCCAAGTATTTAACCAAGTGTAATGGGCAAAACTGGAATACAACCCAATCCAAAGGGTCCAAAAATATAATTATGCCCAAACACAGAACAAGCCCAACAAGGATCCATTGAGACAAAGTCAGCAACGAAACGCACATTATTGACTTGATCAAATAAACATTCAAATATCTAATAGAATCTCGAAATATCAGGGATTATCTCGTTTCACGATCTCAGGCAGAGCTCATTGGGAAGATATTAACAAACTCATATTTGAGTGGACTCTCTTAAAGCAAATGAAATAATAAACGAAAAATAAAGTATTTTAGATTTAATCCTAAACCATCGAACCAAATCGATTTTTTAATAAATTGGTTTGGTTTTACGTTATAATTGATTTGGTTTGGTTTGAGTGGTAAATTATTAAACCGATTAAAAGTCCAAACCAAATCAACTGTGCCCAGTTATAGTTTGAAGTTTTACTATTTTTACCTCGCATTGCCTTGATTCTCAGAGTTTTGTGCTGCTGAAATTCAAATAAAGCGGATCCTCTGCTGATCCGATCTTTTTTTTGACATTTTTAAGGCATGAATCTCGTAGAAAGAGATGTGATGAATCTGGATCAAGCCTTTTTAAAAATAAAAAAAAATAAAAAAAATAAAAACTTTTTCATTTTTGGATGTTGATGAAGGTCGAAAAAACATAAAAGAGATCTAGATATTTTGATGGAGCTTTGGATTCCGGATCTCTTAAAAAATAATTAGTTATCTTGTTTTTTTTACTATTTAAATTTATGAACTATAAGGATATTTGGTCATTCTCTCACAAATGTTAAATTGGGCATCAATTTAGACAATGGTCAACACAGTCAAGGGGAGGTTTGTGTCATTTTGACAAAAGTTACCGCTCAGTGCAATATTGTATAAACTCATTTGGAAAAACACAATTATATATAAAAATGATAGTAAAAAACGACATTTGCTCATTTAGTAGGGACTAAATTGTAAAACCCCTTCTCAAAAACACAATTCTATATAAAATTGGCATCAAACACTTCCTAATTTTATAGAAATCATTAAAAATATTTGCGATGAAAATTGTGAATGATGACAAAAGCTCAAAACAAAAATTAATATACTAATTTTTATTTAAAAAAATAGAGTACCGGATTTTTCTCTGTCTTTATTTCTATTTCCTCTGTTTGCGGTTAAAATTAACATACTAATTTGTTGATATAAATATACATTGGGTTATAATAATTGTTGGAACAATGAATTTTTATTTTTTTTATCTTCCGGCACTTTATTGACTTTTAAAATCTCAAAGTGTGGGGAGTCATCTCCCAAAAATAGGAGCAATCCTCTCTCTAGACAGTTCTTGTAGGGTCTAATCTCGCCAAGTCTCGGTAACAGTTATAATTCAAATATATATATATATATATATATATATATATATATATATCTTCTGGCACTTTTCTACTAGAAAAAAAAAATTGAATTCCAAACTGTAATAAAAGAAAAAACTCATAGAAAGAGAAAACATTAATTTCTCACCATAATACATAAAAACTTTACAGAATGATTAGAATTAATAAATTAAAAAAAAAAAAAAAAACTCAAACCGGGAATCAAACACCCCATAAAATTTGTCGTTATTGTTATGTCTTAGATAATAATGTTGAATATTGACTTAAAGACACAAGATACATTCAAACTTGCAATGACAAGTAGGGCAAGTCGCAGGCAACTATAAAGTTTTGCTCAATCGCTCTCAAAATAACCCAATGCCATGTGTCTCATTTAATTTATTGTTTCCAACAACCTAAAGTTTGTCATACATAATAAAACACGAAAATGATTTCTCCTTTGTGTTTAATTGTGTACGACAAACTTTAGGTTGTTAACCTTGAGAGGTTGCCTTGGTGGTTCAAGGATGAGCTATAAACTCAGACATCCTTAGTTCAAAACCTTGACAACTTCCTTGAGGCCAGCATCTAGGATGTTAGCTTAGCTGGTGGAAGGACGGGCTTGAGACACGGGTAACTTTGGCTTATAAAATCCCAAAGTGTGAGAAGCCCTCTCCCAAAAATGGGAGCAATCCTCTCTCTAGATGTGAGAGTTGTAGCCCATATATAACCTCATCTCAATAGTGGAGTAGTATTCTGGACAGTACTTGTAGGGTCCAATCTCACCAGGTCTCGGTAGCAGTTGTAATTCAAAAAAAAAATATATATATATATATATATATATATATATATATATATATATATATATATATATATTCTGACACTTTTCTACGAGACAAAAAAGAATTGAATTCCAATCTGCAATAAAATAAAATAAAAAATAAAATAAAATAAAATAAATAAATAAATAAATAACTCATAGGAAGAGCAAATATTAATTTCTCACCATATTACATACAAAACTTTACAGAATGATTAGAATTTAATAATAATAATAATAATAATAATTGAAACAAATTATAGCACGGTGTGTATAAAGCTATCTAGAGGGTGGGTGAATAGATTTTACGCTTTTTACCCAATTTTTCGTGTTAGTCAAAATTATGAAAATGCCCTCAAGATAATATAAACAAGCAAGTGTAATATGGTGCGGAAATTAAAACAACACTTGGTTTTTACGTGGAAACCCTCACGGGAAAAACCACGGGCTATGTAAGTAAGCCACACTCGAACCTCGAATCCACTAAATGTGCAAACGATTACAACCTAATCCCGGAAGTAATCACACACCTACCTAACCCCGGTATGAGTGAACCTAGTCCAATTTGCTTGCGTTCTAAGCAACCTAATCCCAGATGCTACACACAAGACTTACTTTCTCTATGAAGAGAATACAACCCTAAGTGAATATATATAAATATCCAAAATGCAACATAGAGCAAGGGAAACCCTATATGCTTATCTAAGATGATTAATATGCAATTAAGAACAATCCTAGATATCAAAACTAAATGACATGTCAATTAGTTTAGCTAATCAATATTAAGCACAAAACCTAATATGCTAGCACAATACAACTTCTCAAACATACATCATACTCATCTCAATATTGTATCCAAAGCATACAAAATAATCAACAAGTAATTAATTGAGATTGCTAGATAAGAGAAACACAAAACATGTAAGATATTAGTGAAAAACTTACCAAGCAAAGTATGATGAAGATTCCATGTAAGATGACATCTAGATGATCCAAGATGATGCTAGATGATGATTGATGATCATGAAAAAGTGTTTGAGTGATTAAAATTGAGTTCTTTGTGTATTTTTCTTCTCTTGAAAAATATCCTAAGTATAGAAAATGAATATGAACTCTCTTGGCTGACCTAAAGTCAAAGTGTTATATATATAGGGGCCATAAGTGAAGTGTGGTCGTTTTGAAAAACGCACCAAAAAATGCTCTGTGCGCTGGTGGCCTTGCGCTGGACGACAGGCGCAAGACCAGCGCACACACACATTTTTGCATTGGCGCTGGACGACATGCGCTCACACAGGCGCCATACCAGCGGAGCCACACTGGGCGATCAGCGCTGGTGACCTTGCGCTGGTGTAGACCAGCGCACGACCGGCGACAGAGAACTGGACGATCTGCGCTGGTGGGCTGCGCTGGTGTGGACCAGCGCACGACCAGCGGCACGCCACTGGGCGTTTTGCGCCGGTGAGCGGCGCTGGACGTTAGGCGCAGGTGGACCAGTGCACAGCCCACAACTTTGAACCCCACAAGCAATCATGCAAGGGGAACAAAGGTAAACTAAGATGCATCCTAAAAGCCTAAATGCTATGATGTTATAAACACAAGATGCAATCATTATACCAAGCAAGAAGAGATGTAAATAGGCATTGATGCACAACAAAAAGAAACACAACATACAAAGATTAAATATATGCATGAGTTGTGAGTGTGTGCAACTATCTCTTCAAGACAAGTAAGCACTTAGAGTATTACCTTTGGTGCTTGTCAATCATGAGGTCTTCAAAGGGCCTAAGCAATAACAACAACATCTAAACTACCCTTACAAAGAATCCCCACATATGGTTTGATCACGAAATAAGCCAATTAAAAACAACGGGAATCCTTACAATAATAATATATAAAAAATAATCAAACACCCCATAAAATTTGTCGTTTTTATTGTTACGTCTTATATAATAATATTGAATATTGGCCTAAAGACACAAGGCACATTCAAACTTGCAATGCATGAAAGGAAAGGCAAGTCAATGCAGGCAACTATAAAGTTTCGCTCAATCGCTCTCAAAATGCCATGTGTCATTTAATTTATTGTTTCCAACAAATCAACAACCTAAAGTTTGCCATACACAATTAAACACGGAAATGATTTCACCTTTGTGTTTAATTGTGTACGACAAACTTTAGGTTGTTAACCTTGAGGGGTTGCCTTGGTGGTCTAGGGATGAGCTATAAAATCAGACGTCCTAAGTTCAAAACCATGACAACTCCCTTGAGGCCAGCACCTAGGGCGTTAGCATAGCTATTGGAAGGACAAGTTTGGGACATGGGTAACTTTGGCTTATAAAATCCCAAAGTGTGAGGAGCTCTTTTCCAAAAGTGGGAGAAATCCTTTCTTCAGATGTGAGAGTTGTGGTACATATATAACCTCCCCCCAATAGTGGAGTAGTATTCCGGACAGTACTTATAGGATCTAATCTCACCAGGTCTCGGTAGCAGTTGTAATTCAAAAAAAAAAAAAAAAAATTCTTCTGGCACTTTTCTACGAGACAAAAAATAATCGAATTCCAAACTGCAATTAAAAAAAAAAAAAAAACTCCTAGGAAGAGCAAACAATAATTTCTCACCATATTACATACAAAAATTTACAGAATGATTAGAATTAAAAAAAAAAAAAAAAAATTAAAAAAACTCAAATCAAGAATCAAACACCCTATACATTTTGTCATTTTTATTGTTATGTCTTAGATAATAATGTTGAATATTGGCCTAAAGACACAAGATACATTCAAAGTTGCAAACTTGCAATGCATGCAGGGCAAGTCAATGCAGGCAGCTATAAAGTTTCGCTCAATCGCTCTCAAAATAACCCAATGCCATGTGTCTCATTTAGTTTATTGTTTCCAACAACCTAAAGTTTGTCATACACAATTAAACATGAAACTTTAACCTTGAGGGGTTGCCTTGGTGGTCCAGGAATGAGCTATACACTCATACATCCTTAGTTCAAAACCTTGACAACTCCCTTGAGGCCAGCACCTAGGGCATTAACTTAGCTGGTGGAAGGAAGAGTTTGGGACACATATAACTTTGGCTTATAAAATCCCAAAGTGTGAGGAGCCCTCTCCCAAAAGTGGGAGTAATCCTTTCTCCAGATGTGAGATTTGTATCCCATATATAACCTCTCCCCAATAGTGGAGTAATGTTCCGTACAATACTCGTAGGGTCTAATCTCACCAGGTCTCGGTAGGAGTTATAATTAAATATATATATATACTGTCTTTCTATTATCAGTTCGAACTGACAAAAGTTATATCAGTTCCTTATATGTGGGTCACTGGATTTAAATACTTTGACTGACAAGTGCATACAGTCAAGTCAAAGTATTTAAATCCAGTGGCCCACATGCAAGGAACTGATATAACTTTTGTCAGTTTGAACTGATAATAGAATTTCTATATATATATATCTTCTAACACTTTTCTACGTGAGAAAAAATAATCGAATTTCAAACTGCAATAAAAGACAAAACTCATAGGAGAGCAAACGTTAATTTCTCACCATATTAAATACAAAACTTTGCAGAATGATTAGAATTAATAGATTAAAAAAAAAAAAAAAAAAACTCAAACCAGGAATCAAACACCCCACAAATTTGTCGTTTTTATTGTTATGTCTTAGATAATATTGTTGAATATTGGCCTAACGACACAAGATTCATTCAAACTTGCAATGCATGCAGGGAAAGTCAATGCAGGCAGCTATAAAGTTTCTCTCAATCGCTCTCAAAATAACCCAATGCCATACGTCTCTTTTAATTTATTGTTTCCAACAACCTATAGTTTGTCGTACACAATTAAACACGAAAATGATTTCACGTCTTAGCTTTAAATGGCGGAATTTTCTTTTTGTCTTTAGTTTCCTCTGTTTGTAGTTCAAATTAATATACTAATAATAATGCTTGGGTACTGACCGGTCAGTACCCAAAATACTGACCCATTAATGTGAGTGTTGAACATGGCCTTTTTTTATTTTACTTTTTACATTTATATTACAAATTGGGTCACGTGCTACACTCCAATTGGTGTGGTCAGTATTTTGGATACTGACCAATCAGTACCCAAACATTATTCATATAGTAATATGTTGATATAAAGATACATTGGATGTTGGAACAATGAATTATTATTTTTTTCTCTTCTGGCACTTTTCTATGAGACAAAAAATAATTGAATTCCAAACTGCAAAATAAAAGACAAAACTCATAGGAAGAGCAAACATTAATTTCTCACCATAATACATTTAAAACTTTGCAGCATGATTAGAATTACTAAATTTAAAAAAAAAACTCAAACCAGGAATCAAACGCCCCATAAAATTTGTCCTTGTTATATCATAAATAACAATGTTGAATATTGGTCTAAAGTAGGGGTGTGCAGGATCTGATCAAATCCAATCCAATACAATCCATTGGATCGGATCCAATCCATTGCATTGGATCGGATCCAGAGAGGTGATTGGATCGGATTGAATCCTAAATTCTAAAATCTATTGGATTGGATCGGATCTTGGATTTTCGTTTGGAAATCCGTCGAATCCGCCAATCCGCCTAAAATATTAGGCATTATTTTTATATTGAGCAATTTATTTTATCCACTACTTTCTAATGTAAAGGCCCAACCAAAATACAATTTCTAATGTTACTATTTTGGGTTTTCTTTCTCAATTTCTCTACAGCCAACAATCCACCATCTTCTTTTCTTCTATTCTTCTTCATCAACATCACGGCTTATTAAGTTTACATTTGGAGCTAATGTATAATGTTTATAAACTTTTTGAATTATATAAAGTTTACAAGTTATTTCATGTATTTTTTTTAATGTTAATTTTATTTGAATTAATTAGTAAGGTTTGAAAAAATTATTTAATTTTATTTATTTTAGATTATAACTTTTATATATTACGAATGAAATTATATTAATTCGATCCATCGGATCATATCGGATCGGATCGGATTGGATTGAAGTATTTTATAAGCTGATCGGATCATATCAAATAGTAATTGGATCGGATCGGATCGGATTCCGCTATAAAATTGGATCGTATCGGATCGGATTGGATTGCAATTTCTTCGATCCAATCGGATCGGATCGGATCGGATCGGATCGGATCGGATCGGATCTTGGATCATGGCAAATCCATTGGATCCGATCCGCCGCACACCCCTAGTCTAAAGACACAAGATACATTCAAGTCACTCTCTCAATTCACTCTATCTTTATAACGTGACATGTGGACAATATTTGTTTATCTACATCAAATTTGAAGACATTATAAATGATTTGTTTTTTCTATTTATTTACAATTCAAACTCATCATTAATTTCCTAAATTACTCTTTATTTATTTACCAAATTGCCATCTAATAACGGATTTTTTTTTTACAAAAAGAAATCATATATAATAATATATAATATAATAATAGACATTTTTCTACTTTTGATGTGGTTGTAACATGTGACAATCATAAATGTTATTAATTTTTTTTTTTTTTGAAATATATAAATCATATCTATATAATAAATAAAAACTGACCCTCATAGAGCCATGTATCGCAGTGTGAGGGTATATTAATACATTTTTAATTGAAGTTTAATTGAATTAAAATCAAAGGTCGCTCTAAATCTATAGACATATTGAACTCTTTAATTCTCGATGACTTATTTAATTGAAGTAAAATGAAAGGTATCCCTATATATACTGTATATACTACTGTATACATTGAATTCTTTTTATGATTGGAAAATTTTAATAGATTAATAATCCACCTATTTAATTGAATTAAAGTGAAAGGTCACAGTAATTTATTGTTCCAAACTTCCAATCAAGTCATGCATGCTTAGGGAAGGGAGAAAGACTATAATTTAATTATTTAAACTCTTGGTCTAAACCTTGGCTCCACAGCTCACCGCCTCTTTGATCTTTCCCCTACATTGAATATCTAATACTCTGATATAGCCTTTTTTTGTTTTTTATTAAAGAAAAGACAAATTACAAACCAACATTAATAACAGGGCTGGGATTCAGCCAGAAAAACTCCTTAATAGAGGAGAAGGCAGAAAGGGCCAGCTTGAAAGCCAAGGAATTTTCGGATTTGGAAATCGCTAGACATTTACTACAACCAGCCTCTAACAGGAGAGCCTTAATATCATTAAAAATGAGTTTAGAGTCCCCGAATGAAAGGGTAGGAATAGTGAGGATAGAGTCCATCCAAGGGGGTGTTGATTCTACTGAGTCGATCTTGATTCTGTAGAAATTTGCAAGAGAGATCCCTTCACGGACAGCCAAACAGCCCCCAACAACCGCACTGAAATGGCCTCTCATGGTGAAAGCCCGAGCAACAACAATCTGACCTTTATCGTCCCGTATATCAACACCAATACCAATCGAATTCACATTCTTACGGAAAGCCACTGCCGTGTTTACTTTGAGACGGCCCGGAGGGGGCAGCGCCATCTAGTTAGAAAACTTCCAAGAGGATAGAGGAACAAACCGATTGGGGAGAGCACTTTTTGAACCCTGGAACTCGGACAAAAAGGCAAGGGCACCTGAAACCACTAAATCTGGGGGTTTACCTTTACCACAGTTGAGGACATAATTCCTATTTTCCCAGACTGCGTAGGCAATAATGCAGAGCTGCTCAAGCTCTTCTTTGCTGATCACGGAGAGAAGGGAGGCAAGGGTATCCAGAATTGGGAGATTACGTCTGGTGGATATAAATCTATCTAGCCGGGAAGCTCTCTAGACTTGTTTAGCACCTTTACATCCAAACAACGCATGACTATTCAATTCGAGGCCAGAGAGACAGAAGTTACAGAAAGGATTATCAACCACCTTTCTCTTCCAGAGGTTCTCCAGGGAGGGCAGGGCATTCCAGCAGCCTCTCCATATAAAAATCTTTACCTTCGGGGGCAGGTTTAGTTTCCAAAGGGTGTTCCACCATTTCGAGGCCTGAGAGAGATTAGACACAAAGGCATTCCCACACTGATCCGTCGCCAGGCAATAACCACTTTGAACAAAATAAATTCCTTTTTTGTCAAAATGCCAAGTTAGGAAGTCATCCCCTCCCTTCCAGCTGATAAGGATGGAAAGAATTCTATCTCTGTCGATCGGGAGCATAGTCCTGTTCAATTTCTCCACATCCCATCTCTTGCGATTCCCATTGATTAGGCACTCCACTAGAATATCAGAGTCAGGGGTTGACGTTATTGGTTTAAAGGAGGCCGGACAGGGGATCCAAGGGTCTTGGAAAGATTTTATCCGTTTCCCATCACCGACCACCCATCTAAGGCCTTTCGACAACAACGAGCGACCCTACACTAAACTGCGCCATAAATGAGAGTTACCTGGTTTAACTATACCTGAGAGGAAATCACCATCTTTATAGTACTTCGCTTTCAGGACTTGTGCAACAAGAGAGTTGGGCTTCTGCACCACTCTCCAGGCTTGCTTAGCTAACAAAGCTTGGTTGAAAGCTGATAGGTTCTTGAAACCCAGACCACCTTGGCTCTTTGGACGGCATAAATTGTCCCATTTGACCCTTATCTTCCGCTTCCCGCCTCCCGCTTCCCGCCTCTAGAGCCCTACCAAAATTTTGATATCATAGAACTCGGCTCTTTGCATAAACCAAGAGGGATCTGAAAGAGGCTCATCGTATAGGTAGGAACGGCTTGCGCAACCGCCTTGATCAATACTTCTTTCCCTCCGAATGAGAACATATTCCCGTCCCAATTCTTCACCTTTTTCCAGACCCGCTCCTTAATCTCATTGAACAGCTTCATTTTATTTCGACCCACCATCGTAGGCATCCCAAGATATCTATCATGACAATTGTTGTGCTCGACCTCCAAGGATTGCTGGATTTCAACCTTGGTGCGCTCCTCAACATTCGGATTGAAAGTTAATGAGGACTTCTAGAGATTAACTTGTTGGCCCGAGCCACGTTCGTAGATCCCCAGTAGTTTTCGAATACTCTGACTGTTCTCCAATGAGGCCCTGCAAAAAAGAATGCTGTTATCTATAAAAAAACATATGGTTGATCCATGGGGCACCCCTATTGCACTTTACACCCAGCCCCCTTCCACTTTTTTCAGCACTAGAAATGAGACGGGAAAGAGCTTCCGTACATAGGAGGAAAAGATAGGGGGAGAGGGGGCACCGCTATCTCAATCCCCTAGAAGGGCTCATATTCCCAACAGGGCATCCGTTGAGTAAGAAAGACATACTGGAAGAGGACACACAATCCATTACCAGTGTGATCCAGGACGGAGGGAAGTTCATTTTTGTCATTACCGCTTTGAGGAAGTCCCACTCCACCCTGTCATACGCCTTACTCATGTCTAGCTTTAAAGCCGTCATCCCTATTTTCCCTTTTTTCGGGTGGGCAATAGAGTGCAGCAATTCAAAAGCCACCAAGACATTGTCGAATATCTGCCTACCCGGGATGAAAGCTGACTGGTGAGGAGAAATCAGATCAGGGAGGAGATTCTTGAGTCTTGAAGCTAGGACTTTCGTAACAGTTTTATGTACGACACTGCAGAGAGATATGTGGCGGAAATCTTTTGGGGACAGAGGCATTTTTATCTTTGGAATGAGGGCAATATTGGTGGCATTAAAGGTCCTAATAGAGGCATTCCCATTGAGAACCTGAAGACAAACTCTAGAAAAATCTTCACCAATGATATTCCAGAACTTTTGGAAGAAAACCGCGTGATCCTGGGGCCTTGGTGGGGTTCATCTCAAAAACGACATTCTTCACTTCCTCATGAGTGAAAGCCTGATTCAATCTTTCCTTCTTTTCCTCATTCAGGCTTGAGTTGATACCATTTGTTGCCTTATCGATATCTTGAGCAGAAGGACTAGAGGATTTGAAAATAGTGGAGAAGTACTCCTGGATGACACGGGCCAGGCTGGTGTCACCCCTTTGGACATTGCCATTAGCATCCTTAAGCCTTTCTATAAAGTTCTTTTTTTTCCTAGAGGAGGCTCTAGCATGGAAATACCTGTAGTTTTGGTCCCCAGCCTCCAACCAGTCTGCCCGGGATCTCTACTTCTAGTAGAGTTCTTCCCTCTCAAGGAGACCTTCCACCTCTAATTCTAAAGACTTAATTCTCTGCATCACACATGTTATCCCACAAGACTTGTACAGGACATCGATTTCCTTATTTTTTCTCTCAATCTGTTTACCCAAACTTTTGAACCTGCTATTACTCCATCCCTGCAGGTCTGAAGCACAGCAATTAAGATTTCTAACCAAATCCTTAACCGAATTTGTAGGCCCTGCAGAATTCCAAGCATTCTTCACCAAATCACCTAAGTCTACTTCTTTGATCCAGAAAGGTTCAAACCGGAAGGAAAGATTACTATTTCTGTTATAGTGGGGTCTAGGAACACAATTGAACTTTAAAAGAATCGCACGATGATCGGACAAATTAAAACCCAGGTGTTCGACACTAGCACACTCAAACTTGTCTCTCCAACCAGTGTTTGCCAAGAATCTGTCAATTCTTTCTTGGACATTTCCCTTACCGTCTCTTCTGTTATTCCAAGTGAGATAAGGGCCAGAGCAGCCCAAATCAGAAAGGTCGCAGTCATCTGTCGCTTGCCTAAACTGAAACATGTCCGAGAACGACTTTTCAGAGCCACACACTTTTTCATTCATACAGAGGATTTCATTGAAATCCCCTCCACACACCCATGGGAGATCATTGACTGATTGAAGGCGGCGGAGGAGAGTCCAGGAGACCGCTCTTTTACTCGGGATAGGATCACCATAGAACCCTGAGAAGCGCCAAATAAACCCGTCTTCCATTTGGATGCTTGTGTCAATATGTCCCACATAAAAGGAGAGGACAGTTACCAGTAACTCTTTCTTCCAAAGTAGCATTAGCCCACCACTCTTACCATTACAATCAACCGATAAACGATTACCAAACCTAAGACGATCTTTAATACTTAAAGCCTTTCGCCCAGAAACTTTAATTTCAAATAGAAAGACAAAATCAGGGGAATGTCTTTTGAGCAGCCTTGACAAGGCCGCGAACACCTGGGGATTCCCCAGACCCCGAATGTTCCAGCTAAGACCTATCATTGTTCTCGGCGGGCCTGAATTTCAGGCTCCACCGATATCATATCTTCCGAGGCTGAGGAAGGCGTTCTGAGTTTCTTCTGACTTCTGTTCTCATCTTTTGCTTCAAAAACCACTTTTCGTTTACAAGCTTTTATAGGATCCTCTGAAGAGGAAATAGAGATGAAGCCTTCCACCTTAGGATGTTTCGTAGTCGTGAGTGCCTTCTTCCCTGGGCTTTTTTCTTTACAAATTCTTCCTGTCAATTTTGGACCAGGTTTAAGGGGAGTATTTCCTTTGTTACCTTTCTTCCCAATTTTTCCTATGGCAAGAGCTTGCCTTATAGGGCTTAACAGCTTCCTTGGGATCTGTGGGGAAGGACCTTCTCTTGCTGACCGTTTCTGAAAAGAATACGGGGTGTGTTCTAAATATTATCTAGAGGGGGGGTGAATAGATTTTAATCGTTGTTACCCAATTTTCACGTTTAGTCAAATTTACGAAAATACCCCAATCTAGTCAATACAATAAATCAAGTGTAAAGGTGCATAAATATAAATGACACTTGATTTTTACGTGGAAACCCTCAACAGGGAAAAACCACGGGCTGGTAAGTGCACCACACTCGAACCTCGAATCCACTAATTGTGATAGCGTATACAACCTAATCCAGGTTTGACGGCCTAATCCCGGCCAATATCCAGCTACCACTACCCCTACCCGCAGGCCTGTAAAAGTGGACCTAGTCCAATTTGCTCACGTGACCACCTAATCCCGGTGTCCGACCTAATCCCGGTCTATCACACAAGATTTACTTCTCCGAAGAGATCAAAACCCTATGTGAATATGCAAAGATATCCAAATATGCAAGTAATGCTAGGGAACACTAAATGCTTATCTAGGATTATATGATGTCAATAAAATCAATCCTAGATATGAAAATAGCTATATGACATGGCATACAACTTTAGCTATGTTAAGGATGACCAATCCTAAATACAATAGCTATCACAAATAACCACAAACATTCAAAAGATTAACTAGTTGATTAAAATACAATCTATCAACCTAGTTATCAATAAATCACACAAGAATGTTTATGGCATAGCTTTTAGGCAATAATGACCTAATCAATTAAGCTATCAAAAATAATCTCAATCATATAATGAGATTAATTAGCTAGATATAAAATAGGCATGAAAACCTAGCTAACATAAATAACCCAATCAACACATAATCTCAATCATGTATGTAGAAATTAATCTAAACACATACAAGTAATAAATGAGATAAAATTGATAAGTAGAAACACTAATTATGTAAGATAAAAGTGTTCAACAAATCATACCATGTGTGTTGAAGAAGACCCATGCATTAGCACATGCTAGATGAACCTAGATGATGCCTAGATGATGATTTGTGCAGGTGGGAATGGGTTTAGAGAGATAAAGATGTAATCTTTAAGCTTTTTCTCTCAAGTCTCTCTTTCTCTCTCAAGAATATGGAGCCTCTCTCTCTAGGGTTTGATTTTGTGGCTCTGCCCTAAAAATGATGAGAAATATATGTATTTATAATGCCCAAGTGAAACTATGTCGTTTTGGAAGAATGGAAAAATTATGGGCATTTTCGCGGTACTCGCGTCAGTGCAGCGACTCAAGATTCGAGCGCTTCGAAACATGACTAAACGACATCGAAACCTTTCATATGATATATCGTTAGAAAGGTATGGATGTCTACTTTCTACTAGTTTTTACAGAATGATATGTAGATGTCTGTAGAAAAAGTTATGGTCAATTGAGTGACCAAAGGTCAGAAACGGACAACAACAGAGTTGCCCTATTTTGGTTGTAACTTTGGAGATTTTAAAACCAATCCAAACGGTCATGAAATATTACGAATAATATACTGTTGGAAAGGTATGGGTGTCTAGTTTGTACAGAAATTTTCAAAACTCATTTTGAAGCTTTGTGTAAAACGTTATGGTCACAAGACCATGCAAAGGTCAGTTTTGAAAACACTTAAAACATTGAAATCCAATCTTTTGAAACTAGACACCTTACTCCAATCAACCAAACCAAAACTACCACTTATCCAAGAGAAGGATGAGACCTTCTCAAGTGGTCAACCATCACGCTAAGACATGCACACCATCGTGCAAGCGCGGACGTTTCCGATCACACAAACGGAAACGAATTACACCACACTTAAGACTAATCATGAAGTGCAAGTGTGGGTATTGAATGCATCCTAATGCCTAACATGTCATGGCATTATCATTGAACAAGATGCACTCAATTCAAACATGCATGAATAAAATTCATGACTTTGCATCCTAATGCCTAAACATGTCATGGCATTTCAATAAATTAGATGCAATTAAATAAACATGCATGAAGAGATATTCAACAATTATGAATGCACACATATGAAAACACACAACATATAAGAATAACATTTATGCATGAGTTGTGTGTGTGTGCAACTAGATCTCTTCAAAGCATGTAAGCACTAGAAATTTACCTTTGGTGCTTATCAAGATGAGGTCTTGAAAGGGCCTTGAGCTTGAATACCAATACCTAAGCTACCCTTACAATAAACCCCACATGTGGTTTGTCCACGAAACAAGCCAATCAATAAATGGGAATCCTTACAGTTTCCATTTTTTGTTTACTTTTTTCTTTGGTGAGATGACCATGTCTGTAGGCACTGGTTGTGAAAAACTGGATTCTCCTAACTCTCCATCTATTTTTTGGGCCGTATAAACACCTTTCACACTTATCTCCACTTCATTCATAGGTTGGGCCAGCCCAATTGTTTTGTCCGCCTCTTTAGTGGGAAACACTTTCTCACCTGGTGGACCTTCAATACTTGGGACTGTTTTGGGCTTTGATCCAGGCCCACTATTGATGGTTAGGGTTTTGGAACTTGTCTCTTCCACTGTTGTCTTCTGTGCCGCCGAAACTGCTACAACTTCCTTCTTCTGAGACATGAGAGATCCCGCCACTGTATTGAGCGAGTTCTCTATTTCCAGCCCACGTGACCCCTCCATTGATCTATCCTTATCTGTAGAACTCCCATTTGTGAACGATTGGTTCCTGATTTTGGACCTGTCTGGGATCGTCGCTCTCATCCATGATCCGAATTTGGTAATTTTCCCTGTTAAGGCCTCGTTTCTCGCCTCTGCATCTAGACATTCTTTGATTCCATGTCCAATTTTTCCGCAAGCATAGCAGAATTCCGATAGCCTCTCGTATTTTAGACCCACCACCACTATTTTGTCAGTCTTATCAAGCTTTAACCGCAGCCAACGTTTTAGGGGTTTAAGAATGTCTATTTGAACTTTAACTCTCATGTATCTGCCCCAGCATTCTTTGGATTCATATGGGATGTCAATTACTTCCCCTATTTGCTCAGCCATCCACTTCGCCATTCTCCGATTCATACACATTACAATGACATCATGTATCTGAACCCAGAGCTCAACTCTATTGAAACCCAGAAGCGAGATTTCACCTGTACCCACTGGTTTTTCTAAGGCTATGAGACGTTTCTCAAAATACCAAGGACCCCTTTGCCAGATCCAATCCCTGTCCACCTGATTGTTGAAGTAGAACATGAAGATGTTATCCCCCACAACCTCGGTTTCCACGGCTCCAAAAGGGCTCCATAACTGGTCTATTAAGGTCTTGAAAGCGTCCCTATTTACTCTCTTTCCTGAGAGTACTTTCCCCACTAGACAGTGATTTACATTTGCCTCACCATCTAGCTTAGCTTCCTCAGTCGCTTCATGAATAGCTTCGTCTTCATCTGCTAATGAGAGGTTCTCATAGAGCTTTGCTATTTTTGAATCAATGATCTTCAACCAGACGCAATCGGAAAAAGAAAGGGAGGAGAGAGAAAAACCCTACTTCTATGTCGGAGGGAAAAACCACCGCCTAAAAGACGCTTCTACTTTTACCCTTTTGACTCAGAGAGAAAAAAGGAAAAAGACCCATTTACCTTTAATTGTTCTTGTCTTTTGTTGACGGTGAAATTTGGATTGCCACGCACTCAATAATTATATCAATTTAATATAAAACAAGAAAATTAAGAACGCATGCAAAAGACAGATTTTACGTGGAAAACCCTTGAATGGGAAAAAACCACGGCGCCCCTGAGGGCAGAAAAATAATACTAGGTTTTCGTTGCCTTATTACACGCTTAGATCTCTCTTACAGTTGCTCTCTTTTCTCTCGATTTTTTGACCCCCTTCTCGTGGGATAGGTGGTTCTATTTATACATGATATTTAGGGTTTTTCCCTTGATTTTAGTCCTGCTCATAGTAGGATTTCCTTTCAGATTCGTACTGGGAATCCCACGTTGCTGCGGATACAGATAGGTCTTCTCATTTTCCCCCCTTGATTCCTTGTTGTTATGGGTTTTCTAAAGTGTAGGGTTTATTTCCGTGTTTCTGCCGAGTCGGTTTAGGCCCAGTATGCTGGTGCAGCGAGTACATTTATTTCTGGGTTTCGTTTCTTCAGCGACCATATATCTAGATTTGGCGAGTACATATCCAGTTTCGGCGAGCATGTTTCTGACCTTTTTGGTTTCGAGGTACTTTGACATTGACTTGTCACATTTCCTTTATTGACCCGGTCAATGAATGACGTGGCAATCTTTATTGACTCTTTTTGATGACATGTCGGGTTGGCGAATTTATGCATACAACAATACCCCTATAAATACTCCTTCGTTTGTCTCTGCGAGTAGTATTTATATTTATACTTACAAGGTTTCGATGCATTTTGTAATACCTCCTTCTTTCCTTTTTGTCACGCGCTGTATTGATTAATTGATTCTTCTGGTGCAAGCTTTCAACTTGGTCCACATAATTGTTGAAGCAACTATTTACCTGACGGACGAAGAGACATTTTGACCGCTTGGCTTTCCCCGAGACGCCACATGTCTGTTTTCTGATGGTGACTATTGCGGCTGGTCACTGTGGCTGTCATTCTCATTAATTGCATATCCTTTTACTTGATTTTCTTTTTTGAATTTCGAAACTCCCTCTTTTTAAGGCCCGATCGTTTCCTTTTCTCCATTTCATTCTTTCCATTTTATTTCTCCACTGGTTTTCTCAGAGCAAAAAAGAACAGTTTGATTCTTCATTTTTATCTACCTTGTTCCTTCGAGTGCTTGCTACAGTCCTTTCCCTGTGTTTTCTATTTATCAGACGGTTCACCGGAATCGATTATTCCTGCCTCTCTACGAATCTTTCACGAATCTAGGGTTTTCTGGTGAGTTCCCATGGACCCTTCTTTACGCTCTTCTCTTTTTAATCGAATGATGCAAGCCATGGAGCTTGGTGATAAAAGTACTGCGGATAAAATCGAATCTCTGATTCGTAATTTTCGTCCAGATTCTCCGGTCCCAATTTCTATTTATGTTCCGTCTTCTGGAGATGTTTTTATCCCTAACATCTCTCCTTCATCTTCTAACAGCGGTTCTCCAACAATGCTGAAATCTTCTAGACCAACAAGCAGTAGACGACGCGCTTCTAGGGTTCCACGTGAATCTCTGCTGGATGCGCAGACGATTGTTGACTCCGATGTTGAAGACCATCAGAGGGATAGGCTACGCTTCTCGCCAAACCATCCGTGTTCTTTTGATACGGAGGTAAATGTGGTCAGCGAGGTTGAGCTTCGTAAATACAAGAGTCGTTTTGACATGCCAGACTCAGTGAATCTCATTTTACCTGGCGACCGGGCTGTGTGGAATCCTCCCAAAAATGCAGTCGCTATTTACGGGGTCATGCTTAGCTGTGGGGTGACTCTCCCTCTTCAGCCTTTCATCGCCAGATTTCTTGCGGAGGCTCAAATTGCGCCGACACAGCTCGCTCCAAATAGCTACAGAATATTGATGTGCCTGTGCCTGTGCCTGTGCCTCATGTGGAAGTTGAAGGGTTACGGGCCCCCTACTCCTCGTGAAATCCACCATTTTTATACGCTAAGGCAGGCGGGCCATGGTGGTACGTATTTCCTTATCTCTTCGCCCGTGGAGAGCTGGATCCCTGAGGGCGTGGCGAACCCCGGTCAAGTAGAAATCTCCGGTGATGAGAAGAAAAAGGGGTTCATCTGGGGTTTTCCCACTTCGAACAAGAGGTGGAAGAACAGCTGGTTTTTCGTTGATGGCGAGTGGGGTCGTGATTTGCCTGCCAGTAGTCGCCACAATTTCTTGGCGAAGAAGGTTCCCAGACACTTCATATCGCCTGAAACTTGGTTGAAGGCGACCCCTGTTTTACTGAATAGAGAGGTTTCTCACCTCGCCGCAGCAGCTGTCCTCCCTTTGAGAGAAATGGATAGGTCCTTCCTCTTGGATGAGGAAAAAATAATTTCCGAGGGGATTTTCACACGCCTACATGCAAGGCTTCCTCGCTGTAAGTCTTTGTCTATTCCTTCTTTGTTTTACTATCTTATTCTGTTAGTTGACACTTTGTTTATTTTTCTTGCAGTGTGTGATTTTGACACAGTTTGCGATCAACACGCCCGGGCAGTAAAGAATTCTGAGGCAACCAGTAGAAGACATGCTGCTGGTTCGGCCAAGGAAGGACTTGCTAGTCCGGATGGCGGCGATCCCTCCGATGGCGAGGAAGTTGGTGATATTCCTGAGGGTGGGGTCGAATCGGAACAACCCCCTGTGTACACAGAGGCTGCTGTGAACATTCCTGCTGCGAATACCTCTGCTGCGACCACTCCTGCAGCTACCTCCAGCCGTAAGGGAAAAGAAAAAGTTAGAGTTTCAGGGTCAGTCCGTGATACTCCTATTTTTGACGCGGATGTCCGTGAAATTCCTCTTGATCCTGCGAATGATCTAACTCCTAGGACTGGTAGAGGAAAACGCCCGGCTGAGGGCACCCCTGACCATACTACTCGACCTTTGAAGCGGGCATCAAGAGTCGTGCAGTATGTCGTTTCTTCTGACGAGGAGAGTGCTGATGGACCTGTGTTCGCCGAAATTCCCTCTACTCATCCAACTGTGCCTGAAGCCCCCGCTGAAGGGATGAGTGAGGTAGCGTCTCCACCTCCTGAAAGAGTTAGTAAATTGAATGTTCCTGCTTTCTCTCCAACTGGTGCAGCTTCTCCTCCAGCGACTGTAGATGAGCCGAACGTGTTGTCTGCTGATCAGCCTGGGCCATCTGGTCAGCCGGGGCCAACTGATAGGTCGGGGCCATCGAAGCAAACTGGGGCTTCTGCGTCAGGTTCGGGTATTGCCCGTGAAGTTCCTCCCGTGGATCCAACCGGAGTTGGTGAGGGAGAGGGGTTTGTGTCCCTTTCAGATTTCACGGCTGCAGAGATTTGCTCACATATAATGAACAACAATGTTTATATTGATGAGGGTTGGGAGCACATGAAGAGCAGATCCTGCAACAAGAAGATGGAATTTTTCTTTGATTGTCAGTCCCTGGTGAGTCTCTTGCGATATTCGTGTTTTGCGTTTTTCATTCGTATGTTTCCTGACTTGACTGTTTTTCTTTTAGATGATGTCTGAGTTGACCGACGCTTACAGGCGAGGGAATTTCCTTTCGAGGGATGTGAAACGCCTGCGGGAACAGACTTCTATTTTGGCCGCTGAGAAACTCTCTGCTGAGGAAATCCATACTCAGCATCTCGCTCAGATGAGGGAATCTGCGGATGGCTATCTTTCAGCTCAACTTGTCGCTGAAGATAAATTAGCTGCTGCTGAGGAAGAGATTCGTTCGCTGCGAGAGCAACTCTCCGCTAATCAAGAATCACTCGCAGCACGTTTTGAGGCTGAGCGACTAGCTGAGGAGGCAAAGGAGAAAGCTGAGCGTGAAGCTTTGGACTTGCGCAACCAGTTGTCCTCGCATGAAGTTATTCTGAACGATCTCAAGGCTGTGCTGGAGGTTGAATCGGTTGATCGTTTCAAGAGATCCCCTGCCTATGATGCGCTTTTATTGCGTGAATTCGAAAAAGGCATGAGGCAGGTGAAGAAATTCTTCGCCATGAAGGATCACTCCAATGAGAAGGCTCTGGGGCGTTTCGACCGGTCTTTTCAACAGCATATGGCCAGCGGAGTGGATTCGATTAAAGAGCAGATAAAACGTTGGAAAGCCCACTGTCGCTACAACATGACTGAACCTCACCCTATGCATTTAGAAATCCCCAGCAAGCGTACCTCCAATACTTATTATTCGGGTCAGAAGGGCAGTTTTTCTGGTTCTGGTGCTGAGCCTGACATGGGTCCTGTTGCTGGAAGGGATTATGAGCGTTTTATGCCAGAAGGGGATGAGGAAGTCGCCTGGCCTTCAGACGAGGAGATCGAAGATGAGGAAGATAGCGAGGGCCCTCCTGCAGCTAGTTGATTTTTTGTGTCTTTCATACTGAAGGATTGTTTAATCTTTGTATCTTCAGTTTCTCTTTTTGTATTTTCATTCTTAATTCTTTAATTGTAAATGAATTTATTTATAAGAAGTTATAAACTTTTTCTTTGTTCAGCTGCTTTTACTGAATTTTCGACTTACTTAGTATTTCACCAAGTTTTTAGCATATTTTTGTGTATTCAGCTGCTATTCGCTGATTTTTTGCTTAGTGTTTCACTTTGTAGCATTTTTTGTTATATTCAGCTGCCATTGCTGGATTTTTGGCGTACTTAGCGTTTCACTAAGTTTTTAACATATTTTGTATTCAGCTGCCATTGCTGGATTTTGGCGTACTTAGCGTTTCACTAAGTTTTTAACATATTTTGTATTCAGCTGCCATTGCTGGATTTTGGCGTACTTAGTGTTTGTCAGGACGTATCTGACCATACACCAAGTTTTTAACATGTTTTTATTTATTCAGCTGCCATTGCTGAGTTCTGGCGTACTTGGTGCTTATTCAGGGCGTATTTGCCCACACCAAGTTTTTCTCCGGAGATCTTATTCTCCTTGTGGGGGCGATCCCCAATTTCTGTAGCTTGGGCTATGGCGACTAAGTCGCTTTTGGCTTGCTTTAATTTCGTTGAGTTGCACTTATTCTCACTGCTGCGAGTACGAAACTCGTCTTTACGCAATGGTATTGACATATGTTGGTGAGTGCCCTTTGTAATTGGCGAATCAAGTCACGATTTCTCAGTAATAAATTACTCTTTATTTGGATAATTCATGCAACTTTGTTAACATAATCACAAAGAAAAGAAAAAAAAATACTAAAACGAAAACTGTTCTAAGAAAAAATAAAAGGCTCACACCAATTCTAAACTTGACCCCCAAGTTACGGATAATATATCTTCAAGTACTGCGCATTGCATGGACGGGGTAGTTCGCCAAAACCTTCTCGAGTGATGCGATATGCCCCGTGGCCAGCTATGCCTGTAATCTGATAAGGCCCCTCCCATTTGTCTGCGAGTGACCCTGCAGCTTTGTCTTTTGTTCCTTGGTTCACCCTTTTCAGCACTAAGTCGCCCAGCGAGAACCTTCTTTCACGCACATGTGAGTTGTAATATCTGGCTACCCTATGTTGGTACGCAGTATTCCTTATTTGCGCGCGCTCTCTTCTTTCTTCTAACTCATCTAGGCCGCACTTTAGCATATCAATGTTGATTTCTGGCTGAAAAAGTTGCACCCTCGGCGAAGAGAAAGATGTTTCCACGGGAATGACAGCTTCAGCTCCATATGCCATGGAATATGGGGTCTCGCCTGTTGAACTCCTTTCTGTGGTTCGATATGCCCAAAGTACCTGTGGTAATTGTCTGCCCAGCTGCCCTTTTTAACTGCCAATTTAGCCTTCAGGTTATGTTTTATGATTTTGTTTACTGCTTCAGTCTGGCCATTCGTCTGTGGGTGTGCTGGAGAGGCGTAGTAGTTGTTGATGCCGTACTTATCACATAGCTCCCTGAATTTCCTCCCGTCGAATTGGGTCCCATTGTCCGTGATGATGGTGTTTGGTATCCCGAATCTGTAAAGGATATTTTTCTTCACAAAGCTTACAGTGTTTGCTTCTGTTATGTGTACCAATGGCTCGGCTTCTACCCATTTTGTAAAATAATCCACAGCTACTATGGCATGTTTTGCTCCTCCAGTTGCTGTTGGCATTGGGCCGATCAAGTCAATTCCCCACATGGCGAACGGCCAAGGCGAGGTAATACTTTGCAAGAGTTCAGGTGGCTGTCGGATGTTATTAGCAATTTTCTGACAAGCCTCACATCTCGCTGCCACCCTTTTGGAGTCGGCGAACAGTGTTGGCCAGTAAAAACCCTGCCTTAATGTTTTGTGGGCTAGACTGGCGCCCCCAGCGTGGTTCCCACAATTTCCACTATGTATGCTTCTCAGGATACCTTCTGCTTCTTCAGGCCCAACACATCTCTGCAGTGCCCTCGAGTATCCCCTTTTGTACAGTTCTCCATTGAGTACTGAGTATCTTGTAGCTCTGTACTTCAGCCGCTTTGCTTCTAACGGGTCACTTGGGAGTACATCATTGATGAGATATTCTTTGATTGGTGTGATCCAGCTGTCCCTTTCGCCAAAGACTGCCCCAACTTCCTTTGTTTTAACTATACTCGGCTGTAATAAGCGGATCATAGAAATATTTTTGGGCCAGATGCTGATTGTGGGAGATGCCAGTTTGGCCAAGGCATCAGCTTTCTCATTTTCTTCTCGGGGGACATGAACAATTCTGTATTCTTTAAATCTTTCTAATAGCTCCTTTGCCAATTCCAGGTAGGTGATCATGCTCTCATCTCTTGCCTGGTATTCATCTAGTACTTGATTGACAACAACTTGAGAGTCGCTAAAAACTTCCACTTCGTCTGCTCCTAGGACTGTGCTAATTTTTAAACCTGCTATGAGTGCCTCGTACTCGGCTTGATTGTTGGTAGCTTTGAAGTCAAAACGCAAGGCACATTCGACTGAATCTCTTTCTGGGGTTGACACTACTACCTCTGATCCGCTGCCATACGTGTTTGATGAGCCATCAACGCGGAGTTGCCATTTGAATATTTTCTTATTTTGTTCCTCCATCATTCTCGCTACTTCCATGTTTGGTTCGGTGAACTCTGCTACAAAGTCTGCCACTGCCTGGGCTTTAATTGCTGTCCTTGGGAGGTACTCTATATCGAATTCACTTAACTCGATTGCCCACTTTGTTAATCGACCGGATACTTCTAGTTTCTGCAGGATTAACTTCAGTGGGCAGTTGGTGTATACTCTGATTTTATGAGCCTGGAAATATGGCCTCAGTTTCCTCGCTGCTGTTATTAGAGCTAGTGCCAATTTTTCAGCCTGCGAGTATCTGGTTTCGGCTGGCAACAGTGCTTTGCTGGTGTAGTATATTGGTTTCTGGATCCCATCTTCTTGTTTTAGTAGCACGGAACTTGTGGCTGCTCTAGAGACGGACAAGTACATGTACAATGTTTCTCCTGTTTCTGGTTTTGATAGCAGCGGCGCTTGCCCCAGGTAATCTTTCAAGGCTTGGAAAGCCTTTTCACACTTCTCATTCCACTCGATTCCCTTTCTCTTTTTTAGAGCTTTGAAAAATGGTAGGCATCGGTCTGTTGATTTGGCTATGAATCTGCTCAGCGATGCTAAGCACCCTGTGAGTTTTTGAACGTCTTTCAGAGTTCTTGGCGAGACCATTTTTGCTAGTGCTTGGATTTTTTCAGGGTTCACCTCTATTCCCCTTTGATGTACTTGATATCCGAGAAACCTCCCAGATGGTACGCCGAATACGCATTTTGCTGGATTCAACTTCATTCCATACTTGACCAGCACGTTGAATGTTTCCCTCAGGTCATCTGTATGTCTATCTGCTGTGGTGCTTTTTGTTAGCATATCGTCAACGTAGACTTCCATATTTCTCCCGATTTGTCTGGCGAACATTCTGTTGACCAAGCGCTGGTAAGTTGCCCCAGCGTTTTTTAGGCCGAATGGCATGACCGTGTAACAATACAACCCCTGATCTGTGGTGAACGCTGTCTTCTCTTCGTCTGGCTTGTGCATCTTTATTTGGTTATATCCTGAATATGCATCCATGAAGCTCAACGTTTCATGTCCAGCTGTTGCATCGACTAACTGGTCAATTCTTGGTAGCGGGAAGCTATCCTTGGGGCAGGCTTTGTTCAGATCGGTGAAGTCGACGCACATCCTCCATTGATTGTTTTTCATTTTCACTAAGACCACGTTCGCCACCCATTCTGGGTACTTAACTTCTCTGATTGACCTTGCGGCGAGCAATTTTGATACTTCCTCCTTTATCGCTGCACTTCTTTCTGGGTTGAAACTTCTCCTTTTTTGCACAACCGGCTTGCATTTCTCATTCACAGCCAGATTATGCGAAATTACACTTCTATCAATCCCTGGCATATCTTCGTGGCACCAAGCGAAAATCCCCCTATATTCCTTCAACAAGTTTGTCACATCTTTCTTAACTTGTTTAGCCAGCCTTGCTCCGATCTTTACTGTTTTGTCTGGTTCCGCTTCGTCTAGAATAACTGACTCAGTTGGTTCTTCTTTCTCTCTGCTCGTTTTGTCCCTTGGGTCCAGTTCGAAGTTTTCCAGACTATCTTCCTGCACCTCCCTGTCCACTTCGAATATGTTTAAGGTTTCCATCCCTGCTTTATCTTTGAAGATTGATAGGTTGGCGCGGCGAGCCATCTCCTGTGACCCTCTCAGTTCTCCGACACCAAATTCTGTAGGGAATTTTATTTTCAATGCATGGGTTGAAGTAATAGCTCGAGTTTTGTTAAGAAACGGTCGGCCAAGTAAAGCATTATACGGCCAATTGTGGATGTCAACCATGACAAAGTCCAAAAGGATTGTTCGCCAGCATGGTGCTGTACCAAATCTCACCGGCAGTTTCACAGTTCCTAACGATCTAACTTCTGCGCCACCAAATCCCTTTAGTGGTACATGGAATGGTTCGAGATCTTTTCTGTCCAGCCGCAATTCATCATATACTCTGGCACTTAAGATATCGGCTGAACTTCTATTGTCAATCATCACCCGAAGGACATCCCTATGGGCTATTCGAACCCCCACGACGATTGCATCGTTAGGTTTTGCATCTATCCCGTCTGAGTCTTCTGCTGTAAATGTTATAGGATCATGTCCTTCTCTTCCCTTCTTGGGGCTTCTCTATACAGAATTGATCTCCATGCTTCTGCTTTCATACATTACTTCTCAAACTTCTGACATCCTTTCTCGATTGCTTCTCCCAGTATGAGGTCCGCCGAAAATGGTGTTTATGGTGGCGTTAGGGCTGTTCCCCCTTGGACTTTTCCTCTCCTGCCCGTTTCCTTGGCGGTTATCCTAGCGACCACCATATTTATCTCCCTTTAAAGCAAAATCCTTCAGGTGCCCATCTCTGATCAAACTTTCAATGTGGTCACGCAGCTGAAAACACTTTGAGGTTTCATGCCCATGATCTTTGTGGAATCGGCAGTACTTAGTTGTGTCTCTCCTGGCATTCGCTGACTGCTGTCGAGGGTATTTAGCGAGTCCTTTGTCTTCCACCACAGAAAGTATCTCCTCTTGATCGCCGGTCAAAGGGGTGTAATGGTTGTACCTTCCTCGAAACCTACTGGCTCGAGGATTTCCTTTGCTTTCTCTCGAGTGCCCCTTTTGGCCTTTCTCGTCTCTCTGGCGATCACGTGATACCGTCTTCTTGTCATCCTTTCGATCCAATTTTGAGTCAGGTTTGTGTCCATGCACGTAGCTACCCCCTTGTGCTACTTCTTCTTCTTCTGCTAATGCATAGTCGCCAGCTATTTCCATCATCTCCTCATAAGTTTTTGGTCTCTCTCTCCGCAGGTCAAAAGATAATCGCCCGCTTTGTAACCCATTGGTGAAAGCGGCGATCACAGCTACATCGCTGGCATCTTCAATTTGAGCAACTTCCTTACCAAATCTTGCTAGGTACTTCTTGATTGACTCATTGTGCTCCTGTTTCAAATTTGATAGATGAGCGAGTGACTTCCTTCTCTGCACATTCCCCATGAACTGTCTTATGAACGCCTTGCTGAGGTTTGAGAAACTGCTTATACTTCCGGGCGGAAGTCTTCCAAACCACCTAGAGGCGAGATCGCCGAACGTTTGAGGGAAGGTGAGGCATAAAAGCCCGTCATTAGATGAATACTGGGCCATGATGTTACGGAATCGGCGAACATGCTCCTTCCCTGTTCTCCTTGTACTGCTCAATGGTTGGCATTCTAAATCTGTCTGGGAACTGGGTGCGAGCAATATCTTCAATGAATGGGCTGTCTGACTCATCATCTGAAGATACGTTACGACCGTACCTTCGTGCCATCGCTGAAACCTTTCTTGATAGCTCTTGTAGGGTGACATCTCGCTGACCAGTTGGCTCTCCTGCTGGATCAAGTCTGCTCTTAATTGTCATTCTCCCATGGTTGTTCCTATTATCCGGGCTCCTTCGATCTTCTGTGCTTTCGGATCTCCTTCGCCGTGCTCTTTTGGACCGTAACTCTCTTTGTGGACGTGGACTCTTATCTTCAGACGAGATAGAACGGTGTCTCCGTCGGTTCCGTTGGTATGTGTCACTGGAATTGACCCCATGTGTCCGCGCCTGGTCTCGCTCCTCTCTGGATTCTTCATTCATCACACCTTTTCCTTTCCTTTGTTTTCTCCTTTCGAAATACTCTGGGTGGTCCTGGGGAGTCTCCTCGGTGGATTGTCTTGCTTGAGTATCAGGGATTGCGATGTGAACTTCTGATCGTAGCCTTCCGGGAGGATGGATTCCAGGGGTGGTTAACTCATAAGGAGATGAAACTCCCAAACCGATGGGAAGCGAAAGCCCTATCTTGTTGGCTTCGCTGATTAGGTTTACCAACGCAGCTTGGAAGTGCTGCAGAATCCCAGGGTCGGCGGCCCTAGTCCCTGGTGTTGCCGCCGATTGTTCCCCGATCGTTACTGCCCTATCTCCTGTCGGCGCAGCTGGTTCAATAACCTGATCTTCGCTGGAGTTAACGTCTCTATCACTGTCGTTGTTCATGTTCATGTTCTTTAATTCGCAAGGGTTCCTCGAAGTTTTTTGTAACCCACCTTCTTCTAGCGCCAATTGTTGACGGTGAAATTTGGATTGCCACGCACTCAACAATTATATCAATTTAATATAAAACAAGAAAATTAAGAACGCATGCAAAAGACAGATTTTACGTGGAAAACCCTTGAATGGGAAAAAACCACGGCGCCCCTGAGGGCAGAAAAATAATACTAGGTTTTCGTTGCCTTATTACACGCTTAGATCTCTCTTACAGTTGCTCTCTTTTCTCTCGATTTTTTGACCCCCTTCTCGTGGGATAGGTGGTTCTATTTATACATGATATTTAGGGTTTTTCCCTTGATTTTAGTCCTGCTCATAGTAGGATTTCCTTTCAGATTCGTACTGGGAATCCCACGTTGCTGCGGATACAGATAGGTCTTCTCATTTTCCCCCCTTGATTCCTTGTTGTTATGGGTTTTCTAAAGTGTAGGGTTTATTTCCGTGTTTCTGCCGAGTCGGTTTAGGCCCAGTATGCTGGTGCAGCGAGTACATTTATTTCTGGGTTTCGTTTCTTCGGCGACCATATATCTAGATTTGGCGAGTACATATCCAGTTTCGGCGAGCGTGTTTCTGACCTTTTTGGTTTCGAGGTACTTTGACATTGACTTGTCACATTTCCTTTATTGACCCGGTCAATGAGTGACGTGGCAATCTTTATTGACTCTTTTTGATGACGTGTCGGGTTAGCGAATTTATGCATACAACATCTTTTATTACTCTGATACAGCCATGGAGAGAAAATTGGGCACTTCAAGCGGTTAATTCGTTGGTTGCAAATGGGGTCCTCGATATTAAAAAAAAAAAAAAAATGATTTCACCTTTTGGCTTTAAATTAATTTCATATTTGCTTTCAAAACTAGTTTCATGTTTGTTTGACTTCAAATATTATTTCACATTTTTTTTTTTTTGACATTATCTATCCACCGATCTAGACTATATATATTTTTGAAGCTTTATGCTATTGGTTGTATCTCACATTTGGATGTATCTCCAATAGCCTTTGTGGTAGCCAAAAATCGTCATACGGCCCAATCTTTCAAACCCAAGTATTTAACCAAGTGTAATGGGCAAAACTGGAATACAACCTAATCCAAAGGGTCCAAAAATATAATTATGCCCAAACACAGAACAAGCCCAACAAGGATCCATTGAGACAAAGTCATCAACGAAACGCACATTATTGACTTGATCAAATAAACATTCAAATATCTAATAGAATCTCGAAATATCAGGGATTATCTCGTTTCACACTCTCAGGCAGAGCTCATTGGGAAGATATTAACAAACTCATATTTGAGTGGACTCTCTTAAAGCAAATGAAATAATAAACGAAAAATAAATTATTTTAGATTTAATCCTAAACCATCGAACCAAATCGATTTTTTAATAAATTGGTTTGGTTTTACGTTATAATTGATTTGGTTTGGTTTGAGTGGTAAATTATTAAACCAATTAAAAGTCCAAACCAAATCAACTGTGCCCAGTTATAGTTTGAAGTTTTACTATTTTCACCTCGCATTGCCTTGATTCTCAGAGTTTTGTGCTACTGAAATTCAAATAAAGCGGATCCTCTGCTGATCCGATCTTTTTCTTGACATTTTTAAGGCATAAATCTCGTAGAAAGAGCTGTGATGAATCTGGATCAAGCCAAAAAAAAAAAAAAAAAATTCATTTTTGGATGTTGATGAAGGTCGAAAAAACATAAAAGAGATCTGGATATTTTGATGGAGCTTTGGATTCCGGATCTCTTAAAAAACAATTAATTATCTTGTTTTTTTTTTACTATTTAAATTTATGAACTATAAGGATATTTGGTCATTCTCTCACAAATGTTAAATTGGGCATCAATTTAGACAATGGTCAACACAGTCAAGGGGAGGTTTGTGTCATTTTGGCAACCGCTCAGTGCAATATTGTATAAACTCATTGGGAAAAACACAATTATATATAAAAATGATAGTAAAAAACGACATTTGCTCATTTAGTAGGGACTAAATTGTAAAACCCCTTCTCAAAAACACAATTCTATATAAAATTGGCATCAAACACTTCCTAATTTTATAGAAATCATTAAAAAATGTTTGCGATGAAAATTGTGAATGATGACAAAAGCTCAAAACAAAAATTAATATACTAATTTTTATTTAAAAAAATAGAGTACCGGATTTTTCTCTGTCTTTATTTCTATTTCCTCTGTTTGCGGTTAAAATTAACATACTAATTTGTTGATATAAATATACATTGGGTTATAATAATTGTTGGAACAATGAATTTTTATTTTTTTATCTTCCGGCACTTTATTGACTTTTAAAATCCCAAAGTGTGGGAGTCCTCTCCCAAAAATAGGAGTAGTCCTCTCTCCAGACTGTTCTTGTAGGGTCTAATCTCGCCAAGTCTCGGTAACAGTTATAATTCAAATATATATATATATATATATCTTCTGGCACTTTTCTACTAGAAAAAAAAATAATTGAATTCCAAACTGTAATAAAAGAAAAAACTCATAGAAAAAGAAAACATTAATTTCTGACCATAATACATAAAAACTTTACAGAATGATTAGAATTAATAAATTAAAAAAAAAAAAAAAAAAAACTAAAACCGGGAATCAAACACCCCATAAAATTTGTCGTTATTGTTATGTCTTAGATAATAATGTTGAATATTGACTTAAAGACACAAGATACATTCAAACTTGCAATGACAAGTAGGGCAAGTCGCACGCAGCTATAAAGTTTTTCTCAATCGCTCTCAAAATAACCCAATGCCATGTGTCTCATTTAATTTATTGTTTCCAACAACCTAAAGTTTGTCATACATAATAAAACACGAAAATGATTTCTCCTTTGTGTTTAATTGTGTACGACAAACTTTAGGTTGTTAACCTTGAGAGGTTGCCTTGGTGGTTCAAGGATGAGCTATAAACTCAAACATCCTTAGTTCAAAACCTTGACAACTTCCTTGAGGCCAGCATCTACGGTTTTAGCTTAGCTGGTGGAAGGACGGGCTTGATGTAAGGTTCCCATTTGTTGATTGGCTCATTTCGTGGACAAACCACATGTTGGGGGTCCTTTGTAAGGGTAGCTTAGGTGTTGTTGTTATTGCTCAAGCCCTTTGAAGACCTCGTCTTGATAAGCACTCCAAAGGTATATCTCTAGTGCTTATTTTTCTTTGAAGAGATTAGTTGCACACACACACTTAACATACATTGCATATGTGTGCTTTCTCTTCACATGCCACATTTCACACTTGCACCTATATGTTATTGTTTGTTGTGTGAATTTGTGACTTGTAATTCGTTTCCCGATAGTATTCAGAAACGTCCGCGCATGCACTAGAATGTGCTTGGTTTTGCGCGAAGACCGCCTACGGAGAATGCCCTTAGCTTCTCCTTGGTTTTCACCTATGTTCGTGATCGGCGGTTATGATCGGCGGCCTGGTCGCCGAATGAAACCGCCGTTTGCTTCCAGAAGTGGCTGGAGCAATTCTCCGATTACGATCAGCGGTCACGACCGCCGTTCGAAACCGTTGTTCAAGACTTGATTGATTTTATCTCTCGGTCTAATTCGGCGGTTGAATCGGCGGTCACGAAACCGTCGAATGAAACCGCCGTTCATACCTGATTGATTTTATCTCTCGGTTTGATTCGGTGGTCACGAAACCGCCGAATGAAACCGCCGTTGTTCCCCTGTTCTTCTCGGGTTCAATTCGGCGGTTAGAATCGGCGGCCTGGCCGCTGAATAAAACCGTCGATCGATGCGTTTCATAGGCAAACTTGTCTTTTCACATGCTCTGTTTTTCATGCCTATAAATACATCACTTTCTCTTGTTCTGAATGTGACTCTTTAATCATCAAGAACCCTACTTTCAAAAGAGAGAATTTTAAGAGAGAAAGTAACCAAGTTTGCTCATTAAACACTCAAACCAAAAATCTATTTGCATCAAAGTTCATCTAGCATTCTTTAGCATATCTAGGATGCTTGCTTGCATGGGTCTTTCATCATCACACTTGCTTTGGTAAGTTTTTCACTATTATCATATATAATTAATGTTCTATTTATTATGGCATCTCTTTTATTACTTGATTGTTCTTAGATTATATTTTAATATTCAAGATAGAGATTGTTGTGTTGATTTGATTGAGTGTTGCTTTATGATAGATATCTAGGTTTCTATAATCTATGATTATCTAAGCTAATTGACATGTCATTTAGCTTTAATATCTAGGATTGTTTTTAATTGCAAATTCATCATCTTAGATAAGTATATAGGGTTTCCCTTGCTCTATGTTGCATTTGAATATTCATATATTCACTTAGGGTGTTAATCTCTTTTTAGAGAATTAAGTCTTGTGTTGTGACCGGGATTAGGTTGCTTAATTCGCAAGCAATCGGACTAGGTTCGCTTATACCGGGATTAGGTAGGTGTGTGATTACTTCCAGGATTAGGTTGTAATCGTTTTACACATTTAGTGGATTCGAGATTCGAGGTTCGAGTGTGGCTTACTTACTAGCCCGTGGATTTTCCCGTGAGGGTTTCCACGTAAATATCAAGTGTTGTTTTAATTTCCGCACAATATTACACTTGCTATATTTTATTGACTATTAGGGGTATTTTCGTAATCTTGTCATCAAACAAAAATTGGGTAAAATTAGTTAAAATCTATTCATCCCCCCCCCCCCCCCCCCCCCCCCCCCCCCCCCCCCTCTCTCTCTAAATTAATAGTTTACACACCGTGAGTACTTTCAATTGGTATCAGAGCGGGTTCCTAAATATAATTAGGTGATCCTTGCTCACTTTGGTGTGTTTTGCATTTTGTGTGATTTTTGATCATTCATATATTTGCATTCATTTCATTCATTCGTAAACACTATGAGTGGAAACGGTGAAAATGGTGGTGGCAACGAGGGTGCCTCAAGCACAAGACCTCCATTTCTTACCGGGTTGAACTATTCCCAATGGAAAGGGAAGATGGAATCCTACATTTGTCAAATTCATGACCGCGCGTGGATGGCGGTGGAAGATGGATATAATCTACCCAAGATGACTCCCGATGGTGGAGGAGAAGAAGTATTGAAGCCTAAGGCGCAATGGAGTCCGCAAGAGTTTGAGGCTTCAAAGTGGAATAGGAAGGCGATGCACGCCATCCTTTGTGCAATGGATGAAAATCAGTATAAGCTTATTCAGAACACTCAAATCGCGAAAGTGGCTTGGGATATCTTACAAGTTGCACATGAAGGAACCGAGGTGGTGAAGGAATCCAAGCTTCAAGTCCTCCAAACTCAATTCGAGTTACTTAGGATGGGAGAGGATGAATGCTTCAATGATTTCGAAATCAAATTGATGGATATTGTTAATCAAAGTCACCAACTCGGAGACCTGTATTCAGATAGGAGAGTCAAGCAGAAAATCATGAGATCTCTCCCCGATAGGTTCGAATCAAAAGTGACGGCTATAGAAGAAAATAGTGGTTATATGGATATGAAGCCGAGTGAGGTGATTAGAGACTTCTAGCTTATGAGTCTAGGAAAGGTCCTATCTCCACACCCACTAAAAAGCAAAAATGGATTGCTTTAAAAGCCTCCAAGGATGAAAAGGAGGCAAAGAAGATTGACTCGGATGAAGATCTTGCCTTGTTTGTAAAAAGGTTCAACAAAGTTATGAAGTTTAGGAGAAAAGGCTTTGGATCAAAAGGTCAAGATTCGAAGAAAAAGGGTCATTTCAAGAAGTTTGAACCTAGGCAAGAAAGGACCGAAAGGAAAGGGGTCCGATGCTTCGAGTGTGGTGGCATAGGTCACTTTGCCCCCAAATGTGCTAATCACAATGACAAGAAGAAGGGTAAAGTGATGGCCGCCACATGGAGTGGTAGTAGTGATGACTCCATTGAGGGAGATGAGTCTTCAAGTGATGAAGAGCTCATGGCTAACCTCCTAGCTTTTACCTCCTCCTATAAAAGCAAAAGTACCAGTGAAAAGAGGAAGAGAGTCAAGAGGAAAATGACTCAAGTGAAGAAGAAAGTGATTCCTCTTATAACTCCATAAATGGATTTGTGGATAAAAATGTGCTTGCTAAATACCATGCCAAGTTCAATGACTTAGCAATCAAGAGCACGAAAAAGATCAAGATGTTGAGAGAAGAAAATCTTGAGCTTTTATCTCAAAATGACCACTTAAGTGAACAAGTGGGAAAGTTTAAGAAGATAGAAGATGAGCTAAGAAAGGACTTAGACTTATCTAGGAGGAATGAAGAAGGTCTAAAGAGGGAACTTGATGAAGCTTTAGAATCTTTAGCTAGGATGGATTCTAGCACTAAGAAACTTGATCATATACTTGGTGTTGGAAAGAGTCCGTGTGACAAAAGGGGTCTTGGGTATGAAGATGGCAAGAAGATCTCAACCACTAACAAGACCGTGTTTGTTAAGAGTTTGAGGAACGAAGAAACTTCAATTGTGCAAATTCCTAGGAAGAAGTTAGAACTAGGACAATGTTCAAATGCACAAGTGAAGATGGTGCCAAGAAGGCAATCTCAAGCTCAACCCTCTAGGGTCACTCAAGCCAACATTACTCCATAATTGGCTCACAAAGGAAAGAGACCAA
Organism: Acer yangbiense; assembly: GCA_008009225.1. Taxonomy (NCBI): domain Eukaryota; kingdom Viridiplantae; phylum Streptophyta; class Magnoliopsida; order Sapindales; family Sapindaceae; genus Acer; species Acer yangbiense. The sequence goes on along the minus strand of CM017773.1, from coordinate 22,740,746 downwards.
TCATGCAACCTCAAGTTAGGAAGCAATCTAGACCGGTTCAACAACGAAGATGGATTGAACCCATTCATCCACAAAGACAAGGACAAGGTATGATTCCTTATTTTACTCATATATGTCACTTTTGTGGATTTGATGGTCATATTAGACCACATTGCTTTCGATATATTAAAATGTGCAAAACTAGAAGCATGATTGAGAAGAAAAAGAAAAGAGCCATGATGCATGTTCCTAGGAATGATGATATTGTTATGCATGATCCTAGAACATCTAGAGCCCATATACCAAAGACCACTAAGAAAGCTAAGGTTGTTTCTAGGTGGATTAGAAAGAATGAAAATGTTTGTCATGTTGCTCAAATAGCCTTGAAGGCAAATTCTTCTAATTTTTGGTATTTAGATAGTGGGTGCTCTAGGCACATGACGGGAAACAAGAGTTTCTTCGAGACTCTTGTTATGGAGGAAGGTGGATATGTCACTTTTGGTGATGGATCCAAAAAGAAAGTTGTAGGGAAAGGAACCATTTCCGTTCCCGGATTACCCTCCTTATCCGATGCTTTATTTGTTGATGGCTTGAAAGCCAATTTAATAAGCATTTCACATCTAAGTGATGAAGGATATTCTGTCTTGTTTTGTAAAGATGATTGCTCTATCCTAAAGCCCGATGGACAAACCTTGTTGAAAGGTATGAGATCTAGTGACAATTGCTATTGTCTTGAAGCTAGAATAGTCTCAAACAATGTGTCCATGGATGAGCAAATTGAGTTGTGGCATGAAAGACTTGGCCACATGAACTTTAGGGATTTACGAACCCTTGGAAAGTTCAATTGTGTGCGTGGCCTCCCTGAGCTTGGGAAGAAAGCCAATGGTGTTTATAGACCTTGCCAACAAGGAAAACAAACCAAAAGCATGAACAAAAAGGGCAAGTATCTCTCCACCAATGAGCCCTTAGAGCTTCTCCACATAGATCTCATGGGTCCTATGCAAACCGAGAGTTTAGGTGGAAAGAGATACATTTTTGTTTGTGTTGATGATTTCTCTAGATTTACATGGACATATTTTCTTAGAGAAAAATCCGAAACTTTGGATAAGTTTAAAATGCTTTGTACTAAAATATAAAATGAAATGAATTCTAACATTAAAAGCATTAAACGAATTAGAAGTGACCATGAGAGGGAATTTGAGAATGCCTCATTTGAAAGCTATTGCAATAGCTTAGGCATCTCCCATGAGTTCTCGGCTCCTAGGACACCTCAACAAAATAGAGTTGTTGAGAGGAAGAATAGGGTCCTTCAAGAGATGGTCCGAGTGATGTTGCTTAGCAACAATGTCCCTAGGAACTTATGGGCCGAAGCCGTCAATACGGCTTGCTATATAGGGAATCGTGTTTTCCTAAGGCCCGGATCTAGAAACACCTCCTATGAGTTATGGAAGGGTAGGAAGCCAAATGTTAGCTACTTCCACACATTTGGAAGCAAATGCTACATTTTAAATGACCGTGATCAACTTGGCAAGTTTGATGCTAAGAGTGATGAGGGTATCTTTATTGGCTATGCCTTGAATAGTAGAGCCTATAGAGTTTTCAACTTGAAGACTCGAACCGTCATGGAATCATCGAATGTTGTTATTGATGATACAAGGCTCAAGTCTAATGACCATGAGGAGGAGGAAGTTTTAGATGATAACTCTTCTTTGGAGAGGGTTGTGGTGACTCCCAATGTTGGGACGTCCAATGACAATAATGATGTCACACAACCTCTTACTAGAGTCCCTCTCTTGGACTCTAATGAACCCGTTCCATGGGTTAGAAGACTCCATAACAAAGAGGGTGTTATTGGAGATGTGAATGAGGGTGTTAGGACTAGGCATCAAATAGCTAATCTAATTAGCTACACATGCTACACCTCTCAAATTGAACCCAAAAAGGTTGATGAAGCCTTGAATGATGAATTTTGGGTTCTTGCCATGTAAGAAGAGCTAAACCAATTCAAAAGGAATGAGGTTTGGACTCTAGTTCCTAGGCCTAAAAGCACTAATGTGATAGGCACTAAGTGGATTTATAGGAACAAATCCAATGAGGATGGAAACATAGTGCGGAACAAGGCTAGACTTGTAGCACAAGGGTACTCTCAAATTGAGGGTATCGACTTTGAGGAGACATTTGCTCCCGTTGCCCGTTTAGAGTCCATTAGGCTTCTCTTGTCCATTTCTTGTGTGCACAAGTTCAAATTGCACCAAATGGATGTCAAGAGTGCCTTCCTCAATGGCTTCTTACAAGAGGAAGTGTTTGTTGAACAACCAAAGGGGTTTGTGGATGCACATCACCCCAACCATGTTTATCGCCTCAAGAAGGCTCTATATGGGTTGAAACAAGCACCGAGGGCTTGTTATGAGCGCCTCACTCAATTTCTTGTTGACAATAACTACTCAAGGGGTAGTGTTGACAAGACACTATTCATCAAGAGAGACAATGATGAGCTTTTCATAGCTCAAATATATGTTGATGATATAGTTTTTGGCTCCACCAACAACACCAAGGTCCAACAATTTGTTGATGTCATGTCTCATGAATTTGAGATGAGTCATGTTGGTGAGCTTAGTTACTTCCTAGGTTTGCAAATTAGGCAATTAGATGATGAGATTTCCATAACCCAAGCTAAATATGCTAAAAACCTAGTGAAGAAGTTTGGTCTTGAAAATGCCAAACATTGTGATACACCCATGAGTACCACTTTGAAGCTAAGCAAGGATGCTAGTGGTAAAAGTGTGGAACAAACGTTATATCGTGGCATGATTGGTAGCTTGCTTTATTTGACCGCAAGTAAGCCCGATATCTCTTTTAGTGTAGGTGTGTGTGCTAGGTACCAAGCGGATCCTAAGGAGTCTCATCTCTCTTCCGTAAAGAGAATCATTCGCTATATGAATGGGACATCCAACTATGGGATTTGGTACTCATTTGACACTAATGCTAGTTTTGTAGGCTTTAGTGATGCGGATTGGGCAGGAAATTGTGATGATAGGAAAAGCACATCGGGCGGTTGCTTCTTCCTAGGCAACAACTTGGTGTCTTGGTTTTGCAAGAAGCAAAACTCGATTTCCTTGTCCACGGCCGAGGCCGAGTACATAGCCGCGAGGAGTGGATGCACACAACTCCTATGGATGAAGCAAATGCTAGTAGACTACGAATTCAACCAAGGTACTCTCACTCTCTTTTGTGATAACATGAGTGCCATTAATATTTCCAAGAATCTGGTGCAACGTTCTAGAACTAAGCATATTGACATCCGCCATCACTTCATTAGAGAGCTTGTTGAAAATAAATGCATAGTACTTGAACATGTAGGTACTAATGATCAACTTGCGGACCTATTTACTAAACCCTTAGATGCTACTCGATTTAAAACACTAAGTAAATCTATTGGGATATGTCTTGTGGAGTGATGTGATTTGTACTTGACCCCATATGGGGAATTCAAGCAAAGAGAGCTATTTTGCATTCTTGTCACTTGCAAAAAATTTGAAATATCTTATGCCTCTTCTTTTAATTGCTTGAGTAAGCTTGGTTGTACATATGTATATATGTTTTCAATTCAATAAGTGTGAACCTTGCTTGTTTACAATCCATGTCATATTTATGTTCAAACATGCATTTTTGGACTAGAAGATGTATATAGGAAGTATGATTTGAATGACCTATGGTTATCTCCATGACATGATGATTCTTTAATAACATGCTAATGTCAAATGAAAAAGCATGAAATTCATATAACATGCTCATATGAAAAGCATGAATTGATGATTGCATATTCTTAAAATGCAAAACTTGTGTGAAAGCTAATGAGACTCAAAATGAATAAAGGATCTTGTATCCGTTCAAAGGAATTTATATTCCAAATGTCTCTCTTTCTTTATTAGTTGACCATGGTTACTATCATACGGATATCTTATCCGGAAAAATCAAAAAGGGTGCAAAGTCACTTATGCCATATTTCGCTTATAAAGTTGGATATAGTTATTCTTAAATTGAAATCAATATATTCTATATCCTTGCTTTACTCATGACTTTGGTGAAATTGGTTTGAATTCCCATTAGAAACCTTTATCATTTGCTTTGCCAAATACCATTGTATTTTGGACTTGAATGCTACATGTCTTGTATGCAAAGCATGTTTGATTCACACATTTTCTAACAAATAAATTGAAAAGAATACTCGGTGTGTTCTATATAAAACTAGAGGGGGGGGGGGGGGGGGGGGTGAATAGATTTTATCTAATTATTACCCAATTTTCGCGTGCATGTCAATTTTACGAAAATACCCCTAGTAAGTCAAAAATACAAGCAAGTGTAATAAGATGCGGAAATTTAAATAACACTTGATGTATACGTGGAAACCCAACCACTGGGAAAAACCACGGGCTGTTTAGTGCGCCACACTCGGACCTCGAAATCCACTAATTGAAATGGAGTTTACAACCTATGTAGACCTCGTCTAACACTCCGGTCAATAACCCCCCACTTCTACCACGCGGGCCTTTAAAAGTGGCTCTAGTCCTAACTGCTTGAGGCCTAAGCAACCTTAGCCTCAAGACTTAATTCTCTCAAAAGAGATGCACAACCTATGTGAATATATCATGATATTCAAATAACAAAAAAGGCTAGGTAACCTTAGATGCTTATCTAGGATGATGAATTTGCAATTAAATCAATCCAAGATATTAATGGCTAAATGACATGTCAAATAGCTTAGATAATCATAGATTATAAAAACCTAGATATCTATCAAATAACCCAATCAACACATAATCTCAATCATGTATGTAGAAATTAATCTAAACACATACAAGTAATAAATGAGATAAAATTGATAAGTAGAAACACTAATTATGTAAGATAAAAGTGTTCAACAAATCACACCTTGTGTGTTGAAGAAGACCCATGCATTAGCATACACTAGATGAACCTAGATGATGCCTAGATGATGATTTGTGCATGTGGGAATGGGTTTAGAGAATTAAAGATGTGATCTTTAAGCTTTTTCTCTCAAGTCTCTCTAAATATCTCTCTAGGGTTCTTGGGATGCAAGACTTATGTTCTGAACCAGAGATAAGGATGTATTTATAGAGACCAAAAATAGGGCAGGTGAAAAGACAAGTTTGCCCTTGAAACGCACCGATCGGCGGTTTCAATCGGCGGCCAGGTCGCCAATCATAACCGCCGAATTGAACCCGAGACGAACAGGGGAACAACGGCGGTTTCATTCGGCGATTTCGTGACCATCGATCCCAACCACCGAATCAAACCCGAGAGATTAAAATCGATCAGGTATGAACGGTGGTTTCGAACGGCGGTCGTGACCGCCGATCGTGACCGCAGAAATGCTCCAGACACTTCTGGAAGCAAACGGCGGTTTCATTCGGCGGCTAGGCCGCCGATCACCAACAATGGTGAAAACCAAGGAGAAGCCAAGGGCATTCTCCGTGGGCGGTCTTCGCGTAAAATCGAGCACACCAACGTGCATGCGCGGACGTTTCCGAACATCCTTTGAAAAACGAATTACTCAACACTAAAAGCTAACATACATGAAGTGCAAGTGTGGGTATTAAATGCATCCCAATGCCTATCATGTCATGGCATTTCATAGAACAAGATGCAATCAATTTAATGCAAAAGAGATATTGAATAATCAATAAAGCACAATGCACACAAAATATAAACACAACATTCAAGAATAAGAGTTATGCATGTTGTGTGTGTGTGCAACTATATCTCTTCAAGGCAAAGTAAGCACTACAAATATACCTTTGGTGCTTGTCCTCTTGAGGTCTTGGAAAGGGTCTTTGATCTTCAACCTTAATAACCTAGACTACCTTTACAACCAAGCCCCAACATGTGGTTTGTCCATGAAATAAGCCAATCAATTAATGGGAATCCTTACATAAATCTCCTTGTTTCTCACCAATTAATTGAGATGCATAAAGTGACTTATATTGATTATGCAAATATCTTGCATGCTACTATCTCTCGTTGCTATGAGTGACCCGGTTGGGGACTACTCCTTTGCATATATCATGACAAAAAGGGGGAGTAGGATATGGTAAGGGGAGTTGCAAATTCTAGTAGCAATTGTGCTTGTTGGGGAGAATATTCATTGAGGGGGAGTAACCCGTTAAGGAGGAGCATTGCATACACATACATTGCATGATGTTGTGCCTAATCTTTTACAAATGCAAATGCTTGTTTTTGTTCTCACTTGATTAATCTCACTTTTTACTTGTATTGGAAATGTTAGAAACTTTATTTTTCAAGGATTGACTATTCTACAAGAGGTTGAAGACTTCAAGTTGCATTCTCTTATCTCTTTGTAATGTAGAATATCATTGTAGTCCCGTAGTTTCTATCTTTTTGTGAGAAATCAATGTGAGTGGTGGTTTTGTCACAAAATAGCCAAATGGGGAGATTGTAAGGTTCCCATTTGTTGATTGGCTCATTTCGTGGACAAACCACATGTTGGGGTCCTTTGTAAGGGTAGCTTAGGTGTTGTTGTTATTGCTTAAGCCCTTTGAAGACCTCGTCTTGATAAGCACTCAAAAGGTATATCTCTAGTGCTTATTTTTCTTTGAAGAGATTAGTTGCACACACACACTTAACATACATTGCATATGTGTGCTTTCTCTTCACATGCCACATTTCACACTTGCACCTATATGTTATTGTTTGTTGTGTGAATTTGTGACTTGTAATTCGTTTCCCGATAGTATTCGGAAACGTCCGCGCATGCACTAGAATGTGCTTGGTTTTGCGTGAAGACCGCCTACGGAGAATGCCCTTGGCTTCTCCTTGGTTTTCACCTATGTTCGTGATCGGCGGTTATGATCGGCGGCCTGGCCGCCGAATGAAACCGCCGTTTGCTTCTAGAAGTGTCTGGAGCAATTCTATGGTTACGACTGCCGTTCGAAACAGCCGTTCAAGACCTGATTGATTTTATCTCTCGGTCTAATTCGGTGGTTGAATCGGTGGTCACGAAACCGCCGAATGAAACCGCCGTTCATACTTGATTGATTTTATCTCTCGGTTTGATTCAGCGGTTAGATCGGCGGTCATGAAACCGCCGTTGTTCCCCTGTTCCTCTCGGGTTCAATTCGGATGTTAGAATCGGTGGCCTGGCCGCCGAATAAAACCGCCGATCAGTGCGTTTCAAGGGCAAACTTGTCTTTTCACATGCTCTGTTTTTCATGCCTATAAATACATCACTTTCTCTTGTTCTTAATGTGACTCTTTAATCATCAAGAACCCTACTTTCAAAAGAGAGAATTTTAAGAGAGAAAGCAACCAAGTTTGCTCATTAAACACTCAAACCAAAAATCCATTTGCATCAAAGTTCATCTAGCATTCTTTAGCATATCTAGGATGCTTGCTTGCATGGGTCTTTCATCATCACACTTGCTTTGGTAAGTTTTTCACTATTATCATATATAATTAGTGTTCTATTTATTATGGCATCTCTTTTATTACTTTATTGTTTTTAGATTATATTTTAATATTCAAGATAGAGATTGTTGTGTTGATTTGATTGAGTGTTGCTTTATGATAGATATCTAGGTTTCTATAATCTATGATTATCTAAGCTAATTGACATGTCATTTAGCTTTAATATCTAGGATTGTTTTTAATTGCAAATTCATCATCTTAGATAAGCATATAGGGTTTCCTTTGCTCTATGTTGCATTTGAATATTCATATATTCACTTAGGGTGTTAATCTCTTTTTAGAGAATTAAGTCTTGTGTTGTGACCGGGATTAGGTTGCTTAATTCGCAAGCAATCGGACTAGGTTCGCTTATACCGGGATTAGGTAGGTGTGTGATTACTTCCGGGATTAGATTGTAATCGTTTTACACATTTAGTGGATTCGAGATTCGAGGTTCGAGTGTGGCTTACTTACTAGTCCGTGGTTTTTCCCGTGAGGGTTTCCACGTAAATATCAAGTGTTGTTTTAATTTCCGCACAATATTACACTTGCTATATTTTATTGACTATTAGGGGTATTTTCGTAATCTTGTCATTAAACAAAAATTGGGTAAAATTAGTTAAAATCCATGCACCCCCCACCCCTTGTAGATTAATAGTTTACACACCGTGAGTACTTTCACTTGAGACACGGGTAACTTTGGCTTATAAAATCCCAAAGTGTAAGAAGCCCTCTCCCAAAAATGGGAGCAATCCTCTCTCTAGATGTGAGAGTTGTAGCCCATATATAACCTCATCTCAATAGTGGAGTAGTATTCTGGACAGTACTTGGAGGGTCTAATCTCACCAGGTCTCGGTAGCAGTTGTAATTCAAAATATATATATATATATATATATATCTTTTGACACTTTTCTACGAGACAAAAAGGAATTGAATTCCAATCTACAATAAAATAAAATAAAATAAAAAATAAAATAAAATAAAATAAATAAATAAATAAATAACTCATAGGAAGAGCAAATATTAATTTCTCACCATATTACATACAAAACTTTGCAGAATGATTAGAATTTAAAAATAATAATAATAATAATAATAATAATATATATATATAAAATAATCAAACACCCTATAAAATTTGTTGTTTTTATTGTTACGTCTTATATAATAATGTTGAATATTGGCCTAAAGACACAAGACACATTCAAACTTGCAATGCATGAAAGGAAAGGCAAGTCAATGCAGGCAGCTATAAAGTTTCACTCAATCGCTCTCAAAATAACCCAATGCCATGTGTCATTTAATTTATTGTTTCCAACAAATCAACAACCTAAAGTTTGCCATACATAATTAAACACGAAAATGACTTCACCTTTGTGTTTAATTGTGTACGACAAACTTTAGGTTGTTAACCTTGAGGGGTTGCCTTGGTGGTCTAGGGATGAGCTATAAAATCAGACGTCCTAAGTTCAAAACCATGACAACTCCCTTGAGGCCAGCACCTAGGGCGTTAGCATAGCTATTGGAAGGACAAGTTTGGGACATGGGTAACTTTGGCTTATAAAATCCCAAAGTGTGAGGAGCTCTTTTCCAAAAGTGGGAGAAATCCTTTCTTCAGATGTGAGAGTTGTGGTACATATATAACCTCCCCCCAATAGTGGAGTAGTATTCCGGACAGTACTTATAGGGTCTAATCTCACCAGGTCTCGGTAGCAGTTGTATTCAAAAAAAAAAAAAAAAAAAAAAATCTTCTGGCACTTTTCTACGAGACAAAAAATAATCGAATTCCAAACTGCAATTAAAAAAATAAAATAAAACTCCTAGGAAGAGCAAACAATAATTTCTCACCATATTACATACAAAACATTACAGAATGATTAGAATTAAAATAAAAAATAAAAAATAAAAAAAAAACTCAAATCAAGAATCAAACACCCCATAAAATTTGTCATTTTTATTGTTATGTCTTAGATAATAATGTTGAATATTGGCCTAAAGACACAAGATTCATTCAAAGTTGCAAACTTGTAATGCATGTAGGGCAAGTCAATTCAGGCAGCTATAAAGTTTCACTCAATCGCTCTCAAAATAACCCAATGCCATGTGTCTCATTTAATTTATTGTTTCCAACAACCTAAAGTTTGTCATACATAATAAAACACGAAAATGATTTCTCCTTTGTGTTTAATTGTGTACGACAAACTTTAGGTTGTTAACCTTGAGAGGTTGCCTTGGTGGTTCAAGGATGAGCTATAAACTCAGACATCCTTAGTTCAAAACCTTGACAACTTCCTTGAGGCCAGCATCTAAGGTGTTAGCTTAGCTGGTGGAAGGACGGGCTTGAGACACGGGTAACTTTGGCTTATAAAATCACAAAGTGTGAGAAGCCCTCTCCCAAAAATGGGAGCAATCCTCTCTCTAGATGTGAGAGTTGTAGCCCATATATAACCTCATCTCAATAGTGGAGTAGTATTCTGGACAGTACTTGTAGGGTCTAATCTCACCAGGTCTCGGTAGCAGTTGTAATTCAAAAAAAAAAAATATATATATATATATATATATATATCTTCTGACACTTTTCTACGAGACGAAAAAGAATTGAATTCCAATCTGCAATAAAATAAAATAAAAAATAAAATAAAATAAATAAATAAATAACTCATAGGAAGAGCAAATATTAATTTCTCACCATATTACATACAAAACTTTGCAGAATGATTAGAATTTAATAATAATAATAATAATAATAATAATAATAATATATAAAATAATCAAACACCCCATAAAATTTGTCGTTTTTATTGTTACGTCTTTTATAATAATGTTGAATATTGGCCTAAAGACACAAGATACATTCAAAGTTGCAAACTTGCAATGCATGCAGGGCAAGTCAATGCAGGCAGCTATAAAGTTTTGCTCAATCGCTCTCAAAATAACCCAAATGCCATGTGTCTCATTTAGTTTATTGTTTCCAACAACCTAAAGTTTGTCATACACAATTAAACATAAAACTTTAACCTTGAGGGGTTGCCTTGGTGGTCCAAGAATGAGCTATAAACTCATACATCCTTAGTTCAAAACCTTGACAACTCCCTTGAGGCCAGCTCCTAGGGCGTTAACTTAGCTGGTGGAAGGAGAATTTGGGACACATATAACTTTGGCTTATAAAATCCCAAAGTGTAAGGAGCCCTCTCCCAAAAGTAGAAGTAATCCTTTCTCCAGATGTGAGAGTTGTATCCCATATATAACCTCTCCCCAATAGTGGAGTAGTGTTCCGTACAATACTCGTAGGGTCTAATCTCACCAGGTCTCGGTAGGAGTTGTAATTATATATATATATATATATATATATATATATATATATATATATATATATATATATATATATATATCTTCTAACACTTTTCTACATGACAAAAAATAATCGAATTCCAAACTGCAATTAAAAACAAAACTCATAGGAGAGCAAATGTTAATTTCTCACCATATTACATACAAAACTTTGCAGAATGATTAGAATTATTAGATTAAAAAAAAAAAAAAAAAAAAACTCAAACCAGAAATCAAACACCCCACAAATTTGTCGTTTTTATTGTTATGTCTTAGATAATATTGTTGAATATTGGCCTAACGACACAAGATTCATTCAAACTTGCAATGCATGCAGGGAAAGTCAATGCAGGCAGCTATAAAGTTTCTCTCAATCGCTCTCAAAATAACCCAATGCCATACGTCTCTTTTAATTTATTGTTTCCAACAACCTATAGTTTGTCGTACACAATTAAACACGAAAATGATTTCACGTCTTAGCTTTAAATGGCGGAATTTTCTTTTTGTCTTTAGTTTCCTCTGTTTGTAGTTCAAATTAATATACTAATAATAATGCTTGGGTACTGACCGGTCAATACCCAAAATACTGACCCATTAATGTGAGTGTTGAACATGGCCTTTTTTTATTTTACTTTTTACATTTATATTACAAATTGGGTCACGTGCTACAATCCAATTGGTGTGGTCAGTATTTTGGATACTGACCAATCAGTACCCAAACATTATTCATATAGTAATATGTTGATATAAAGATACATTGGATGTTGGAACAATGAATTATTTTTTTTTTTCTCTTCTGGCACTTTTCTATGAGACAAAAAATAATTGAATTCCAAACTGCAAAATAAAAGACAAAACTCATAGGAAGAGCAAACATTAATTTCTCACCATAATACATTCAAAACTTTGCAGCATGATTAGAATTACTAAATTTAAAAAAACTCAAACTAGGAATCAAACGCCCCATAAAATTTGTCCTTGTTATATCATAAATAACAATGTTGAATATTGGTCTAAAGACACGAGATACATTCAAGTCACTCTCTCAATTCACTATATCTTTATAATGTGACATGTGGACAATATTTGTTTATCTACATCAAATTTGAAGACATTATAAATGATATGTTTTTTCTATTTATTTACAATTCGAACCCATCATTAATATCCTAAATTACTCTTTATTTATTTATCAAATTGCCATCTAATAACGGATTTTTTTTTTACAAAAAGAAATCATATATAATAATATATAATATAATAATAGACTTTTTTCTACTTTTGATGTGGTTGTAACATGTGACAATCATAAATGTTATTAATTTTTTTATTTTATTTTTTTTAAATATATAAATCATATCTATATAATAAATAAAAACTGACCCTCATAGAACCATGTATCGCAGTGTGAGGGTATATTAATACCTATTTAATTGAAGTTTAATTGAATTAAAATCAAAGGTCACTCTAAATCTATAGACATATTAAACTCTTTAATTCTCGATGACTTATTTAATTGAAGTAAAATGAAAAGTATCCCTATTATAGGGTATATACTATTGTATACATAGAATTCTTTTTACGATTGGAAAATTTTAATAGATTAATAATCCAACTATTTAATTGAATTAAAGTGAAAGGTCACAATCCATAAAAAAAAAAAAAAGAAAAAAAAAAAGAAAGGTCACAATAATTTATTGTTCCAAACTTCCAATCATGTCATGCATGCTTAGGGAAGGGAGAAAGACTATAATTTAATTATTTAAACTCTTGGTCTAAACCTTGGCTCCACAGCTCACCGCCTCTTTGATCTTTCCCCTACGTTTAATATCTGATACTCTGATACAGCCATGGAGAGAAAATTGGGCACTTCAAGCGGTTAATTCGTTGGTTGCAAATGGGGTCCGGGACCAACGGAAAAAAATATATATATCTAGATGAGAAATTGATTGGCAATGGTTTAGATATTATATTTTGAAATACTGGTGAGATGACGCTCATTTTTTTCAAAGATTTCATTTTAAATCAATGTTTTCTTAGTTTGTTTAATTATTTGAATGAATACGGGCATTGGGGCTGGATTGGAATCCAATGAGTTGGGAAGGATCAGTGAATCCAAAAGTATAATACTCTTTCTTCCTGGTTTTAATTAGGGATAATTACTCAAGTGGTCATCAATTTGATAATATATTATCAAAATGGCTATTAGATTGAAAATTAGTTTTAAAATGATCATTTTTAACGAAAAATGTGATTTTAATAACCATTCCATCAAATTCCATCAAATGAATGACATTTTAGTAAATAAGGGGATGACATTAATTTATTTTAGATTTTTTTTTAATCAAATGAAGAATTCATTTTCTCCATTGTTTATGAATTTATACATTTTTTTTTTAAATAATTTTTTTTTTTGTTTTTTTTGTTTTTTTTTTGTTTATGATTGCTTACTCTATTTTTCTATACAATATAGATGTACATATAAGTGGAATTGGTGAGAAATGTCACCTTTTTAAACTGATTTGGTGACAATGTCACTGCTTTAATAAGTTAAGTTTAAAAGGCACCTATTATGGTGAACGGACAAAAATACCCTTACTTTACACATTCTTTTCTTACTTTGAAGTTTTCTGAGATTTGAAACAGATTTCCAATGGATAATTAGTTTTGTGGCTCTACGCAAACGCATTTGGTTTTGAATCTTCCATTGAAAAGGCTCGAAATGAAGTGTTCGAGCCTTTTCATACACCAATCGTGCCTTTTCATTAGTGTATGAAAAGGCTCGAACACTTAATGAAAAGGCACGATTACTGTACAATCGTGCCTTTTCATACACCAATCGTGCCTTTTCATGTACAAAAAGGCACGATTACTGTACAAAAAGGCTGAAAACTTTGTTCAAAAAGGCTCGAAATATTTTTAAATTTTTTAATCGAGCCTTTTGGAAAAGTTATCGAGCCTTTTGGAAAAGTCATCGAGCCTTTTAGAAAGGTCATCGAGCCTTTTAGAAAGGTTATCGAGCCTTTTCATACACCAATCGTGCCTTTTCATGTACAAAAAGGCACGATTACTGTACAAAAAGGCTGAAAACTTTGTTCAAAAAGGCTCGAAATATTTTTAAATTTTTTAATCGAGCCTTTTGGAAAAGTTATCGAGCCTTTTGGAAAAGTTATCGAGCCTTTTAGAAAGGTCATCGAGCCTTTTAGAAAGGTCATCGAGCCTTTTGGAAAAGTTATCGAGACTTTTCCAAAAAGGCTCGATAACCTTTCTAAAAAACCTTTTGGAAAAGTTATCGAGCCTTTTGGAAAGGTTATCGAGACTTTTCCAAAAAGGCTCGATAACCTTTCTAAAAAGCCTTTTGGAAAAGTTATCGAGCCTTTTGGAAAAGTTATCGAGCCTTTTAGAAAGGTTATCGAGCCTTTTGGAAAAGTTATCGAGACTTTTCCAAAAAGGCTCGATAACCTTTCTAAAAGGCTCGATAACTTTTCCAAAAGGCTCGATAACAACTTCAAAAGGCACGATGACAGTGTAAAAAGGCACGAAAATATTTCAAAAAGGCACGAAATCATTTCGAGCCTTTTTCGAACTTTTTTCGAACCTTTTTCGAGCCTTTTCAAACCTTTTTCGAGCCTTTTTCGAACCTTTTTAAACATTTTCGAGCCTTTTTAACTATCAATATATTATGGTGAAGAAGGTTACTGTGGGGGGTAATTTTGTCCGTTCACCATAAATGGTGCCTTTTAAACTTAAGTTAATAAGTTGGTGCCTGTTCCCAAAAAAGAGCCTCAAATAGTGCTATTTAATTTTTTAACCCGTACATATAATGATCATTTTCATACCAATTAATCAAATGAATGGCCAATAGATAAGTTCTAGTGTTCGAAAAATTCTCAAATTTTGTTCATAGAAAAATTTCAATGTACTCATCATCCACAAAAAAAAAAAAAAAATCAGATCAAAATTCATTAAAACAATGTACTTTCATCAAGGTCATTACTGAAATTAAAATAAGAGATCCTTCATGAGAGACTCAATATATATATACACGTATGTTTGAGATATGTTATACGTATACACACATTAAATATAATTAGGGATAATTACCTCGTTGGCCATTCATTTGATGACACACTATCAAAGTGGCCACTGGATCGAAAAATTGTTCAACAATGACTATTTTTGGCGAACTTTGTGACACTACTGACCATTTCATCTAATTCCATCTAATGAGTGACATTTTGGTAAATAAATGGATGACATTAATTTATTTTAGATGTTTTTTGGAAATCAATTTTTTCTTTTGTTTTTTGAAACGAATAATTATATTTAATGTGTGTATATATGTATAGTATATCTTTTATATATATATATATCCAGTCTTTCTATTGTCAGTTCGTCCTGATAATAAATATATCAGGACAAAGAATATGGACCATAGATTATGGAAATGTTTTGACAAGTACATACACTTTGAGTCAAAGTATGTAAATTTAGCGGTTCACATTCTTTGTCTTGATATATTTATTGTCAGGACGAACTGATAATAGAAAATATGTATATATATCAATATATATATATATTTCTTTTTTTGAGAAGATTAAGGGTACAAAATCTAAAAAATCTAAAAAACAAATAAGAGACACGTGTATTGATCTAAACCATTTTTTAAAGAACGAATAATTATATTTAGTTAATGTATATATATATATATATATTCTATTATCAGTTTGTCCTGACAATAAATATATCAGGACGAAGAATGTGGACCACTAGATTTACATACTTTGACTCAAAGTGTATGCAGTTGTTAAAACTTCTCCATAATCTGTGGTTCATATTTTTCATCCTGATATATTTATTGTCAGGATGAACTGACAATAGAAAGACTATATATATATATATATTTTACACACACTGGATATAATTATTCATTTCAAAAAACAAAAGAAAAAATTGATTTTAAAAAAACATCTAAAATAAATTAAAATCATCCCCTTATTTACCAAAATGATACTCAAAGAAAAAATTGATTTCTAAAAAACATCTAAAATAAATTAATGACATCTCTTTATTTACCAAAATGTCACTTATTGGAAGGAATTTGATGAAATTGGATGGAATGACCATTAGTGTCACAAAGTTAGTCAAAAATGGTCATTTTGGAACAACTTTCTAATCTAGTGGCCATTTTGATAGTGTGTTATCAAATGGATGGCCACTAGGGTAATTATCCCATATAATTATTCGTTTTAACAAACAAAAGAAAAACTTAATTTTCAAAAAACATCTAAAATAAATTAATGGCATCCCCTTATTTATCAAAATGCCCCTTATTGGAGGGAATTGAATGAAATGACCATTAATATCACACTTTTCGTCAAAAATGACCATTTTAAAACAAATTCCCGATCTAGTGGATATTTTGATAGTGTGTCATCAAATTGATAACTACCAAGGTAATTATCACCCTCACTATAATCAACTCGACGCTCACTCTAAGCCAAATAAAGCCAATTTCGAGGATCAACCAGCTCTTCTTCAGTTTTTTTATTTATTTATTTTATTTATTTATTTATTTTATCTTTTTTGTAGGTTAATGAAGCAGTCGACAAGTTGATTCAATCGGCTTCACCAACAAGTTACTTGGGCATATTTTGTACTCATTCCGGTCCACATCAATTTTAGACTATCTCCAATGCATATGCTAATGCCAATGCCAATGCCAAATTTAGCACACAAAAAAAAGTAAAATGCTATAATTGGCACATTCATTTAGCATTGTGCTCCAATGCACAATTTTATTTAAAATGCTATTTTTATTATTTTATTAATTAAAATTATAAAAGTAAACACTTACTATTAATACATTCATTATTTCTTTTAATGTTCCAATGTAAAGTTCCATTAATGTATTTATTATTTAATTTAATATATATATACAAAAATTCTATTATCAGTTCGAACTGACAAAAGTTATATCAGGACGAAGAATGTGGGCCACTAGATTTACATACTTTAACTCAAAGTGTATGCACTTGTCAAAACTTCTCCATAATCTGTGGTCCACATTCTTCGTCCTGATATATTTATTATCAGTTCGAACTGATAATAGAAAGACTGTATATATATATATATATATATATATATATATATATATATATATATATATATATATATAATGGTAATTTTGTAATTAAAAAAGAAACATTTATTGCCGTAGCAAATTTAGCATATGTTATTTGGCATATAATATAACATATACCAAATTTGACACATTATTTGGCACTGCAATCGAGGATGGTTTTTGCACCTTATGTTAAATTTTAGCATTGACAATTTGACATAATAATTTGGCAAATAGTAGAGATGCTCTTATATTGACCATCTAGAACCTTCAATCCAACTCTTCTATTAATTTCAAAAAAAGATATTTAAAAAAAAAAAAAATTAATACAAAGATCTTCATCGATCCAAATCCAAAAATACCCCTTCATAAAAAAATTTGAAGACAACAGAATGCTGCTTGGTGCAGTAGTCCCTGTCCAGACGCGTGTCACTTTAGCATTCGCCTTCATCTTCTTCTTCCTCATCGTCTTCAGCGAGCGCGCCGACAACGATTCCCCGGTAACTCAAAAATCCCCGTCTCCTCGTTTGGTTGCCGAGAAAATGTACGAAAATACATCTTAATTTGATTACTGGATAACAGGTCAAATGCAGCAGAACTTGCCTTGCCCAGAATTGCAATTGTAAGCCCCTATTTAATTATTTCAGTACCTTTTAAATTCCTCGTTTTCATGTCTTTTTCTAATTTTATTTGAATAATTAATAGCGGTTGGGATCCGGTATGGGAAGCCCTGTGGCGTAGAGTGGACGGGATGTCCAGGAGAGAAACCATGTGACGATCTCGATGCTTGTTGCAAGAACTACGATGAGTGCGTCGAGAAAAAAGGTATGGCTGCTTCTATTAATCAATTGTAATATGTGATTCATATTTGACTCCAGTTTCAGCATTTACAAGACCTTATATCTGTTAAATGTTAATTACTTCGGTTGAATTGGTTATCGTTTTTTTTTTCTTCTTGTTTTGACTCTTTTATTTTTATCTTAATATTATGTTTTTATCTTAATATTATGTTGGGATTGGTTAGATGATGAGAGTGCTAAGGAGGTGGCAGCTTAGCTAGGATGTCCCGATGCATCCACCGATCCCGATTCCTATTAACTTTAAGAAAATAGAAAAAAATTAAAAATTAAGAAATTAATATTATGATAAAATTAAGAAATTAGAAAATAAAAATAAAGTAATACTTAAATAGATTTGATAACCAAAATGTAAATACAGGTTATTACTATTCTTGATGCAAATAAAACATTAACATGCAGATGCAAGCTAATTGCTATCCTAATTGTCTATCACACATTAATTTATTGGGAGAATTGCTCAAATGTCCAAAATACCCCTTTGATATAACATAAAAAAATGCGATAAAAAGGCAACCTTCAACAATGGAAGCCAAGTAGAAATCTGGCCTCCTTCTATCATAGTGGAGGAGGCCTCCTCCACTGAAATCAATGGAGGTCGCGCTGTGCCTCTTTCTCTGATTTCAGTGGACGACCTCTTCCACTATGGTTTGAATGGAGGAGGCCCACGCCTCCTCCACTGATTTATAGTGGAGGTCCCCCTCAATGGATTGTGCCTCCTCCACATGCTTTCTCTAATCCAGTGTTATGATGATTTGTGGATGGGTTTTGATGTGGTATTGAAGATTTGATTTTTTTTTTTTTGACAGGGAAATTTGATTTTCGATAGATTTGGATTTAGGTTGTTTTTTATTTATTATTATTATTTTTTTAAATAGTAGTGTCATGGGTTTGAGGTAGATTTGGGTTTGATTAGTATGAAATTTGTTTTTGAGTAGAGAATTGATACGAACACAAAAATTCTAAAACTAGAATTTTAGATAAATTGAAAAAAAGATGGTTAATTCGAGTGAACCACTCTCCAATAACTTTCCAAAGAAATCAATTCCTCAATTGAGCAAAAATTATATTATGATGATTTCATTAAAGGTACAGTTAACAATATGTAGAAAAAGATACGGTTAAATGCTAACTACAATTTATGAACTAATTACCCATTCCCTTAAAACAAGAAGTGCACTAATGAGATAAATAAACCACCTCCACCACAACCACTGGCTTAAACCCAAAGTTAAGGAGTTAATGGTGTTAATAACTATTAAAATAAAAATAAATAAACTATAAAAATTGGTAAACAACTAAGTGTGCAAATTAATTGAGACATAAAAATAGGATCGTAACATTCCTTCCCCTTTAAATCAATCATTGTCCTCAAGAATTTTTAAAATGGGATTAATTTGAAGTTGAATTCTTGGTGCATTTTGTATGAAGAGGATTGTTTCAACCTGAAAGCAACAAGAAGTTAGCGTAACATTTGATGCAGTAAAGAACTTGTTGGTACCATCGCCGAGATCGAATTCTGCATCATTTTCACATGCCTGAATTAAGAAAAACTTTTTACTGCAATGCTTTGGTCCAATTTCTTTAAAAAGGCATAAAAAAGGAACCCATAGAATCTGCAAAAAGTTGAATAGACTTTGCAGTAACTTCAATTGTAGTAACTTGAGAATGTTGAATAGTCTTTCTAGTATCTTCAATTGCAGTAACTTGAGAAGGTGGAATAGAAGGACTAGATAATTGATCAATATGAGTATTGAGCTTGTTAAACAACTCAGTTATGTGATTGATGATCTCCTTTTGTTGAGCTGAAAGAAACTCCACTTTATACGATCACAAAAATTCTGAAGTCTAGAATTTATGATCAACTGAAAACAAAGATAAAATGATGATTAATTCGAGAGAACCATTCTTCAAATGATTTTCAAGAGAAAATCAGTGTTCCGATAATTTTATTGAACAGAATAATTAACAATAAATAGTAAAAGATTTAGGAACTAATTATCCATATTCCTTAAAACTAGAAGTGCACTACTGAGATATAAACAACCTCCACCACAACCGCTACGGTCTAAAGTTGAGTTAATGGTGTTAATGACCGTTAAAATTAAAATAAATAAACTATAAAAATTATTAATAACTAAATGTGTAAAATAATTTAGACTAAAAAACACGATCTTAACAAGAATTTGGTATAAAAAGGAGGAACATCCAGATCCTCCTCTGTTTTTGGTGGCACCGGTATCAATGGAGGCTTGCATTAGCTACACGGGCCTCCATCGTTAATGAATCAGTGAGGCCCCTTGCTATGTTGGCACAATGAATCAATGGATGCTTATTTCAAAAAAGAAAAAGAAAAGGAATCAATGGAGACCCACTTGGAGGAGACTTCCACCGGAATCAATGGAGGCCACTTGGAGGAGTGGAAGAAGCCAGTGTAGGCAAACATAACATTAGCTACCATCGTGGAGGCCATCTGTGATATTCACAAATGGCTTCCACTTCTCTTATTTGTTTTTAAAAAGTAATTAATTTTAGAAGTTTTTTTCTATTTAATATTTATATTTTTTGTTAATTTATTTTGATTTGTTTTTTGGTTTTATTTCCTTTTTTATTAACTTATATATATTATTTTCCAAAAGGACAGAAATACCCTTACATTGTTAGTGGTTAATGAATTTCTGTTAGTATCAGGGGGTGTGAGTGTAGAAAAAGCATCTTCGCACATTTGGGTGCCATTATGTATTATGTCAAACCTCAGGGGTTTGAGTACAATTCTCCCTAATTTATTTGGTTTTTTGTTTGCAGAAATTGGAATATCTGAGGTTTCTGAAAGCAAGCAGGAGAATGTTGAGGACATAATTAAAAATCAACAGTTGGACAATCAACTGAAAGAAATTATAGTTGAGCTACGTAAGAACAATGAAGAAATTATTAAAAAGCTTCAAGAAACAGTGCAGAAATCATGGGAAAAGGTGCGCACAGAATTTGAAAAACGTTCTGGTTTTCATGCAGCATCAATTATTCAGAAAGCAGCACAGGATTCGCTTGAGAAAAACCGGAAAGAAGCAGCACAGCAGTTGAAAACTACACCTGAAAATGAAAAACCAAAAGACACGAACGATCATGAGGCGGCGAAGAGGAACACAATAAACCCACATAATAATTTACTACATCTTTTTGATGGTAGCAGACCTCAAGGCTGAGGCCATTCAGGTGGAAGATAATATAAGTAGAACAAAAGCTACCATTATCGTGTTTTGTTGCACTTAATATCATCACTGGTTTGCTAATACTCACTAGTTTTGCTAATGATTATATAAGGGTATGTTTTAAGACAACTTATCATTATACTTTTCCCTATGGTGCACCCTATCATTATGATCTTGTAATATATGTTTTTAAATACTTCAAATAATTATATATGTTGTGTTTTGGTGGTTTAATGAAGTTCCTTTGTGATATATTCACTCTTAGTCTTAGTTCAATCGATGACCACCTGCCCATCCACGTTAGTGGTCGGGATTCAAGTCTCGCAATATGCATTTACTAACATAAGTGGAGAGTTTTCTCCATGTATTGGGAGCAGATGTCTCTAAACTACGGCCTATTAGCCTTACGAGAAAGGGAGATCAAGTATCTCTAAAATTTCAATGATAATACAAGCAGGGTGTGAAGCTAGGTTTATCAAACTTGGAGGGTCTAAAGGAACAATTTAAAATTTTGATAAAAGTATAACAGAAAAATGTAAATAATAAAAACTATTAAGGTAAAATATTAATAATTTAAAAAAAAAAAAAAATTGTGGTTTGGAGGGTCATGGACTTCCAAGTTCCAACCAACAATGTGGCTTCGCCACCGAATACAATTAGATTGCTCCCGGCATTATCTATTATAGCAATTTTTTCATTTCAATTGATGAAGCAGATAAATTGACAGTATCACATTGACAAGTCATTCTTTTTAGGGTTAATTTCACTAACTTACCCTGGTATTTTACAATATTACAGCTATATTCAACTTTTGCATTTATTAACAAAAACATACCCTTGACCACTTTGACTAACTATAAAAGTCTAAAATACCCCCAGTTATTATATTAGCATTTATATATTATCAAGACAAATTAAAATTAAATTTATAATTAATTAAATTTAAAAATAAAACTAATTAAATTTATAATTAATAATTAATAAATATAATAAAATTAAATAAAAACAATTAAAATAATAAAATAAAATTAATATTTTAAAAGAAATTTATTATACAAAATGTTTTAATAAAATATTAATACCCTTCCTTATAATAAATATTTAATTTGTTTAAAAATAACAAAAAATTAACTTTTGATTCCACCAAATCAAAAAAAAAAAAAAAAAAAAATCATTTCCAAAAACCACCGTTTCATAATCCAAATTAAAAACCATTAAATATTGGATTAGGAAATGGTGGTTTTGGAAATGAATTTTTTTTTTTTTTTTTTTTTTTTTTTTTTTGATTTGGTGGAATCAAAAGTTAATTTTTTGTTATTTTTAAACAAATTAAATATTTATTATAAGGAAGGGTATTAATATTTTATTAAAACATTTTGTATAATAAATTTCTTTTAAAATATTAATTTTATTTTATTATTTTAATTGTTTTTATTTAATTTTATTATATTTATTAATTATTAATTATAAATTTAATTAGTTTTATTTTTAAATTTAATTAATTATAAATTTAATTTGAATTTGTCTTGATAATATATAAATGCTAATATAATAATTGGGGGTATTTTAGACTTTTATAGTTAGTCAAAGTGGTCAAGGGTATGTTTTTGTTAATAAATGTAAAAGTTAAATATAGCTGTAATATTGTAAAATATCAGGGTAGGTTAGTGCAATTAACCCTTCTTTTTAATTCAATTGTGTTGATAAAGGATATGAAAATATCAATTCAATTATATGGGAATGGTAATTGAGTAGTTTTATGGGAAAGTATCATTTTCCCCCCTGACTTTTGCCCTATTGTTAAGATGAGGACAGGGTTTGGCCATATTGGCCGGTCTTCCCCCTCAAATGGAAAAATGTATTATATACCCCTTCTGTTACCTTTTCCATCCATTAAATGTATTATATGCCCCTTATGTATTATTTGATCGTTAAAATTACCATTTAGCCCTCACAATATTCATTAAATAAAAAATATATTTAAAAACACAGAAAAAATTAAATTAAATTAAAACACAATAAAAAAAAGATGGATCTCCACTGTCTATCTTTGAGATGTACGATTGAGATCTTTTTTTTATTTTTTATTTATTTAAATTTAATAATAATAATAATAATAATAAGATCAGATCCTTCATCTCATTTCCTTCACATCAGATCCATTTCATCAAATTCATCTCACCATCAGATCCATTTAATCAAATCCAACAATGAATCACTGAACCCTTTCCGGCCATCGCCACCGCCACTACCACCATCAACCACCCACTGTCAAAATCCCAAAGTAGAGAGAGAGAGAGAGAGAGAGAGAGAGAATCGACACTCGATCGGGCTTTTGGTCGCTGTCGTTTCTAGTTTCCATCACTGCGTCTGGTCGTCGAATAGGTTTGAAGTGGTTTGAGTTTGAGCGATCGACTGGGTTCGAGTTTAAGTTTGAATTGATTTTGTTCTAGGTTTGTATGAATGTATGATGGTGTTTAAGTGGTATTGCTTCTTTCTTTTTTTTTTAAATAAAATAAAATTGAGTCCTTTGATTTTTTGGGTTGGTGTTGTTGGTGGTGGGAGGGTTTTTGCTTTTTTCTTAGTGGAAGGAGAAAGAAAATAGCACTATAGTGTTGTCGATGGTGGGAGGGTTTGGTGGTGTTGATGATGAATTTCTGAATTTTTGGGTTTGGATTTGATGTTGATGATAGTGTTCTCGGAACAAAATTTTTTAATTTTTTTATTTTATGTTTTGTTTTATTTTTTTTATTTTTGTGAAATGTAAATTTTTTTATGAGATTACGAAATTACCCCTTTGATTGTAATGGTCAACGTTATTTTAGATGGAAAATGTGACAGAAAGGAGTATATTATACATTCTTTCCATTTCAGGGGGATTAAAGCCAATATGGTCAAACCTTGTCCTTGTCTTAATAATAGGGCAAAAGTCAGGAGGGAAAATGATACTTTCCCTAGTTTTATTGATAAAATTTTGCTCACAGTAATTAATAGGAGAAATTCTTAAAAGAGCAATAAACTGAAAGTGTGCACATAAGATTATTTGTACAATGATCTAGCAAAATAATCGATTGGTCGGCCGAAAGAAAATACTATAATCATATAAATGACTTATCAGGTCTGCAAAAAGTGGGAATTGAAGTATAGCAAACAAAGTGACTGGTACACAAGCAGTTGTAGAAATTGGAATAGCTATCGAAGCAAAATCATTACCAAGAACGATGAAAAGAGTTGATGCAAATGCTCCCATCATTGTTGCTATAGAGATGAAGAGCGTTGCAAGCCCAGTTATCAACCAATATGGCAATGAATGAAGAAAATCTTCCGCTGCATAGCGTGAGCTTAGAATTGATAGGAACATTAATATAGAAGTAGTAGAGCAGAACAGTGCCAATGCATCGCATATGGCAAACGCCATGAATGACCTGTAATGTAGAAAATTAGGCCTTCCGTTTATATTGTCGTTGCCACCAGGTATGGTGAAGGCTGCAGCAAACATCGCAGTGGCTATAAGTGTCGCGACAAGCATGCATGAAGAAGCAGTGTCTTTCATCCATTTTTCCCCTTCTCGTACTAGTCTCCTGTGCTCCTCTGAAAACAGAATGTGGGGTGTTCTCCCCTCTGAATTTTTCATTTCTCGATACGATGGTTTGATAACCTTTTCAACTTCCTGAAATCGTAATAGGAAATCGTATTAGGATTCAAACATAGAAAGCAAATGTTTTCATGTGACTTCATTATGAATTCAAGAACGTTGTTATAGGATTCCACATTGACTATGGGATTAATCATGAGTATATAACTCATTGGGGACCCTCTCCTAACAAGCCGGTTTTTAAGGATGAGTTCTACCTAATGGGTTCATATCAAACGTTAGTAGTCGAAGAAATAAAAACAATGAATTGCAAGGTTGGTAATTCGAAAGTATATATTAACCTTGAACTAGTGCAACTCACGTCGAAGTTGTAGGGCTGCACCTGAGTCAATTTTGAGTCGATCTGGAGGGGCAAGGTTTCCGGCCAGATGCAACATGTTATTGTTGCTTTCATCTTTATAAGCAGCTATCAAATCTTTATGAGCACCAATCTCATGTATGATATTAAAAATCTTTTCTTGACAATGAATCACTGCAATATGAAATATGTTGCGACTATGATCATCAACTTTCCAAATAAGATCAGGATACAATCGACTCAGCACTAGTATGAACTCAATATTCCCAAGCTCCAAAGCAGTAAACAATAATCGTGAGGGTTTCCTAAGTAATTCACCAATTTTTGAGTCATCCAGAAACAACACCTGCTCCCAAAGTCGTTTCACCAATTCACGTGCTTGGAAATGCATCAACTTTGTGTCAAGTATTTCCCTGATACCTGGTACTGAATGAGGTAATTTTTGTAGTCATTTTAGTTACTGCTGAGATTCTTTTTGGTGTTATATATAATCTAAAGAAAAGATAACATTGTTAAGCAATGCCACGATGCTCAAAATAACTATTCTTCAGGCAAATATATGATTATTTGTAAGTCGTTGATAAGCATTTGGAAGTTTGATCACGATAGGTGCTACACTTGCATTGATCAATCTAAATTCTCATAACTTATCCCATTCACATAAATTGGTATGTATCAACTGAAATACTGATTAGTAACTCTATAATGTTCCATGATATACTGAAATACTGATTGGTACTTACATGAATAAATGCAGCTCCGCCAAATTCCTAGCTGACTTCCGCTGTCAAATGCAGAAGGTTTCTGTGCCAATACATGAAGAGCTGTCTCTCCATTTCCATCCCAAGCTACAGCTGATGTAGGATGATGCTGAATTAAGTCCAAGGCCACATCTGCAGATAAACACAAGATTGTCATCATCATCTTCAAGAAGATACATGGTCGCAAAATTATTTCTACCGCGAAAAAGGATTGAGAATTTGTGAAATGTACAAACGTAGTTAAATCTCTTGAAAAAAACTCAAGATTGTCCCTCAAAGTAGCTTACATTACAACACATAAACCATACATACAAGGATAGACAAGATAAGCATGTGATCATTAAAGCATTGTCCATACATCAACAAGAATCAAGAGGAAAAATAACATTAAAAACTCATCAATAAAGAATACTTATATTTCCAATAATGTTCAATGTGTTACAAGTATCAATATACAACTCTGATCAAAGAGATTTTCTTACATATCACACTTAACAAAATCTTGTTTCAAAATACACAAGTGAATATTATGCAACAAGAATAAAACATACAAATAAACAAATATGAAAGAGAGAGAGAGAAAGAATTGAAACAAGAAATTTTTTAATGTGGTAAAACCTCCAAAGAGGAAACATCTACAGGTTGAACTACAACCATTGGGTACTATAAATATTGGATGATAGATTAGAAATTCATCAAAAGTGACCAACCTATGATCTACTCTCTATTGGAGTCTATGTCTACCCAATCCCTATTGGAAGATAAGAAAACCATCAATGATGCGAAACCACCATATATTGGAGTCATGTCTAACCAATATCATTGGAAGATTAGAAATTCCTAAAGAGTGCATACACATCCTATGTACCACTATCTATTGGAGTCTATGTCTAACCAAACGTTCGAGCCTGCCAGTAATGTAGTCAACTCTCTATCCAAGGCATTCATGCCTTTAGGATAGCTATCCGGACCTTCCCGATCCTAGCCATGACTTCTTGCTTGGTTATCCGGATCTCTTGTCCTAACCAAGACTTCCTTGCTTGACTATCCGGACCTCTTGTCCTAGTCAATACTTCTTGCTTGGTTATCCGGACCTCACGTCCTAACCAAAACTTCATGTCTTTTACAAGGACTTTCTAGTGTGATCAATGAATGCAAATGATGCAAACAAACAATTCAACAGAGAACAAGTGATCAATACATTCCATGGTAACTGGACTTAATCATGTGAGAACACAAATCAAAATAGTCTAGATATAAAAGTTGAATTAAAACCTAGAGCTTGTGAAAACACCTAACACATATGGCTCCTAGTTTCATTCACAAATCTAACACTTGAATAAATCATATACATGAAGCACATATTCAAGATATTAGAAACATACACAAAAATGCTGGAATCACAAAATATATTCAAAGAATAATCTAGCCAACATTTAGAGCAAGGATGTAATGAATAATCAATTAAATCCTATTAGGCTCTAAATACAAAATCACAAATGTTGATCCTAGATTTGTTCAATTAGAGGATCCAAGCACATGTCAAGGTTATTGGTCATAAAACGAATCAATCAAATCACAAATAACCCTACATATCAAACTAATCACAATACAACTTTCAAACATGTGAAAACCTAGAATCATAGAAAACTAGTTCAAATATGTCTCTAATTAGACTTGATTATGTTTGATTTTTTTTATTTTAGTTGCATCTTTTATTATTCAAAAGACCACAATATCCCTAATTATGTTATGTTTGACTAACCTTTGACTGACGAAAGGACTAAAGTGATGTATTTAAAAAATAAAAAAAATAAAAAAAATAAAAAAATAAAAAAACGATGGGACTTATATTACTAATATGACAAAGATGTTTAAATAGTTGACATTTCACCAAAGAGCAGGGACGTTAGTGAAATTACCCCTTTTTTCTATGATTAATAATATCAATGAAAAACTTCAAACAGTTGAAAATTTTCAAAAATTTATAAATTTATTTCATTATTTTACTATTAAAAAATACGAAAACGAAAACAAAACAAACTAATAAAATTTCATTGAATATAATATGTAAAAAAAAACCTCACGGATCCTTAATTCCTTATACAGTATAAGGAATCTTTCATTAAAGGACTGACCAAATTTAACAAAGTTTTTATCTATAATAAAATAATAATAATGATAAAAGTTAAACAATTTTTCAAGAAAAAATTATCTAAACTAAAAATGGAAAATAAAAAAATAATCAACCCCACGATATATGGCAAATTGGCAATCTCCCGATTTGGATCAACAACTTTAAAAAAAAATTAAAATCATTCGGATCAACTTTACAAGAAGGCCCATTTTATGAAATCTTTGAGAAATCCAAATTTATACGGAATAATAGTTATGTTTAGGAATGACAATGGGTCAGGTTCGGGTCAGGTTTTGCTCGACCCTAACTTGAACCTATGGAATTTTTGCTGACCCGAACCTTGTGACCCATAGGTTTTGAGGAAATCCAAACCAACCTGTGAACCTACTAACTTATTCAAGTTCGGGTTTTGACTTGCTAACCTGAATAGCAATTTAGGCTTCATTTTTAACCCAAAACGACATCGTTTTGAGTGAAGATTTTTTAGTAATCGGGTTCATGAGTCGGGTTCGGGTTTCGACCTGTCTACCTAAACTTGATTTCGGTTTTACCTTTTTATAACCAAACTCGACCCGTGGCTTGAATAGCAAAATCCGAACCTGGCCCATGCGTTTCGAATTCGGTTGGATGCTCATGAGTTCATGTTAAATTGTCATCCCTAGTTCTGTTAGACAGAAAAGGGTAGATATCATTCCCTTTTCTAATGAATCATATAGTTCTTAAGCAAGTCCCAAAGTGCTTAATTGATCCATGATTTATAATTTTTTTTTTTTTTAATCTTTATTTTAAGGGGTCATTTTCTTTTTTCCACTTTAATACTTGATGGTCTAAACTGAACTAAACCTATTAATTTTTTTTATTTTTAATTTAAAGTGCTCTATCAACTTAAAAATATTAAAACAACTAAAAATAAAAATGAATAAATCTCGACTTTTCACTTAATTTTAAATCACTAAATTTTATTTAAAATATTTACTTCGAAGAGTATCTCTTGAAGATAACTTATTTCCAATATTAACATGATTTTATATTATACAATTTTTAAAAAAAAATTTTTTTTTTTACATATTACTAATGATAAACAACTATAAACAATTTCCTCAAAAAAACAAAAAAAAACTATAAACAAAATAATAATAAATAAATAAATAAAAACAATAATTACATTGTCACTTTCAACTCCACCGTTGAACCTTCAATTTTATTTATTTATTTTGTAAAATCAAAACCATTTCAATACTATCATTTATCATATCATAACCATGAATAATATCTTATCAATATTTACATAAAAATAGTTTATAATTTGTTAAATTATTTTCATTTAGTTGTTGGTATCATATAAAATAAAATATATAACAATTAATAGTAATAAATGTCAAATTATTTGTTTTCAATTCATTTTATCTTTAAAAACAAACAATTTGACATTATATTCCGACATGAGAAAAATAAAAAACAAATATATCATTCAGTTTTGTTTTCAATCTCTATTCAATTTTCCGTAAATTAAAAAAAAAAAAAAAAAAAAGACCCCAAACTAATAAGTTAATGAGAATTTTTATCATTAAATCAGTGAATTAGTAAATGTAATATTAAATTATATATTTATAAACTATATCATGTACACTTTACGAATCCATGTTCTTTCAAAGTTAGAGATCCAATCCATATAATTTTCATTCCACCAAATAAAATATCAAGTCTCAATACAATTTGAACTATATTCAAAAAGTGTGACTACAATCAAATCCAAACTTTATCTGATTATTCAAACTTCTAACTAAAAAACTAATGTTTACATCAAAGTCCTTTGGCTCCATATATTGCAACAATAACACATTGTAACAGCAAATACTGCCGTTGTTGTATAAACTCATTGTAACATCAAATCCAAACTTTATCTAATTTCCATATGTTGTATAAACACGCCGAAATGAACACTACCGTTAGGAGAAACTACGTGAGGTCATCTTCATCGAGCAGTTCTTCATCTTTAGTAGCATCCATTTTCAGTCCACTAACATCTCCGGTGGGCAGCTTTCGTGCAATCCTGATGATCTGCAACCATTTCATTTGATTGATTATTTGCAAGTACATGCATTGACAAAGTGGTATTATTTTCGTCATGGGACAAGATTAAAATGTCCCTGAACATACAGTTGATAATTAGATTACACAACTGAAATATCTCAATTGAAGCTATTTTTAAATCAAAAGTAATCAACCAAATCCAATAACAGTGCAAATTCTTAATTTGTGAATCCTTAGAATGAAAATACAATGATCTATGGATTTGCATATGACATATTTATTAAGGAAAAAGAAAAACAATAACAGGAGAAATACATTCAAAATACAAAAAACAGAAAGAAAAAAAAAAAATCTCAAACATCCAACTCCTTTTCTTAACTGCTCGAGGCAACCATTAAAAAAAAATGCTTATCTTCTGCATCAAGGTCATAAACATGAGATATGTAAGCATGCTAGTTAATTATTGTTTAATTGTGTATAAATACAAATATTAACTATACAAGATACACCTCAGACACCCTTGAAGACTGAAGAACACAAACGTAAATGCGCATACAGGAACTCAATAGAGTAAATCTCATCTGCTCATTGCTATAGTGTACAGAAAGAATTCACCAAAGTACCAAACAAGAGAAATGCAATGTTGACCTTGTAGGAGAAATCTCGCCACACTTTTGAAAACAAATCTGGCCAAACCTTTCACAATTAATGTTCCAGTTAATGATCTATATTTCTATATCATCAGACCCCTAGGAGAGGAAGTATCGAAGCATCTTGTATTCTAGACAAGGTAAAAGCCAGTTTCTTCCTGGTTAGTGTAATTCTGGCACAAACTACTGGGGCTAGAGATTTTGAGATGGAAAAGCCATTATCATTGCTGTTCACCACCCAATTAGTCATATTAAAGTGGAGTGTATCATTCCATCTGTAATGGGCTACATGGGAGCCGATGTGTTGTCATATAACAATAATTATTGACTGGGTGGAATGTCTAAAGCTCAGTTCTATGAGATCATATGCAAGTCAGGCATAAGTACATGATACATATATTTCTTACACCTTATATTCATCTTGAAAAGCGCTTAGGATGCTGAAGAGCTTCTGTCATTTTACTTACCACTATATGCTTATTGTTGTACCACTTTTATGCTATAGCTTTTGTAGCATTAAATAAAGAATGGCAGTAATGTGTGAGTTGATGACTAAATTTAAAAGAAAAAATCCACCTGCAACTCCAAGCAGCAAGAAACTATGACTCGATACTCAATAGACATGGAAAGACAAGTTCAAGGATGAATAATAGTGTCTTAACAATTAGCAAATTACAGTGGAAACCAGTCGATATTGCAGGATGACCAAAAAATCAAATATAGACTAAAAATAGAGAGCAGGAAAACTTATTGCAGAAATAATCAACATATGAGACCGAAAGAGCAGGATAGTTAGTAACATATATCTTCATGGTGGAGCTGCTAAATGGCTTACTCATAAATAAAGACCACAGAACACACACCATATTATATGTATGCCATAACTAAAAACAAAATACGGAATAATATTAGCGTCACTCATCTCTTGTCACTTGCTATTCCTATATTTTTCCAAAATCTGGATGGTCTTAGGTATAGCAAATTCATTGATATCTGGCTCCCATATGACCATAAATTCCCACTGGATAAGCTCAAGCACAACATGATGCAATCAAATCAAATTATCCACACAACAGGCCCATGAATTTCCAATAAAAAAGAGGTTGCATACAAAGCAAGAGATTTACCATATGGTCAAGATTTGAAATAGTGCTTGATTGAGCTAGACGCTTAATTTCTTCAATGTCACCTTCCATATAGGCAGAAAGAAGTTTACTGGCACAGCGATTCTGGTCACTTCGCAGAAAAGCATCAATCCTACAAAGAATCAAAGTCAGTGCATCAACTTTCTTTTTACTCTTGTCCAAACTCCCTCCCTCACACTTTTAAATTATTGGAGGAACAGAGAACTTAATAAATATAGAGTTCCATGACTCAAACTGATAGCAGCAGATAAAGAAATAATCCTTATTATGTATTTATGTATAGATCTTTTAGTATTAAACTATGCAATCAGCTTAAGTAAAGTGTAGAAAAGAAGGCAGCTGAGGCAGCAACAGCATGGATACATATTGATATTATTTTCGAAGATTAAAGAGCAGCAAGCTAATTGCTAATTCCTTGGGGAGGATCAATATTTATATCACCATAGATTTGGAATCTAGACATAAGTACCTTCAGCCAAAAACTACTTCCATACTAGTATTATTACAGCAGTGGAAAGAACGGGCAATAGTTGCAGAAAACAACAATAATTTGCAAATGATTGACGTCTAGGTGAGCATAGTTGCAACTTAAAAGTAAGATGATTCAGATAGTCTCATTATTGATTATTTTATTTCATTTAAAAATTCATTTAATCGGTTAATCCAAATACTATTTGATCCAATCCTAGATTGCACCAAACAAAGGACATTATTATTATTTTTAAATCCGATTCCAATCCTATCCACACTCAATGCCATCAAATCCCAATCCCAAAACTTATCCCATCCCACACACCAAAAGTAGTCTAAGGCTTTCTTCTGAATCTAATAAAATACACTTCAACAATTCCACAAGTACACCAGAGAGAGAGAGAGAGAGAGAGAGAGAGAGAGGTTTGGGGCAGAATTCGAATGAATGCTC
Source organism: Acer yangbiense (assembly GCA_008009225.1). Taxonomy (NCBI): domain Eukaryota; kingdom Viridiplantae; phylum Streptophyta; class Magnoliopsida; order Sapindales; family Sapindaceae; genus Acer; species Acer yangbiense. The sequence goes on along the minus strand of CM017773.1, from coordinate 22,708,160 downwards.
TTTCAAAGATTTTGAAGCCTTCAATGAACAACTGTAGTCCTAACTACTAATATTCATTTCATCTTCAGAGAATTGGAGAACATGAAATCTAGATAAAGAACCAGTTTTTTTTTTTTACAGATCTTCCAAAGGGGTGAATGTATGACCTGAACTTTTTATCTTTCAAACAAACAATTCCACATCCAAGCTAGCCAAATTCAATCAGAACCCAAATTATAAGGATTAAAATTCATCCAATCCCACAATTTCAAAAATGATGCTAGTAATAGCAAAATCTTTCCACATGGAAGATATGTACATCTCTGAAGTATTAGCAGGAGATTATCTAGATTGCTTCTTAGTGTCAGCCCTCTTAGACTGTATGACTTTTAAAAGTAATGTAAAGAAGACCAACAAAGCACCAGAGATTTAAATTTGTCATATATTTAAATGGTACTTTTAGAGAAGCATCTTAGATTTACCCAAAGAAATTGAACGTAGTCAAACAGCATGTGGAGCACTGGAGCTACAACTTTGCAAGTTATTTTGTTAAAGTAGAACAAACTGATCAAGTGGGAAAATATACAACTATGCGAATTATGTTTGAAGTATAACAAACTGATGAAGTGGGTAGAATTTGAATTTGGTGGAAGGGCTAATTTAAGGTTCGCTTAAAAAATAAAATCAACCGAAGGTGACAAAAGTATTGTTGAATAAAGAGTTATTTTAATTTTTTTCAGAGGTAAAATAAGATTTGAAACAGAAAGATATTTGGGACCTTCTCAAAGAAAATAAATATTTAATTTTCTGCTCATAGGTGTGAATGTGTTTTCAATTATATATTTGTTTTTAGAAAAAGCACTTTTCAATCTGCAGTTAAACAATTAAAATATATTTGTAGAGGGCTTTAATTAGAAAAGAAAAAACAATTATTTCAGAAAAAAGAAAAATACAAAACTTTAGCGAACCTAAGTCAGAACAGGTTTTTATTGAACAAGCTCTATCATTCATTCCAAAAGCCACAGTGCCACACCACAAGGAGACTAAGGATTGGTTTGGTATGATTTCTTGACATAGAACTTTTAGGAGTACATCATTTAAAAATAAAGCTTTTGACAAAAAGTTTTGATATTTTGTTGATCAATTAAAAAACGTTCTTTCTGAACCAGTAAATGGTTTAACTGTAGCTAAATGTTATTACATTATTTGAAATTTTAAAATCACAAAAAAGGAAAAAAAAGGAAAAAAAAAAAAAAAAGGAAAAAATGAAAAAAAAGAAGAAAAAAAAAACTCTCGCAAAGAGCTTTTCATAGAAGCCCAAAGTTTGAACTTCTCTAGTAGACGTCAAACAAACTTTTTATCCTTTGTACGATTCAAACAATATTGAAGGGGTTTTGACAGTTAAAAAAGCTCTTTAGGCCAATTGATATGCCATACCAAACAAACACCAAGTATTTGATCGAGGAAGCAATAAGGAAGTTTGAACTTACTGGGAACAATCATTGTAGCACTTCTCTGCTTGCTTGATGTCATGAGCATAAAGATAAACAATAATTGCGCTAAGATACGCCTACAATCGAAAAAGGTATGTTAGGGGTAATGTATTGGGTAATCGAAAAAAAGAGGCGAAGAATCACTAAAGCATATCAGTTCCACAAGATTATAGAAAGAAAGAAAAAAAAAAAAAAAGATAAGACGAGTTGAGGTGCAACAAATATCTTCAGCAATAAGTATAGAGAGCAACATCAAAGATAATAAAATCTAGGTGTTTTACAACAATTTAACAAAAAAATAAGGAAAATAGCTGACAAAATGAATGGAAGAAAAGTGCACATCCATATTCAAAACATATAAATTACACACCTTGCACTGGCTGTTGGTAGCCTTGCAACTGTCAGCTGCTAAGCCCCACCTCAACAGTAAAGTTGCTGCATCTGCATATCTGTAGGAAATGATATGGTGAATAACACTTATAAGGTTCGATGAGAATAATTGAAACATCAAATAATTTCATCAATGTGTCAACTCAGAATTTGAGGAAACAAAAACTTATATACATACAGTCCTTATCTAGTGAGAGATCCCATATTTTAAAATTTGTGAGGACCTTGATGAAAATAAAAGATTTTCAATAAAATGTAATGAATTTTTTTTTTCATGGATGATGAAATAATGACACATACTTGTGAAATCAATTTGAAAAAATTTCGTGCACCAGAATTATTTTTCCAATTTTTTTAAAGAAAACATAGGAAATTTTGAAAAAAATAGTTGCTCGAAAATTTTCAAAATGTTTTTCACAAATATATTTTATTGTTTTATCACCCATTTTAAAAGAAAAAAAAAAAAAAAATCATCAAGATCCTCTAAGATTTTAATATAAAAGGTCCTCACTAAAGAACCACTATATATATAAATATTTATGATAAACAACAATATTTTATTAAAATAAAAGCTAAACACAAATAGTGGACTAGAAATATATATATATATATATATATATCAAAATAATATGATGAACAAGAGCACTTTCTTATGATTTTTATCACTTAGCAATGAACTTTCACAAGATTAAAGAACAATGAAACTTATGTCTAAACAACACTATTAATTGAATCATCCCAATCATATAAATGATTTAATAATCATCTATACTGAATGCCAATATGGAGAAAAGTTCTAAAAAATAAACTAAAACAAATAAAGCAAGCTTACTTCTCAAGCTTTATGTAAACAGTTGTGGCAGGACGGTATAGATCAAAAGCCATTTGTTCCTTTCCATCTTCTTCAAGAATAACACATGCATCAATGTATAGTTTAACAGCATCTTCTGGCGCAACTTCTTCCAATGCACTACAAGGGAGACACAGAGTGAGAAGGAATTACACACACACACACACGATTCCTATTTCCTGTGTCTATGTAATTTTTGTGTATCTTTGTAAGTAGTAAATGGAGTTTGAAGTAATGACATAAGAAATAGGGAAAAAATATGGAAGAGAAATTATTTATACTTGTATAAATCCTAATTATCAAGAAATCATAATTCTCTACGGAAAACATGATGAACAAAATTCCTAGCAAGTTAGAAATGTTTGGGCATCCCATTAAATTTGAATGATTTACACTATATTTCACTCAGCATTTTAAGATACAAATACAATGATCCTGATTATGGCATAATTCTTCTAATTTAATTTCACAAAATTTCCAAACAGCCCCAATTTAATAATTCAATAGATGTTCATATTATTCTAGTGTTGGATCTTGCTTACGAAGTTAAGCTTTTGAATTTCTTAATAAATATGTTCTAAATTGCAAAAAATCTGATAAAAAAAAAAAGAAGGTAAAAGCATGGTTATACCGAGCAGCTTTTGCTAGAGCATCAGCTGCAGGTTGTGATCTTCCACATTCAATGTACAACTCTGATGCCTTTTTATAAAAATCAGTAACTTCAGTCCAATTACCCAGTTCCTTAGCTAAAGCAGCAGCAGCCTCCATGTGTTTAGCAGCATCCCAAGGTCTGATTTGCTTGTAAAGGATAAGAACATATATGTGTCGAAAACATGATAAATCAATATGAGCTATAATAAAAACAAATGATGAGGATACGAAGAAAGCATCTCTTGTCCTTTGGAAGCTTTTTCAAATGCAATTTTAGCCTTATCATATTTTTTGGAAACCCTAAAAGCATTGCCTACAGCAAAAGCACAAACAAAATGTCAATGACGAAATCACCCAAATTAAAACAGAATCTGATAAAACTTAACCTACCAGCTTGCTCATACAATACGGTGGCACTTTTCCAATCAGCACTCCATCTTGTAAGACTGAGTTGTGTTCTATAGAGAAATTGAAAGCAATCTCAGAAAATCAACAAATGAAGAAATGAAGAAATTTAGTAGATTGGAAGAGGATTGATTTCAATTGAGAGAGAGAGAGAGAGGCTTACAGTTTGTCGGCTTTGGTCATCAATTTGTCAGGATTGGAACCAGCCATGGCCGCCGAGTAGCAGACTCCAAGTCTCCAACTCTCTATCAGACTTTAACCGATCACCTCCTCGTAACTTTATTGGACTTGCCTTCCTTTACATTTTTTTTCTTTCTGTTTTTCTTTACTTCTTTTTTACCGGTTTTTTTTTTTTTTCTTTATTTTATTATTTTACTTATTATCGTAGGGGGTCGACCTATGGATTACGTGGATCAGGTCGGATTTGTATTAGGCCCAAGGTAACTTGGTTGAACCTATCAGAGAGGGAATGTCGTCTCCTCTATAAACCTACAAAAGAGTTAGTCCGTCGACCGAAATTCACTGTCTTCTTATCGAACCTGCAAAAGAATGCTAACAAAGAAAGCAAATACAGAAGAACAATAAAAATGGGTGTTTGATTCTTAGCCTTAGGCGTGCTTGGGCTGAGCAATTGTTATGCATGAATCATGGTTGTGATTCAGATCGAATCACAGTGGTCGGAGAGAATATGATCAGAGTTTCAAGACGTTTTTGAGCTTTGTTCTTAGTCGATAATTTCATAGAGGGTTCACTGTGACTAAACTCTGTTATTTATAGGTCAAAAATCCATCCTCCAACGTTCGTTTCCTCAATATCAGTAGTGGGCGTGATTCAAAAAGAGATTTCCTCTCCTTTGAATCAGTCGTCACCCACTTGTTGTAACTGACATTTTTGACTTGGTTTTCAAACGGCCAAGTCTTACTGACACAAACCTTGGGTCAACCCGAAGTAAATGGGCTTGGATTGGTTTTAGCATGAGGATTTGGGCCTTTTTATGTTTGGGCTCATGGACCATTTTTGGCTACCACAGTTTGTCCCCTACTCTTTAAAGATGAGGTCATCAAATTTTAGAAAGTAATGTCAAGTCGTTTGTGTGTTTGACAGGACGTCGACTCAACACAAGTTCCATGATAGTATCATTTGGAGGAATGTTCTTATCGTGTCAAATAATGAGTCAACCAAGAGTCGAGTGGATCTTAGCAACAGAGAATCTTTTGAGATGGTTTGTCGTTCGACGACTTCATGTATCTCAAGGATGGGAAGTCCAATCGATGGGACTGGAACTGATTTAGTTTCCCACAGCTGACGTAATGCCTCGTTTTTGGCGCATTTAACCAAGTTTTAAATTTTAAATTAACTAGAGGGGTTACTGTGGTCAACAGGCACAACAGGCAACCATAGCGGTTGTGACAGGTGGCACATGTGGTTAAGTGTTTGGCAAAACTTAATCGCTAAGCTTTCACTTGCCTTTTTTTTTTTTACCACAGAGGATAACATTCAGCGGTGAGAGATTTACCTTTCCGACGGAGACACCTGCAATTTGCTAGTCGATTTCTCAGCAATCTCTTTTCAAAGTTCTTCTCAATGTTTGTAAAAGTTTTTTTGTTTTGGCGAGTTTTCTCATTTTCCACTTATTTTCACTTTTTCCATGAAATTTATTTTTATGCATTCGTAGGAAATAGGTAGGAATTTTTAAAGTCTTTGTCTGGAGAAATGTGTGTTCTTCATTGCTTTCTTGATTGTGTTTGATATCATTGATTTGTGGCTTTATTCAAGCGATATTTTGTAGATTTTAAAATCTGAATATTGTTCTTAGGTTAGTTGAACTCTCGTAAAGTTGTGTTGATCTTGGCTTTTTTGGTTTTTTGGTAGTCCACAGAAACCCTAGGTTTTTTATCTTTAACCTTAGACTTTGATTTTAGAGTTTTAGTTTGTGCCTGACTCGTGCATTTTTTGCATTTCTCAGCTTTTGGAGATATTATGTCGAGCGACGATATGATCTTAGATCTGTGCTTTTCTTAGACCCCTAGCGACTTGGAGAGTGAAGTCAAGGGGGGAGTAGACTCTGATGTCAGAGGCGTCGAACGACAAGTTTCTGTAGTGGATTCGTCAAATGTCAATATCAATAGGGTAGGCATGCTAGAGTAAGGTGTCATATGCGCCGTCACGCAGCAGGTCGAGTTCCCTGAGTATATAGACGTTGAAGAGCCATCTACTTCGGGTCGTTCATTGGGTATTTTACCTGATGATAGCCCAGCAAGTTTGCTCAAGGATGATGACATGGTTCGTTTACGAACGACATATGAGATTCCTGCGTCTATTGAGCTGTGCGCGGCGAAGGAACCTGAACGGGTGGATTGGGATATACCAGGGTGGACTTGTTTTTACGAATATATCCTTCGACAAGGGTTTAGGTTTCCAGTTCCTTCTTTGGCTCGACGCATGCTTTTATATTATGAGATCGCCCCTGGCTAGTTAATGCCAAATAGTTGGAGGATTCTTTTAAGTCTAACTGTCCTTCGTTAGAGGAGAGAATTGAAGTTTGGTTTGGGGTGTCTCCTACACAACTACTATATGAATGAGCATGTGAATGATAAGGGTAGCTATATGTTGATCCCTAAGTCTAAGGATTCACGGCTTATCACTGACCTTACAACAAAACGACCAAAATTGGAAAGATACCTTCTTTTTCGCTAGGGGTCCCCCGATCGACGGACCTTTTGGGAAGTCGCAGTATTGATACCTGCAAATTTGGAACAGATATATGAGTGTTAATTCCTGAAGTCGCACAGATTTATATATATATATATATATATATATATATATATATATATATATATATATATATATATAATTACTAGAAAGGACACAAAAATGAATATTAAAAATGTTTGGATATATATATATATATATATATATATATATATAATTACTAGAAAGGACACAAAAATGAATATTAAAAATGTTTGGAAAATAAATAGGGTTAACTGCTGATCGCGCCAAATATGTTGTATATTTCGGCCTCTAAACCCGTAACATTTGTATCATTTTCGTGCGTTTTAGCGTCACTTATGGGCTCTATGTTCGTATTTGCAAGCATTTCCCCATTTTGGGTGATTATAGCACATTGCAGGACTTTCGGGCGAAAAGAGGTACAAGAATTACAAAATGAGAGAGAAAAGCATCAGAGGCTACAACAAGTATGGGTCAGTGTGGTTCCCAACCGCACTTCACCCGCACTACTACCTAGACCAGAGGCCCTGATTGCTGAAGGATGATAAAGTGCGGGTGAGTGCGGGTTATCCAACCACACTTCACCCGCACTTCTTCTCAGATCCGGGAGTCCAAATATCGAAGCCAATGATATAGTGCGGGTGAGTGCGGGTCACTAAACCGCACTCCATCGCGTCATATGTCGTTTTAAAAGCTGATTTTGTAACCTATTTTGGGGGACTATAAATAGTTTGTGAATGTAATGTTCTTGGTACGCTTTTACACTTAAAAATTCTGAAAGTTGTAACTAGACTAAGCAATCCATTTCTTCTCATTTCATAAGCTTCCTACTATACATCTAAGGGATATTCAAGGTGGAGATGATCTTCAAGGGTTATTCCTCATCTTTTCTCTTCTTTTCATTATTGTCAATGAGTAACTAAACCCCACTAAGGGGGTCTATAGATTAGTTTGTGAATGATTGGGCTTTTATATATCTATCTTCTATTTGATTTATTGATGCATATGTATGGATTTCATTGGATTTACTTGTTTTAGATACACTCTCTTTACAAGCTTCCATTGGATTCTATCTTTTTAGGCAACTAGATATACATCTTATATAGTTGTTTATTGCTCTCATGAATCGATGAGATTCTCGTAATCCGGGCTGGATAACCAAGTTCTTCATCTAGCCTCAAATGGGTGGCCGTGTCTATACACCCTAGGACGGTTCTCATGAGAGGCTAGAAGCCATTTTATACACCCTATGTGGCTATCCTAGAAGGTTGAGCTCGAGATAGGTATACGAACTTCATTGCTAGGGTCCTAACCGAACAATCGATGCTATACATCCTAGGTTGGTTGTTTAGGCGAAACCAATCCCTATTATGAGGCCTCCTATACATCCTAGTTGGTCCCCTGGTAGGGATAAAATAGCCAACCTATACACCCTAGGTTAGCTACAATCGTCAAAACATGCTTATTTTACTAGTTTATTACATTTGCCCAAATGTTTGCTCTCTAATCCGTTAACTCCCTAGTCTCCATCATACATATATTTCGTTGCATTCATATTTCATCTTTAGTTACATTTCTAATTTCGTAGTAAGTATTTGCTAGTTTACATTTTCAACATCATCAACCATTCATCTTTATTGCACTAATATCACTTAAGTTTAGATTAGTTTTAACTAAATTCCGATCTTTGTGGACGACCCTTGCTTGCCACTAAATATGTGTTTTCATAACCCTTATAGGCATTGCTAGGTTTACAAATTGTGTTTGACAAGTGCTTTTAAATACACACAAAATGACTTTGTCAACTGCACCATTGCCCCTTGAACTATTCACGAGTTTGCAATTTGCCCCATAAACTTTTTTTTAACAAGTAAACCCTCTGAACTCTCTGTAATTGGCAGAACAGCTTGGTTTATTGCCCCATGAACGCCTGTTTGAGGGGGCATCTACAGTCATGTTTTGCCAATTACAGAGAGTTCAGGGGTTTACTTGCTAAAAAAAAAAAAGTTTAGTGGGCAAATTACAAAGTCGCAAATAGTTCAGGGGGCAATGGTGCTGCTAACCCAAATAAATAATTTATTTTATTTTTATGTGACCATAACACATTATTAATTTTTTTTTTTTTTTTATCTATTACCACATATATTGCAAATATATCAAGAAAACAAGGGATAAAATTTGTTTTTTTGGTAAATTTCATGAAAGACAAGGGATAAATATATTGCCACATATATTGGTTTTTGGTAAATTCCATGAAAGACAAAGGATAAAATAGGAAGTTTGTTATAAATTCATTAATCTCTGAAGAGTTCCGTGTTTTCATTATTGCTTCTGCAAGAAGCAGTTTTTTAAAAGCTACAATTTATAGCTTTTCATTTTCTTATTTGGGAGAAGTCAATAATGACCAAAAACACTTCCCTTGAATTTTACCAAACACCCTAGCCTATGCTTAGAATCACTTTTTGTCCCAAAATCATCCTAGGAAGTATACCCAAACTGGGCGTAAGTCGTAGGAAAAAAAAATCAACTCATATTTGAAAGGAAACTCTAAAAGTGTGACATAGCTAATTGGGCTAAAACATCGTGTGATGGGCTATATGTTGAGCCTACACACTTACTATATGGGTTGAACTTTTCTTGTAATGGTAAGTTTTGCACTATTCTCCGTTTAACCCAATTATTAAGTGAAAAAAAAAAAAGATTTAAATATATTTTTTGAATAGGTTATCGATTTTTTTTTCCTTGATTTAAAAATCCAACAATTCATTTGCTCTTGATTATAAAATTGAGAATGGATGTCGATTCAACAAATCTTAGAAAAAGAGCAAATAAATAAATTTAAGTTGTTATAGCTAGACTTTTTATATTTATGTGATATGCTTGAATAGGAGAAATTATTTATGTTTTAAATAATAAGGTAGTATTGTCTAAAATTTATCCAAATTTTATTTGAAGTAACATGATGAATTGATTTGTAATAACCATATTAATTATGGACAAAGTGGTACTTATAAATTTACTTATTGCATTTAAAAAAAAAAAAAAAAAAATTCAACTTATCATCTCATATAGGTAATATAGTCCCTATTTGAAAACCATCTATTATAACTATTACAATTAACTGTAACCTCATAAAGTAATTTTTTGATATATACACGACTCGAATCTTGAATGTTGCTAGGTTGAATAAATGCTCTTTCCATCACCAAACCATATTGGAGGGTAAAAACATAATTTCTTCATTTTAATGTTTTAAGCTATTTACATTACTGCATTATATTTTCAAATTTAGAAAGATTGAAATAAAACAATTTCAAGTAATTATTTTAATCATTTTAATTTATGGTTTTTGCTTTGGGTGTGCAGGCTGGTAAACAATCTGGAAGTGGCTTACCGAGATGATTTCTGGGTTAATTGAAGATTAGAGTGAGAAGAGAGAGAGCGAGAGAATTGAGATTGGGAAATTGTAAGTAAAATTGGTTGTTGACAAGCTTTATATAGCAAAAGCAAACAGAATTGTAAAGGAAATTTAATCAGGTGAAACAGGCTCACAAGATTTTATTCCAAAGCAACACGCAAAACGGTGCCGCTTAGGGAAATAAAATAAACTACTGGTTGCCAACCAAACGGTGCCGTTCCAAGAACCCTCTTTCATTCAGACCAAACTCACGCGGTTCTTCCACTTCAAACTTCACTTCCACATTCTCCTCTCTCTTCAACAAAGTGTGCTACATGCTGCTTGTTTTGGGGGTGATGACTAACAACCAGGAACATTTAATGGATGAGATGGTCCACCAGTTCAATGGCCAACATGAATTTGAAGTTGAATGTTAATGTTCTGGTTGTGTTTTGTTTTTGAATGAATTGCATATCGTGGATTGTCCTGGCTCTAAAATTTTATAATCTTCCCCAAACTGAAAAAGAGGGTGTGCAATCTATAGAGAACCTCAGACAGGCCTTTCAAGATCCCATGGTTTCCATTTAAACAAAACGGATTTTCAAAATTCCCCTAAAGTCTACGACTGCCTTTTCAAATAGGTCTTACCCATGTAGACCACCTAGGAGGTTTTCCAGAAAATCATAAAATTTTGTTTCCATAAAAACAGGATCTCTACTAAGTGCATTTATAGAAAGAGTTCTTTTAAGAGTTGCAAAACAATTTTTCAAATCTATATTAGGACCGAGTTACTCTAGAAATTTAATACTTTTCTTATGCTTTCGTTAACCTGGCAAGACTTCCTAGTGTTGAAACAGTTAAATAAAAACTAAAAGTGGGTATAAAGTAGAGAGATAAAAACCTTACTTGAAAATATTCACAGTTTTATTGATTGCTAGTGAGGAGATTGAAAATATTACAAGAGGGAGTGAGAGTGTGTTTGAAAGCTCAAGATTTGCTCGTGTTTTGCAAATGAGAGCAACACTTAATTTATACAAAGATTTACAAAGAAAAGGCCAAAACATACGGCCAACTATTAATATTTTACAAAAAGTAAATCTGACAATTGAACATATCGATAACTGCTTTTGCTGTTCATGTTGTCAGTCTTATCTTCAAATTTGTCGATCTTATTATTTTGTCTTCTGTCTTCTTATCTTCTGACTTAGATTCGATCTTTCTGTCTTCTGACTTTGTCTTCTATCTTCTTATCTTTTGACTTAGATTCGATCTTATCTTCGGACTCCTTCGGACTCGATCTTATCTTCTTATCTTGCTTTGAACTATCTTTGTCTTTTTCTACCGACACTTTGTTGTACTAGCTCCTGCTTAAGTGTCTAAATTATGGTAGGCTTCATCATCGAACTGTTCATCTATTTCTTCTTCAGTGAGAAATTCTCTTATCCGGTCTTCCTCCTCTTCCTGGATTTCTCTTAGGTAGTCATCTGTCTCTGGGCTAAGAAATATCCATGGAATAGGGTACTTAGACATGACCTCGTGACTCCTTATGAAGATTGACATGTGAGGAGTCTGTCCTATCAGCTTCGGCCTGGATGAATTTACACAAGTGAAATATTTCTGGGCTCTGTATCGTTGAAGATGTTCAAGACATATGTCTTGACCATAATCATGAGGATAATCTTCTCGTAAAAATTCAACAGGGAAATTGTATGGCACTATCACTATAAAGTGATAAGCTGGTAAATAGTTTGACAACCGATAAGGCTGGTTGACAATCCATTCACAGGGAACTGAGTCAATGTCCAAACAAAAACCATGCTTTCCTCCAAACATCCTGATAGATTGTTGAAGCTTTTCAGGAAGAAAAGAGATTTTTAAAATGTTTGTTGCATGAATCCCATCAATAATACCATAACTAAATAGTTCTTCAATACTAACTTTATCGGCAAAATCAGGGATTTCAAATTCTAAAGGAAAAATATTTAAATTTATTTGTACTGAAACAAATTTAAAAACAACTTGGTTATTAACTTTTTTCTCTTGTAACCATGTAGTCATACCCTCAGGTAATCCTACACCTATGGCTAAAAACTTTTGGATTTTGAGAAAACGTTTTAAATGTATATTTTGTGCTATACCAAAAATATTTTGCTTTATATCTACAGGAAGCTTTTCTACTGCTTTAAGAAGATTTTTAGCTTGATCCCTCATTAGGGTAATATTTATAATGTCAAGGGGCTTTTCTACTGAATTTGCCTCCTCGTCAGCTTCTGTACTATTCTTTTGGCTTGTTATGCTAATTCTTCGGAGTTGATCCGCTAGCTGTTCAGCTTCTTCTAATTTTTTCTTTAGTACTGTATTTTCATCTTGGATCTTTTCTAAAAGATCATACATATTCTTTTTACAGCTTTCTAGCTCTTCTGATATTCTATGATTTGCTTCATTTATAGTTTTAAAATGATTCATGAAGCTAATCACTTGGTTACGATCATAAATAATTCCATTAAACTCTAAAATTGGTTCAAAGCCATCTTGGTTTTGTAAAAACATATTTAAAGATCTAGTGGCTTCTTCCAATGAGTAAAAACCTTTAAAACTAGGATTTGGAAAATCTTCAACATACATAGAAGTCTCTTGCCATGTTGAATAAATTCCAACCTTTCTTCCTTTATAAACTACATAACATGAAAACTTGTTATTTTCTACAAAGTATTGGCTTAAAACATTTAGAGAATTTAAAAATCCTTTATTATCATTTCTAAAAAACCAAATATTATTGAGCAAAGCTTGTTGAGGTTCAGTAAGCTTATCTTTTAGTTGATTTAGAGGTTGAAAAGAGATTCCAGGGTTATTGCTTATTGTAAAAGGTCCTATGTTAAGCTTTTTTGCACTACTGCTTTGAGTTGGGAAAGTAAGGCTTTTTTGAAGATTCTTTGAACTTCCAGCCATATTTCCTGCATTCAAAAATTAAATATTTATTAGTCTAGATAATATATCAGCTATAGTATTATCCTTTCCACTAATATGTTCAAATTCTGCTTTATATCCTCTACCAGTTAATGTTTCTAAGAAACTTATCCATCTTTTGCTTATGAATGAATTTTTCTTTTCAAAATTTTTCTTTTGTACTTTTTTATAAAATTCTACTATATTATTACAATCCGTCCTAATAGTAAAGGATTCATTTTGTATATATATATGAAAATTATTCAGAGTATTTATTATACCTAATAGTTCTAATTCAATACTTGATTTTCGACTCTCAGGTTCTGTAAACTTGCCGCTGGAATACATCGCTATTTCTTCAGTATCTTTAGGGCTTCCTTTACTGGGTTTTTGAATGAGAATTCCAGCCCATCCTATACTACTAGCATCTGTTTGAATTATTTTATAATAGCTATCAATTGGGAGAGCTATTGGTCCTAAATTTTTTACTATTTCTTTTATCTTTCGGATTAATTTTATATCTTCATTATTAAAATATCTTTGACCATTTTTGCTAAGTTTATTATAAAGTGGCCTGACTAAGATGCTTAGATTAGGTATAAACTTTCTACCATAATTTAATAATCCTAAAAACTTTTGTAGCTCTTTGGTCTCTTCTATCTTATCAGGGAAATTCAATATTTTAGTGGTTATATGCGGTTGGAGTTCTACTTTTCCTTTATCTATTTTTAGTCCTAAGAAATCAATTTTGTTTTTAAATAATTCAATTTTCTTTTTAGAAAGTATTATATTATTAACTTTACATAAATCAAGGACTTTATGGACATGTGCTGTGTGAATATACCTATTATTACTAAAAACAAGAATATCATCTATATAGACTATACAAAAACTGGAAAGCTGTTTAAAAATTCTATCCATCCTAGCTTGAAAAACTTGAGGTGCATTTTTTAATCCAAATGGCATTACAAGCCACTCAAAATGTCCTTCTGAACAACTAAAAGCTGTCCAAGGGATAGATTCTTTATCTAGTTTTATTTGCCAAAATCCGCTTTTACAATCAAATTTGGAGAACCATGTTGCTTTTTGTATACAATTTACTAATTCGTCTTTGTTGGGAAGCTTATAGCTATTTCTTAGAGTATTATCATTTAATCTTTTATAATTAATTACCATTCTACTTTTTCCTCTTTTTTGCTCACTATGGTTGCTAACGATAAAAGCTGGGCTTCTATGTCTACCGGTGCTTTCTCTTATTACTCCTAGTTCAAAGAGTTCTTTAATATGCATGTTGCATTCTTTTCTGTCTTCTAAACTATAGGCTAAATCTTGAGTTATTATAGTAATGTCTGGATTTATTATTTCTAACTTATATATTTCTGTAGAGTTTTCATTTTGTAGGTTATCACCAATAATTTTTGTTCTTTCTAAAGCTTCTATTTTATTTTTTACATCTATTGGCCAACTTTTTTCTTCTGGGTTCTCTTGGTTAGACTCTATTCTAGAGACTATACAAAGATCTTCAGTATAACTTTCTATTAGATATTCGTCTATTTCTTCATAACTTAAAACTTGATCAGATTCTAATTCTAGATTTACTATTGAATCTTCGAGTAAATAATCAAAATATTCTATATTTACTGGTTTTTCTATATTATTTATTTTCTTTATATAAGGAAGGTTATTAGTTTTCAACTTTGGTTGTATAAAGGTGGATTTTTTAAAGAAATTCACACCATTTGGCGTTATTAACATGCTTCCATTATTTCCTAATATAAAATTTAATCCTAAAATGAACTTATAGTTACTTACCTGTTTAGATACTAAAGTCTGGGGCAGGTTATGTACTTCTCCATTAATCCTAATTGGTATATTAATTATACAGTCAGTTATTGGTAATAATGATCCATTAAACTGTCTTAATCCTACTTCTGTTCCTAACTTAGTTCGAAACTCTTCTGGAGCTAAACTTTCATGTATAATACACTTATTTGCACCTGTATCTATCATAGCTTTAGTGCAGATTCTTTTGGATTTATAAAGAATTTCGACATCTATTAATATGAGTTCGCTTCCTGCTCGGTTTACTTCTTCTCTTTCTATGCATTTGTTACAATAATATAATTCTTCCTTTTTATAACCTTTATAGAATTCTTTACTGCATTCCTTGCAATTTTTTCCTAAAAAAGAAACTACTTCTTCTAACATATTAATACTATCTTCTGTTCCTGATGTATCATTTTCAAATTGTTCTTCAGGTCCTGATTCTAAACTAGACTCATCGTTTTCTTCTAACATTAATGCTTCATTTTCTTCATGATCTTCGTCGTCTAATATGACTATAATATCTTCATCAAGTAATTCTTCTATATTGAATATTTCTTCTAGGTCTTCTAAATAGTCTTCTATTTCTAACGTAGTTACTTTATTATTCTTAGCTTCAGGACAATTAGGTTTGATATGTCCCATTTTTCCACATAAATAACATTTACAATCTTTGTGATTTTTCTTTCTAAAAATTCTTTTTCCTTGTTTAAAAGCTTTTTGGATTTTTTGCTTATTATTAGCATAATTATAAGATTTTCTTTTATAGGGTTTATAAGGTTTTTTATACTTATCTTTCTTGTATTTTTTAATTTTTCTGGTTTTGTTTCTATCATATTTATGCCTGTACTTTTTTCCACAACCTAATGTAGGTACTTCATACAAGTCTACACACATTCTACTAAATTGTTGTTGTGCTTGTCTTCTAAGTTTTTCTTCATCACATAAATCTCTAATTCTTTGTCTAACAAATTCTACTGCTGGTATTAAAGAAATTGGCCAAAATAATCCTTCTTCTTTTCTACTTTTAAACCATTCAGTTAGATCTTTATAAAGTTTTTCTCCTATTTTTCCAGGTAACTTTGTTACAAATTTCATTAATAGTTCTTCATCATAAGGTTTTCCTATTTGACTCCAATATTTATAGAAGATATCTACATAGTAATTCAAACAGATGCTAGTAGTATACGATGGGCTGGAATTCTCATTCAAAAACCCAGTAAAGGAAGCCCTAAAGATACTGAAGAAATAGCGATGTATTCCAGCGGCAAGTTTACAGAACCTGAGAGTCGAAAATCAAGTACTGAATTAGAACTATTAGGTATAATAAATACTCTGAATAATTTTCATATATATATACAAAATGAATCCTTTACTATTAGGACGGATTGTAATAATATAGTAGAATTTTATAAAAAAGTACAAAAGAAAAATTTTGAAAAGAAAAATTCATTCATAAGCAAAAGATGGATAAGTTTCTTAGAAACATTAACTGGTAGAGGATATAAAGCAGAATTTGAACATATTAGTGGAAAGGATAATACTATAGCTGATATATTATCTAGACTAATAAATATTTAATTTTTGAATGCAGGAAATATGGCTGGAAGTTCAAAGAATCTTCAAAAAAGCCTTACTTTCCCAACTCAAAGCAGTAGTGCAAAAAAGCTTAACATAGGACCTTTTACAATAAGCAATAACCCTGGAATCTCTTTTCAACCTCTAAATCAACTAAAAGATAAGCTTACTGAACCTCAACAAGCTTTGCTCAATAATATTTGGTTTTTTAGAAATGATAATAAAGGATTTTTAAATTCTCTAAATGTTTTAAGCCAATACTTTGTAGAAAATAACAAGTTTTCATGTTATGTAGTTTATAAAGGAAGAAAGGTTGGAATTTATTCAACATGGCAAGAGACTTCTATGTATGTTGAAGATTTTCCAAATCCTAGTTTTAAAGGTTTTTACTCATTGGAAGAAGCCACTAGATCTTTAAATATGTTTTTACAAAACCAAGATGGCTTTGAACCAATTTTAGAGTTTAATGGAATTATTTATGATCGTAACCAAGTGATTAGCTTCATGAATCATTTTAAAACTATAAATGAAGCAAATCATAGAATATCAGAAGAGCTAGAAAGCTGTAAAAAGAATATGTATGATCTTTTAGAAAAGATCCAAGATGAAAATACAGTACTAAAGAAAAAATTAGAAGAAGCTGAACAGCTAGCGGATCAACTCCGAAGAATTAGCATAACAAGCCAAAAGAATAGTACAGAAGCTGACGAGGAGGCAAATTCAGTAGAAAAGCCCCTTGACATTATAAATATTACCCTAATGAGGGATCAAGCTAAAAATCTTCTTAAAGCAGTAGAAAAGCTTCCTGTAGATATAAAGCAAAATATTTTTGGTATAGCACAAAATATACATTTAAAACGTTTTCTCAAAATCCAAAAGTTTTTAGCCATAGGTGTAGGATTACCTGAGGGTATGACTACATGGTTACAAGAGAAAAAAGTTAATAACCAAGTTGTTTTTAAATTTGTTTCAGTACAAATAAATTTAAATATTTTTCCTTTAGAATTTGAAATCCCTGATTTTGCCGATAAAGTTAGTATTGAAGAACTATTTAGTTATGGTATTATTGATGGGATTCATGCAACAAACATTTTAAAAATCTCTTTTCTTCCTGAAAAGCTTCAACAATCTATCAGGATGTTTGGAGGAAAGCATGGTTTTTGTTTGGACATTGACTCAGTTCCCTGTGAATGGATTGTCAACCAGCCTTATCGGTTGTCAAACTATTTACCAGCTTATCACTTCATAGTGATAGTGCCATACAATTTCCCTGTTGAATTTTTACGAGAAGATTATCCTCATGATTATGGTCAAGACATATGTCTTGAACATCTTCAACGATACAGAGCCCAGAAATATTTCACTTGTGTAAATTCATCCAGGCCGAAGCTGATAGGACAGACTCCTCACATGTCAATCTTCATAAGGAGTCACGAGGTCATGTCTAAGTACCCTATTCCATGGATATTTCTTAGCCCAGAGACAGATGACTACCTAAGAGAAATCCAGGAAGAGGAGGAAGACCGGATAAGAGAATTTCTCACTGAAGAAGAAATAGATGAACAGTTCGATGATGAAGCCTACCATAATTTAGACACTTAAGCAGGAGCTAGTACAACAAAGTGTCAGTAGAAAAAGACAAAGATAGTTCAAAGCAAGATAAGAAGATAAGATCGAGTCTGAAGGAGTCCGAAGATAAGATCGAATCTAAGTCAGAAGATAAGAAGATAGAAGACAAAGTCAGAAGACAGAAAGATCGAATCTAAGTCAGAAGATAAGAAGACAGAAGACAAAATAATAAGATCGACAAATTTGAAGATAAGACTGACAACATGAACAGCAAAAGCAGTTATCGATATGTTCAATTGTCAGATTTACTTTTTGTAAAATATTAATAGTTGGCCGTATGTTTTGGCCTTTTCTTTGTAAATCTTTGTATAAATTAAGTGTTGCTCTCATTTGCAAAACACGAGCAAATCTTGAGCTTTCAAACACACTCTCACTCCCTCTTGTAATATTTTCAATCTCCTCACTAGCAATCAATAAAGCTGTGAATATTTTCAAGTAAGGTTTTTATCTCTCTACTTTATACCCACTTTTAGTTTTTATTTAACTGTTTCAACACTAGGAAGTCTTGCCAGGTTAACGAAAGCATAAGAAAAGTATTAAATTTCTAGAGTAACTCGGTCCTAATATAGATTTGAAAAATTGTTTTGCAACTCTTAAAAGAACTCTTTCTATAAATGCACTTAGTAGAGATCCTGTTTTTATGGAAACAAAATTTTATGATTTTCTGGAAAACCTCCTAGGTGGTCTACATGGGTAAGACCTATTTGAAAAGGCAGTCGTAGACTTTAGGGGAATTTTGAAAATCCGTTTTGTTTAAATGGAAACCATGGGATCTTGAAAGGCCTGTCTGAGGTTCTCTATAGATTGCACACCCTCTTATTAATAAGTAATTAAAAATTAGTTCTGCTTCGTGAAAGTTCAACTTCCTTAAATATGCACTAAAATGATCTAAAGGTCCATAAAAATAAATATTAAGAAAGCAGTAGTTTAAATACATTAAAACTTTCTGCAACTTTCGTTACAGCTTTTTGAATTCAAGTACTCTGTTAAAGCTTTTTATTGAGCTAGATTAAAGGGTTCCTTTGCTACACAGGGCTTCTAGATGTATCTTCCAACGATTTTCTTGAATTTTAACTTCTTCTATTCTA
This sequence comes from Acer yangbiense, assembly GCA_008009225.1. Classification (NCBI taxonomy): domain Eukaryota; kingdom Viridiplantae; phylum Streptophyta; class Magnoliopsida; order Sapindales; family Sapindaceae; genus Acer; species Acer yangbiense. The sequence continues at coordinate 22,689,197 of CM017773.1, read as the reverse complement.
TCTAGGATAGCTTGTTTTGCTTCTTCGCTTTTAGCTCGGAAATTCAATATTTTAGTGGTTATATGCGGTTGGAGTTCTACTTTTCCTTTATCTATTTTTAGTCCTAAGAAATCAATTTTGTTTTTAAATAATTCAATTTTCTTTTTAGAAAGTATATATAAAGATATATGTGATTGATCTGTGTTTCTTTACCATCTTCTCTCTACCCTCAATTCTGATTGAATCCGAAACGAGCACATATCGAGCAAGTGTCAGGGTGAGAGGGTTTTGATATACAAGTGTCAGCAAGTATCAGGAACTGAATCGGTTTTCTCCTCCTCTTCCAATAAGCTCTTCTGGTGCAGCTCATGCTTCAGCCTTTCGATTTCGCAATCCTTCTCTTCTACCTTCTCTTTTAAGATTAAGCACCTGCAAAAGAAGATGGTTTCAGTATGATTCCTGACTTTTTATTCGTCACACCTAATATGTAAATGCAAGGGTCGTCTAAAATTCTTATATACCACAAAATCAATTACAGACCTTGCTTGACTAAAAAGATAAACCAAGAATGTGAGTGAGAGTGTAAAAGCTACATTTTAAAATGAGTGTTACAAAAAGAGATCTAAAAATTTTGGGATCCAAAGGTAGACGAAACCGATGAAATTAAAGATCGATATTCAGTGAATAGTCCAAGAAAAATCCTAACCTGAAGTGTGAAGCCTATAAACAGTGTTATCTATTCTTTGAGTTATTGACAAATCAGGGTCTAAAGGTGACAAAGTCCAAAAAATTAGCAATAATACTGTCTGTAGACGGAAACTCAACCAAACTATGTTTGCTGCCCTACTCCATCATGACTTCGAGGGCTCATTTCTGTTTTCATTTATTATTAATCAAAGCTAACAAAGCTTTAAGCTGCATAATGATGCCATGCTTAAGACCAAATAAATTAATAAGTAAACGTAAAAATATGAGAAGGAAACCATTTCATTCGATCTGTCTACATTATCTGTCAGCCCCTCCATATGTTTGTAAAGGCCTGCATGCAACACCACAAAATGGATCAACACGAATTAAAAAAATAATATTTATACATTTTGTTGAATATGATAGGATCAACTATACCACAAAAGATGAGGAGTGTAAGATCAATACTAACACCAAGTTTTCCTCCCAGTAAAAGGACCCATGAAAGCTAGTAAAAAATATGGATGATGTTTGAGAAAAGATGTTAATGAATGCTGAATGTAACAAATAATGTATGTGTCACTAACCTTCAAATTGACTTCTAAGTTCTGCATTTCGAGATTTCTGCAAAGCAAGTTTCAGTTGCAGTTGATGTGTCTGCACACCAATAATCAGGAAAGAATATAAACACAACATATATAGAACAAGAAAAAAGTCTCAAAGGAGTCAAAATGAAATCTATGGTCTATCCAATACCATTATGAAAATTGAATCATATATTGATTGAATCTATGCAGTCATAAATGCATCTAGAAATTTCTATAATCTTAAAAAAAGAGAAAATATATTACGAGCACAGCAGGACCACACTCCACAGTAACAATATTTTAATCTACTTAAAAAAAAAAAACTAGACTGGTCAACACATCGATTGCATAAATAACATTATGACATAGTTGCACAGTACCTCTCCTTCCTCATTTTGACGACCAATCTCATCATTTTCCTCTTGCAAGGTTTTACACTTCACCATCAATGCTTTCCCCATCTTGCTAGTTGCAGTGAAAGCAACAGGAATTAATCAAGAGGATTAATTCATATGATAAGTGAATGCAAGAGGAATATCTAGGGAGGGATCCAAGGAATATCCAGTAATCGAGACGAGAAATCCGTGGATGATATTCAGGGGAGACCTAAGAGGATATTTGGATGGTGTACTCAAAGAGTCAAAGGTTGGCTCGATAAGCGTTATAAGCTGAGAGCTAGGATGTAAGCTCAGTTGTGAGCTTAGGGACTCAGTTGTTTGGGGTTTGGGGTTTAAAGAGAGAACCAGGAGTGTGTGGTTGTACAAATTTACTACATATTAGATTTTTTTTATGCCATCTTGACGGCCAGTGGTTTTTTCCCTAATTTAGGGTTTCCATGTATATCTTGTGTTCAAGTGTGATTGGTTTGTTTTCTCTCATTTTATTTTTCTACTAGTATATGTTGTTTGTTATGTGGTGAATATTAGACATGCGCTTTCGCGTTTATCAATTTTCCCAACTGGTACATGAGTAATGCTGATGTTTGCTAACATAAAATCCAATACAATACAATGCGATGTACTAAACGCTCCAAGAGGTATTGTGTATCATTTTATAAAGTTTACATCCATTTTTTATTTTTTTTTTATTAGGTGGAAAATCATAGTCTTTAACACCCACACACACAAATATATGGAATTGGATCCTCTACTGATTTGATCTTTTTCCTGACCTTTTTAAAGTATATGATTGGTTGTTGTTAAAGTGGTTGTGGAAACCAATTACATCTTAACCATATATTCATTGCAATGCTTATGTGTCATGAGATTAGGTGAGGTCAGAAAAAAGATCAGATCAGTAGAGGATCCAAATTCCAAATATATATCCCATCCGCATTGTTTGATATTATTAAAGGTTTGATAAAGAACAATCAATGACTAACAATGAGCATATTTGTAAACTAAAAATTTTCTTATTTATGGTAAATATATCTTCAACTACAAAAGCAATTAATGGAAATTTGAGTGTTAGACTGGAATTATCAAAGATTTTAACATGAGTGAATCCCATAGCTACAATTCTAAGAATTAATTACTCCAACTAACTCCTACTTCAACATATACATGCAAGATAAATGAATGAAATAATCGGTTGACAGATAAACAAAAACACAACACACAAAGATTAATCAGCTGGTAGTGCTATTATATGAGATCTTATTGATGACAGACATTGGAATGTTGATGACATGACCGTGGTTTCCGAAGAGCCCGATCCTGCCAAAACTCGCAACAGTGCTATTCATAGTCGCGTTTATGAATACATTGATCACCTGTTTCTCACCGCTGCCTATGCAGAAATGAGTTGGAGCCACCTTTATGTAAACCCCATATGGAGCACTCCAACCAACATTGTAACTCTCATTGCCACCGATATTCATCACTGTTCTCTCAACTGTTATTGACTGATTCAGTTTTGAAATTGTAATCGAGGGCAAGTTCAAGTCAGCACCATTGATGGTAGAATTATTATATGCCCAGCAGTTTTGACCTGTGTAATTCAACACCACTGGACTGGATCCATTAATGCCACAAAGAAATGACATATAGTCATTGTAACCTACAAAAATAAGCATATAATATTCAAATATATAAGTGAATGAAATTCATGGAATGCAAGAGGAATCACAGAAATCCTGCATATGAGTTAAAGATGCAGAATGACTCACCCGAATCAAAAATTAGACCAGGATCCAGTGATGCAGTTGCATTTACAAAACCACTGCCCATGTCAAACGGTGTTGCTGGAGTCTGGTTTTGATCTGGATTGGCGTAAGCACGCTGGGCCATTATTGGCCCACCGTACTTGTCATATAAAGATGCTGTTGTGGAAAGTGCAGATGCAATAGCTGAAGGACTAAAATTGGGGAACTTCTGCTTAATCAGGGCAGAAAGCCCAGCAACATGAGGAGCAGCCATGCTAGTCCCAGACATCATTGCAAAGTTCTCTCCTGTATTTTACAAGTTATGTGAAGTTTTTAAAAATCTATAAGGAGGTGTCAAAATTGCAAATTATTACAGCATGAAACTGTCAATACCTTGGAATTCAACCGAATCGGTGCCAAGAGAACTCCAAGCAGCCCAAACAGAATTTCCAGGAGCTAACAAGTTGGGTTTCAATATGTCAGCATCATCAAACGAGTTGTCCTCTGGATCTGGACCCCTAGCAGAGTAATACATAACCTTTGGAGCAGAGTTACTAAAATTTGCTTTTAACCCCCCTGAAATGCTTGCCACTGCACCATATCTAATAATTTGCTTTGTAACTCCATCTCTCTCCAAAGAAGAATTGTAGTATTGGAGTAATATCTGCAAATCATATGAAAGCTTTAGTAATTGAAAGGGAAAATTTGCTGGTGTCTGCACAAATACACACAGAACTGCACCTTGGAATCTTCAGGGGATGGAATAATGATGCCGGGCATTTCCATTGGAGTTGGATTAAGCTGAAAACCGATAACAAAAGGATCCAAGTAGAACACAACGCCAACTGCACTAAGGTTTTTTGCAGTTTGTAAAGTTTGTTTGATGGTAGAGAGCCCAAGCACAAACCGGATTGAATAGCTACAAATCAAGAGATTTCCTTTCACTAAATCCTTGTTGAAGCTACTGGAACCTTGGCATTCACCAACATACATATCCTTGGCAATCGTCGTGTCATTATTTAAAGCATGAACTGCCGAAATCAGCGTATACATCATATTTTCACCAGTTCCCGCTGAAAAAGAACATATACAATTATTTTTCATAATAATGAGCATTATGCATAGCTTAAAATAATAAAATCATAGTTGTGAATCAAGAGATTTTCCATACAATTAGTGCTGTAAATTTTAAACCATTAATGGCATAATGAAGGGTAAAAGCAAAATGTACTTATATAGACTAATGAAGACCCCACATATTAAGTCTGCATCTTGGACCCTGAAACAGACCGCCAAATGGCACATGTTGACTGGCAAATAGTTAAAAATATCTAACAACCATCCAAGAAATAAGACCACAAGAAACAAAAAAAAAAAAAAAACGTAAAACATATTTGGTGCAAAGAATGGACCAAAATTCATTCAACTCAATTTCCAATTCTTTCTAGGTTCTTTTGTACTTTCATCGGGCATAATGAATCTATATACTCAAATTTAAAATGCATTCCAGTATGAAGGAAACAGAAAAATATGCACAATAACTTATAGAGATAAACTTACATGCAAGTCCAACTCCAGGAATGGTTAAATTGTTCCCGAGGAATATAGAGTTTGCATACACTCTATCATGAGAAGCAGCACCAATAGTGAATATCCATGGACTGAAAGAAGACATGCTCTTAGGTGAAGGTCCAGTATTTCCTGCTGCTTGCACAACAAAGATACCAGCCTTTACAGCTGATAGCAGGGCCATGTCAATGGGGTTAAAAAAGGTTGCAATACCAGGAGGACGCCGGTTGGGAGTAATTGATAAGCTTATAATGTCAACCCCATCTTGAGCTGCCTGAAATTGCATAGTGGGCAATCAATATCAATTACAGTTCCCATATAAATGGCAGCATATGAGTGTGGATAAAATCTCCAGCAATAGGTTCATTTTCTTTCCTATTAGGAAATATGTGTGTGTGTTTACTTATAATACCCTTGCCGGTAAATCTTCTGTATAAGACGTGTATCTTAGTATCCTCTCTTTCAGGAACACATTAAACATTTATACAGTAAAATTTTCTAGCACAAACATCAGTTGTGACAGAAATTAAATTCGAAAAAACAGACCAAAACATCTAGTACCTGGTCTATGGCAGCAACAACATCTGCAGCGAAGCCTCCAAAGCTTTTGTACAGTGCCTTGTAAATAGCAATACTGTGAAAAATGAGCATTTGGTTAACACATCATCAACATAAACTTATATATAGATATTCCTAAATCCAACAAACTGAAAAGCAAACATAAATGCATATTACTATTTCTTTAGAGTGAAATAGGAAGTTCTGTTCTGTTTACAAATAATGCTAAAGGTGGAAAAAAAAGTTACAAAATTAAGATAAAATATATATTCCCCTGCAATTGATTCATCCTATAAGCCCAAACCAGCATTACAATTCAACCACACATCTAAACTTCTAGCAACCATTAACTGAACAGTTTTGAGCAATAATAAACACCCATCAGAAAAAATCATGTGATCCACTCATCTCTGTTGGGTCCTAAAAGACTGTTTTTGTTAAAATTTATTGCCCTGTTTAAACACCCACCTTACTAATTTAAATATGCATTTGTTCATTGAACCCACAGAGGGAAATTACCTCACATTATTGCTATTTTACCTAATACTCTTTCAATTTATAAAGCCATAAAAAGGAATATTTTGGAAGTGATCTTTTTCTTATCTCCTGTTCGATGATTAAGTATGCAATGAGAGGTAATATAAAGGCCAATAGTTGGATTAGCAATACTCAGATTAAAGATATTGAATGTATTTCCAATAAGCATGAGATATAGAAAGAGGAAGTACATCATGATGCTAAAGAGATATCCAAGAGACTATTATTGCTCGTAAACTTGAATTTCTAAAATATGTGAGAAATTGAATAGGATGGTTTTCATTAGATTAAATTAGGATAAAAAATGCAGGAAAGAGCTTTTGAAGTTTCATTTATTGTTGATACAACAGGATAAGATAAAATAAGGTGCGATTATAGAAGCGCGCCTAGGGGCCTTAAGAGAGGCCAGGCGCAGCCACTTCAATGAGGCGAGCACCTGGCCTGTGGAGGCGCTAGGCGCCAGGCACCTCCAAGGCGCTTTTCATAAAGGCGCCTGTTTTTAACAGGAAATGAAAATTTTCTCTGGGGACGCTGATTTACAATAACAAGACAATCAGAAAAAGCTATTTGATTAGAACTGTACTGGAAATTTGGAATGATTCACTTATACAATTAAAACTAATAAAAAGGAAATAAATTTATTCTAGCTTATTGCAATATCAGAATTTAACAAATTAAAATATAACGTATGAAGAAAACTTTCAAAAGTTCTTTAAACCGTGTTCCCTTAATATTAAGCATACGAACACAAGTGATTCAACAGTTGCAGATACATAGTTATGCAATGTATTTCAAAATCTATATACTTATCTATGACAAACGGCATAACATTTTCAAATCATGACCATTTAGTACATACCTAAGGATGACAGAGGAACCTATGCAGAGTAGCAAGTCAATCTAGCAATGTTCCTCGATGAAATATAAAATGAAAACTCAACCAACTGAATGGTCATGATCATGGTTATTATGATGGACTTAAAGCAAGAAATGATGTGGGAACATGGAATAATTAGAAATGGCAAACAGAAGGAAAACTTAAGGGCTGTTTGTTTTTGACACATATTGTGTCTGAACTCTGAATTAGACCCATTTTGACCAAATTATTTTTTTTAAGGTAGTCAAATGTCTGAAAAATAGATAAAAAGATTTGAAACAAAAAAGTGGAAAAATTTGACTCATCACTGTAGAATATCTGAAACATAATTAAATTTTCTTTTAAAAAATTATCCTCAAGAAACTAAGCCATTTCCATATATATCCTTAATATTTCCCTAAACAGTTTTTTCATCTAACCTCATGGTATTGGAACTGAAGGCAGGAAAGAAATATATATTCAATTGGGTTTTCCTTCTTCTTCTTCTTCTTCTTTTTTTTTTTTTCTGTGGCTCAAATATTGCAGTTTTAGTTTTCAAAACTAAATGTTAATTCTACCAAACAACATATTGTAATTACTTACGTGAAAGTATGTATGTACGTATGAACGTGTGTGTATGAGTATGTATGTATGTGTCATGCGAATGTGTGTGCATGTATGTATATTTCAAGAAAAATCATCAATATCTAATTATCTATATAATTTTACATTTTAATTTATTAAACATTTTATTCGGTTGCTTTTAATTTTTAAATTGTATAAATATAAAACTGTTTATTTTCAATGTTTTTCTCTTAGAAAAACAAACATATCATTCCGGTTTCAAATTGTAGGTCCTAGTCAGATTTCAGTCAAGTTCTAACCCTTGCAAACCTCAAAGGCTCAAACTAAAAAAGTAAAAAACATGCAAGCTTAATATGATTAAATGGTTTCAATGCTAAATAGCAGTTTAAATACAAAATATGGACGAGCAGAGAAATAATAAATACAAGGAAAGAAACAAAAAAATGTCAAAAGTCTAGAATCAAAAATGTAAATATGTAATTGACCAAGAAAGGGTTGAGAAACCACTTGAAGATATTTCCAAATCTCTTGTCACACAAATACTGCAATTTTAAATCCAAAATGCATAGAGAGGTTGTTTAGAGTAAATTTAATTCTTTTTCAAATAACTTTAAGAAAGATTATATGTAAGTTTTTAAAATAAGTTCTCTAATAGAGTAATAGATAAATTTCTACGGATAGAGAGGTTTCAAGAACCAAGTTTCTTTGTTTTAACTACTACTTATATTATCTATTTTCCTGTTAAGCTCCAGACAAATGTTTAACATATGAAAGACCGTTGTATTTTCCATACCCTGCTCCATAAAAAATTTGCAATAGAAATAATTAGTTGTATTGGGGTATACGCTTGGTAATGGTATGGGGTGCAGGGATTCTGATTGTGCCTGTCACCACTTTTTCCATTTTACTTTGAGGTGGAGGCATTTTGTTATATAGATCAGACATACATCACTAGAAAAAGAAATAAGTGTAACATAAAGAGGTTCTGGTCTAGATTAATTACTGTGCACGAGGAGCCATCCCACTTGCATTTCCAAAGTTATGCCCAGCAACTACCACTGGAATCCCATGGTTTCCTGCAGCAACAGAAGCTGTGTGCCTGCATATATAAATTAGCTAAATTTTGTTACAAACTTGAGGCATTGGATAAAACTGATGGTGCATGGAAGTGGAAATTAACACAAGTCCATACCATTAGGAATAGAATATCTACTGTGTTTCTGTATCCTCAAAATAAATCCATGTAGTTTTCTACTCTTCTTGAGAACAAAGACATTGGTAGCATTCAAATTGTGTAGGAAACTTTATTTTACAATGACCATCTGGCTAAAGTTAAAGTCTAATACAGAATTGCATTTAAGGATTGTTCATACCATACAACCCATTAATGGATTGAACCCTCACAGAGACATAAAATTTATTCCAAGAGAATTTGATTACCAACAAGTAGAAGCCTCATTTAGAAGAACTCAGGCATACAACCAGCTGGAAAACAGAAAAATGATATAACAAGTCATACAATAGAATTCTTTATTTTTTCCCACTGTTTCCATTCATGCACCATAGAGCTGCAAATTATATCACCTAACTTTGGTTTTATCCTGACTATGTCTCTGAGTTGAGTTCATCCTAACTTGGTTTTCTTGTCAAAACCCTAATGCAGGCTTAAAGTGATAGACATATTAATCAAACTACAGAAATCTAATATTTATCTTGAACAAATTTGAGGTAAAGAGAAAAAGGGAAACTGCTATGATCTTGTAAAGACAATACCAGACACAGGGGAATTAAAAGCCACTTGTTAAAGAAATGGAACAAGTATACTCACGTGCCATGGCCATCGCCATCAAATGGTGAAGCATAGTCCTGTGTTGAATTGAAAATTCCTCTTGTTATAGCAGATGCTGCAAAATGGCGGGCGCCAACAAGCTTTCTATTGCATGAACCAGATGGGAAATCCCGAGTAACCTCACAAATGCCTGAAAAATGAGCAGGGACTGGGTAGGAGTGCTCAGATACATCATCAGCAAAGCTGGGGTGAGTTGGATCAATACCAGTATCGATAAATCCAATCACTATTCCTTCTCCAGCAGTTTCATATCCACCTTCTTGGACCCAAGCCCCCTGTGGTAAACCCAAGAACTGAGGAGTATGTGTGGTTGCAGTCCTAACTGAAAAATCCAAAACCACATTTGCCACTTCCCTTCTCCTAGAAAGCTTATCTGCCTTTGAAATTGTCCAGTACAACAAAAAAATTAAAAACTTAAATATAAAATTTCTTCCCAAATATGAGCAAAAGTTTCAGCCAATAAAAGATGTGATGACAGGGTGCAACTATACATTCAATTATGCAAAAGTAATAACAGTAATGAGAACACCAACAATGCATTAACATCATTATAAAAACTCATAATGATGAATGATGACAACAAACATGAACTGAAATTATACCTGTTGTGGTGTAACAAGTACAGAAAACCCATTAATCAAGTAGTGGTAGCTGTACAGCTTCAGATACTTCTCTCCCTTCAACACCCTTTTCAATAAAGAATCATGAACTCGAGCAATATACGAACCAGGCCTACTATGGTGTCTCGAAGCATTCCTAAATGTAGAAAAGAAATCAATTCAAAAGAATAATTGGGTCATAATTTAGAAAACAAAGAGAATTATGAAGCCAAAACACTAACTACTTAATCATTAACAAATAATAAGTTTCATATGACGTATAAAAAAAGAAAGAAAAAAGAGCACCTTGTTGTGTTAAGTCTACTTAATCTACCAGAAGCTTTGTGGTTTGTTTTCAGTTGTTGATCGTAGTAATGAGAAGAGGGAGCTTGTTTTAGAGTAACAATATACACAGCAGTAACTGGGTCTTCTGAATCGTCTTCCTGACACAAAGAGCAGACCAAAAACCCCAAAAGAAGAACCACCACTACTAATTGCACTTTGCTCTCCATTTGGTGGAAACAAAAAATGAAAAACAAAAAGAATTGAAACCCAGAAACCAAACAAAACAAAACAAAACAACCCAAATGAAACAAACACTTAGAGAGTAGTACAAGTACAACAACAAGCAATGTGCTCCATTCTCAAACGAAGAAGACCCAAAGAGAAAAGAAAGAAACCCTTTTTAGAGGATGTGGAAACAGCTGTTAAGTGAAAAGAATGCGCACAAAAATATAATTTAAAAACAAAAAACAAAACCCCACTAAGCCTCCATGGATGAGTGTAAGTGAGAAACAAATAAAAAGAAAAACTTTTTGTTGATAATGTACACTTTGCGCAGAGAGAAAAAGAGAGAAGAGAGAGAGAGAGAGTGTGTATTAACAAGTGGAGTGTATGTGTATGAAGAAGAGAGGGGAAGAGAAGAGAAGAGAAGAGAATACGCAAGCAAAGCAGAGCAACTTTCTTGGGTGATGTGAAATGTGAATGTGAACGTTTTGTTTAATTACAAATCATCAGAGAAAAATGAACGTTTTCTTTTGTTTCATTCCATTTCCGACTGTTGGGGCTTTATTGTCTTTTAGTGCTTCTAATTTTTTCCATTTAAAAAAAAAAAAAAAAAGCTTCTCTGTATTTTTTTTTTTTTTTTTAAAGAGTAAATTCTATTTTTCTGACAATTTATAATGGAAATTTTTTTTTTTTTTTTTGAATTCGTTATAATGGAAAATTTTAACATGTGAGTATGTGACTTAACGATTTATAAAATTTTAACAATTTTATTATTAATTATTAAAAAAATAATAAAAACTTATATTTATTTTTTAAAGCAAGTAGGGATGGCAAAAATCATTCACAAATGAGGATGATGGGAATGGGGATGAATTTCATCCCCAAATTGAAATGTGGATTCTCCCTATCCCCATTTCCCAAATCCTTGCAACAACAAAAAAAAAAAAAAAAAATCTTAATTATTATTTCCCCTAAACCTATTTGATTTTATATTTTTTTAATAATTATTATTTCCCCCAAAACCTATTCTATTTGTATTTGTATTGGAATTTTTTTTATATATATTATAACTTATAACCATTGAGTTTTTTTTTTTTTTTTTTTTTTTTTTTTTTTTAAATATGTGTAACAGGAAAACGGTGAAAAAGTTAGGGTTAGAAAAATGGATGAAATGGGAAAAATGAGAGAAATGGAGGAAATCAACCTTAAAAATTAGTATTTCTATTTATTTTAAATTGTTTCAAAAAAAATATTTATTTTTAATAATCACTTGATTTTAAAGTATTTTTGTCTTTTCAAAATTTGTACACAGTCAAACTAATAATTTGAAATTTATTATTATTTTTTAAATTTAATGACTAAATAAAACATGTTTAAAAATTTTATTTTTACAAATTATGAAAAAAAAAAGTGACATCTTTGAGAAAAATATATAGATGTTCATTCGTAATTTTACTTGTTTTTTCTTTATAGGATATATTGAATCATTGATATGTTAATTTTTTTAGATGGAAATTAAAATAAAATAAAATAAATCAGAAGAATTGTTTATTTCATTTTAAAATGCCAAAGCCAAGATAAAGAGGTATGTTTTTTTTGTTTTTTTTTTTTCACATATACAAGAGAAAATATACTAATACCATCATTATCTTCATTATGATGTGTTCTCTTTAAAAGACAAAATGAGAATTACATATACTTGGCAAATCATTCTAGAAATTTAATTACATATAATTTATATTAAACAATTTATTCATGAGTGTGTCTTTATTGAGAGCATTTGTAAGTTTATTATTATTATTATTATTATTTATTTTTACAAACTCTTTTTTTTATTGAAAAAATAAGACTGACCTCGAGGGAAAAAGTATCATATACAATCATATACTAAAAGACTCTTAGACAGAACCATATATAGATAAATAAAAAAGAAACAAAAGAAAAAACAAGAGAGAGAAAATAAAAGCAAAAGTAGAGAGGTGCGCAGACCCTAAAACAATAAACTAAATAGGTATGCAAATCTCAATTGAAGGCAAAGAAACGGGAACTAAACTAATGAAACAATCTAACAAGACCAACGGACACCGAAAATCATTGTCAGAGATAATCATTAGAAAGAGAGGATTTAAGCTTAGTCATCTGACAAGCAATGATATTCTCTAAATCAATCCCCTCTCCCTCAACTTGAGTGGGACAATTAGCAACAATTAGCGACAAAGTTTAATTCTGCTTGGGCTGTGAAAGCTGTAGAATTATAGCGAATCTTAGTCTAAGCTATAAGGAGAAGAGTATCCAATCTCACCGAAAGGGTTGAAGAATTGGCAACACGTCAAAGTTTAGCTCGAGACTCGAAAAGTGGGACTTGCAATCTGACCACGGGCTCCCACAAAACCATGACAAAAGCCGAAGAAGAGGTAATGTTAGTCAAACCTCGCTGAGTAGAAGGAACTACAGTGGTGACAGTGATCTCAATAATAGAATTCGTCCCCTTAACCAGCACAGAAAAAGTAGTATGGGACCTAGAACAATCAATCAAAACCCTATGTTCCATTAAACCCTACTAAACGATCGGATCCTATAGAGGAGAAGTGATCGCAGTAGCTGTAGGAAAAGCATAGATAACCTGCACCGTGGAACTAATTGGTCTAGAAATATCACCATTAATCGAAACTCGTTGGTCATTCAAATCCCGCAAATCAATCGGTTCCGGTCTAGGAATAGAACTCGTCCCCTTAACCGGGCCCTTTCAAGAATAAGTTACCGTAGTAATCGTAGGAGGAGTAGAAGTAACCTAAATCGAAGGACTAACCGACCTAGAAAAATGACTCGTCCCCTCAACCAGCCGAGGAACCACAATGGTGACAATGATCTAAGAAATAGAACTCGTCTCTTAAACCGACACAGAAGAAGTAGTATGGGACTTAGAACCATCAATCAAAATCTTATGTTCCATCAAACCTTGTTGAAGATCGGATCTTGCAGAGGAGTAGTGACCGCAGTAGATGCAGGAAAATCAAATATAACCTTCACAGATCTAGAAATATCCATCTAGGAATATTAATCGAATTTATATACATAAAAACACTCGAAAACAAGCATAAAAGCTAGGAAATATGGGCCTAAAATAGGTACATAAATGTGACAATCACATGTCCATCTAGGAATATTAATCAAATTTATGAACTAATGCATAAACATACAAAGTGAGTGTGTGTGTGCTATACAAATTTTGCACAACAATGTTGGGACACATATGCATGAAATGTGTGTGTGTGCGTCTATGCCTTGCAAGAGGTTAATGTCTCTTTTACCTTAACTTGACGATAAAGCACCACCTCTTGAAGACTTGTTTGTAAGATAAGTTACCTTCCATCTTTGGAGCTTAAATTATCACAAACCACCTAGGTAACTAAACATTACAAACAAAGAGTGTTTTTGATACGGAATCAAGCCAACATAATATATAAACCTAACATCGTCCCTTCAGTCGGCCTAGGAACAGTAGCGGTAACAGTGATCTTAGAAATAGAACTTGTCCCCTTAACAGGCACAGAAGAAGCAATATGTGATCTAGAACAATCAATCAAAACCCTATGTTCCATCAAACCCTAATGAGCGATTGGTTCCAGTAAAGAAGAAGTGATAAGAAAATCATAGATAACCTACACCGAGTAACTAACTGATCTAGAAATATCACTATCAATCGAAACCCACTGGTTTTCAAATCCCGTTGATCAATTGGTTCCGGTCTAGGAATAGAACTTGTCCCTTTAACAGGACCATTTCTCGAATAAGTTACCATAGTAACCGTAGGAGGAGCCGAAGTAACTTAACCGTAGGAGGAGCCGAAGTAACTTAACCGAAGGACTAACTAGCCTAGAAAAAAGACTCGCCCCCTTAGTCGGCCCAAAATCCAAGAAGAATGAACCATAACTGAATCCTGGACATCAATATCCTAACAAATATCAGCAACATCATTAGAAACCATAACCAAAGACTGAATCCCAGAAACCGATCAATATTCCAGTTTGGAATTCGAACAACCACAAGGGATCTGAAATCCATCCCTAGTACCTTGCTTAGGCATGTCATTGGTCAGAACTGGATCCTCACGCTTATGTAAATTCTTTCCAGAGGCGGATGAAGAATAATCCCCTGCCTTTTTCCATTTGTAATTATTAGGGATATGACCAATGGAAGAGCATATAGTACACAAATACAACAAATTTATGTACTCAACTGAAACGAAAAAGCTATGGGAATCATCTTTCTCTAACAGCAAAGAATTCAAAGGAGGAGAAAAAACATCAATATCAACAAACACTTAAGCAAAATGCCCAAAATCCCCATCAATAGTGGCCCCTATCAATCCGTAAAGGCACCCCAAACACTCTAGCTAGATCAGAAATAATTTTAGGATGCCAATATTGCCAAGATAGAACATAAAAAGTAAACCCAAACCTAAGCATTAGTTGATTTATGCGAAATCAGATTAAAGTCCAAAGTTCAATGCTGAAGATGCAAAATACACGGCTTCAAGTTAAGAGACCCCGTGCTCCAAACCTGGTTTTTGTCAATTGCAGATGCCAAGACAATCTGAAAATAACCATGACCCAATGAGATGAGCCAAGGTGAAGTTAACTTTCAAAAATTTTGTAGTTTCGCTCGAAGATCAACCAACTTCCAAGGTTTATCATCTTTTGAGATGACCACTCTGTCAATAAGAGAATGTTTAATTACACATATTCAAATGAGATTGGTAAGCAATGAGATCCACTTTGATGTAGATTAAGCCACCTTTTTTTATGGGCACTGTACTGGCAGTCAAATATTCTTCATTCACAACTGTAGATTTCAAAAGATGAGCGTAAGACTTAGGGATTTTTTTTTTTTTTTTGTCTAAAGACTGAACATTCCTGAAATTTACTGAATACTAAATAGTAACTGAAACCTGAAACTGAATAACATGTTTGTTTTTTGATTTTTTTAATCACCCCCTGAATATAGAAACTTGTTTGTTTTAATTTTTAAAGATAAAATAGTTTTAAAACAAGTAATTTGATGTTTATACCCTTTTACTATTATATGATTGTTATGTATTTTCATTTTATATGATACAAACAACTAAATAAAAAATAATTTAACAAATCGTAAATCATTTTTGTGTAATATTGATAAGATATTATTCATGGTATGATAAATAGTTTTTTTTTTTTTAATATGATAAATGATGATTTTGATTTTACAATATATATATATATATATATATATATATATATATATATATATATATATATATACAATCTTTCTATTGTCAGTTCATCCTAACAATAAATATATCATGATGAAGAATGTGGACCACAGATTATGGAGAAGTTTTGACAAATGCATACACTTTGAGTCAAAGTATGTAAATCTAGTGGTCCATATTTTTCGTCCTGATATATTTATTGTCAGGACGAACTGATAATAGAAAATCTGTATATATATATGGGGGAATTGCACAAACATCCCTCGAGATTTAATGAAATTGCACAAATATGGCAGTTTTGGCTATATACACACAAACTTCCCTCAACATTTGAAAATTGTTGCACAAACATCCCCTACCGTTAGATAAATCCGTTAGTCAATAGTCAAAAGTGTAAAAAGTCTAAAATACAATTTTTTTATATTTTAAATAAACTAAAAAATTAAAAAAAATATATATAAAAAATATAAAAAAAAATATTTTTGATAACATGAATGTAACTTAAATCTGAAACCTGGAAAAAAAAATCATCTTTACAAATAAAAAAAAAATAGTTTTTTAAACAATTTAATAATAAATAAATTTTAAATTTTAAATTTATTTAAAATCAAGGGGGAATTGCACAAACAATTTTTTTTTTTTTTTGACGATGAATTTTTTTTTCCAACTTTCTGATTTAAGATACATTCATATTTTCTAAAAGATTTTTTAATATTTTTTTATCTTATTTTTGAATTTTTAATAATGTTTAAAATAAAAATATAGGGTATTTTGGACTTTTTACACATTTGACTATTGACTAACGGATCCATCTAATGGTAGCGGATGTTTGTGCAACAATTTTCAAATGTTGAGGGAAGTTTGTGTGTATATAGTCAAAACTGCCATATTCGTGCAATTTTATCAAACCTCAGGGGATGTTTGTGCAATTCCCCCTATATATATATATGCAGAAATTCTATTATCAGTTCAAACTGACAAAAGTTATATCAGTTCCTTGCATGTGAGCCACTGGATTTAAATACTTTGACTTGGCTGTATGCACCTGTCAGTCAAAGTATTTAAATCCAGTGGCCCACATACAAGGAACTGATATAACTTTTGTCAGTTCGAACTGATAATAGAAAAACTGTATATATATATATGTATGTATAATTGAAGGTTCAACGATGGTGTTGAAAGTGACAATGTGATTAATGTTTTTTTTTTTGTTTTTTTTATTTTTTATTTTAAAGTTGTTTATCATAAGTAATAGGTTAAAAGAAATAAATTTGTATAATATAAAATGATGATAAAATTGGAAATATGTTATTTTTGAGAGGATAATCTTGGAAGAAAATAGATTAGGCTAATTGGCACTGATGCCCTATAAACACTTCCAAAATATGCACTATACCCTCTATACGTTTTTTTTTTCGCCACTAAACCCTATGAACTCTCAACAAATTAGCAATTGCCGACTGTAGATACCCTCTCACAAGGGGTAAAAAACCCAAGTGTTTACCAAAAAACGAGAGTTTAGGGGGTTTAGCGGCGAAAAAATATATATAGGGGGCTTAGTGCATATTTTGGAATAGTTTATGGGGCATTAGTGCCAATTAGCCAATATATTAATGCAATCAAGTGATTTAGAATTAAATTAAAAGTCATGATTTTTTATTTTTTTTATTTTAAGTTGTTTTTTGATGTTTTAAAGTTATTTTTATGATTCACAAATAGTTTTTGTAAGCTAGTATATAATCCAAAATTTTGAAATTTTATTTTTATTTTTATGTTTTCTATAACTGAATACACATTTTATATAATATCTAAAATCTAATTAAAAAAATTTAAAACATAAAAAAAAAAAAAAAAAAAAAAAATTGTTTTGATTTTTCGCCTTTGGCTAGAGTTCTTGGATTGTTTCCATTTTTTATTGGAGTTCTTGAAATGTATGACATATTAAAAAAAATTAAAGAATAGTATTTATATATATTCTAGATCAATACTCTCAGATAAATTTAGATTGAATGGAAATTTAAAAATGTTTGTAAAAGAATAATTGTCTGTAATTTATTTGTTTGAGAACTTAGAGATATATAATGATATCCTCATTATATGATATGAAGTGTATATTTTGATAGTTGTATAATACAAAACTACAAAAGATATGAAAATGATGGGTGAGGCACTGAGTTTTTGACTTTTTTCTTTATGCTTTTGTCTACTATTTCCAACGTTCCAATTTTTTTTTTAAGGTTCACTCGTGAGTCACACTAACATTTATAATTTGGAAAAGAGAGAGAGAATGGTCGAGCCGTCGAGCGAGAGAATTGGTCAATTTCACTTGTTTCACTCGTTTCTCTCCTTTTGTAATTTTCTTTTTTACATGCCATGTACGGTGGCGGTAACTCGAACTTAAAACATAACCGAACTGAATGAATGTTTTTTACCATCAAACCACACTAGGCGATGATCTCACTACTTTTGTAATTTAAATGTGTTCAAGCCCTATAAATTTTGGAATTTCACTACTTTACCTTGATATTAACTAATATTCATTAATTCTTGGGTGGGAATAAGACTTTTACTTGTAAAACGATGTGCAACGGCCTCTAACTAATCATATATTATCTTATGTCACGTATAGTGTATGACTGAAAGTCTCGTAGAGGTTTCTAAGTATCCTTTTCTGAGTAAAGTGAGACCACCGTTTTCAAAATTATTTGGGTTGGGGAATTACATGAGTGTAAATGGCATGAGACAAATGGTATAAGAGATTAAAAAAGCCAAAATGGGAGGATTGTGGTGGGCACATGGTGCATGTGTGATGATTGATGAAGAAAGATGAGTGGAGGTGAAATGGGGGTCAAAAAGAAGTGGGTCTAACTTGTAAAGATATCATCATAATTCATAACATCTTCTCCAATCCATGGACCGTTAAAGTGGAATAGTGTATTGATTCCATTCCTTTTTTTTTTTTTTAGTAAAGACTAGAGAGTCGTTGAGCGGCTCTAAAGAAGATCATTCTAAAATCATTTTAATTGATACCCTCCTCTCTTTCCATGTTACTTTTATCATTCTCTTTGGGCCGCAATTATAATATACTTTTGCGATGGTATACTAGTAGGCTTGTCACCACCCACTTATTTTCGGACCGTCCGGATAACGTTAGATATTCCACCTGTGTTCCAATTAATAATGTGATAATTGGACTAATATGACACTAAATAAGTGAGAATAAATCATTATTAAAGTGTATTTATAAACCAATTGTCACATAATTTATTGAAATATAAATAAAATACAAAAGGTGAGATGTCTAGTAATACTATTCTTTTAATATTAGTGGTTGATCACTAGTAGTTGATTAATAAAGATTAAAAATTCATTTAATCCATCGTGAAGATTATGATATACTTTATTTTTTTCTTATTATTATTTTTATTATTATTTTAAAATATTATAATAATTTGGGATTCAAGTTATGGGTTAGGACTCAAAGTCTCAAACCCAAAACATTGACTAGTTAATCAAGTCCATATATACTTGCCACAACTGGAAAGGCTTTACCATGAGATCCTAGACGATTGACGTGTCACTCACTTGAATGAAAAATAAGCTTTTATGCAGTCAAGCCCAATTTGTTTTACTGGTCAACCCATTTATATTGTGTCACGTGTCTAATTTGATTGGGCTTATACACCAGAAGCACCGAAGCATTTCTCCTTTCCTTTGTGTGTTTTTTTTTTTTTTTTTTTTGTTCCACTGACATCTTCTTTCGTTCATTTAACTAAGTACCAACTAATTTAACATGTAATAAGCTCTTTATGAGTCATCAACTCCTCAAATTGCTTGTCCAGAATCCAGATGTACACAATATGAAACATCATATTAAAAGTTCAAGTAGGAATTTTTTGTTAAACTCATAAATAAATCTTCACAAAATGTTAATGTGCAGAAGCAATACCAAAATATTACAGTTGTCCCTATTGCAGGCTGTCATGACTCATGACTAAATCCCCTCCACTGCTGCATTAGCTCGGAGATTATCAACAATGGACAACCCACTTTCCGAAGTAATCACCACCGTACACCTGTTGTTCCGAAGTAATATGTATTATCAATATGGATTTCATCTATCTGAAAACAGAATAAGAGTACAGAATGGACAAGTAAAACTTACGGGAACTTGGAAACAACTCCGTGATCCACAACTCCATCCACTTTATTAAGGCATTCAGCTACTTCAGCTGCAATTATTGTTTGCATCATGGGTCAAGGAATATTTTGGAACTTAAAGGAAAGCGCTGAAACAGGAAAACATTACGATTGCAAAATATACCAAGGTTTGTTATCGGAGAAGTGAAGATGACATCAAGAACATGATAACCTTCCTTGGTGACCAATGGGAAGTTACCCCCTAGAGGATCTGCATGACCTATAGAAGGCCTCCTCCAGACCTTGAGTTACCAAGCAATCAAGCAATAATAATAGTAAATTAGTAAAGGCAATGCATTTCTCTTTACAATGAAGTCATCAAAGTTCTAGCTCCATCCATCAAATGAACCTAAAACGAAAATCGTAATTTTATTGCAAAAGCCACTGATATTAGTAAATGTTGTGTCTATCATGCTTCTGCCATGTTGATTTATCATCAAGCAAAGTAATTTGGTTCTTTTAAAAGGCTAACCACACAAGTCAATTTGCTTTTCCAATTCAAAAAATTGATTTCTGAATTCTGAAGGGCAAAATTGTTATTTTCTTTGTAAGGAATACAATATTTGTTGAAAATAGAGAAAAAGTATGAAGCAATTAAAAAGGGACAGTAGTCCATATATACTGTATATTATGTTTGCCAGA
Source organism: Acer yangbiense (assembly GCA_008009225.1). Taxonomy (NCBI): domain Eukaryota; kingdom Viridiplantae; phylum Streptophyta; class Magnoliopsida; order Sapindales; family Sapindaceae; genus Acer; species Acer yangbiense. The sequence continues at coordinate 22,668,648 of CM017773.1, read as the reverse complement.
AAGAAACATATATTCCTCAAATAATGATTGTCCAAGGTAAGCCCCCTAATTTAGATAGAGAATTTTATTTTATTTTATTTTATTTATTTTTATTTTATTATTATTATTTTTTTCCATTTACTGAGTGATCAAAATGCTTTCAAGAGCATGTTTTACTAATTAGCTTCCCCTGTTCTTGAAAAACGTTTCAACCTAGGATTTACTCCTAATGGTAACCCACCAAAACCTGCTAGACAAGCTTTGCAATTGGCAATCACTTTGTTAATTTCTGAAGAACTTTTTACCAAAAAAATTTCAAGCCTAACTAAAACTCCAGGCTCCTTGATATATATATATATATATATATATATATATATATACATATTCACACTTCTTGTGCTGCTTTTGCCAACAAAAATATATTATCATCTACTACCGCAAATGAGCCTCCATCACTCTATCTTTACCTGACTCAAACCCTCTAAAAAAACTAACATCGAAACCACTCTCAAGCTATTTACTCACCACATCCACAATGAAGTGAATATACAAGGTAATAAGGATTACCTTCTCTTAATCCTTTAGGGGCTTTATATCACTTATTTGCTTATTCACTAACCAAAACCACCTGGTTTTTGCAGCAATCCAAACTATCCAAAAGATAGCAAACATGTCACAAACCACAACACCTTCAATTTCTAGTTTCTATGACTTATGATTCAGATACATACAATCTTTTAAATCAAAAAGGAAATGGGGACCATTAGAAACTTTTGACTCCGAGAAAAAGGTCTATGATTATAAACAATTCTATACAGCAACTCCTGGACAAAACTAGGGAATTAATCATCCCATTCTGTATAAAGTAATATGTCCATCCTATTAGCCACAGGCCTTTCCTGCCCATTTGACCAAGTGAACTGGGCACTAGCAATATCTAAGGTTGAAACATTTTGAACAGCAATGCACATCTCATGTGGAAGCCATTACAGAATCATGTGATCAACTGTACATTACTAAGCATATTATAATAGTAGCAAAGGAAAAAATCTCTCAAAGGTGGTAAAAATTTAGGCGCTTGTAGAGTTCAAAACTGTAACAGATCCTGGCCAAATGATTTTAAGTATTCTAACTCTATGATTTCAAGTTTGTTAATCTTCTAAGAGTTATGGAAAAACCTAGTTGCAACTCAGCTAAATGAAATTGTGATGTATATTGTAAAAAGCGTACCTCTGCATCACCTATAAATAGATCATCAATCTGTTCAGCAGCTTCCATCCAATTGAGCTGGAATATGATTTCAATAGTAATTAGATCACACTTCTAATCTGGATGTTAATTCTCGGCATGTTTAGTATATATGTCTTAGCAGCGCTTACAGATTGAACCAGAACTGGTATAGAACCATCTAGAACACTTTGATACTGATTTTTTGATATCATGAATACAAGTTCATTAGCTGCTTTCAGTATAGACTGCAAGCAAAATGGAAAGAAATTTAGTGGTATGCCTCAACTCAAAAGTAATCTCTTAATATAAAGGGTCTTTCTCTAGTCGGTTCTTGTTCGTCAGGTCTTAAAGATTATCATCTAATAATCCGTTAAGATCAAATTACTCAGAATCCTTAGGATTGTAATAATCCTTAGGACCTAATGAAAAACTTTAGAACCATAACTGACTAGAGAATTATTCTAATATAAAAGCACAAAAGTTAATAGTTAAAAAACATTACGAAGTACCAAAATCAAACTCACCTTCTCCTGGATTATGGACTCATCCCCTCGTGATCGCCTTCGCCCAATGACTGCAATCAGTGTTCCCTCTTCTATAATATCAGCATCATCAAATGCAAAATCAATCTGCAAATGGGAAGCTATAATAAGTGATACAACAACATTAATATGTTATTTTAAACAATTAAACCTTGGAATGCAATGCAATGCAATAACCGAGTAGCTGAGATTGTGTCCTTGTTAAAATAAACACACATATATAATACTCACAAAACCCCAACAAGAGGGAAATTTAATAGATGATTAGAATCTGTGCACACTTGTGAAGTATCTTGGTATTGATCCAACAATGGTATGCCGGCTGTTGCTGCTTCACTAGCACTATCTATAGACCTGCATAAAAGTATAAAACCAACCCAACACAAGTAAATTGAAGAAAAGAGAGTGAAATTTCAATCTTCTCAAATATAATAATGTGAATTGAAAAAGTACTCACATGGGTACTCCTACCATGTCATGTAAAGCATGAAACCAACCCAACACAAGTAAATTGAAAAGAGAGTGAAATTTCAATCTTCTAAAATCTAATGTGAATTGAAAAAGTACTCACATGGGTACTCCTACTATGTCATGTAAAGCACCTAAACGAAGTTGACGACCCAAATATTGAATGGCCATACCAGAAACTTGACCAGACCCTAACCCAACAACCATTCCATTTTTTATGTACGTATCCACCTGCAACAAAAAACAAAACATCAATAGCAGATATTGTGTTTGTATAGGTGAAATGTCAAATGCGATAGAGAAAGATAGAAGGGTCTCGACTCTCGAGTGGAGAATTATACAGTGTGCTTGGCTGCATCAGGAAGATTACTGTTATTGCCAGTGCTTGCCCGAGTAATCGTTGTGTGATTTTGCTTCAAAGGTATGAGTGAAGGACAAGGATGTGAAATTAACGCCATTTTTTCTCTGTTTTCGCATTCTTCAGTATTTGTTTTGTTTTTTATTTTTGGATTTTGGAACACCAACTGCTTCGCTTTGCCAATGGCCCCACTAATCCTAATCCATTCCAATTTCTATGTTTGGATGCCATATTTTATCTTTATCTTTATTATTATTATTATTATTTATTTAAACTTCAATTATTTTGGTTAATGAAGAAATAATTGAATAAAAAAATGTTAAAAAAAAAATTCTTGCACAATATTTGATTATTCATTATAGTGAGAATAGGGGGAAATTGTACCAAATGAGCTATTTGTTTATATTACAGATATTATTATGTTAATATTTTTGACATTTGAATGCGCTTTTGAAGTTATTGCACAAGCACAAGAAGCAATTTTCAGAAAAATGTCATTGTTTTTTAGAAGTTAAAATCAACTTATTTTATAATTTTGATAGAAAATGATGTTTGGTAAAACTTCCAAAACAAGTTTTGACAATAATTTTAAGAAATATGTGGGGTTACTTTTTAAAAGTGGTTATGGAATAATCTATTTAAGTATTTAATGAATCTTTTAAAATATCATTATTATACTTATAAAATCAAGTTAAAATCATCTATATATCTTATTTCATTTTAAAATTAAATATTCTACTTAAATATTGATCTGATTCATAAAATATTTTAAAAATATTTTTATTGTTCTTATGAATTATTTTTCTAATTTAAATATTCTACTTAAATATTGATTTAATATATATAATTATTGAAAAAAAAAATGAAGTAGGGTTTTAAAATCATGTCTATTTTATAAATGTATATTGCTTTTGAGTTATACATTAGTTTTACAAGTATAGTTAAACAAACATTTGCTGATTAACTTCACGACTGATTATTCCAGCACAACTGATAGTGATAATAAAAATTACAGCAATACCAAACTAGCTCTTAAAATTGTATTATTTTTGTTTTCAATTAATATTTTGATCTTGTAAAAAAAATTAATTTAAATAAATATTAAAAACTGTGTATGTAGAATAGAAAATCTAAAACCATATTTCTTAAACAAAAACTAAATAAAAAGTATTATAAAAACATGATTAACAGTTGACAGATGGTAAATAACACTTATTCAGTTCGATAAAGTCTTAGGCTAGAGTTTCATGCCCCGTACATGGTATATTATATAAAAGAAAAATAACTGATAAATTATTTAAAATAAAACATTGTTAAAAAATATAGATTATTTAAAACAAATAATAATAATAATAATAATAATAAGGGTAAATTGCATAAACATACCACAAGTTTAAGTGTAATTACAACTATATTTAACTTTTGTTCGAAATTACACAAACATACCCTACTGTTAGTGATGTTCCGTTATAACTTAACAGCTGAGGGGCAAAATGTCTTATGACCTATTAATTATTTTTTTCAAAAACAAAAAGGATGGGCCCCTCCGTTCATCTCCTGATCTCCATCAAACGGATAAGATTTGATAAAAAGTATTTACAAAAAAAATAGAGAGACAAGTTATTGAATCACTTTACATTTATCCTTCCAATCACTCTTGTATTTTTGTCAACAACCAAACAAAAACACAAGATATTGCTCTGGTTTAAAGATCCTTAAGACCTAAACCAAATCCAAAAAAAAAAAAAAAAAGGCAATACCATTCATCTCCAAAATTCCAAAATGATGAACTCAAACAAATCCTTATATCAGCTGAGGCTTGAGAGCAATCCAAAAAAAAAAAAAAGGCAATACCATTCATCTCCAAAATTCCAAAATGATGAACTCAAACAAATCCTTATATCAGCTGAGGCTTGAGAGCAATTTGAGAGAGAGAGAGAGAGAGAGAGAGAGAGAACAAAACAAAACAAAACAAAAACTACACCCACTTCATTCTGTTGTGATTCTACTCCTCCAAAGTGATGTATCAACCAAGTATAACACTACACAACTGATGAAATGAAACCTCAAACTCAAACTCAATATATATATATATATACAAAACCTCAAACTCCACCTCTCCATGGCTTTAGATCCAAGAGTGGGAAGTCTCTTCTGCCATTGAAAAAGATCGACTCTCCTCCGGTTTTCAAATGGGAGATATAGGTCTCCACCAACAAGAGGAGATCTGATGCAGAGGAGTTAGATCTCCTCCAATCGGAGAAGAGTAGCATCGATTTCCTCCAATTGGAGGAGATTCGGCTCCTTCGCGTCGGATCTCCCCCAAACAAAGGAGATCGATTGTAGGAGATCGACGTGAGCTTCCACCGTCGGTGGAGATCCCCATTTCTTTCTTTTTTATATAATGAAGTTCACCTATTGATTGAAAAAAAAAAAAAAAAAAAAAAAAGTTCCCCAGATTTTTTGTTTATGGAGACTTTTAGGGTGCATCCTGTAAGTGTGTTTCATGTGCTGTCTTTCAAAAATAAAAACAATGTTTCGGTTTTAGTTTTGAAATTTGAAAAATACATCCAGTAACATATACGGAAAACAGTTTTTTGAACATAAAAACACTAAAAACGCGTCTCGTAGGTTAACCAAAAAATATAAAAAATTGACAATAATTCATCCCAAATAATTATCAACTAAGTCGGAATTTTTTATTAAATAAAAATTACATATAAAGAAAGAATTTAAAATATTAAACATTAATTTTTTATTAAATGAAAAATAATTAAAATATTTTTAAAAAATAAAAAATAAAAGAGAAAAGAGCATCGATCTGCTCTTGGAGGAGTAGATCGGAGGCTCCAACACTTCCTCCACTTCAAAGAAAGAATTTGGTTGTTGTTCAAACATCAATAACATATCAAATCCTTCTCCAATCGTAACCAATCAAAGAGGACTATTGATAGTTCAACAACTATCTTTTAGTTTCTTCGTCCTTCTCTCAAATCTCTCATTTCATTTATGACAAAATTCTTTGTTTTAAGGTTATACCCAAATCTTAAAAGTTTGTATTATCTAGATCCTTAAAGGATAAAGCAATTACCTATATTCCTATATTGTTTTGAAAAACAACCAAATTTTTATAACAACTCACTCAAAAAAGAATTTTTTTTTTTATAACAACCAAATTCTCCCAAATCTTGGAAATTTGTAATACCCAAATTATTACTTTTGATCTGTCCATATTGAATCCCAAACCCAAATCATGGTCCAAACGTCTGCTAAATCTCAAATTCAGTATCAATCCTCCTCCAAATGTTCTTTCATGGAGTCTCATGGTAGAAAGAAGAAGAAGAAGAAGAAGAAGAGGAGAAAAAGAAGACAAGAAGGAGGCGAACTAGAGAAAAAAAGACATAAGTTTTTTTTTTTTTTTTTTTTTAAAAAAAAAAAACAAAATGAAAAACAAGGTTAAACATGCTTTCCGTGTTTTTCAATTTTAAGACTGTATTGTTTTTCGTTTTGTTTTTCGTTTTGTTTTTATGTTTTTTGAAAACAAAATGAAAAACAGTTAACTAACACAAATTCGAAATTGTTTTCGGAAAACAAAAATGAAAACAGGCTGAAAGTGTTGTACCGGACAACCCCTTAGATTTGTTTGATGTTTGAAAACTCTGGAGATTTCCAGATTTTTTTTAAATAATTATATTATTTAATTGAATTTATTTTGATAATAAAATGAATGATAAAATAATAACCAGGGGTATTTTAGACTTCTTAAATAAACAAAATAGTCAAAGGTTAAAAATAACTGTTGACTATTAATGGTAGGGTATGTTTGTGTAATTTTGAATAAAAATTGAATATAACTGCAATTATATCTAAACTCGGGGTATGTTTTTACAATTTACCCTAATAATAATAAAAGAGTCCACCTTACCAGCTCCGTTGCCACGTTTTGATTCCTTTTGCGGTGAAATACAATCTTCTGTGGCTGCTGCCTAGTCTCTCAATTATCATGGAGGTAGGTAGGGCCGTAGGGGTGGACATGAAAATCGAAATCGAATAAACTTGAATCTATGTGTTCAATTCGATTTTCGACTATAATATGGTTCTTAACCAACGAAAACCAAATTAATGTGGTTCAAGTTTTGATAATTGAAAAACGAACCGAATAAACATGTAATATACACATATATATATATATCAGAAAAAAAAAATATTTATATATGAGTTAGACTAAATCAATTTAAAATTTTGATTTGATTTAGTAACTTTAATTTTAACTCATTCTTTTGTTATTAATCCAAATGTCTAGCTAGAATACAGTTAGGGCGTGTTTTTTTGCCTGTATTGGACTTGTTGGAATGAAAGGTTGACCGAATGACTTGAGTTTAGTCAAGAGAAATTTTAGGAATCAAATTCCTAATTCAGTCAAGAGAGATTTTAGGAGTCAAATCCCTAATTAATCTCTTTATGTATCTAGGCCATTTATTGTATATTATTATGTTTCTATACAGATGTAATTAGCCTAGATTAGTGCCTAGATTAGTGTCTGAAATTAGCTATTTTTTAGCCCTGTAATTTAGCTATTTGACTTCTATTTAAACTAGGTTGTACACTTTAGAAAGATAGAAAAATAATATTATTTCAAATATGAAATTCTTTATGGTATCAGAGCCAGGTTCCAACTCTGAAACCTAGGCCACATTTTTTTTTCTTTTTTTCCACAAAAAAAACCTACAGATAAAACTCCTATTCTTTTCTTCCCATACCCTATCTTTTCCGTTTATCATGGAGAAAACAAACTCCAACGATTCCCAAAAAACCATTGACAACATAACAGGTAATTCGGATCATCATTCTATCTGAATCACCACAATTAAACTTAATGAAGATAACTTTTATCGTTGGTCTCTATCTGTACGAATGTATATTCGTGGGCGTGGAAAGATAGGCTATTTGACCGATGAAAAAAAGGAGCATGGGAAGTCTGATCCACAGTATGCTACTTGGGATGCTGAGAATTCAATGGTGATGTCATGGTTGGTTAATTCAATGGAAGAAGATATAAGTTCAAACTACCTTGGTTACTCAATAGAAGGAGATGTGGGACAATCTCACACAAATGTACTATAATTTGGGCAATCAATCCTAGATTTATGATATACAGCTAAAGCTTGGGGAGTTGAAGCAAGTGAATGATACCGTCACAAAATATTTCTCTAGTTTGAAAAGGTTGTGGCAGGACCTAGACATGTTCTGGGAATATAAGTGGAAAGACCCTGCAGATGGGGCGCACTACCAAAAGGAGATTGATAGCACAAGGGTGTTCCATTTTCTTGCAGGCCTGAATGTGGAATTTGATGATGTAAAGGGTCGGATCATAGGCAGACAGCCTCTTCCACCCCTCATTGAAGTTTTTGCAGAGGTTAGAAAAGAAAAGAGTATGTGGACAGTGATGTTGGGCAAAAAGGAGTAGACAGCCAGCCTTGTGGAGACTTCTGCGTTAATCTCACAGGATACCTCAGCTTACAAGGCAATTGCTCACAAACCGGAAGAGAAGACCAAAGTTTGGTGTGGTCATTGTCACCGCCCTAGGCATACCAAGGAAACATGTTGGAGGCTGCACGGTAAACCTGAAAACTGGAAGCCTAGAGACAAGTCATCCAAGTCTTTCTTCTCTAGTGCAAATACAACAGATCATGTTACTCTTACAAAGGAGCAGATCAATCAGCTTCTAAAATTGGTGCCTCACTTTTCTAATCCTAGCTGTTCTCTAGCCTATACAGGTAACTTATCAACTACCATTGTGAGTTATATTAATCATACACCTTGGGTCATTGACTCGGGTGCATCCGATCACATGACTAGTTTTTCCTCTTTGTTCCAAAATTACACTCCCTGCCCTTGTAATTAGAAGGTTTGTATAGCTGATAGGAGTTTGTCTACCATAGCTAGAAAACTGTCTATTAAAATTTCAGACACCATCACTCTAGAATCTGTTTTGCATGTCCCTCATCTATCCTGCTATATTTTATCTGTGAGTAAATTTTCCCAAGATTCTAACCGTTTTGTTCTTTTCACATATATGAATTGTATTTTTCAAGACAAGAAATTGGGGAAGGTGATTGGCAATGCTAAAGAGGATTAAGGACTCTACTACTTTGAAGGCAGTAAAAAATAGATAGCTGTAGGTTTATCTTGTGATGTAACTTCTCTCCCTGTTAAAGAACAAATAATGACCTGGCATTATCGGTTAGGTCATGTTAGTTTTCCTTACTTAAAACATATATTTCCTGATTTGTTTCAAAAGCTGTCAAACTCTCATTTTCAATGTGATATATGTTCTTTCTCTAAGAGTACCCGGCAGTCTTATCACTCTAAACCCTATCGGACTTCTTAGCCTTTTTATTTAAAACATAGTGATGTATGGGGGCCGTGTAAAACCTCATCTTTAACTGAAAAAAAAAATGGTTTGTAACATTTATCGACGATCACACTAGATTGTGTTGGGTGTACCTAATGAAACAAAAATCTGAAGTTCAAAAATTATTTAAAATGTTCTACAATCTGATTGGAACACAATTTCAAACCAATATCAGCATTTTATGTACTGATTATGGTAAAGAATATTTTAATCAGTATTTGGGACAATCTTTAATTGAAAAAGGCATCCAACATCAATCTAGTTGATGCAACAAGCCCCAACAAAAGGGGGTTGCGGAGAGAAAAAATCGACATCTACTTGAGGTTAGTAGAGCCCTCATGCTAGCTATGAATGTTCCTCACTACTTATGGGGGGATGTAGTCTTAACTGCTGCATATTTAATTAATAGGGTTTCTTCCAGAATTTTGAATCATAAAACTCCTCTTAATTGTCTTAAACAATGGTTTCCTCATAATAGATTAACATCTGATTTACCTTTTAAAATTTTTGGTTATACTACTTTTCTTCATATCCCTAATTTATTTCGATCCAAACTAGAAGCCAAGGTTAAAAAATGAATTTTTATTGGCTATGCTAGTAATCAAAAGGGATATAGAATTTTTAATCCAACAACAAAAAAAGGTTCAAGTTAGTATGGATGTTGTTTTCAATGAACAGAAACCATTTTTTGAATCTCATCTTCAGGGGGAGAAAAATAAAGTAGGAGAAGATGAGATTGCTACTGTCTTAGAAAGAAAAAACAGTGTTTTTCTAGAAATTTTTATTCCTAATAATGAGGAAATTATGTTTGAAAAGGAAACAACTGGACTGTTAGGATTATGCTCAATAGCAAGAGTGTAATATTGTAATTGACAATCTTTTCATATTAATAAAGTGATTTCTGGTTTAACAAATCTTATAGCATTTATAGTTTAATATTATAATTGTCAAAGTAAATAATCATAAGGTCAAAAGACTATGAGAAAAGAAGAATTGTTCGTACATCTGGATATGTATGAGGTAGACACAATTCTTTAGTTAGTCTTGAATAATGTTCACAACTTAAGTTAAAGGTTGGGCACCTTTATCTTGTTAAAGTTGTAGAATTCTTTTACTAGCATTTGAGTGGGATCAAATGAGTTATGATGAGTCTGAAATCATCGAAGGGTCTTCGAGTAAAAGAATCTAGTGCATTGGGTGCATTGAATATGATCACAATGAAATACTTTATCTAGAACCGTCAGTAGATAAAAGTTTTTTCATTATCAAGACAATCGGAGAGTCTATCTTAATCCTGAGATAAATGATGGACTTATGGTTGCAAGTGTTATCATTTGAGTTATCAATGAGTACGATTATATAGCATAGTCTATCCTCGATAGTTTGGTTATTCATTTGTTAATCGATAGAGGACTTCATTTATAGATATGGACATCGTGACTCCATTTATTAAATGAGAGTAGAATATCATCATATGGATGTTTTGAGGTATTGGATATTGAATCTTAACGTTAAGTTTTCGATAGAGTCTATTGAAACATGGCTTCTGGACAAGTCAAAATATCCAAGTTCAAAATGTGGTCATATGAGTAAATATGGTAACTTGGAGAGCTATAGGTGGTCTATGAGCTCTTGGCGATTACTGATATTCTTCACGAGGATACACCATCTCCAATAAGATTGTCTAGGGTACGAATGAGAAATATTTATTTATTCTATCTTTATTTAAGAGTTCAATTTTAGCTCTTTAGTGGAATGAGTTAAAATTAATAGATCGGACCTAAGTGAATCATTTGTTGATTGTGATTAGGTTATATTTATTGAAGCTTAAAGTTAGATAGCCCGCCAAGATCCCCAATCCACACAGACTTGCATGGATCACTTGATATATTCTACCGGACCAATTTATGGGTCTATCTAGAATTATATTTAATATATTAAGAATATAATTTGCACATTATTTATTTAATGAGCTGATCAATTATATTAATATATTAATGAAAGGCATGTGAGCTTGTTTCTTTTAGTAAGAATGAGTCTGGTTCACATGTGGGCTTTTTAATTAAAGTCTAATGGATTAAATAAAATAAGAAAATAATATTAGGCCCATGTATATGGTGTGGGTGGCAAGACTAGAATAATAGTCTAAAATATTATTTTATTTTATTGATTGATTAAATGGAAATTAATTAATTTATTAGTTAATCATTTAATTGAGAATCAAAATCTTTTTCTGATTAGGAAATATGTTTCCTAGAGTTATATTATTGGTAGTAGTATATTAAAGATAAAAGACTTATTTGGTAAGAAGATAAATAATAAGGTTTATTTATCTAATCAAATAAGGAAATCTTTTAATAAGTTAGAATAAAATTAAACACTTATGAGTTATATTAGGGTTAGGATTCTAAAGTTGATAGGAATTAGGGTAAAGCACAAATCCTCTTTGGGAGAGAATTTGGCCAACCCTAAATCCTAATACAAGAAGAATTCGGCAACCCTATATATTTGATAGGATAGCATTCGGCCACCACGTCTTCTTTTCCTAACTTGAGTGAATTTTTTCTGTTGCTTAGAAAAATAATTCATACTCTAGACAAGTGTTTAATTTCGGCCAAGAGAGAAATAGAGAAAGAGAGTTCTAATTTCGATAGTGCACTTGTAAGCTTGAATATCAAAAAGCTTTGTGCACAACTTCGAATTAGGTTCACGCGAGTTTCAATCTTAACGGTTGTTAAATTCAAAAGTGACCGGAATATACTTTCTAGTTTCTTGGATTTTATTGTGACTAACGATCAGGAGGAGAGATTTTGTTTTCCATCCTTAGGTACGCAATTCAAAGAAAGGGAGACCACGCTCCTAGGTGATTCACGTTCATGATAGGATTGGAAGATCTTGCGGATTACCATCGACGCAAAGTCAATCGGATCACGCGACAAAAGGTATTCTACTTTTTAGTATATATATATGTTTAATTAATTTAAGGGTTAAGGTTCATAATATGAAAAAAATTTAAACTATACTAAACTCAATTTTAGTCTCGCTTCCGCTGCGTGACCGTATTTTTTCCCTACATGGACCAAGTCTGATTTCAGGGGAGAAATATCATTACAAGATAAGAACTATGTTATAGATCAACCTACAAAAGAGTTGTTAGTGTATACAAGGAAAAGACCTGAAAGTAGTGGAGTTCCTCAAACTGCTCAACAGTAATAAAGCCAATCAACTTCTTCAATTATTCCTATCTAAGATTAGTCCAATTCAGGTAATATTTCTAACTCTTCTATCTTTCATACTCAGACTGAAACTACTACTGAATCTCCTCTTATGACCGAACCTAACCCTGTGCAAAATATTCCATCTAACAACAAATTTTTTCCAGATCTAGACATTCATATAGCAATTAGAAAAGGTGCCCGATCCTGCACCAATCATCTTATAGCTAGGTATCTTTCTTATCACAGATTGCCAGATAATCATAAGGCCTTCACTTCCAAAATTTCACATTTATCTATCCCTAGAAACATACAAGAAGCTTTAGAGTGTCCTAAATGGAAAACTGCAGTGATGGAAGAGATGAGTGCACTTGTTAAAAATGGGACTTAGGAGAGTGTTGATTTGCCTAGAGAAAAAAATATAGTAGGGTGTAAGTGGGTTTTCACCATTAAATGTAAAGCTGATGGTTCGATAGAAAGGCATAAAGCCCGGTTGGTAGCTAAGGGTTTTACTCAAACACATGGCTTAAACTACCAAGAAACTTTTGCACCTGTGGCCAATGTAAACTCCATTCGAATTCTCTTTTCTTTGGCTGCAAATCTTTGCTGGCCTCTACATCAACTTGATGTAAATAATGCTTTTCTAAATGGCAATATTGATAAAGAGGTATTCATGGAACCTCCACCCGGTTTTGTCCACCCAGTTTTGAACAAACCGTTGGGAAAAGGAAAGTGTGCAGGTTAATTAAATCCCTCTATGGACTAAAACAGTCCATTGGGGCTTGGTTTGAAAGATTTGGAGAAGTTGTGAAGAATTTGGGGTTTAAACAAAGTCAAGGGGATCACACCTTATTTGTCAAACATTCCAACGAAGGAAAAAGAGCTGTGTTAATTGTCTATGTTGATGATATCATCCTAACCGGGGATGACAATGATGAGATAGATAAGCTTAAAAAAACTCTTAGCACTTTATATTGAGATCAAAGATTTAGAGGAAGTAAAATATTTTCTTGGCATGTAATTTGCAAGATCTAAGCAAGGAATTTCTATGTGCCAAAGAAAATATGTTCTAGACTTATTAGGGGAAATAGGTATGTTAGGATGTAAACCTGTCGAGACACAAATGGAGTGTAATTTGAAGTTTAAGGCTGCCAACCAAAAAATCAGATTAACAAAGAGAAGTATCAGAAGCTAGTAGGCAAGCTCATCTATTTAGCTCATACCCGACCAGACGTTACCTTTGATGTTGGGGTTGTGAGCCAATTTATGCACTCACCAGGACAAGAACACTATGATGCAGTGATAAGGATCCTAAGGTATTTAAAGGGAACTCCGGTGAAAGGTTTATTTTTTGCTAACAATGGATATTTTCAGGTTGAAATATACATCGATGCTGATTGGGCAGGAAGTATTACAGACCGGAGATCAACTTATAGATATTGTTCATTTGTTGGTGGAAATTTAGTGTCTTGGCGAAGCAAGAAATAAAGTGTAGCGGCTAGAAGCTGTGCTGAAGCTGAATATAGTGATGTAACACTTGGAATTAATGAAGGGCTATTGATCCAAAGAATACTTGAAGATCTAAAGATTCAAATTTCTCCTCCAATGAAGCTATACTATGACAACAAATCTGCTATAGCCTTAGCACACAATCCGGTTCTACATGATAGAACCAAACATGTAGAAATCGACAAGCACTTCATTAAATAGAAGATAGATAGTGGGTAATTCTGCATGCCATATCTACCAACCTCAGAACAGCTAGCCGACATCCTAACCAAAGGCCTACCAAGAAGACAGTTTGATGATTTAGTATCCAAGCTGGCCATGAAAGACATATTTGAACCAACTTGAGGATGAGTGTTGGAATGAAGGGTTGGCCGAATGAATTGAGTTTAGTTAAGAGAAATTTTAGGAATCAAATTCCTAATTCAGTTAAGAGAGATTTTATGAGTCAAATCCCTAATTAATCTTTCTATGTATCTAGACCATTTATTGTATATTATTGTGTTTATGTACAGATGTAATTAGCCTAGATTAGTGTCTGAAATTAGCTATTTTTTAGCCCTGTAATTTAGCTATTTGACTTCTATTTAAACTAGGTTGTACACTGTAGAAGATAGAAAAATAATATTCCTTCAAATCTGAAATTCTTCAGGACTATATAAATCAATTAAAATGTATTATATAATGCAAGTGTGCTGTTTGGACAGCCACTTGGTATTGCATTAGCTAATGTGAATAGTGTCTTTAATACAACCTTTGCCGCACTAAATAATACATAGAAACAACACGAGTTTAGGCTGTATTAGACTTCATCCCTTCTCACATCTCTCTCTCTCTCTCTTTTCTCTCACAACACACAACGAGCCTCTCACCTGATTTTCTTCTTATTCTTCAATCTTCAACCTTATCTCTCTACAACTCCTCCAGAAACCTTCTTTTTCTTCAACTTGTTTTTTTCATTTTTTTTCCAGAAGCCTTCATCTTCAACCCAAACCCAGAAACATCCACATAAAACCACCCAAATCCAAACATCAAATCAGATGGAATCGCGAATATGAGCTTGAGCTAACAAGCGGTTAGGTTTGGGTCTGAGATCTGCGAATTCACCAATCTGAGATCTCAATCTCGTCTGGCTTCTGGAAAACTGATGGAGATGGGGGTTTGGGTTTGGGGTTGGACTCTGGATGGTGGCGATGGTAGTTGTGGATTTCCATTGAAATAGATTTGAGAAGTATGCACTGATATGCAAATATATATAAGATTCCTTATTGGTTTGATAGCCGATATTATGGCATCGACCTTGTATTAGCTCTATCTGATCGTTTTTCACTCCTCTAGATTTTGATTTGGTTTTTTGGATTGTTAGCAAGAGAATGAAGTGATGACTGGAATGATTCCCTATTGGTTCGATTAGCCACAATGATGGCCAATGGCTGGAATGATTCCCTTTTAGAATATGTTTTTTTTTTATTTAAAATCTATTAATACAGTCTAATACGAATCGCATCCAAACATCGTATAACTTAATACAGTCTAATACGAAATATCACCAAACATAGAATTGCATAATAATAATACAGTCCAATGCAATTCAATCTAATACAATACAATCTAGTACAATACAATACAATACAGCGTACTAAACGAGCCTTTACTGTATTGTTAATGGAGTGAAAACTAGACATTGGACTTTACATTTTAATCCAAGGGTTCACAAAATTCAAAGGTTTAATATATAAACTAAAAATAATATTTCCTTCAACTAGCTAATCAGGAATTCTTCATGGGAAAGAGAATTAAGTTCTTGATTTTTGAATTCATGTGTTTACTAAATTTGTGGGGAATTAAGTTTCATGGACCCCATATGGCCATACCCATATCAAAAATTAAGTTCCTGAATGAATCAAGTTCCCTTTCCTAATTAAAAAGAAAAGAAAAGAAAAGAATTTATATATATTTACTGAGATAATAAATAAAAACAACTATATCTTTATTTTGTCATTTTTTTTCTAGGGATTGTTCTCGGTCATTTTTTTTTCTTTTTTTCTCCATATCTTTTAGTCTCTGTATATTATTAAATTTGTTATGTATAAATATTTTTTCATCTAAATCTTGTATGAAATCATGTTTTACAAAATTATATATATATTTGAATTGCGAATTATAAAAAAAAAAAAAAAAAAAAAAAAAGAATTGTGGCCATGATTTGGTATATGTATAAATTATAATATACATGAACTATCAATTATAAAAAAAACAAAAATGAACTGTAGAAAAGAAACCAATGTGAATGGCACCTGGTCACTTTGAATTCACGTTTCCTCTACCACCTTGAGTATCATGTTGCTTTGGATTGATTTTTTTTTTAATATATTATATATATATATATATATATATATATATAATATTTTTCATATTAAAAATAATATTTCAACATATTATATATAAGGGTATTTTTGTACTCAATTTTGCATCATCCTCATTCCATTTTTAATTCTTAGGATGTGTTTGGGATAACTTTTCAAGTAGAACTTTTGGAGTAGATCTTTTATTGAGTAGAGCTTTTAATAAAAAGTTGTATGTTGTTTGGTATTCACTTAAAAAAAGCGCTTTTAAGTTAGTAAATTGTTTGACAAATATCTCTAAAAGGGCTTTTGTTGTTAAAATGTACAAAAATGGACACTAATAAAGTATTTGTAATAGAAGGGTATATAGTGAAATTTATAAAGTTCATGGAAGGTAATTTATTTATAAAAATAATAAATAAAAAACACGAAAAGAGCTTCTTGGAAGAAGCTCAAATTTTGGGCTTCTCCCAAAAGACATAAAATAACTTTTTTAATATTAAAAAAACACTTCTTTAGTTTTGCCAAACAACCAAAACAACCATCAAAATAACTTGTAACATTAAAAAAGCACTTTTGACCACTAGAAAAGCCATACCAAACACACACTTAAAAAGTTAGTAAACGCTGTGTAAGTTCCTCAAGTTTGATTGGCTTATTTCGGTGATATACCACATTTGAGGTTTGTGATGTAAGGGTAGCTTAGGCTTTTAATTGTTAGTGATCAAGCTCAACAAAGGTCCTCTCAAGACCTCAAGATGATAAGCACTCTAAAGGTAAAACACTTGTGCTTAATTGCATTGAAGAGATCTAGTTCACACACACACACTACTCATGCATATCTATACTTCTTGTATGTTGTGTGTTTTATATGTGTGTATTCATGATCTTGAATTCTCTTCTTGCATGTTTTAATTAATTGCATCTTGATTTGATAATTGCCATATCATGATTAGGCTTAGGATGCATTTGTGTATGGGAGGCGTTGTATGAAGCGCTGTTCGTACAGTGCCTATCTGAGACATGGTTGATTTTGTCTTAGTCGCTGTACAGATCTGATCGATTTAATTTGGTCGCTGTACGTACAACGCTCGTACAACGACCATTGTAGACCCGAGAGGAACAAAGATGTGTTGTTGTATTGTCGATCTACTGAGTCGCTATACGAGGAGCGACTATGAAGAATGTTCTTCATTTTCCCAGGTAAGCGCTATACATGTTGCTCTATATACAGCAACTCGTACAGCGCCCAAGGAAAAAATTGTGTCACTTAAGCAAAACATTGTAGTTTCATTTTGAAACCCTATATATATATACCTCCTTGTCATTAGGTCGTTTAAGTGAGTTCAAAATCATATTTTTTACTTAGAACATTTTTCAAGAGAGAAAATTTCACAAGAACCCACCTTTGATTGCTTAAATCATTTCCATGTGTTCAAACTTCATCTAGCATCATCTAAGATTATCTAGGATGCATCTATGCATGGGTCTTCTTTAACACACTTTGCTTGGTAAGTTGTTCATTAATTTCATCCATATTTAGTGTCTTTCTTAACAAGAAATCTCATTTATCACTTGTATGCTTTTGGAACATATTCTATCTACAAGATTGAGATTACTGTGTTGATTGATTGAGAGTTGTATTTTGATAGTTATTGCCTAGGATTGCTTAATCTTGATAGCTATGTTGTATGCCATGTCATATATCAAAATTGATATCTAGGATTGTGATTATTGTCATCTTTCATCCTAGATAAGCATTTAGTGTAACCTAGCATTAATTGCATAATTGAATATCATGATATTCACTTAGGTTATTGATCTCTTTAGTGATAATTAAGTCTTGTGGCTAGGGTTGCTTAGTCCGCAAGCAAATTGATTTATGTTCGCTATTGAAGGCCCGTTAGGTTGTAGTGGTGGGTTAGTGACTGTGTAGGGTTTGACATGGTCAACCTAGGTTGTAAACACCATTACAAATAGTGGATTCGAGGATCGTGTGTGGCGCACATACTAGCTCGTGGTTTTTTCCTTGTTGAAGGTTTCCACGTAAAAATCAAGTGTTATTTATTTTCCGCACTTTACACTTGATTGTTGTTTTGACTAGAAAATGCTTTTTATTGAATATTGACTAATCAAGAAAAATTGGTAATTAACTTCATTAAAATCTATTCACCCCCTCTCTAGATATAATTAGGGACGCCATAATTGTTTCACGCTAGAATGAAATTTAGTAACTTATTAATTCTGATTCCCCTCCATTCTCTTTCCAATAGAACTTGATTGTTGATTCCTAAATCTTTAACACTATGTTTGGTTTGATGGATAGAAGAGAAAGGAAAGGAAAGGAAATGTGAGGATTTCATATCTCTTGTTTGGATTGTTAAATGGGAAGAAAAGGAAATGAATGAGAGGGAAATGAAGGGAATAGTTTCTTCTTGTTTCACTCATTTTGTTTTCTCTCCAAAATTGGATGGAAAATGAGGGAAATGAATTATAAGTTACTGAAAATTTTCAATATTCCAAAACTAACCCTATTAATACTACATTTGTTTCTTTTCCTTTCCCTTCCATTCATAACCATCCAAATAACCATCACTAAAAACATTATCATTTCCTCTCCTTTCATTTCCTTACCTCATTAACTTATCATTTTCTTTGCAAACATGGTGTAAAAGAATATGTAAAAATTTTACTGAACCCAAAATATCAATAACCATATTAAACCGAACCAAATCAATCACGTTCAGTTCACCTATGGATGTCGATGGGGCAGGTTCGAGGTGGAGATAGGGATGGCAAGATATCTCGTGGGTATAAGGCCCCACAGGGACCTGCACTTATAGGGTGGGGATGGTTATAGACTTATAGATAGTGAAAGTAATTTAAATACTCGAGGTGTGTTCTATATATAAAGCTAGAGGGGGGGTGAATAGATTTTATCTAATTATTACCCAATTTTCGCGTGCATGTCAATTTTACGAAAATACCCCTAGCAAGTCAACAATACATACAAGTGTAATAAGATGCGGAAATAATAAATGACACTTGATGTTTACGTGGAAAACCCAACCACTGGGAAAAACCACGGGCTGTATAGTGCGCCACACTCGGAACTTGAAATCACTAATTGAAATGAAGTTTACAACCTATGTAGACCTCGTCTAACACTCCGGTCTGTAACCCCTCACTTCTACCCAGCGGGCCTTTATTAGCAACCCTATTCCAATTTGCTTGATCCTCGAAGTCACTACTTGTGATGATGTTTACAGCCTAATCCCGGTCTGTAACCCACCACTACTACCCAGCGGGCCTGTAATAGCAACCCTAGACCAAGACTTCAATCTCTCAAAAGAGATGCACAACCCTATGTGAATATGTATGAATATTCAATTAATGCAATAAGAGCTAGGGTACTCTAAATGCTTATCTAGGATGATGATATATTCAATTTAAATCAACCCTAGATATCAATAGCTAAATGACATGTCAAATAGCATAGATAAGCATAGATAATCATAGATTATAAAAACCTAGATATCTATCAAAAACAACACTCAATCAATTCATCACAAATAATCTCTTTTCTTGTATTTAGCATATGATCTAAAACATACAAGTAATTTAAAAGAGATGGCTTGGTATTTAAAATACTACAATAAGATGAAATTAATCAAAATCTTACCAAGCAAGTTGTGATGATGCAAACCCATACATGGATGCACTCTATATAGACATAGGAGATGCAATATGAAATTTGATGCAAAAGAGGTTTGATTTTAGTGGTTAAAGTTAAGTTCTTGATTTGATTTTCTCTCAAAATCTATCTTTGAAGATTAGGGTTCTTAAGAGTCAAAGAACTTAATCAGATAATGAGAAAGCGTGATATTTATAGACATCAAGAACAGGGCAAGTGAAAAGACAATTTTGCCCCTGAAATCGCACGATCGGCGGTTTCATTCGGCGGCCAGGCCGCCGAATTGAACGGCCGAATGGCTCCCGAGCGGAACAGGGGAACTTCGGCGACTTCGTTCGGCGGTTTCTAAACCGCCGATCCCAACCGCCGTTTTGGACCCAAGAGATATATTTCAATCAGGTCTCATTCGGCGGTTTCGAACGGCGGCCAGGCCGCCGAACGTAACCGCTGTTTCACCAAAAATGGTGAAACCAAAGAGAAGCCAAAGGCATCTCCACCGGCGATCATCGCGTAAAACAAAGCACATCAACGTGCACGCGCGGACGTTTCCGAACATCCTTCGGGAAACGAAATACACCACACTAAAATCTAACATACATGAAGTGCAAGTGTGGGTATTGAATGCATCCTAATGCCTATCATGTCATGGCATTTCATAAAACAAGATGCAATCAATTTAATGCAAGAAGAGACATTGAATAAACAATGAAGCACAATGCACACAAAATATAAACACAACATTCAAGAATAAGAGTTATGCATGTTGTGTGTGTGTGCAACTATATCTCTTCAAGCCAAAGTAAGCACAAGATATACCTTTGGTGCTTGTCCTCTTGAGGTCTTGGAAAAGGTCTTTGATCTTCAACCTTAATGACCTAGACTACCCTTACAACCAAACCCCAACATGTGGTTTGACCACGAAATAAGCCAATCAACAAAAGGGAATCCTTACAGATAGTAATACCAACAATGGATATAGGGCGGAAACAATTGTATACTCCTTGCCCCGGTTTTTTTTATTTTTGGGGTGGGGTGGGGTGGGATGGGGGAATGATTCAAATCCACTTAAAATATACTCTTTATTTTTTATTTTTTTATTTTCTCTTTCTTTAAAATATATATTTAAACTATGCATATATGTATATAAACCCAAGTGTAACTTTACATCTTTTTCGTTTCTTACTTTAATACTTTAAAATTTTCGAACATTTTTACTTCGCCGTTTTTGTGTAGGTGACTTAATGTATTTAAAAATGATTGAATTTATTTGTTTAGTTTTTAGATTATGTTTGTTTTCAATGTTTATGAGATGATTTTCAACACTTTATTAGAATTACTTTATATATTATATGAGATTCATCGTGTTATATATTTATTCCTTTAATGAATAGTTTTGATAAATAGGTGAATGGGGTGGGGTGGGTAAAGCATTCCTCATTCTACCCCACACCACTCTATCTATTGTGGGGATTCAAAAGGATTTCAAAAATTAAATATCACTTTTTGGAGGTCGCTTTTCAACACTGTCTCCATTTTAATAAGTTATGTTTAAAAGACACATATTATGGTGAACGGATAAAAATGCCCCCAAAAGTACATCCACGTCAGCTATTTTGAAAATTTATGTTTCATTTTTAGTTTTTTACTTTTCATTTAATATAAAGAGTAGAGAGAGAAGTTACGCCACGGTTCAGAGCATCCAAACAACCGGATTTTGACAGTAGACAACGACGATTTTTTTTTTTTCCATTTCGATTTCGGTCAAAAACAAAATATGTAACTTCAACAATTTGAATTTGAATACCAATTTGATTGTGTTTTGTTGGGTTATACATTCGTTTTGTATTTTTGCATTGTTAGATTATGTTTTTAGGGTTTTTAGTTTTAGACCTGGTTTTGGTTTCTAGGGTTAGATTAGGGAAGACGATGAACAGTAAATAGGTTAGTAAAAGTCTCGGAGCATATTCTAAAGTTTTGATAGAAGTCTCGGAGAGTGTTACAGAAGTCTCGAATTGTTAAAGCTCGATAGAAGTCTCGGAGAATGTTAAAGAAGTCTTAGACAGTGTTATAGAAGCTTTAAAGAGTGTTACAGAAGTCTTAGATCAACAAAGATTTTGTAACACTCTCCGAGAATTCTGTAACAATCTTTGAGACTTTTGTAAGACTTTTGTAAGACTTTTTGAGACTTTTGTAACACTCTCCAAGACTTCCATAACACTCTCTGAGACTTTTGTCCGAGACTTTAGTTAAGCTTTCTGAGACTTTGATAACATGTTTTGAGAATTTGATAACATGTTCCAAGACCTCTGAAATACTTTCCGAGACTTTTCTATTTTCTTCCGAGACTTACTGGGAAAATTATCAGACCTCTGTTTTTAATTATTTATGCATATCGGTTGTGAATTGCAGATGGTGAATTTGAGGGACAGCTTAAAAATTCCCAATAGTCAGTTGTTCTTGGACGGCATAAAAATCACCCAACACAACCACTTTCGACTTCTCACAGTTATTGAGGACGCAATTACCGAATTAGGGGAAGATGCAATCCAAGTCCAAAAGAGGTTTCATGGCTTTTGTTTAGGCCATTTGCTACGCATGCATCATGAAATGAAGTTTTCCGATGGTATTGTGAATCAGTTGCTATTGCATGAGCTACACCACGACAGACCTACCAATGAGATGAGGTTCATGTTGGGTAACCATAGCGTCCGTTTTTTTAGGGTGGAATTTTGTTTGATAACTAGGCTGAAGTTCGGAGCCATCCTCGACACATATGTATATAATGCGGTAGAGAATGGCATACATGAAAGGTACTTTGGTGGTCGAGATGAGGTCGGTTTTAGCGGACTTAAAGCTCGGATTGGACAAGGTCAATGGACCTAGCCATTGGATGCGGTAAAGCTATGTTTGCTGTTGATAGTTGATGTGTAAAATTGTGATATAAAAACCTAACTCGCAAGTGCACGAATCGTGAGATAAGTACAACGGCAAGTAGGGATCATCCCATGAGGAAAAGTGATTTACTAATTAAACTAGTTCTAATTAAAGCTAAGCAAGTGAAAGCATCCAAGAGATTTTGATTGATTGATTGATTGAGAACTAAATTATCTAAGAAAGCAGCTAACAAGAATATGTGAATGTGATCAAGAGGTGAGAAAACTAGGTCATCAATGCTTCTCAACTATGTTTACTCAATGTTTCGAATTGATTTTGATAAAAGATATTAATCAAGTTAATGATTCGTTCTTATCTTAAGTATGATTGTTACCGTATGACCATGGGATGAATCAAGTGTTCTCAATTATAATTCACCCATAAATCAATGGTGCAAACTACAACCGAGAACCCATTAAGCGCAAGAACTAATGAACCGAAACCTACTTGCATAAATCAATGCTAAGATCAGTTTTATCCATTCAATTGAATATTAATTAAGGTTACGTGTAAATTAACACTCCAAACTTAATTGTTTAATTATCAAAAGCCTAAATTCATGCCAGCGTATAATTATGCATTAACACAAATAAAAAATTAAGATCTAGAATGAATTGAATAAATCAAAACTTGAATTGATGAAAATATAGTCAATTCTAACAAAGAGCATTCATAGCAGTTCACATTGATTCCCTAGTATGGAATTAGTTACACATGAAAAGATTAAAAGAAAAGGAGAAAGAGTTGATAAAACCCATTAGTGTCTTCTTCAAGCTTCTAAGTGCAACTATGGTTGTGGTGTGATGAGGGACAGCCCCTTTGGTGGCTTGGGACCTCCCTTCGTTGCCTCCCGACTGCTCTCTCGAAATTAGGGCTCACAAGGGGTTTAAATAGGTGTAGATGCTAAGCCAAGTCCTTAAAATAACAAGGAAATCAATTCCCCTTTAGAACTTTATCTTTTTAGGATTCTATTTCTTTCCTAATTTATCCAAATTGATTACTTATTGAAGAAAGATACGGATTAGATGTCTACTTGCTTTCCAAGACTCTCACACATGTCCAAGAAGGTAATATTTCCCGTTCTGACAATTTGCGAAACAAATCCCATAAGTATTCACTGATTTTATGACTAACTAATCAGACCTTTGGATACTAAAACGGGCATAACTACTTCTAGAAAATTTGGATTGATGAATTGTAATTGGGTTGGGAACTAGACTTCCGGGGCTTCAAATCCTTAGGTGACAGGACACACAGTTCAATCGGAGCTGAGAGATATATCCCTCGCAACATGGCTCATCTACATTGTCACGGGCTACCGCTGTGACTACCGTTGTGAAAGCCACAACGGTTATCATAGCGGTCTTCACTGTTTTTGAGAGCGCTTTGGGTGCCACTATGGAAACCCACAACGGCTTGTATGGCAGCTGATGGCAAATTGCATAAAAGTCCATTGAATCTTCCAAAATCACCTTTTTCCTCTGAAATACTTCAAACACATCATTTGGATCCAACAACCTGAAAATGCATAAACACACAAATTAAAACCCTAAAAGACTCGAGAAACAAGCAATTGATTGGAGGAATGGGGATAAAAAACATATACAATAAATGACCGATCAATGGTCAACTGTGTATTGACCGAATTGGATGAGAGGTATTCCGTCCCTATATGGCAGTTATGCCTTGTTGAAGACTTAGATGCATTCAATTCGTTCCCATGGGGTTCGTATGTGTACATGACCTCCATTTTCTGGTTCAAAAATGCACTTCAGTCAAAGAAGAAGCCGATGAATAGATACAACATTTACGAGTTTGCATACACACTATTGGTGAGCCTTTCAAACTTAATGACTACCAATAATTTATTTATTGATTTTATTTGTTCTAACTAACCAATTATATTTTCATTGGATATGTTGTAGGTTTTTGCTTTTGAAGTTATCTTAGCTTTTGCCATGCAAGTGGCCACACGTAGGGAAGAAGGACCCTTTCCGCATATTCTAAAGTGGGAGTTCATGCAGCGACCAAGTTCACAAAAACTGTTAAAGATTTTCACCGCAAAGGTAATTATCTATTGGAATTTGTTAAATATGATTTTGAGGACAATTTTATAATGTCATATTTTTTCGCAAACATTTCAGATGTTTGCGGAAGCTGAATTAAGACCTATGGTATGAGGGGATAGACGAAGGAGGTTGTTTGTACATTGATCATGATTCAGCAAAGACCTTTAATTCTCTTAGCCCGAGCAGTCACCCTACACTTGTCAGGTCCACCAGTGTCCCATCATTACCGGACACAGAAATCGTGTGACCTTATGAGACGGTGGCTACAGATACAGAGACACAAGAGGTATATAAATTGTTATTGGCTGTTTTCAATTTTAGATAATAATTGTCTACTATAACTCTGACGTGTTATTTTTTCCTTCAAGAAGTACCTGTCAGGCAAACCCATGTGAGATTAAGACCGATGGTGAGGGAAGATGCACGTGGAGGCACCATTGGACATACAGAGTGACAATCTCCTTACGAAAGGTATATAAATTGTTATTTCATGAGGTCAATTTCATATAAGAATTTGAATTTTAACCTTGATGCATGATTTCCTCCTTCAGGCAGTTTCAGACCGTTAAGAACGTCGATTTACAAAAGTCATGGACACCATAAGGGAATTATGGGAGGAGGTCCGCATGAGTGAGAGGAACAGACAGGAACAACACAAGGAGTTGGTTTGTATGATACGTACACTCCATGGGACTTCGAATGAGATGCATACGGATGAGCCTTTCGATTTTGAGGCTACATGGGTGACATCGCAGAGGAGAGCAAATAGTCAGCAGGCCACTAAAGGACATACGGATACTACTGCCCAGCCGGGCACGGCACTGCAGCTGTGGGACATATATATACTACTCTACAAGACATTGTAGCTGCGTCACATATAGAGGCTACTTAGCAGGTCCTTGTAGCTTTAGATAGGAGTTAGCATGTCCCAACATTTGTAGATCCTACTCCGCATGCCCTTGTCTCTTTAGACACTGTCCCTATAGTATCTGTTGTTGTCCCTACAATATCTACATCTGCCCCTATCTCTGTTGTTGTCTATTCAGACACTACACCCATGTCACATGGGGCTTCAGGTAGTGGGGATCCTAGTTTGCCGATGGAACAACCATTGCGGGCACACAAACAGGGTTGGCAAATAACTAGCCCCTACACCGACCCATGTAGGCTGTAGATCAATATTGTATTTGTTTGGATCATAGTTGACAATGGATTGCACGCGTGCCAACAGCTCTTCAAAAGTCATATTCTTTTACACGTATATTCCCTGATTATCCTAGCCAACAAACCTCTGGCTTCCGTTTAGTAGTTGCTCCCATCAATCGTTATATGATATAACTAGTCTAATCCGATCCATTTTCCTATACAATTTTTTTTTTTTTTAACAAAATAAAGTTAGTATATCATAAAACATAATAACATTGGGGCTTATATAATAAAAATGAATAAAAACTTAAAGTTGGTATCATACAATAAGTCTCGGAAAATGGTTAATAAGTCTCAGCATAAAGTCCATAAGTCTCAAAGCATAAAACTAAAGTCTCGGACACCCCCAAAAGTCTCGAAGGATGAGACAAAAGTCTCGGAGGATCAATCAAAAGTCTCGGAGGATCAAGCTTTCCGAGACTTTTGAAAACAATGTCCGAGACTTTTCTGCTATATGTTCGAGACTTTTGAAAACTATATGCCCGAGACTTTACTGCTATATGTCCGAGACCTTGTCCAAAATACTCTCCGAGACCTTTGTAAAAAAAAACTTGTTATTTTAGGCTTCTTTGGTTGCCTATATTTGTTTCCACTTTGCCTATATTTGTTGCCACTTTGCCTATAAAAACAAATAATGCACGGTGTGTATAAAACTATCTAGAGGGGGGTGATAAGATTTTAAACATTATTACCCAATTTTCGCATATGGTCAAGATTACGAAAATACCCCAAACTAGATAAAGCAATAAGTCAAGTATAAAATGCGGAAATTAAATAACACTTGATTTTTACGTGGAAACCCTCACGGGAAAAACCACGGGCTAATAAGTGCGCCACACTCGAACCTCAAATCCACTAAATGTGTTAACGATTATAACCTAATCCCGGAAGTTAATCACACACCTACCTAATCCCGGTATAAGTGGACCTAGTCCAATTGCTTGCGATTTAAGCAACCTAATCCTGGTCACAATACAAGACTTAGTTCTCTAAGAAGAGATAATAAAGCCTATGTGAATATGTATGAATATTCAAAGAGCAAATAAAGCTAGGGAACCTTAGATGCTTATCTAGGATGATAACATGACAATTAATACAATCCTAGATATCAAGAGCTAAATGACATGTCATAAAGCTTAGCTAATCAAAGATTAAACAACCTAGATATAGCTATCAAAATACAACACTCAATCATGTCAACACAACAATCTTTATTTTGTATTTAGAATATATTATAAGAACATACAAATAATATAAGAGATGTCAATGATAAATAAAACACTAAAATTAGATGAGATTAGTGAAAAACTTACCAAAGAATGTGTGTTAACCAAAACCCATGCAAGCAAGCATCCTAACTATGCTAGAAAATGCTAGATGATATTTTGATGCATATGAGAATGGTTTTGAGTGTTAAAGATGTGTTCTTGATTTGATTTTCTCTCAAATATCTCTCTTTGAAGTTTAGGGTTCTTAGAGTCAAAGAACTTGTAGTTAGAACCAAAGATAAGGATATATTTATAGAGAGTAAAATAGGTTGGGTGAAATGACAATTTTGTCCCAACTTTACGGGCCAAATCGGCGGGCAATTCTGCTGCCAGTGCCCGCAGAATCAAGGGTGTAGAAATGCACCTGACATACTGGTTGCAATTCGATGCCCAGATTTTGTGGTTACGGGCCGCAGAAATTCACCACAGCATAGCTCAATATTTGAGCGCACCAAAACATGACCAAACAACATCGAAACCTTTCATATGATATATCGTTGGAAAGGTATGGAAGTCTACTTTCTACTTTCTACTCCAATTTATGGAATGACATTTTGATGTCTGTAGAAAAAGTTATGGTCAATTGAGTGACCAATGGTCAGATTCGGATCACAGCTGTGATGCCCTGTTTTAGTGGTCACTTTGGAGATTTCAAAACCAATCCAAACGGTCATGAAATATTACGAATAATATAGCGTTGGAAAGGTATGGGTGTCTAGATTGCCTAGAATTTTACAAAACTCAATTTCAATCTTTTTATAAAAAGTTATGGTCACAAGACCATACAAAGGTCAGTTTTGAAAAACATATAAATCATTGAAATTCAATCTTTTGAAACTAGACACTTTACTCCAAACAACCAAACCAAAAACTACCACTTATCCAAGAGAAGAATGAGACCTTCTCAAGTGGTCAACCGTCGCGCTAAGACATGCACACCATCGTGCAAGCGTGGACGTTTCCGATCAATATTGGGAAACGAATTACAAGACACATACACACACAACAAGATATATCAACAAGGTGCTAATGTGTAATGTGACATGTGAAGAGTATGCACACAAATGCAAGTATGCTAAGTGTGTGTGTGCAATCTAAATCTCTTCAACGAAAACTAAGCACTAGAGATATACCTTTAGAGTGCTTGTCAACCTTGAGGACTTGAGAGGGTCTTTGAGCTTGATTATGAATCACCTAAGCTACCCTTACATTCAATCCCCAATATATGGTTTGTCTACGAAATAAGCCAATCAAGATATGGGAATCCTTACAGTTTCCACTTTGCCTCTTATTATGTGAATTTTGTTATACATTCTCTAAGTTTAATCATCTTATCGGTTTGTGAATAACAAAATTCACACAATGAGAGGTGAAGTGGAAACAGATATAGGCAACCAAAGAAGATTAAAGTCTTGGAACATATTAAACCAAAGTCTCGGACATATTAATGAAAAGTCTAGGTATATATTAAACCAAAGTCTCGGAGCCGTTTGAAAAGTCTCGGAACATTTAAATGAAAAGTCTAGGACATATTAAACAAAAGTCTTAGAACATGGTTAATAGGTCTCGAACACTACATTAAAAAGTCTTAAAGCATTAATAAAAGTCTCGGAGGGTTTTCCCAAAGTCTCGGAGGTTTTCCCAAAGTCTCGGATTTACACATGTTCTGAGACTTTGGGAAAACTTTCCGAGACTTTCTTCCAAGATTTTTGAATAACCTATTAGTTTCCGAGACTTTTATACATGTTTCGAGGCTTTGGGAAAACTTTCCGAGACTCTCTTTTGAGACTTTAGAACCAGCTATTACTTTCCGAGACTTTTATAACATGTTCCGATACCTGGTTTAACTAAGTTCCGAGACTTCTAAAATTTGAAGTTTCATAGACTATGCAACTAAACCTAAGTACATCAAACAACTTTACAAATGGAAGATTCAAAACCAAAAAAAAAAAAAAAAAAAAACACAAGAAAAGGGATTACCTTAGCGTAATTTGTAGATAAACGAAGAAGAGAAAAAGACCATGAGTTGGAGAAGGAGATGACCAGCAACCAAGAGTTGGAGAATGAGATGAATAGAGACCACGAGTTGGAGAAGAAGATGAATTTGGATCTCAGTTTTCAGAGAATTTAAAGTTAGAGAGAGAAGTAGATTTCAGACAACATAAAAGTAGGAGAAAGCTAAAGTCAGAGATATAATAAAAAATATTAAAAGTAAAGGTATTTTTAGAAGTCACTTACTTTGGTGCATTTTAAACATAAGTTATTAAAATGGTGATAGTCTTGAAACACCAGTTCAAAAAAATGACAAAACCCCCTATTTCCTCAATTCAAAAGGGTATGAATTTTCAAAAATAAATTGGGTGGTGTGTGGAGAAGACCACTCGAGATTGAGAAATTTTCGAGATAGAGGGAGGTGACCCTGACCCTAACCCTGATTATTTTTATTACTAAAAATATACATTATTTTATTAATTAAAAATATATGTTAATTTTTTATTAATGAATAAATAATAAGCGGGGTTGGGGCGGGGAAAACCAACCCCCCACACCTACCCCGTTTCTAAAATGGCCTTTTGAAGTCACTTTCAAATCCATTTATTTTGGTTTAACCTCGTCTCGTATGAGGACGGGTCCCTACAAAATCGGAAATTTTTTTGACACCCCTATATTTACCATGTTTTATTTATTTATTTTTATGTTGTTCAAATTGGTTAAAAAAAAATGAAAAATTGAATATTATGCGGTTCAATTCAGTTTTGTCCAAAGTCGAACCGAAATGGAACCATGACCATGGCCATGGGTCACTAAAGGGAGGGGGCAAATTTGCAATTTTGAAATCTTGAAGGGCATATTTGCTATTTTCCCTTCATTCAAAACCCTAAAAACCTGAAGTCTCATGCCTCCCGTTAGTTGTTTGTTTTATTACTCGAAAGAATCCTTTTTTCCGCCCAAGACCAGAAATCGGATTTGAGTAGATACATAAAACCCTAAAATCGTTGAAAGAAGAGTTGGCGGATACAAAAATGTCGATGTCAAAGAGTTCAAAGATGCTTCAATTCATCAACTACCGAATGCGAGTGACGATTCAAGATGGTCGTCAGTTGGTTGGAAAATTCATGGCTTTCGACCGTCACATGAACCTCGTCCTCGGTGACTGCGAAGAGTTTCGTAAACTCCCACCTGCAAAGGGCAAAAAGAACAACACGAATGAAGAGCGCGAGGACCGTCGTACTCTTGGTCTCGTACTCCTCCGCGGTGAAGAAGTTATTTCGATGACAGTTGAAGGTCCTCCTCCTCCGGAAGAGTCTCGTGCTAAGGCGGTTTCTGCTTCAGCTGTCGCTGGCCCTGGCATTGGCCGCGCCGCTGGCCGTGGAGTTCCTACAGCTCCTCTTGTTCAAGCACAGCCTGGCCTTGCCGGACCTGTTCGCGGTGTCGGTGGTCCCGCTCCTGGTATGATGCTACCACAGATCACACGCCCACCTCAGCTCAATGCTCCACCAATGAATTATCCAGCCACTGGTGGTGGCCCACCTGTTATACGCCCACCGGGTCAGATGCCTCCTTCCGTTTACCCAGGACAGGGTCCGCCACCAATGGGACGCGGTCCTCCTCCCCAGGGACCTCCTCCTTCTTTTGGAGTTAGACCACCCCAGCAGTACCAATTACCACCCCAGCAGTTTGGTCAGAGACCTATGGTCCCACCACCTCCGGGGCCAATGATGAGAGGACCTCCTGCTCCCCCACAAAGGCCCGGAATGCCCAACCCACCTCCTCCACGCCCTGGGATGCCTCCGCCTCCCGGTGCTTCTGTTCCTGTTTACGGACAGCCTCGTCCTGGTATGCCGCCACCCCCACCAAATCATCAGCAACAGCAACAGAATCAGCAGCAACAGTGATGGGGTATGCCTCCTTTTACCTTTTTCGATTATGTTGGATTACTGATTTATTTTATTATCCTTGCACATTTATGGTTAATTTACTAGAAACCTTATCTGTTCATTGTTACTTAGATAAATATGCTTGTGTTGCTATCTGTGTGTAATGATGTGGCTACGTACCTTGTGAGTCCAATTTGTGTTGTTCTTGATATATTCATTGTGTTATACTGATCTGTTTACTAATATCAGGCTATCAACATAATTGTTACCACTCTCCATTTAGGGGTCAGTTCTAAGAAATTTAGATGTTTAGTTGATTTGTTTTTTCCGTGTCTTTCATGTATCTATCTGTATTGTCATTTGAACTTCTTAAGCAATAAGTTTCTTATTTCCTCCATTTGTCTTACCAAACTCAAAAAAATTACCATCATCAACATTTGGCTTAATATTAGGGAGAAACATAAAGAAGGACAGCGACTACTACCTCTGGAAACAATTTTGGCATCCTCCATCTTCATGCAACCCATACTTGCTTTTGACTACTCCTTTGGGCATAGAGAGTCATTCTTCTAATGGGAACCTTTATAACCATTTTCCAAGAAAAGATATATTTCTTTTAGAAAAATTACTTAACCAAACCTCCCCTATGAAGTGTGGGAATCATCTTTACATCTCACAAGATGGTCTTTCTTGCTTTCATCTGCACTTTCCTGGAAAAAGTCCCACATAAGTCTTTCCAAATATTTGCTACACTAGAGGGTATGTTAATTTTTTATTTTTTTATTTTTATTTTTTTGAAAGAGAGAGGGCATGTTAATTACGGATATAAAAAAATGTGGGCAGGCAGGATAGAACAGCTTGGATGAAGCAAGCTTTTCTTGAACTATTAAGTCTCTTTTTTATCTTCTCAATAATTGGACTCCAAAAGTCCTCTGAGCTAGGTTTCCCTCCAAGGGGTAAGCCTAAGTATTTCATAGGCCATACCCACAATTTTCAACATTCAGAAGATACAAGATCACCCAGCTTCCTCTCATGCATGTTCAATGCAATGAACCTTGATAGAATACATCTTTGACTATATTGACTTCACTTTCATTTTCTCTTTCTCCTCTTTGTCAGGTTACATACCTCGGTATTGTTTTTGAAGTAATGAATTTAACTAGGTTATATTTTTTGTTGTTGTTGAAATATTACAATAATTCGGGGTTTTATGGGGGAGGGGGGAGAGACTCGAACCCACAATCTCGTGGTGTGGGTGTGAGGGGCTTTACCACCGAGCCAATTTCATCTTGTCTTAACTAGGTTACATTGGCCTTACTACAATCTGCCATTCTGCCCTGATATTAAATTGAATGTGGCATTCAATTGAAAAACACACATGCGCCCTGAAATTAGCATTGTAGTGAGCATTCCAATTGGAGGATTAGCCATGAAATCGTAATCTGCCAATGTACCTTTGGTGCTTTACTGTACATATATATGAAGAAATTACGGACAATATGTCTAGAAGCACTCACAATTTGTTCAACCTTTGTTGGTGGGTCAGGGGGTAGTTAAGGGGGATAGCATATGTTTGCATCAACTATTGTATCTATTACATCAGTTCTTAAGATTTCAATTTTGAGTTCTATCTAGTATTGGCATATTCTGAAATATTAGGCTTCAAGTAAGTTGTGCTAAATTTTTCCTAATGATCCATATCTTTTCTTCCTTGGTACTCATTCTGTGTATATTTACTAAGCAGGCTATCGTTGTTTTGGAATTTGAATTTTATTTTGACTTATGTTTAGTATTTGGCATTTTAAATGTGAATTCCATTACAATTCTTTTAGATAAGACTCCTAGAATGTCTTAGCATGACTAAATTTTTTCATACTCTCTTCATCTTTTAATCAAGTAGTTGCGTTAATTAACTTTAATTCCATATGTTTTATTTCTCTTCTCAAATTTGTTGAACCAGTTATTAATACCAGTCAAAAACATCAATAGCCTTGTTTATTGTTCATGGGATTGTTCACAGACAGTTTTCAAGGTATCGAGACAATCCTGTTTCACCCATTTATTCTAGCCCGCCTACTATTGTTGTAGAATAATCCTTCTTAACAAACTGTGAGATCAGTATGTAGGAGGATCAGGTACATAAATAAACCGTTCTTGCATTCTTGAGGTTGCATGGTTTGTTTTCTGATGAGCTGGCTATAAAATGCTTACATTTGACATTTCCAGCAAAGGTGCATAGGTCTTCTTTAGGTTTGGCAAAATTTGGTTTGGTTTGGTGGCTTTATGACTCCACTAAGGTTTTGACATATTAAATATCAAAATATCTGTAGGAGCTACGTGATCTATCAATTTACTACTATCTTATGTTTAGTAAATATACAGTATATAGGCATTAAGAACCTTGTTGCCTTCTACCGTAGGGATTAAAGCTATTATGGTAAAATGCCTTGCCTTGTACAGAGACAAGAACCTAGAAGATAACCAGAATTGAAGCGCAAGGAAATTTGCTAGTATTTTTTAAGTTTATGATGAGCTTAATTTATTACCTTGTATAGCCCTTATTAGGCAGTATAATCTTACTTTTGGGTTTCATATAACATGCCACATTATTATCTTGTTATATATATATATATATAGGATTGGCAGCCCCTAAAAATTACACAATTTCTTACACAAATTTTTGACCATTAGATTATAATGCTTTGAATCGTTAAGATGCACTCATACCCATAGATACAATAACTATTATACATCTCAGAATAACTATTATTTACCTCATTTCTCCCCCTTCTCTCATCTTAACTTTCACTTCGTCTTCTCTTCTATTTTTTTTTTCACACCTCTTTCTTCAATCACATTCATGAACAAATTACTCTCCCATAAATTGGTGGAGTCCATACCCCCCATGAATAAATTACTCTCCTTACAAGTCTCACTGTTAAGGAGAAAAGTTTGCATGTAGATATATATGATTTCTCCGGCCATGATCAAAGTTGTTCTGTAAATGGATTAATGCATGTACTGTAGAGTTTTGCTTGATCTGGGGTTCTTTCTAAAAGTAATGCATCTCAAGCTATAAAAATGAAAGAAAAAAAATTCCAATAAACAGAAAGGATGCATTACATATTCATATCGAGCCATCATAAACAATTTAATGTTGTTTTTCTTTTCGTCTTCTATTCTTAGGATTTTTTTACAAGGCAGAAATTCATATATAGCTACAACAATTGAAGTTGAAATGTGATTATAAATCTTCAAAGCTAACTCTTTGAAATTTCATTTCTATAAAATTTTTGAAAATGTTATTTTATAATCCATTCATCATAAATTTAATAACCTGATAAAGGAGGGAGGAGGGAGGAAAGAGCAGAGAGAGGAAACATTTAGAATAAAAAAAGAGCACAGTTATCATGTGTAAGTGTGTGACGTACTGACGTTCATTCTTTTTAAAGGTAGCTATAGATCTCAACCATTCAGACTATCAAAATCCAATGGTCAAATATTTGTGTAATTTTTAGGGGCCCCCGATCCTGCCCCTATAATATATATTTGGTAGTTGGTTAATTTGTTTAGCTTACCGTGTTGGAATGAAATTAGCATAAGACAATGTTTTTATTAGGAAAACTAGAATATCTTACTAACATAGTTTCCTTTTGATGTGATACATGCTGTAACTATCAATGAAGATTAGTTTTACAGAAGTTTTTTGTTATGCCTAGTTGTGTTATTATTGGCTCTTTGCATGTGGTCCAAAATAGGTTGAGAAATCAAAGTTACCTTTCCATCTTGTTCTATGAGGATGTTTAAAGAGATTATCATGCTATTCTAATTTTCTACCGCAGATCAGTATTTTTGTCTTAGAATTTCGTGGAGCCTTCTAAATGTTTCACTTCAGTAGTGTAGACCTTAGACCTCCTTTCATTGTGCAGGTATGAATAATAAATAAATAGTCCACAATTAGAACAACCAAATCCACTGTTCACAGTACTGGAACAGAGACCAGAGCTGTTTATATTGTATTCTTAGCAATCACTGTTTGCCATATATATCTATATCTATATATATATATATATATATATTTCAGATTCCCTTTAGTTATTATCCGATAAATTGTCCTCTCACCGAAAAAAAGGCACCTTTTCTTTGTTGCAAATGGCATGGAAGTTAGATACTGGATTGGATCCGAAAGACAAATTGTGGTCATTACCTTGTACCTGTGGCTAACTAGAATCCGAAGCATGAAATATTAAGTCGAGTGAGCTTGTTTTATGTGGAACCGTCCCGTACTTATTTATGTACTTAAACTTGTTAGACTTTTGACCTTCTAGCAGAATATAAATGGGTGATGTAATTGAAACCCCTGTGGATGACCAAACATCTTGAAAAGTGTGAGTAGTTATTATTATGTAGTATGGATGAAGATAGAAACCATCTCTTTTGACCATGAGGATCACAATATCTTAACTTTCCATTTACTATCCACCATATCTTAACTTTGACCGTTCTTCGTTTAGCTTCATATTTTATCTGATGTGCATGTATCGTAGTTAAACCTCCTGTAGTTTTGTTTTCATTTATTTATTAGTAATGCATTCAGATGTTTGGCATGTTTCCTAATTATCCAATCAATGACAAGGAACCTAAAAATCAGATAGGAAATTGAATACTAATAGAAAATTGAGAATAACTCGACTGCTCCACAGAATTGTTATTCAGAATTTTGACATAGTACTTATAATCAACAATTTTTTGTCAGATTAACTCATTATTGATTAGAAATTAACTCGCTCTTTCTTGAATGTAGCAGGGTTGGGAAGTTGTAGCAGGTGTAGCAAGATTGAGATGCCCATGTTCGGCCGAAAACTTTCTTGAGCTTGATACTGGATTGGATTTGTTCAGTTGGAAGATTTTGAAGATGTTATAATATAGCACAATATGTTATTTAGTAGACAAATATTCTGGTTGTGTAGGTGGTTGGTTGGTTTTAAGTGAATTGGAAACGTATTATTGGCTGTCTGTAGGATCTCTATCATATGGATGGTGTGCCTTGTTCATACTGTTAACTTGAGTTTCACAGAGTAGAGTTGCACCAAACCCCCCATGGATGGGGGCTTCGGGGTAAATTTCACCCCAAAATCTAAATGGGGTTGGGATGGGGAGCCTTCCCCATTTCCCCTATACCCCAAATTTTTTAGTTTTAATTATTTAATTTAACATTTAATTTTTTTTTCCTAATTTCTAGCCCTAACAGGCCAAGTTAACGAAGTCAAACAGGGGAAATGAGATCAAATGGGAGATTGGGGACTGGGGAAATGGGTGGGGGTGGGGATGCCTCCCCCCAAACAACCCATCCTCATTTCCCTCAAATGGGGTTTGGGGGTGGGGGAACCTACCCCCACCCCCAATTCCCATGAGCATCTCTATTGAATAGAGAACTATATCCTTATGCTGTTAACATTGTGGTTAACAATTACTAAATAAGTCGTTATATTTGCTTATTTATAGATTTTTTACAACTTTTCAGACTTGAACCTAAATGGTCTCTAAACTTTTTGGGCGGTACCATATTAGATCCTTATTTTTTTTCTTAAACAGTAATGTTAGATTATCTAAAACTGTCCAAAAACCAACTTAAATAATGTATCAACAATTTATTTATTAATCACATTATCTTAGAATTTGTGTGGTAATGGTAATTCACTTACCACATCATTTATGTTGAATTTTGAATTAATTATTTGAGTCATAAAAGGTAGCAATTTTAGATCTTGCATTTCCAAAAATAACTAAAAAGGTCTAGATCACTGTATTAGTCGCTGCCTTTCAATTTGACACTACATGTGCCCATTTGAATGGTAGCATGGTAAATAATAAGAAATTACAGAAGGATTAATTGCACAAACACCCCTAAGTTTAAGTAAAATTAAATTCATATTCAACTTTTCTTTTAATTGCATAAACCTCTTTTAAAAAGCATTGACTAACGGTTAATTTAACGGTCTAGGGTTGATCTAGGGGTAAAACCATCATTTTACACAAATAATTAAAATCCAAAGGAATCACATGTTTCTATAATTATACCCAAATAATAACTATAAATATAACCCTAAAAGTTTACAAAATTATAAATCTACCACAACTACATCTTTATCTTCAACCTTTGTTGCTGCCACCGTGACACCATGAGCCTTCTCCACTAAGCGATGGAGGTGCGTCGTGCCTCCAATGAAATGGAGGAGATGCGATTCCTACCGATATAAAGGTGTCGTGGCCTCCTCCTTTCATGAAGAGGTTCACTGTCTCCATGGGAGGAGACAGCGAACTGCCTCTTAAAGGAAGGAGGCGGAGATGCCTCTTTTACATGGAAGAGGTGCGACGAATCGTGCCTCCTCAATTTCGTGAAAGAGGCCGCGAGCCTCCATGTAATGTTCACTGTTGTTGGTGGAGGCATCGGTTAATGGGGAAGAGAGATGTTGGGGACGTTTTGTAATTATGTAAATATTTGGGTGAAATTGTAATTTTCCAAATGTCATGCCATGTCAGCCAAAGATTAAAATTGAGTGGCATTTTTTACTTTTCAACCCTAACATTAGTCAAAAGTTATGTCTAACTATGTTTAACATTTTTTAGGAGAGATTTGTGCAATAAAAGGAAAAGTTAAATATGAGTACAATTTTACCAAAATGCATAGGATGTTTGTGCAATTAATTCATTACTAAATGGATGTTGATATTGACACCGACATATTTGATTTCTACGCTCAATTTATAAGTTCACTTTTAAAAAAAAAACTTAAAAATTAAGGGTGCGTTTGCCTCTATTTTCTAAATCTGTTTTTGTTTGTTTGTTTTGTTTTGCAAATTAAGAAATAATGAAAATAAATTCGGTGACCGTTTCGGATGAAAAAAAGAAAAAAAGAAAAAACATTTTTCCCTTCATTATACCATAAAAGTGCAATTAGGCAAAAACATAAATTTCATTACACTATAAACGTGCAAAACCATATCAGATTTTTGGACTACGATCCTGTAATGAGTTTTTTCTCAATTGAACTATGTTGATCTTTGAGGATCAGCGTCCATGTCACAGATTAACTAAATCTATGGTCAAGATCTATTTCATTTTATTTTATTTTTTGTCTTGTCTAGTATTAAAACACTATCTTTTCAATCCAAAAAAAGTAAAAACCCTTTTTTTTTTTTTTTTGTTTGACAGTGTAAAGACCCTTTCAAGTTTCAATTTTCAACCTCTGCTCATTGCTTCTCCAACATTTCGGTGACTGGAAGTATGTTTATTTTTTGATCTAAGATTGGCACTATGGTTCTTCTTCTCTATGTTGATGGTATCATATTAACTGGCAGCTGTTCATCTTTACTTAAGTCATTTATATAAGTGCATAGTACACAGTTTACCATGAAGGATTAGTGCTTTGCATTATTTTTTGGGCATTGAAGCTAAGCAAACTCTTGAAGGTCTTCATCTTTCTCAGTCCAAATATGCACTTGCGCTTCTCTCACGAACAAATATGTTAGAGGCAAAACCTTGCTCTACATCTGATCCGATCGGTTCTAAACTTTTAATTCATGATGGGGAAGCATTAGCAGATGCTTCACTGAGAAATTGTGGGGGCTCTTCAATATCTTACTATGACTTGACCGGATCTTAGTTATGCTGTTAATCAAGCCTGTCAGTTTATGTATTCACTTACCACTACTCATTTACAAGCTGTGAAACGTATCTTGCAATATATCATAGGTACAATAGATCATGGTGTCTTCTCATGCCGATTAGGCCGGGTGTCCGGATCTTAGACGATCTACAACAGGTTATTGTATCTTTCTTGGCTTTAATATTGTGTCTTGGTCTTGCAAGAAACAACCTACTATAGCCTATTCTAGTGCCGAAGTGGAATATCGTGCTCTTGCATGTACTGCTGCTGAACTCAAATGGCTTCATTCTCTCCTCAAAGAACTGCACATATCACTCCAAAACCCTTGTCATCTCTATTGTGATAATGTTGGTGCAACTTGCATTGCTACCAACCTTGTGTTTCATGCCCGCACCAAGCACATTGAAATTGATTACTATTTTATTCGTGATCTTATTACTGCTGGCACTCTTATAATACAATTTGTTTGTACAAAAAATCAAACTG
Organism: Acer yangbiense; assembly: GCA_008009225.1. Classification (NCBI taxonomy): domain Eukaryota; kingdom Viridiplantae; phylum Streptophyta; class Magnoliopsida; order Sapindales; family Sapindaceae; genus Acer; species Acer yangbiense. The sequence goes on along the minus strand of CM017773.1, from coordinate 22,629,386 downwards.
CAAATATCTTTACGAAAGGGTTGTCTTCTTCTCGATTCAACATGTTATGTGACAAACGAATGATGCGTTCACTCCTCATCGGTTTGAAGAGGGCCGTTAACTGATCTTTTGAATCTTTTGCTTGATTTTAGCTCTTGATTTTAGCCTCGTAGTTGTTCTTGATTTATGTCCCCAATCACATTAATTTATCTTGAGTAATTATAGAGATTTGATTTGTTTTGCATTTAGATAGTTATTGTAATCTATATATTTGTATACTTTGTAATTGTTAAGATGCATTATACAGGACCTTTATTTCATAATTATTTATATTTATTTATTATTTTGATAACTTATTATATTTAGAATAATATAATCCATTTCAACTTTAGTTGGAGTTGAGCGTCTCTGTTTTAAGAATTAAGATTGTATTAGCAAAAATATGAGAATTTTAATAAACAAAACGAGTAGCTTATTAAAATACTTTATATTCATTTATGTAGGAAAATTTCAATAAAATATTTTTGATGTGCATTAGATAATTGATCAATAAAACCATCTCCAATACTAAAATAAAATTTTGAGATCTAAATAGTAATATATGTGCATTTCTCTTGAATATAGATCAACTTTGAAAAAAAAAAAAAAAAAAGAGAAATATATATTATCATCTCCAATACAATTATCTTAAATAAAATATACATCTATTTTATGACAAATTATCATAAAACATTTGTCTCACTCTGTATCCTATTTTATTTTATATTTTGAGATGTTTTGTCTACCTCATTATCTATCTATCTTATATGATAATTTTTTTTTTCTTTTTCCAAATGCCTAATAGCATTGAAGATACTCTAAAAGTATCACCAAACAGGCTAGCTATACATTGTCACTAGCCAAAATGGCTAATGATGTAACATTTTTCTATTTATCATCGACTTTCAATCACTCTCAATATTATTAGCTATTTTAGAGAATTTGAATCACCCTATCCAATTGTTATTTAAATATTATTTAAAGCAAACAATTCTTAATGTTATTTAAAGTTAAATTCAAAAAGTTTATTATATTTTAAAAATAAAAAATAAAAAAAAAATGTTAATGTTTAGCTAATATATAGGAAGCTTTGATGGATATGCTAAAAAATTAATTAGATCAATTAGATAATATTAAAGTCAAACACCCTTTCCAACCCTCGAATTTATGTAATATATATATTTTTTTTAAAATCTCAAAATCTCAAAATCATCCATAACAATGATGGACAGTTGGAGATAAATTTCAATAAAAATTTTAAAAATGTCTTTTTTTTCAGTGTGAGGGCATCGAATGAAAATACATTTCCAAATCTTATTTCTAATTCTCTCTCTCTCAATCTATTCTACCTATCTATCTGTTATATATTCTATTTCCAGGTTTCCTTTTTCAATCCAGTATTCTCCACAATCTGAAACAACAGAAAATCAACAAGAATCAGTTGAATTAAAAGGTAGATTGATCTGTATAAATAACCATATCATTACAAGTGGTATCAGAGCACTTTTCAGAACCCAATACGTACTCACCATCAGCTAGCTCCGCAGATCTACACCCAACCTTCATTGTTAAAATTCCTGCAAAACAGACAAACAATCAGTTAACAACCCATTACCATTAGATCACAGATTTCTCCATAAGTATGCTCTTCACAACATTCACAAATAATTAACTATGGCTGAAGGGACTCGACAACAGTAATACATTGAAGGGCGATTTAATGAAATCGAAGGCAAGTTACAGAAGTTTGAAGATTGATTTGATTCATTCAAGTTACAAATGTCAGAACAAATGGCAAGTCAAATAGCCAGTCAGATGGCATAAATACAATACAAAATAAAGTATAAATAAGTAACTAAGGGTATTTTGGACTTTTAATAATAAAAATCTGGTCAACCGTTAGTTTTGATGGAAGTCAACTGACGGTAGGGAATGTTTGTGTAATATTTGGTAAAAAGTCTATATGTGTGTAATTAAACCTAAACTCAGGGTACGTTTGTGCAGTTACTTTTTATTTCTTCTGTACAGTTTGGGTTATTGATCTTTCTCAATAAAAATCAGTGAGAATATAGTTATATGGATATCTGTAAAATTAATGATTATACCATGTCAAAAATTCAGATATTTTTTATAATAACATATTAGCAGTGGGTAGAAATTGTGAGAAATATCACTCTTTTTTGTTTAAAATTTAAGAGTGTCACTAGTTTAATAATTAAGTTTAAAGGGCACAAAATTAAGTGATTCCAAAAAAAAACCCTTGTTTCTTTCTTCAACCTCTGAAAACAAATTCTCTAGGTTTTTTTTTTTTTTTTTTCAAAAACCTATGTTGGTGATGAAAGACCTCTATTGGAGGTCAGTTCAACTTCCATTAGGGGTCAAAATCATCCTCGAATTGAGGGTTTTCAAGGAAGAAGATGTCAAAAAAAAAATTATTGGAAAATTTCATTTTTGTTCAAAAAGTCTCAGAAATTGTAAAAAGTCTCGAATTCGAATGGGTGTCCAAAAGGATGTGTTGTGTGCTTGGTGAATGATGATCTGGGTTTAATTGTGTGATGATGATCTAAGAAGACGATGATCACGATGAGAGACAAAAGAGAGTTGTATAGGGCAATTTACTTTTTTAACCTTCAACCCTAATTATCGATGAGGTTACGAAATTGCCCTCCTTCATTAATGGTCAACTCTACTTTTGGATATAATTCTTAATAGAAGGGGTTCATTTTCTATTAATTCCATTTTGGGGCGATAAAAGGTCAATATGGGCAAACCCTATCCTCACCTTTCTAATAGGGTAAAGGTCAAGGGGGAAATGATAATATCCCAAAAAATTAACTTGACAGTGTGATATTTACGATTTTGGGTTAGATCTTATTATGTTGGGTTAATTGCACTAACTTACCCTGACATTTTACAATATTACAGCTATATTCAACTTTTGTATTTATTAACAAAACCATACCCTTGATCACTTTGACTAACTTTAAAAGTCTAAAATGCCCCCAGTTATTATATTAGCATTTATATATTATCAAGACAAATTCAAATTAAATTTATAATTAATTAAATTTTAAAATAAAACTAATTAAATTTATAATTAATAATTAATAAATGTAATAAAATTAAATAAAAACAATTAAAATAATAAAATTAAATTAATATTTTAAAAGAAATTTATTATACAAAATGTTTTAATAAAATATTAATACCCTTCCTTATAATAAATATTTAATTTGTTTAAAAATAACAAAAAATTAACTTTTGATTCCACCAAATCAAAAAAAAAAAAAAAAAATCATTTCCAAAAACCACCGTTTCCTAATCCAAATTAAAAACCATTAAATATTGGATTAGGAAATGGTGGTTTTTGGAAATGATTTTTTTTTTTTTTTTTTTTTTTTTTTTTTTTTTTTGATTTGGTGGAATCAAAAGTTAATTTTTTGTTATTTTTAAACAAATTAAATATTTATTATAAGGAAGGGTATTAATATTTTATTAAAACATTTTGTATAATAAATTTCTTTTAAAACATTAATTTTATTTTATTATTTTAATTGTTTTTACTTAATTTTATTATATTTATTAATTATTAATTATAAATTTAATTAGTTTTATTTTTAAATTTAATTAATTATAAATTTAATTTGAATTTGTCTTGATAATATATAAATGCTAATATAATAACTGGGGGCATTTTAGACTTTTAAAGTTAGTCAAAGTGGTCAAGGGTATGGTTTTGTTAATAAATGCAAAAGTTGAATATAGCTGTAATATTGTAAAATGTCAGGGTAAGTTAGTGCATTTAACCCTATTATGTTTGGGTCACAACCCATTGAGTAAACGGATTGTGTTTTGATTGAAACTCTCATAACCCGCTAACTTATTTAACAACATTAAATTTCAATAATAAATATTTAATTTATAATTATATAGTAGTAAATAATTACTTTGACATTTAAATTGCTCATTGAGATTTTTAACAATAAAACAAAAAATGTTTAAAATTATTGAGCAGATAAAATTTAATTGTTTTCATCAAATTCTAAATTCTAAAAATTTAATTTCGTTTAATAGTTTAATCAAAATTTTGAATTTTATTAGAGAAACCATAACAGTTTAAAATTGATTTAACAATTTAACCCTATATACTTTATTATTTTAAAATTACAAATATATAAATATATTAATAGAATTATGATTTATTAAATATCATAATTGACATAATTTATAAATTAACGAAATAACGAATCTTATTGAGTAATCTAAAAATGTAATGAGTTGTGTTTTAGTTTCAACATGTGATATGAATATACAATAAGCTTAACCGATCGTATTTGGATTAAGAAAAAATTATTGGTGGATCATGTATTCATGGTTCAAACACAAACACACAACCCTTTTTGAGTTTTTACTAAAAAAAAGAAGGGAAAAAAAAAAAAACAAAAAAAAAAATTTTGATTGGAATCCAATGTGAATTAAATATATTTTTTCCGATGGGACTAGTGCGACTGTGTTCTTTAGGTTGCTGCTTTTAAAGCACGACAAATACATGTGCATCCAATGCTACCAAATTAACTTGGTTGGTTTGGTTCAGTCAAACGTCACACAATGTACTTTGTACTTTTTTTTTTTTTTTTTTTTAATTTAAGTATAGTATTACATTTTACACTATTACAATAAGATTTTTAGGCTTATCAAGAACAGATATGTACGGTCCGAATTAAAATAATTTCAAAATATTATCAAATTAAAAATATTACTATATTTAGTTTAATTTCATGTTTCTCTAAACACAGTATAGTATTAATTTAATACAATTCAATTCAGTCCAATCCAATCCTATCTAATTTCAGTCTCATCCTAATATAATCTAATCCTACGAAATAGTCCAATCCAATCCCCGACCAAATTGATCCTTGTGTTATTGCAAAAAAATAAAACATGTTACTTCAACTAACCTTTTTTTTTATTATTGCCAAAAGTAGTCTCTCTCTCCCGCCTCCGTTTTCTTTATTAAAAAAAAAAAAAAAAATTGGTTAATTACACAAACATACCCTCTATTTATCTAATAAAGCAAATTTTCAAACAAATGCGCTATTCAAACACAAACATCACAATTGGAATGTGTTTGGGGTATGAAAAGTCAATAGTGCCCTTGGGTAAAAGGGAGAGGATATTTTGGTGGGTAATTTCACAAACAACCCTGAATTTATGTGTAATTGTATAAATATTCATTTTTTCTAATAATTACATAAATATACCCTATTGTCGGTTGACTTTTGTTAATTTTAACCTTTAATCACATTTGTATCCCAAAATGACTAAACTACCCTTGAAAACTTATTTATCTTTTCTTTTATTATTTAAATATATTAAAAATATTTACTTAAAAAATTGAAAAAATCGATACAATTTTTTTGTTGCTTTCTTTCTATCTTCTTTTTTTAACACAATCAGAACCCACAAATTTGGAAAAATTGTTGTGTTTAGTGGGTTTTGATTGTGTTTAGTGGGTTTTGTGGGTTTTGATTCTGTTGATTAAATGTAATTGTTGGTGGGTTTTGATTGTGTTGATGAAATGAAATTGTTTTGGGTTGTTGAGTATGAAATTGAATGTTTTGGTGATAATGTTGGTTTTTGAAATCTAAAAATTTGGTGTTTGGAGACATTGAAAATGTTAAAAACAAAAAACAAAAATGATAAAAAGAAAAAGAAAATAAAAGCAACAAAAAAAAAATTGTACTGATTTTTTTATTTTTTTAAGTAAATATTTTTTAATATTTTTAAATAATAAAAGAAAAGATAATTAATTTTTCAAGGGTAGTTTAGTCATTTCGGGATACAAATATAGTTAAAGGTTAAAGTTAACAAAAGTCAAATGACGGTAGGGTATATTTATGTAATTATTAGAAAAAAAAAATGAAAATTTATACAATTATACCTAAATTTATGGTTGTTTGTGAAATTTATTCAACAAAATAGCCTCTCCCTTTTACCCAAGGGCACTATTGACTTTCCATACCCCAAGCACTTTCCAATTGGGATATTTGTATTTGAATAGGGCATTTGTTTGAAAATTTACTTTATTAGATCAATAGCGGGTATGTTTGTGCAATTAACCAAAAAAAAAAACAAACAAACAAACAAACAAACAAACAAAGGGTTAATTGCACAAACATAACCTCTATTTATCTAATAAAGCAATTTTTCAAACAAATGCCATATTCAAACACAAACATCCAAATTGGAATATGCTTAGGGTATGGAAACTCAATAGTGTCCTTGAGTAAAAGGGAGAGGTTATTTTGGTGGGTAAATTTCACAAACAACCTTGAATTTAAGTATAATTGTACAAATATTCATTTTTTTATAATAATTACATAAATATACCTTATCGTCAGTTGACTTTTGTTAACTTTAACCTTTAACCACATTTGTGTCCCGAAATGACTAAACGTACCCTTGAAAACTTATTTATCTTTTCTTTTATTATTTAAATATATAAAAAAACATTTACTTAGAAAAATTGAAAAAAATCGGTACAATTTTTTTGTTGCTTTCGTTCTATCATTTTTTTTTAACACAATCATAACCCACAAAACTGAAAAAATGGATGTGTTTAGTAGGTTTTGATTCTGTTGATTAAATGTAATTGTTGGTGGGTTTTGATTGTGTTGATGAAATGAAATTGTTTGTAGGTTGATGAGTATGAAATTGAATGTTTTTGGTGATAAAGTTGGTTTTTGAAATCTGAAAATTTGGTGTTTGGGGACATGAAAAATGTAAAAAAAAAAAAAAAAAATGATAGAAAGAAAAAAGAAAATAAAAGCAACAAAAAAAAATGTATTGATTTTTTCAATTTTTTAAATAAATATTTTTTAATATTTTTAAATAATAAAAGAAAAGATAAATAAGTTTTCAAGGGTAGTTTATTCATTTCGGGATACAAATATGGTTAAAGGTTAAAGTTAACCAAAGACAAATGACAGTAGGGTATATTTATATAATTATTAGAAAAAATGAATATTTATACAATTACACCTAAATTCAGGGTTGTTTGTGAAATTTACCCACCAAAATAACCTCTCTCTTTTACCCAAGGGCACTATTGACTTTCCATACCTTAAGCACATTCCAATTTGGGATGTTTGTGTTTGAATAGGGCATTTGTTTGAAAATTTGCTTTATTAGATAAATAGAGGGTATGTTTGTGCAATTAACCCACAAACAAACAAACAAACCAGATTGAGAGAGATATTTGCTTAAGAGAGAGAAAAAGGTGACACTCGGTAAAGAAAAAAACAGACATGTTATGTAAGACGAGACCCTTTTTATGGCCGTCGGATATATCAATCCAACGGCCGTAGGGTTTCTGATGTGAACAAAACAATTGTGTTGTGTGTATTTGCTTTGAACTACCCATTAATGCAGTATTTAATCTCTGACATGTCATGTGCCGGGTTCGAAATTTAAATGTCACTTTATGAGGTGCCTTTTGGGGAAAAGGCACCAACTTATTAACTTAAGTTTAAAAGGCACCATTTATGGTGAGCAGACAAAAACACCCCTTCATTTGTCGCTTTGTGTGTTTTTTCAAACGTTGGAAGAAAAATTTGAGAGAGAGACCGACGGCCAACAGTCCTCACCAGTGAACCAAAATCCGACGGCGAACCACCGGCGACGGCGCAACAGTAGTGTCGAACAGATTTGAACGGCGAACTAAAAGGACTGAGGTAAGCTTTTGTTTCTCGTTTTCGATAAGATTGTGTGTTTGTTCAATGAGGTTATGTTAGGGTTTTAGTTTAAGAATAAATTTCCTTTGAAAACGATGAAGATCTGGGTTTTTTGTAGTTTTATCGAGCCTTTTTGTAGTTTTATCGAGCCTTTTTGAACTTAAGTCGAGCCTTTTGTATTGTAATCGAGATTCTTTGAACTGTGTATTGTAATCGAGCCTTTTTGTGTTGGTAATCGTGCCTTTTTGAACTGTGTATTATAATCGAGCCTTTTTGTATTGTGATCAAACCTTTTTGTATTGTAATCGTGCCTTTTTGAACTGTGTATTGTAATCGAGCATTTTTGTATTGTAATCGAGTCTTTTTGTACCGTGATCAAGCCTTTTTGTACATTGATCGAGCCTTTTTGAACTGTGATCGAGCCTTTTTGTATTGTGATCAAGCCTTTTTGTATTGTGTATTTTAATCGAGCCTTTTTGAACTGTGATCGAGCCTTTTTGTATTGTGATCTAGCCTTTATGTATTGTAATCGTGCCTTTTTGAACTGTGTATTGTAATCGAGCCTTTTTGAACTATGATCGAGCCTTTTTGTATTGTGATTGAGCATTTTTGTATTGTAATCGTGCCTTTTTGAACTGTGTATTGTAATCGAGCCTTTTTGTATTGTGATCGATCCTTTTTGTATTGTAATCATGCCTTTTTGAACTGTGTATTGTAATCGAGCCTTTTTGAACTGTGATCGAGCCTTTTTGTATTGTGATCGAGCCTTTTTGTATTGTAATAGTGCCTTTTTGTACTGTGATCGAGCCTTTTTGTACATTGATCGAGCCTTTTTGAACTGTGATCGAGCCTTTTTGTACTGTGATCGAGTCTTTTTGTACAGTGATCGAGCCTTTTTGAACTGTGATCGAGCCTTTTTGTACCTTTATGTCGAGCCTTTTTGTATTGTAATTGAGCCTTTTTGTACTGTATTCGAGCCTTTTTGTACTGTTATCGTGCCTTTTTGAACCTTTATTTTTTGGAGTTTTCATGAACTTATATGCATTTTTCCTGTGAATATGCAGATGGTGAATCTGAAGGATTTCCTTAAAACCCCTGTGGGAGAATGGTTTAATAGAAAAATTATTCGGCATGGCCATGTGAATGACGTTACAGATATCGACAACGCACTTGAAAGTGTACCTGAACTTCTGAAGATGGAAGACCGTCGTCGGTTTATTGAGTCCTGATTTGGTCATTTCCTTCAGATGCATCGTGAGATTCATTTTTCGGCTAGGATTGTCCATCGGATGCTTTTACGCGAGTTGCATCACTATGGGCCGGAAGATGAGATGAGATGAGATTTTTGTTAGGTAAGCATACGGTCTGGTTCTCGAAGGTTGAGTTTTGTCTAATCACCGAATTGAAGTTCGAAATCATTCCTGACCCGACGAGTTATGAGATGGTACAGAATGGCATACACGACTGATACTTTCAGGGTCGAGTCATCGAGATTGAAGAGCTGAAAGTGGTGCTGTGGAGTGGTATTTTTGAGTAGCAGTACGATGCGGTGAAGCTATCATTATTGTTTTCGCTGAACTGGATGCTGATGGGGGTGGATGAGAGATATAAAATTTCATTCTGGCAGTTTCAGCTAGTCGAGGACTTGAACGCTTTTGATGTGTTCCTATGGGGCACATACGTGTACAGGCGGACTATTTATGGTTTGAAGCATGCTTTGGATGGTCCACGGCAGCAATCGGAAGAACGACAGCAACAACAGGTCGTTGACACCATTGAGACGTACAACATATACGGTTTAGCGCACGCAATATTGGTGAGAATTTATAATTTACATCCGTACTTTAATTGAAATTTTTTTTATATGACTGATGTGTTATCTATTACGCAGATATTTGCTTTTGAGGTTATCCCCGAGCTTAGCAATAAGCAAAAGTGTGGGACCCGCAGGGTAATCGAGCTACCCCCTCCACGTATTCTGAAATGGGAGTTGACTCAGCGACCGTGAGGGAAAACGCTGGATAAGATTTTCACTGAAAGGGTAAGTATTGTTGTTGTTAATGTTTATAATTTTTAGTATGTTTACAATTACAATAATATAACTCCGATTGCAGATGTTTGCGCAGTCTAAATTGGTACCGACGACTGTTGAGAAGAGTCAACGGTATTACGAAGGCATATACCTGGGAGGCAGTCTGTATGATGACGATGCCACAAATATACCTGGTGACCTCCCGGTTCCAGAACCACGTAGGACTGTCAGACCCAGTGATACGGAGGAATCGTATTACGGACCTAGTGATATAGATCCTCAGTATTCTGGACCTACTGATATGGAGGGCTCAGACCCGGAGGTCGGCATTGGTAGTGGGAGTCTCACGAGGTCTAGGCGGATACGATTCAGTTTACCCAGACGACCTACAGGTGATTCAGACCCGGAGGGTTGCAGTCCTATTCCCGTAAGGCGTAGGCGGGTACGATTCACTTTGTCCAGACAGTCTAGACCTGAAGGTGATTCACGGGGAGGCGTTGGAGAGCATCCACAGGTACTTAAGCATTTTTAGAACCGCATGATTTAATTTCAATTGACTGAAGAGTTTTACAACTGACAGAGTCAGAAATCCTTTCAGGGCTGGGACAGTAAATTCACAGAAGTGATAGATGTTGTCCAGACATTACGGGATGATGTCATGGAAGCTGTCCGAAAGAGTGAAGAGAAAAGAGATGTGCAACATCGGGAGTTGCTGGATTTGATCCGGACGCTTCAGGGTCCGACGTCGTAGGGTCATATGGATGATCCCTCATTCAATAACCAACCATTTGATGACCATCATGGAGCATTCAGTACAGGCAGGATATGTACTGATTAGGATGGTACAGCCCCAGGGACTAGACATGGGGAGGCACATACTACAGACACAGTATTCGAGCAGCAGGCTTATGATGCACCAGAATGATCGGAGGTGCCCGGTGATACAGAGACAGCAGTATTGGAGCAGGTACTGCCGTAGGACCTCACCGCGGACCGTTCAGCCCAGCTGCTCCATGATCTTGTTCATATCCAGGAGCTCTCCGCTGACCGCACGTCGCAGGGTACCCATCCAGTCAATCCCAGCGTGCAAGGTTCCTCTTCAGAGCGTAGACCTTTGGTTGAGCCAAGCGCAGCCGACCCCTCCAGGCGAACCACAAGGAGAGATTTGGTCGTTCGACTTGCACCTCACCGGTTGATCCCAGGCGATCAACAGGGACCGAGTTCCTCCTCAGACCGCACCGATCCCTATGATTTGGAACGGACTCCCCCACCCCTGAGGCGTGGAGACCGGATTCGACGTCGAGATTGGATGAAACGAAGCCCATACACAGACCCTTATCAACCGAAGAGGCCATGGATGATGCCGCCGACAGCACATGAATGGCCGCCACACGGATTGGTAGATTCTGAGCAGCTTGCATCATACGAAGACTACAAGAGGAGCATGACGAGGGAATTGTAAGTATAATCTAAAAAATTACAATCTGTTTATAATTTTTTCGTCAAATATGCAAGTAAGTATTATGTAACTTTTTCCCTACTTATGCAGACATGATGTGGATCTGCACGACCCAGTTGGTGTTCCCGTCACTTGGTTCCACCGGCTTCAAACCAACTTCATGGAGTTGGAGGATACGGTATGGTCCTTATTTGAACTGGCTTTATAAAACTCATTCACAAATGGTTGAATCACAACAATACAAATTGTTGAAATTGTCAGCACATTGACGCATACTTGAACATTCTCCGGAGGCGTCAGCGAGCATTCCCCACTGTCTACGGTTCGAGGGTCAACATACTGAATTCACAATTTTATGTAAGTGTTTATATTATACGGTTTTCGCTTTTACATTGATGTGTTCATACATCTTCTGCCTAACGTTTCGGATAATTTTCTATGTACAGTCATTGTTAGATCATCAATGGGACATAATCGGCACTGGTTAGAACAGGAAACCCCTAGAAGGTTGGTCTGTGTTCAACCATAAGTGGGCTCGTGATGAGCTTACAGTGGTACGTGGAGAGCTCCCGTCAGGAAACCGGCCATGGCACGATGTTGACATGGTGAGTGTATATTTGACTTTGTGTCCATGTGTATAATAACAAAATTTGATCAAACCAGCGAGAAACACCTGTAGGTTCTGATTCCTTGCAACATTGGACGTATGCATTGGGTCATGGCCAGCATCGATCTCATGAAAGGGCATGTTTTCGTGTTTGACTCGTTCAAACAGCAGGTCCCATTTAAGCACAGGAATGCCCAGTTCGCGAGCTTACGGTGGTTGCTACCCTCAATGCTGGATGCGGTGCATTTTCACAGGAACAGATGATCAGGTGACAAGACGTACAAAAGGAGGGACAGGCCGTTTCAGATGTTCTATGTGGCAGCCGACCGTGTGCCCCAACAGGATAAAGGGTATGACTGTTTCAAGTTCTTATTCTATCCCAATCGGTTGTAATAGCATTCCTAGCTTACGGTGGTTGTTCATGTGGTTAATTGCAGGGAAAATTGTGGTGCCCATACTTTGAGAATGATTGAGTACCTGACGACGAATAGGGATACGTTCGACTAGTCGAAAGCCGATATGCCCATCATCCGGTAGAAGATGGTCGTGGAGGTTTATTGTAACTCCAGGACCTTGTAGTTGATGTACATAACATTTGAGTAATGAAATGATTCATTTTTTTTTTCAACTGTTTGCAGTTCAAAGTTCAACACACACATTTCATACAACCTAAATCCATAATCAATATAGGAAATCTCGTATAGGATTCACTATGACATTAGACAAAGAACTAAATTCGTCTATATTTTCGAACATACAATCAATCATATTAGTTCTACATAAAAGCATAAGAACCAAGGGTCTCATAAAACAACTGTATCGAACATGGTTCCCAAAGTCTGAACGATGTTGGAAGACATCAAGTTAGAGACACGATCCTCATAAAACAACTGTATCGAGCATGGTTCCCAAAGTCTGAACGATGTTGGGAGATATCAACTTGGAGACATGTTCCTCAATGACAACCTTTTCTGGTGACAATTCGTCTTCCTCTTGTACTGCCTTGTTATGTTTGATCGTCTTCCTCAACGGCCTCATTCATTCCACGGTAGAGTCCTTCTCAGGGCACGTGTCCCTATTAGAGTCATCATACTTTTATACTCCAGACAAAAGATATAATATTGAAGCATGTTGAGATAAGGCAAATAAAACTGTTTGTAATTAAAAGTTCAACAAACATTTCATACATTGAAATCCATAAACAATACAGGACACTCATGAACACTTTAACAAATGATCCAGTATGACAGTAAACGAATAACTTAATTCAAATCTATTTTCGAACATAAAATCATTTAGATTAGTTCTACATAAAAGAATAAGAACCAAAGGTGGCAATTCGTCTTCCTTTTGTAAGGCTCCATTCATTCCACGGTAGAGTCCTTCTCAGGGCACGTTTGTTTGTTGTGTCCAGTTGAATGAAAAATGCTGCACCTACGACGGTATTCTTCGGGAACAATTCTACTGGGACCTTCATTAACCATAAGCGGGTTCGAACACCTCCTGCTATTATGTCCTGGTTGTCCACATCTTCTACACGACTATGTGGTTGTCCTTTCCGAAGACGAAGGATGTCGACCCTCCATCGGGCGACCTGATTGTCTCTTCGTCTTTGGATTTAAAACAACCCGCGCTGCGATGTCGGATGGCACAACCCATGAAGAAGGATGGCCAACATGCATTATAGGAACCGAGTATGCATCAATAAGTGTCTCCCTTTTGTAGTAGTCCGCACACAGAGATGTGAAATCCAAATTCCGCTCCTTACAACAATGAAAACAGTGAGATTTACGTTTGGGTAATATAAAGCGTTAACTGGACAGAGTCATGTACCTTGCCGCTGCGAGTGCGTGTGAACATGGTAAAAAGTCCATTTGGAATTTATTGCATGTGCATGTCTTCCGAGCTAAGTCAACCGTCCACTGTTTTCCCTTGTGTCTGACGGAGAATATGTTCCAATCAACTGCATTTACGGTCATATAACCGCACTTCTCGACACGTTTGAGGATCACAAGATGTGCTGCGTTGGTCAATCGATGACGCATGGACCGTGCATTTGCATGACGATCGTGGAACCACTTTTGTAGCATATTTCAAATGAACTCTGCCAGTGTCATCAGTGGCAGTTGCCGTGCAAATTTTAGGCATGAGTTTATGCACTCTGTAAAATTTGTGGTCATTAGCATGTACCTTCTTTAGGGATAGTGAATGCAAGACCACTTGTGTGGACCAGCATCAATGGCATAATCGTATGCACCCTTGTACAGCTTACGTAACTTCTCCATGTGGCGATCGTACTGGATTTCCCTTTACGACCTAGCAGCGTTATTTATTATGTCTGCAACATCCTTTCTGTGGAATCGCTTCTTCATAGTTTCACCAAAATGCCAGCAACATATGGTATGGGTTGCATAAGGGAACACTTTAGAAATCCCTGCTTCGATGCTTGCATGACGATCGAAAATAAAAACCAGATCATCTATATGACCAAGGGCACCTGTCAAGTATTCCAAAAACCACTCCCATGAATGGTTATTTTCTGAGTCACCATACCCAAAAGCAATTGGATACACCTGCTTGTTTCCATCTTGTGCAGTTGCCACAAACATTGTACCCCCGAATCTTCCCTTTAAATGGGTACCATCAACTGCAATCACAGGACGCATACACCTCCGAAAACCTCTAATTGAGGACCCTAACGACATGAAAAAGTATAGGAATTTACCATCGTCTGCACACTGTAAGTCTGTGATTGTGCCAGGATTTTACTGTTCCAGAACGTATGCAAAAGATGGCAGTAGTTGGAAACTTTCTTCATGTGTTCCATAGGTCAATGACAATGCATATTGCAGGGCATCATGTGCCTTACTGTACATGATTTGGATGCCATACATTGTTTTCATATCGACCATTATGTCTTTCGGACGCATGAGACGACCATTGGTTTGTTGAAGTCTAGGTGCAACGACTTCTCCGATTGTGACTGCACTAGCTTGTCGATGGAAACGGTGAATCTCCTCCAAGGGACAGGTGTGTTCATTGACAAAACTTCTGACTTGAAAGTAAGTCCATTTTTCTCTCCTCACCACTCTTAATTTCCACGTACAGTCGTCAATGATGCAAACCAGATGTAAAGTTGTCTTATTGGACCTTTTCACCTTCCATTCAAAGTTCTGATGCATCGCAAAATGGCCAACTAGCCTATTCAAATCCTTTTTACTCGAAAAAAATTAACCTTTATAAATCATGGTTCTCGGTTCTTGCGCTGCCAAGGTGCTGCTTCTACCAGTACCAAACGAGTATGAATCTACTCCCGGAATAACCCAAGTTGTCACATTAACAAATTCAGATGCTGTCACATTATAAAGGACCTCAGAAGTCCCAGGCATATCTGGTGTAGTGCCACTAACTCCTTCTACACGTCTACCATGTGTTTGCATTTGTGCAGGCTCTTCATCCGTATTTTGCAGATCATCAACCTGTTCATTATTTGCCTCATTATCTACCTCATGGTTCGGGTAATTGTAATTGTTCTGCTCATTGTACTGTGCATCGTACTACTCAATTCGACAACCAATCAAATCACCAAATTGAGGCTCAGTTGTATTTGCATGGTCGATCACAACCTGTGGGACACCACACATGTTTCCCCCACCTTCGCTGGCACTTCTTTGGATGAACACTTGATTGCTACCACTAAAGGATCCAAATTGTTGGGTATTTTCAGGAGGAAGAATATCATTCCCTACCACATTTTCAGCTATCCGCTCAATTAGACTGACACATACTTTAGGGATCACTCGATCTTCCCCTAACATAAACTGGACATCGTCGTCATTCCTTATAAATGTGCGACACGTACTGCCAGGAACGATTGATATTGATAACAAATCAACGTTGTATTTGTTTACATCATAGTTCACAAACCAATTCTTCGTAAGTCAAATTCTTTGACACATACATTCCTCGATTATCGGATCCAAAGAACCTCTGACTTCCGTCAGGTAACTGCTCCCATCGACCGTTGTAAGATATTACTATTCTAACCCGATTCATGAGGCTGTCAAATTAATAATCATAAACCATTAAAAAAGGCACGATTTCAGTTAAAAAAGGTACGATTTCAAAAAGTAACGATTTCAGTTCAAAAAGGCACAATTTCAGTTTAAAAAGTAACGATTTCAAAAAGTTACGATTTCAGTTCAAAAAGTTATGATTTCAGTTCAAAAATGCATGATTTCAGTTTAAAAAGTTACGATTTCAGTTCAAAAAGTTACGATTTCAGTTCAAAAAGTTACGATTTCAAAAAATTACGATTTCAGTTAAAAAATGCACAATTTCAATTCAAAAGGTTACGATTTCAGTTCAAAAAGTAATGATTTTAAAAAGTTACGATTTCGGTTCAAAAAGGCACGATTTCAGTTCAAAAAGTTACGATTTCAGTTCAAAAAGTTACGATTTCAGTTCAAAAAGGCACGATTTCAGTTCAAAAAGTTACGATTTCAAAAAGTAACCATTTCAGTTCAAAAAGTTACGATTTCAGTTCAAAAATGCACGATTTCAGTTCAAAAAGTTACGATTTCAGTGCAAAAAGTTACGATTTCAAAAAATTATGAAAAGTTCAAAAATTATCACAATGGTTTTAGGTTTACAAAATACTAAAATGTTAAAAACTTAAAAAATGAAAAGTTCAAAAATTATCACAATGGTTTCAGGTTTACAAAATACTGAAATGTTAAAAACTGAAAACAAGCAAGTTCAAGAAATATTACCTTATTTTACTGAAGAAGAAAGTCGGGGCAAGACCTTGAACTTTTATTTGTAGAGAGGGAGAGAGTAACTGAGTTAAATCCTACTGACGTTTTTGTTACAAGTGTGGAGAGAGAAAAGACCAAACAGAATAAAATAAATCATTAACTAAGGGCAATTTTGGTAGTTCACCATAATAGGTGCATTTTAAACTTAACTTATTAACCCACTGACATTCTCACTAAATCAGTTTAAAAAGGTGACAGTTCTCACCAATTCCACGTCATGTGCCATCTATTTTTCTACTTTCTCATAATATAATTAAACATCACCCATATATTGTCTTCATTAATTTTTTTTTTTACTGTTTTTAAAATTTAAAATTTTAATATCTATGGCCTTAACTCATAATGTTTCTGAAATAATGGGACCAAATATCACCTTTTAAACTGATTAAACTAATAAAAAGTAAAAAAGAATGCAAAAGTTGTAGAGAGAGCTTGTTAGATTGGTCAAATATCCATCTCTTTTACTAGTTTGATTAAGCTTTGGCTCGGTTCTCTACGTGAAAATTATACTACTAGTTAACAAACTAAAGTAACTGAGGTAAACAAAGTAAAGTCTAGTTACTTTTGACTTTTGAGAGATAAATATATAAAGTAACTATGGTAATTCTAACTATATCAGAGTTACTTTTACAGAGATTCGTGCTTCACGAGTTGCATACTATATCCCATCCGGCTCTATAAATACAGAGCTTCTCTCTTTGTAACGTGTATCAAAATACAAAATTAATAAGTTTGTGTTTTCCCTGTATCACAAACCATCAAATGATAATCCAAGGTTGAGTCTTCGACTAGGATATGCGGCCAAGCTTGATATTGTAACAAATATCCTGGTCGAAGTCCGACCAACTTTGGATAATCAACATGAGCATCACCATAAATATTGAGAGAATATATTCTACTCCTAGAGACATTACTTAGAAAGTACGGGTCTCATTTCAATTCTGTTATTTGTTACAGTGTTTAGCTAGGTTTATGTTTACTAATGTTTAAGGCAAGGGCACAAAAAGAATTGAAATGAGAATCGATTCGAATCCCTATACTTTCTAAGTAATGTGTTTGGAGTAGAATATATTGTCGTGTCAGTTTGATCTATGTGCTGCATGATCACCGGAAGGTCTAGGTATTATTATTATTATTATTTTCTCTAAATCATATCTAATTTCCTCATGTAATATTTGATTTCATCGCATCAACAGGTATGGACACAGATCTGTGGAGTAGATGGTATCTTAAGGGTAGCTAATTGGACCAGAATATTATTACTCGTTTCCTATTTATTTTTTTATGTACATATATAAAGGAAATGACTGTTTATGATCGTTTAAGTTAAAAATATTCCATGTCATCATATGATTTGAGTTTACCATTTTCTAAATATTCCTCCTAGCTTGGCTTAATACTCATTACTTCTTTCTTATAAGCTTTGCTGCTAGCTCAAGTGTACGTGATTGGAATATGATTATGGCTTGATGTGTTGGAAATTGTGGGTATCAGATCATGAACACAGAGAGAGAGAGAGAGATCATGAACTGAGATTCAAGTGGCAATAGAGATTGGACACATAAATATATGAAATTATGTCTAGTTACAGCTTACAAGTCACAACCATAAAGAAACATGATATTTTTCTCTTGGATTAATTAATACAATAATGCTACTGGTGTCCAAACGACGTGGGATCGTGGGTCATGTGCCATTCTTGTAATCTTTGCCACGTCATTCATTAGTTTTGAGAGTTTTTCTCTGGTAGGCATATAACTGTGAGTAACACATTTATCCATCTCATCACTTTTTGTTAAAAAAAAAAACAATGCAATTGTGTCAAATAATGTTTATATGATAAAAAATGATGAGGTTGATAAGTGTGCTATAAGTATGCTCACAGTTATATGCCTACCAGAGAAAAACTGTTAGTTTTAATGAATTGAAATTTGATGTTTAAATCCTTCTATTTTTATTCATTATAGAATAATTCCTCTAAAATTGAAAATTAAAATCAACTTAACAATTTTAAGATCAAATCAACATATTTTTTGAATTAATACTCTTCATAATTTGAGATTGTATTTAAAACCTAAAACCCATTCCAACGGCGTTGGATCTCAGGCTTTTACTGGGATTTAGGAATATTTTTTTTCTTAACTCTCTGGCTTCTGGGGTTATGCTCTCATATGCGTTTGCTCTTCCTTATTTATCATTAGTTTCTTATTAATAATACAAGGGAAATTATCAATTATGTGTGTTTTGGGATGATTATTTAGGTTCGAGAACTTTTATTGGCTGGCTATGTTATTCAAATGGTGTACCGGCATATTTTTCTGTTAATGGGTTTATTTTTACAAATTTAGAAATTAATTAACATGTAACTTTAAAAGTAATCGACATATAATTTGAAAAAATCAACCGATATGTATCTTGGAAATCAATTGACCTATAACTTAAACTTGGTTTCTACTTTCTAATAGTCATGCAAGCAATTGACACAAGTGAAACAAATAGAGAGTATTTTTGTACGGTCGAGGGCAAATTGACAAAAATAGAAACATTTTTGGAGGTGGATAGATCGAAAAAGAAAACCAATAAATATTTTGGTTATTTTCAGATAATTCCTATAAACTATGGGTCATCATATTATCTACTTGATTACGTAATTAGCTTGTTGCATTATGCTTTTGTTATTGTTATTATATTAGACATAATTCCCGAAATTAGCCTTTAAATTATTATATTGTTCAGATTTATTCTTTTTCAAAAAGTTATCTTTTCTTATCCATATTTATGGACGGTTCGACGGAAATGCTATTTAAATTTCTTTTGTTGACTTTGATATTCATTTCTCTTTTAAATTTTCTCTCATCAATTCTAATAACTTAATTAATCTCAATGTATGCTTTCTCTCTCTTTATAGGTTTTCTTGTCTTTCTCATTTATTTGTGTTTCTCTCTCTAAAACTTTCTTTTTCTCTTTTTTCTCTTTAAAATATTGTTCTTCTTGCCGAAACTATTCTAACAGTATATTATGAGCTAAAATCTGATATTGTTTGCTCTCAAAAGTCCTTTCAAAGTGTTTAGTTTCATGTTAGCATCTTTACACACTGAAATATCAATAAGTTTACACACTGAAACAATAAGACGCATCTTTACATGCTAAAATTTATCTTTATACGTTAAAATGATTGCGTGCTAAATTTACATTTCAACGTGTAAAGTTTCTAGAAACCATAAATTTTCAATTTTCAATTGATGGAGGTCTGTTCGCTCAAACCTCCAAAAATGGAAGTATGAGAACAAACCTCCAACTATGGAGAAGTTCTAAAAAGAAAATTCATATACGAATTGACCTTCATTGATGGAGGTCGAAGGTCTAAAGAAGATGATTTTTTTCAAAAAAAAAAAAAAAAAAATCTCCATAGACTTGAAAATTACTATATATATATATATATATATATGTTTCACTGCAGACAAGAAAAATAATAATAATGACAATTAACAGGGGTCAAAAATCTCCATGATTTTTTTGCATAAGGGCATTTGTGTACAAAAATCATTTCTCTGGGATAAAAAAAAAATACAGGTTATTGACAGAAGATCCTTTTAGACACTCTTAATTTTAGGGCTATTTATGGTTTTGACCCCTGTTAATTGTCATTATTATTATTTTTCTTGTCTGCAGTGAAACATATATATATATATATATATATATATATAGTAATTTTCAAGTCAGCACCCCCTTATTGTATTACTATCAACACCTTTTAATGAAAATCATTGGATTTAAAAAATGCTTTAACAAGTGCATACAGCCGAATCAAAGTATTTAAATCCAATGACTTTCATTAAAAGGTGCCGGTAGTAATACAATGAGGGGGTAATGACTTGAAAATTATTATATATATAGTATTGCAAAAGCTGGGAGAGGACTGTTTCCATTTGATCAATGGAATGTGAGAAGCATCCTCGTGCTCTTGGACAAGGTGGTGAAGCTGAAGCAGTCACAGAAGTCCATAAGTTCATTGCTTGAGCTTGACTGAGTTTCCAAAAAATAAAATAGGAAGCAACGATCAAGTCCTCCTCACACTCAGAGATGGCTTTACTATAATATCATCTAATTACTAGTGTCGAGAATCACTAGTAATTCGAAATGTTCTAACAACAGATATGTAAGATTGAATACTTGCGGTTTTGTCTGAGACGAAGACAGGAGAGAAAAGGTGTCGTGAAGGCCAACTCCAATGTACAACGTCAAACCTTACACCGATCGGGGAATATTCTTACACCAACCTTCTTTTATTTTTTTTACTCCAGTATACAAATGTTCCATACCAAATTTTACCTAAAGAATATCCTCCTAATATTCATGATAAAATATTAATATTAATTAATAAATAAATCAAATAAATTATATATATATATATTGGTATCATTATAAAGATTTCAACGGGATCTTTCCAACCGTATACTTTTTCAGAATATATACTGTTTTAATTACGTATAGGAAAGTAAAATTAGGAATTTGAAAAAAGTTACAGGTTTGATTTGATTGATTTGATAATTAAAAAATATAAATAAATAAATAAAAGCACCGACACTTCATTTTATTTTTTGAGAAATGAACCGTGAGAGTGTATATATAAACGCATGTACCGTAATCTTTCATGATTTGAGGCTTTGAGCAATAAGCTCATTTGTGTTGGAAGTTAAACATTTCATTTTAGAAGTTCACTTCCTAGTCAATTAGTCTGAGTAGTTAAATCTATTTTACAGTTCATATCAGGCTAAATAAGTACCGATTTCACCCAAACCCTAAAATAGAAAAGAACAAAATGAATGGAATCGATACTGTAAACCTGCAGTGGGCATTTTGTATTATTAATTTATTATTTGTTCAAATACAATTGATCCATGATCAATAAGCCCCACTAAAACTACACAATAGCAATATAGATATATAAATGGAAATGAATCTAATACCGATTTTGCCAACAAAAAAACCGTTTCCTAAGTCGGGTGGGTTGTCGAAAATGGTGTCTGTTAGTTTTCTACAACACCCTAAGTGGATCCATACCCATCGCGGTGAGCTTTCTGCCATCTCCATGCAATTTCTAAACTTTCCTGGAGATCAGTGTGTTTTGCCGTCCAGTTCAGTTCACGTCTGATTTTGGTTGGGTCGCTATACACTTCGGCATAATCACCTGGCCGGCGGGGTTCAAAGTCTACTTTGATGTCTGCCGCTGTTGCTTTTTTACAGGCCTCAACAAATTCCTTAACCGATCTCCCTGATCAAAAAAATCAACTTACATTCAACAAATCTCCAACACAAATCAAGGAAAATGCCATCACAAAGGCAACCAATAAATTGTTTACCTTTTCCAGTACCAACATTATAGATTCCAACTTTACTAGGCTTTGCCCTTTCAAGAGCTTTTACATGAGCATCAACAAGATCGTTGACATCAATATAATCCCGTACACAAGTACCATCTGCTGTACTGTAGTCCGTTCCTTTAACCTTCACGTCAGACATAACATCAGATTAGTCGGACTTCATCTAATTTATAAGCTCCTTTTTTTAAGAAACAACATTTACTACAAAAAAAATAAGTATGAAAAGTCGACCAGCAGCCAACAAAAAGCAGACTACACTATGAAGCATCATAGTTGCTCTAATTGGATCCCTACACTGCCATTCTTTGCAATATTCTAATCATCCTGCCAAGGTTCCCAAAATTTCCCAAAATTTCTCTAAATTATCATAGAATCCTTTAATCTTTTTGTTGACATACATTTAAAAGTACATATATAAATAAGAAAATAGAATTCTCATCAGTGCCTAGTACAAGTCTATAGAATCCAATGACAAGAAAAGTTTGAGCATACCTTAAGCCCAGTAATAATACCACGAGCTGCATCAAAACAAGCACCAGAAATTCGGCCGTGATCACGTAGTTCAGGTCTTGGAGCTTCACCTAATCTGCCCTCTGGATCTGACCCAATAACATTGAAGTATCTGAAAATCATTTACCAATATACCATGAGTCTGTAATCATCATGGTAATTGATTCTAATTTATGTATCAATATGATGCTGGGATGCCCAGAACAAACTCTATATATATACGGGGACCAATTTAACTGCCAAAATCAGAGTTTATAATATTGAAACAATTATCAAAATACTTCTTCTCCATCTGATACGAATTTGTACACTCTTAGAATCATACAGGTGAAGGGTAATGATCTCCTGGGAATTTTACTCATGCAACTTGCCATTTTACAAGACAAACCTCTCTAAACAAAGATCGGCAGGTATCAGTTGTCAGAAGTTCTAAATTTCTGTTAGACTTCTACTCTTCTAGCATAACAGTTTAACAATATTAACAAAAGGTATGCATCAGATGTTTCAAAAAGGAGAGAATATGCATAGTTGCAAAAGTTTCAGAGAGAAGTTAAAAGTTACTTGTACAAAAAACATGAACTCACATACTCACAAGCAGAGGATATTAAAATAACAAAACATAGCACCACCAACCTTAGGATCATAACTCCCATTTCTGAATTTTTAGAGAAATCCAGGATGATATCTTCTGCCATTTTCTTAGCTTTTCCATATGGATTGATAGGCGCCTGAGTTCATTCAACAATATAAAAGTTGTCTATTAATATAACCACATTCGTCAAAGCAAAATGTAACATATCAATCTTATACATTATTTCCCCAAATAAAATCTCAAATAATTAATATAATAAGTAATAATGAAAATCAAAATACTCACAGTCAATAGTAACCAAGAAATTACATTCTCACCTGTGGTGTTTCTTCAGTAATGGGCATCTTTTCAGGCTCCCCATATGTGGCACACGTACTAGAATATATCAAAGTCTTCACACCCTTAGCAGCCATTGACTCTAATACGACCAAGGTATTTGAAGTAATGTTATGATAATACCTGCGAGCAATCAAAAATGCATCACTATTGTGACATCTATATGATACTTTAATTTGGAATGACTACTGAGCAAATAAGGGCATTGACAAATTCAAATAATGAATATTTTGCGGATTTCGAAATGAAAACAGAAAATATCAAATATTTCAACAACAAAAAAAAACTATAGACAAAAACAAAATGGCTTCATTTTATATTATGTCTGCTACACACCCGTTTGCCTTGCTTTGGCCCTATGAGGTGCTCTGAAGAAACTTTAATTATGCTTATAGAAAAAAGAGGATTCTTGGGGGTTTTCCTAACTGAGAAAGCATTTATTCTTCGGTTCATTCAAAACACTTCAATTGGTACACGAAAGAAATAGGCCAATTCCATTTCATCCATGTAATAAGAGCAAGATACAGATAATGCAAAAATTCTTATGAAAACTGAACTGACAGAGCTGGTCTCCAGACAATCCAAAATAAAATTTTGTTTCAAAGTACTGGCAAAACCTGATCACATGAATCTGAAGTAGTACAATAGAGGCAATGCAGAGAGTTTCTCAGTTGAACTTAACCCATTTTTGTCCTATTTCTGGCAAGGTTAGCAAAGACAATCCAAGCAAAATAAAATTGTAGCTATTCAAAAAGCAATATTTTTTATTTATTTTTTGCAACAACTATTCCATTTCTAATCTTTCTTTCCTTTGACTTTTATAAAAGACTATTACACACTTGTTTTTGTCATCTCATATTTCCTTTGGTAACGGACCCAATCCTGTAATTGAACATTTAAATTGGCTTGAACGATTTGTTAATTTTCAAGGACTCAACCAGATTTAGAATCAATGCAAACAATGAAAAACAATCACTTCCATCTAAAACTAATCATGTCCAACAGTTTCAATCAAAGATAAGCAAACAAACAATTTCCAGTTTCCACTTTTATGAACCCAAACAAGTAGGAAACACATACAGTAAGCAGCATACAGAGGACTTTATTACATTTACCCTTTGGGAGGGTAAGTGGAAAATTGAGACATAAGTTGAGCAAAAGAAAATAGTAACATTATATTTTGATATGCCGTTAACTTGTATATCAATCACATGCCAGTACCTCACCTAGGCTGCTGTAAGCCCAGACATAAGTTCCATATTCCTATCCTATATGAAGTGGTTTGATAAGCATTAATCAAAACAAGCTCTAGGGAACAAATTATTACCATTGCCACATAAAATTTACAAAAAGCAAATTTCACAAGCAAGAGAAATAATATACTTTTGCAATATAGAGTTGAGTAATTAAACAGGTCTGCAATGTATCACAAACAATACTTACTTAAGCGGATCAAGGGTACTTTCCCCAACATATGCAACAGCTGCAAAATGTATCACAGCATCAAATGCATTTTCTGAAAATATTTTGTTAACCTGAAATACCAGTTAAGCAAACAAAGTTCCAAACATTCATGTCTATAATGTGATAAATCAAAAGCTAAGATGCATCATATCAGAAGTATGATGAGGATACAGCTTTTGCATCCCCCAAGTCGGCATAAATGAACTGAAGCCTCCCAGGTTCTGGAAATAGTTCTTGTAAGACCTTAACAGCACCTAGATTTCCCCGTGAAAGGTTGTCCTGTAAAAATGGAAAATCCTCAGTGTCTATATCAAGTGACATTAAAAGGCTGTGAATAAATGAGTACATAAGCTTAAGAAACATACAACTATTGTTACGCGGTACTTGTCTTTAAGCAGTCGTAATGCAGCATGTGAACCAATATAGCCGGCACCACCTGTTACCAGGACATGTGTAACCCCTTCTTCGTGTTTGGAGAACTAGGAAGCAAAATCAATGAAAACAACCATTAGAACTGAAAAAATGCCATAACCATCAAATTAATTGCATAAATAAATAAAATTCTGAATGTAAAAATAAAAATAAAAATATACCACATTTGTTGTATTGAAAGATGGGGATTGTTTGAGCATGATAATGCATAAGGCTGTGAGCGCAGCGGCTAAAAGAATTTTCCCTATAAGATTGCCCTTCTTTTTAGGGTCTGCATACTCCAAACCTGTACACCAGATTAAAAAGATATAGAAAAATCCCCACAACATTAAAATAGAGAAACTGAATTTCAAAAATTGTACCTGAAAACGGCATAGATCTAGTAGACCTTGACTGATTTCTGGGCCTGCCAGGATTTATCATCTGGAAAAACTTCCCAACGTCAACTTATTTCCACTCCCCTCTGAATGAGCTGCAAAATTGGAAAAATAAGATTAATTATCAATAATTTAAAAAGTATCAAAATTATTGCAACTTTGCAAAAAGCTCTCAAAATACAACACTTAAAAATTTAAATTCGATCATTATTAAGATCCAGAATAACCCAGCAAGAAGAATCTCATCACAAAAGAATATGCTAAACATCACAGTATAATTATGTCAGAGTAAGTCCGCTAAAAAAAATTATAATATTTATATATCAAAATTCTTCAGAATAGAATGTACAATCCAAATTATAACAAAACAATCAGTAATTTTGAGAAAAACAAACCCAAATCGACGGAATTCAGATGGTCAGCGATCAAAAAAATCCCATCTCAAAATACAAAAAGTAATATTAATAATACCTTCTGATCTTGAAATGAATTGAAAAATTCCCCAAAAGAGTGAAAGCAAAAGAATAGCATAAAAAATTAAAAAAGTAAAAGCTTTTTATTCAACTACTAGCGACCTTTAAACGCGGAAATCGAAACACAAACAGACAGAGCATTTAAAATCCTGTGCCCAATAAAAACAAACCCAACAAAAAAACAAAAAAATACACAGAAGAAGAAGATACAAAAGCTTGCAATTTAAATAGCCCAGAAAAAGAAAAAGCATACCAGAAATATGTGTAGAATGCATGATAAAAATGAAGAAAATAAAAAGAAACGTAAGAAAAAGAAAAGGCGATCGTAAACGTAAAAAGTTGAAAGAGAAGAGGAGTTAGAAGGAACACATACATACGTTTGATTTGATTTGAATGAAGAAAAAGAATGGAGAGAGAGAAAGAGAATTTGTAGGAAGTTGAAATTTCCGTGCCGTGCGTCCATGTTGTCAAGCGTGAAGAGGAGACTGGAGCAAAATTATAAAACATTTTCTCTCACTTTTTTTTAGGGGTTTTTACAATTTAGTCCTATGTAATTGAGAAACGTCAGTTTTTTATTTGCCATTTGTATTTTCATCAAATCGGTCCTTATGTAGTTAAAAATAGCTCATTTCTATCCTTTAACCAAAGTTTTAACGGTCAATCGTCACGAAATCAATAGAAAGTCCATTTTTCCCTTTGACTTTGTGCGACCTCATCATTGCAAAAATGGAGGTCGTGTAATAGATGGAGGTCGCACGGCCTCTATCTTCGTAAAGATAGAGGCCACACACATCGACCTTTTTCTGCATGAAGATAGAGGTCCACTGATAGATCTCAGATCCATTAGTTTTCTTTTTTTTTAAAAGTACATATATTTTTAATTTGATCTCTATCGTCCATTACTAAGATGGATGGTGGAGATCATCTAACTATTTTTTTTTAAAAAATTTATTATTATTATTATTATTTAATTTCCATCTCACAAATGGTCGGTGGAGATCCATCTAACTATTTTTAATATATATATATATATATATTTATAATTTACATTAATGAACATGTGGACCAAAATACTCATATCATTGTTAGTTTTGACTAGGGATGGTAACGGGGCGGGTCGAAGTTGGGGAAGGCTTTTCCATCCCTATCCCCGCCCCCCATTCCCATTCCCATCCCCATCCCCATCCCCATCCCCATCTTCATCCCCGCATTAAGAGAAGCGGGGCTGGGGGCGGGGATTCCCCATTGGAGGGGCCTTCCCTATACCCGCCCCATTCTCCGTCTAATATAACTATACATTTAAAAATTACAACTTAAAATATAAATATCATGCAGCAAAGATTGTTGTTACGTTTGCTGGTTTCCTTCGTGCCCATATTGCTCTTGCTCTTCTTGTCCTAAATGTCTAAAGGTACAAGCCTTTATTGCAGTTGTAAAAAGACCTGTTGTTGCACATGCAATCCATGCTGTTTATTCTTCTAGCATATAATTGCTTCATAAGGAAGCTCTGTCAACAAATTCATTTTTATTGGTGCAAACGGAAAAACATATCGAATCTCGCATAGCACCTCATAATTATAAGAATGTACCAAACACTTAGCTAGACTTGGTATTGGTTAACATAGTTTCATATGAAAAGAAAGAAGAGTTAAATATCATTCATTCATTCATATCCGGACCTACAAGTAATTAAATTATTGATGCAAATAATTGAATTTGAATCGGCAGGCTATGTTTTGAATGAATTCATGGGTCGCTACTTGTCACTTCACACTATCAGTTCTGCATGACTGTTAATACAAGCAGAGATGTATATGGTTTTAAAAATCTAGATATTATATATTATATTATAAATATATATATATATATATATACAGAAATTCTATTATCAGTTCGAACTGGCAAAAGTTATATCAGTTCCTTGCATGTGGGCCACTGGATTTAAATACTTTGACTTGGCTGTATGCACTTGTCAGTCAAAGTATTTAAATCCAGTGACCCACATACAAGGAACTGATATAACTTTTGTCAGTTCGAATTGATAATAGAAAGACTATATATATATATATATATATATTGGGGCGGGGATAGGGTGGGGAGTGCTTCCCCCATCCCCGCCCCGCTTCACCTTCGGGGACAAGACTTTGTCACCATCCTCGTCCCTGTCCTCGAATATTATCCTCTATCCTCGCCCCGTTTGGGGCGGGGCCCTACGGGGCCCCGACCACGAGGGGAATATTGCCATCTCTAGTTTTGACTAACAATAAGATTGAAATTAATGAGCTATTTTTAATTATATAATGACCAGTTTGATGAAAAATCAAATAACAAGTAAAGAATTAACGTTTCCAGATTATATAGGGTCCCTATTGTAAAAAGCTCTTTTTTTAAAAGAATAAATTATATTAAATAATTTTGGGTAGAGAGAGCCAATGATATGGTTACATTTCATGTGTAATGTGTTGGTACAATATTCCATTAAAAAGCTAATTTCCCAGCATAAATGCCGATTTTTGAGAGCGTTTACCGACAAGTTGGATGTCTACATGTCAGCTACTTTGTTGTTTTACTTTTTAACCTTTAAACCTAATTGGGCCACCTGTTTGGTACTGGAGTTTCTATTTCATTTTGTTTTTTTTTTTTCCAATTATTAAATAAATTCGAGATTCGGGAAGGAGGAAATACTCGAACCTACCGGCCACAAGCCCACAACCTCGTGTTGTAGATATAAGAGGTTCTATTTCATTACTGCATTATTTTCTTATAGATCTATAAATTCTTATCAACTATACTGTTTCTTTTATTTTTAATAACCACATCAACAATCAATGACTCTCCCTAATAGTAGCCGCTATATATTATTGTATGTGTTTGTGAAGTACTTTATACGTACCGGCAGCCAACCCAGCAAAATGCTGGGGCCCCCAACTGATGCAATTTTCTTCTTCTTCTTCTTTGGGGCCTCCTGATCCAATATTTGTTAATGATCTTTGGAGCCTTAATTAATAAAAAAAAAAAAAAACTTTAAAGACCCAATATGATTATAAGATCATGACATCACTGTGGCCCAATATTTGTTAATGATCTTTGGGCCCTTAATTAATAAAAAAAAACTTTAAAGACCCAATATAATTCTGAGACCATGATATCACTGCACTGTTAAATAAATAAATATATATATATATATATATAACACCTGCTAAACGAATTACGAATCAAAATTCAAAACCTTCACTTTGCTCTCTATTTTCTTCTCTCTGCCGCTCTATTTTCTTCTTGAAGTTGTTGCCGTTTGAAGAATCGAACTTATCGAATGTATGATTTTTGTTTTCAATTAATTTCTACATGTTGATTTTGACTCGAATTATTATTAATATTATTTTATGTTAATAATAATAATTTTATATAGGGCCCCGAATTTCGTTAATGTCATAAAATCGCTCGGGCCCCAAAATATCTGGAGACGGCCCTGACTGCAAGCTTGTTGAAAATCACGAAGATAAGAAAGATACCATGATTAACATGAATGGGAATGAATATACTTATTTGCCCAACGTGGTCCAGTAGTAAAGGACGTTCATTCTCAATTAATATTTCGGTTTAAGTGTCTCAGTTTGAGTGGCCGCTAACATATGTGGTATTTAAAAGAAATAAACATTTTTAAAAAAAAAATTAACAATAGAGGGTAATGGAATCGTGGTTTGAGTTTATAAATATATACGAAAGTATTAAGTTCAGATTAGCCGATAGAGGGTAATGAATAATATTGTTCCTGGTTATAACTTATGAGATAGTAATTGATTACCAAAACAAATCTTAAAAGGCATCGGGTGGCACCATATTTTTATTGGTATCCTGTCCCCGTTGGATGGGATATTAATAATAACATGTATTTTATTTTACCAATGTTAGACAACCTAAAAATTTAGCTCAAATTTCCATTCACTGGCCACATCATTTGTATTGAAATCTGGATTAATTATTCGGGTTGTATAACATTACTCATTTTATTTATAGGATTATCAAGTTGTCGAGCGTATCCTTAATTAGATACCCAAAACAAAACATAAAATATCAAAATACTTTGTTTAAATATATATATATATATATGTGTGTGTGAAAAATAAAATAAATTATTATATATTGGATTACATGCAATTAAATTGAATTCAATGATTTTTAATACATCTATAATTAAATGCTCTAGTAAAATAAATATATATATGTACGTAGAAACTTCTTGATTGGTGTATAAAACTCTATTTAAATTAAGATTTTGATATTATTATTATTATTATTTAATTGAATTAAGTGGTTTGGGTTCTACAACGAGGATATTTTGGTTCATTTGGGCCAAGTATTAGGAATATATATATATTAATTGTTGGTGTAAATTTAATAGGTGACATAATTTTTTGACATTTTTTTTATGTTTTTACAAAATATTATCGGTGCACTTGGTCTTTCATTTCTCATTTACCTTTTTTTTCTTAGAAATATTACACTAATTCGGGGTCTAAAGAGGGAAGACTCAAACCTACAACATATGGTGTACGTGGGAACTGTGATAGGTATACCATTAAGACAACCTCATCTTGTGATCTTCGTTTACCATTTCTTTATTATTTTTGTTTTTTTTAATTTCCAACTTCATTATCAAACATTAATAGTAGCTTCGAAAGATGTGATATACTTATATATTAATGATGAAACATGAATCGTATGAAAATTTACTATAATTATATCATATATTCATATGAAAGTTTCATGGTTCAAATATAATAATATATCATGCATGTTTCGATCGGTTAAAGAATTATATATATAGAAAATTATAAATATTATATCTAAAATGCATATGCAATTTCCTCTTTCTCAAGCATTCATGCATGACTATTGATGAAAGGTCAAACAAATAAAAACCCTAAAATTAAAAAACTTGCTACATGTTATAACATTATTTGGGAAGGCCAGTTGTCTCATTCTCATGATGTGATGATGAGGCTGTATCGATTATTGATAAGAGCAATTTGGTATCTAATATATCTTTTAATTTTCAAATGGTTTACCTAACAAATCAAGACATATATGGTAGCCAATGGACAAATTAGCTTCGAAAGCACCCAATTATTGGAAATAATTACACTAATACCAAACCTAAAATGCTTCAACAAAAAAATAAAAACACCAAACCTAATAACTTTGCTTTCAATATTACCAATTTCAATTCTTTTGAAAATATAATTACAGTTATCTAATAACATATACATTAAATGCTTGTTTGCCACACCGTACTATATTGTATAGTATTTATTAGATTGGATTGAATTGGATTGTGTTATACTGGACTAGATTGTATTATTGTTAGAGTACAATCATGTGTTTAATACTTTAAGGATATATAGTATTATACTGTATTAAATAATATAAATGTTTGATATATTATTATACTACAATGTATTGTATTTATAAATAATAAATAATAATAATGATTATGTATAAATAAACTTAAATTTTAAAAAACTGAAAATTGAAAATTCTATTATTAAAATTAAAAGTAATAAAATTAATAATGATTTTATTCGACTATATTGTTGTTAATTCATGACAAAAATCATATATAAAATATAAAATATTTTTACATTATTATATTTTTATTAATAAAAATAGTTTTAAAATTATTAAGAAAATAAATTATTAACTTATCTGTTTACTAATTTATTTTATTTTTAAGCATAATTTAATTTATATTACTATAAAAAATAAAATTTCCAATGCAATGAATAAAAGTTGGGATCCAAAAATCAAGTGAAACAGCACCTAATACAAGCTAATACCACCCTTCCTTGGTGTATTTGATAGTGCGTGTCTCACTACCTTAGGCTTTATTTGGTAATAGGGGGAGATGGAGGGAGGGAGAGGGTTGGAGGGAGAGCTCCAATCCCTTGTTTAGTTGGAGGGATAAGAGAGATGAGAGGAGAGGAGAAAGGAGAGATGATCCTTCCAGGCCCACCAAAAGGAATCCGCTCATCATTGGGCGGATGAGAAAGGAGGGAGAGATGATTGGAGGGAAATGACTATAATGCCCTCCAATTTTTTATTACCCTCCAATTTTTTAAAGAGTAATATAGTAATTTTCTAAATTATATACCAATACATCCATTCAACTCTCTTTTCAATACCAAACAACATAAATGATAGATGTTATCATCTCCATCTCTCATATTCTCTCTCCCTCTTATTTCATCCACCCTTCATACTCTCTCTCCCTCCTACCAAATATAGCTTTAGGGTAATTATTTTGTATTAATTAATACAATACATGGTAGCTGCCAAACACTAGTCCCTGTATTGCTTTAATACATGGTGAGAATAGGGGGTTTTGGCATTCTTTTGATTTGGTGTTGCACGAGTGGCACCACTTTAATAACTTAAGTTTTAAAGGCACCAAAGTAAGTGAACTTCAAAAAATGCATTTACTTTATTTTTTTTATTTACTTTTCAGTTTTTCATTTTTTGATTTTATTTTTCATTTTCTTCATCGGCTTCCATTGGAGGTCGAAGTCGTTCAAACTCCGTTGGAAGTCTGTTCGACCTCCATGGAGGTCGAAATCAACCTTTAATGGAGGTCGAAATTGACCTCCATTGGAGGTCGATGAAGAAGAAGAAAAAAAAATTGGAAAATTTTATTTTTGTCCAATAAGTCTCGGTAATTGTTGAGACTTTTCAGGTAATTTCTAAGAATTTTTCAGGTATTTTTCGAAACTTTTCATTTTTTTTTCCGAGTCTTTTCATGTATTTTCGAGACTTTTTAGGTAATTTATGAGACTTTTCATATTTTTCCGAGACTTTTCATGTGTTTTCGAGACTTTTCGGGTAATTTCTGAGACTTTTCAGATAATTTTAGAGACTTTTCAGATAGTTTTCGAGACTTTTTTATAATTTCCGAGACTTTTGGTAATTTCTGAGATATTTTGGTAATTTCCGAGACTTTCTGGGTAAAAATGAAATTTTCAATTTTTTTTTCTTCATCTTCTTCCTTGAAATCTCCATTGGAGGTCGATTTCAACCTCCATTGGAGGTAGTTTGACCTCCATTGATGGAGGATTTTGAAAAAACAAAAAACAAAAAACAAAACAAAATAGTGAAGAAGGTTACTGTGTAGGGTATTTTTGGAAGGAACCCATTTTATGTGTCCTTTACACCCAACTTATTAAAAGAGTGATAGTCTTAAAATGCCATTTCAACTCAACTTACATGTTTTTTTATACAATGTAATGCAGGATGACAAATTCGTAAAGGATTAATATATACATGTGAAAATAATTTTGTAAAGAGAATTTTCATAAATATTTTTGATGAATGATTAGTATATTTTAAAAAAAAAAATATTATATAAATTCAGATATTTTTAGGGAGGGGATGGTTTGAACCCACGACCTCGTGACGTAGGTGTGAGGGGTTTTATAGCTTGACCGACAAGATCGAGAATTTTCATAAATATATTTTGATGAATGATTAGTATTTTTTTTTTTTTTTTTATAAAAATACTATATAAATTCTAATATTTTTAGGGAAGAGATAACTCGAATCCACGACCTCGAAACGTAGATGTGAAGGGTTTTATTGTTCGACTAACCTCATCTTGTCATGAATAATGGGCGGTTGATAATTAGGAATTAGGACTTAGGCGGCGCCAAATTCTAGGAAGGGGTTGCCACCTCTATTATGAAGTTCCTAGTCCCGACAATCTAATAATAGGAAGTGGACATGCACCAAACTAATCAGGAAGACTTTCGAAAGAGGAGTTGTTATGCGTGCGTGCAAGTGTATATATTTGACTCATATTTTCGCCATATATGCCAACTGGTTTTTCGCCATGTATTTGACTCATATTTTGACTCATATTAACTAGAAGGGCAGAAGGCCATTGATTCATTATACTTTACATACTTTTTTAGGTTGATATGTTTAAGATTTAATTTAAAATTTTATAGGAAAAAGCCTAATTGAGTTTAAACTCTAACAATTATTAATGATATTTGAACAATATTTCTAATATGTTATATTTTCATTTTCATTAATTTTAGATAATTGAACTTCTTGATTTTGGATTTGGATTTTTATTAATGGATTGAAACAATTTGGATACGCCATTGATTACAATGTCTTTTGGGCTTTTAATTTTTAAACCCAACCCGACCAAAAATTGGGTTGGGTTGGATTGATATTTATATTGGGTTAAAACGTTTTCCAATCCAATCCAACTGAAATACCATCTCACATGTGCCATCTAGAATTTAGTTTGTAAGAGCATCTTCAATGAAGAACACCAAATATCACACTAAGGAGAGTTTGGGTGTATTCAATATAGATTTTTAAAGACTCTATAAAAGTCATGTGATATTCAATACAGACTTCTATAGACTTTTTAAATGTCTATAAAAGTTAGGAGGTATTCAAAATATCAATAACTTTTTAAATGTCAATAACTTTTAATGACTTTTAGTTATATCAAATCTCAAAATTTGTCTTGCACTCATGCCAAAGACTTTGAAAGACTAAAAAAAAAAAAAAAAAAACTTTAATAACACAAAAACGTAAAACACTTTAAAAAACATCAACCACCAAATATATGTTTTATTAAACAAGAGCATACTCATTCTTAACAAATTTCATAAATAAAATAAAATAAATTACTTTTAAAATTAACAAACATTGTAAAAAAAAAACATATAAACATTAGTGATCTATAACAAAAAAAAAAAAAAAAAATTAAAATAAAACAATTATCCACTGACTGTGTAATTAAAGATGAAAGATTTCATTTTTTTACTTCCATTTTCAAAGCAACTAAACAACACTGAAATAAATCATACGAAGTTCATTTATGTTAATTAAAAATACTAAAAGACAAAAACCATTATTCAACCATGCCATAATCAAAGTTACGTATGAGACTCTATATAAATTTGGTCAATATCAAACTACCCACTTTTAGGCATGAATCTTGTTCAACAATAGGTGTGATTTTTAGGTTTTGTCTTGGTAACTTAAATTAATTATGGGTAGAATTTTATATTCATTGTCATACTATTATAGAGATATGTAAACGTTAATATTATTGTCGGGTTGCTACCTTTATACTTTAAAAAATATATATAATATTTTGACTAATTATAAAAAAAACAAATAAAAATTTGACTAACTATATTTTAATTATTAAAAACAAATAAAAATTTGACTAACTATATTTTAATTATTAAAAACAAATAAAAATTTGACTAACTATATTTTAATTATAAAAAACAAATAAAATTAACTTTTTTAATTATATTTTACACACATACTTTGACTAATTATAAAAACATTTAGGTGCATAATTGTCTTTATGATACAAAATATAATAAAAAAAATAAAAAAAATTAAAATCACGTATATACACATGAATGCTTTCGTCAAGTTTCATAGACATTGACGATAATTTTATTTTTTATTTGTTTGATAAAACATTTTTATTGACCGGGAAATATAATTTTGTTACAACAAAATATATATTATATTTATAAGTCAATGAAAGTTTATAAATATCTATGAAAGTCTACAAAAGTTTTATATAATTCTGTAGAGTCTTTAAAAGTCCAGAAAAGTTCATAAACTTTACAAAAGTTATCCACTTAAAAAAGTCTTTAAAAGTATTTTGAAATCCAAATTGAATACACCCCCTTAAATTAGTGTAAAAAGATAATCTTTTTGGAATATTTTTACACCAAATTTTCCCACTCCAATGCATCCAACACCAATTTGGTGTAAAAGAACATCTTTACAAGAATATTCTCTCAATAAAACTTTATACAATACTAATTAATTTATATTAGTTAACTTAAACAAAATTAATTAATTTTTTTTACATAAAAAATATTATTCTTAAATAATTAATTGCATAAGATAAAAAAATAAAATAATTACTCACATAATTTTACCCCAAAATTTTCACCATAATATTATTCAGCTTATTTATCCAACTAATTTTCACTTAATTATTTAAACAAATTTTTTTCACATTAATTTTTTCTCTTCTAATTTTCTCCATCTAAGAAAAACGGAGCTCATGAACAACAATTTCAAAGAGGAAGTGGATCATCTGATGGCTTTGGTTAGTATTTTTGTGGTTACAGGGGAAGTGGAGATAATCCTCTGGATTTCTAAATGGTTCATTGAAGTTATTGTTATCGAGTTTTTTCATTGTTAAGTTATGTTGTTATTTGCTTTATTTTAGATTTTAAAAAAAAAAAGTATTTCGTCATGTTTTTTTTTTTGAAGTATTTTTCCATTTCTTTAATTGCATTAAATTAAGTTAATATAAAAATTTACCATTAGTTAAATGCATAATTAATAAGTAAAATAAATATATATATATATATATATATATATATATATATATATATATATATATTAATATTGGTGTCATTTTAAAGATCTAGACGAGATTTTTCAAACAGTATAATTTTTAAAATAAATATTATTATAAATAAATATGGGAGGGTTAAATTAGGAAATTTAATAAATATAAAACATTGATTTGACAAAAGAAATAATAATAAAAAATTTAGTGTTACAACACTATTCACTCAACACTATTCACTCTAAATGCATAATTAATAAGTAAAATAAATAATTTATATATATATATATATTTTAATATTGGTGTCATTTTAAAGATCTAGACGAGATTTTTCAAACAGTATAATTTTTGAAATAAATATTATTATAAATAAATATGGGAGGGTTAAATTAGGAAATTTAATAAATATAAAACATTGATTTGACAAAAGAAATAATAATAAAAAATTTAGTGTTACATCACTATTCACTCAACACTATTCACTCAACACTAAATTTTGTCTTGAAAATTGAAATTTGGTGTTGCATTGGAGCTTGCTTTTACACCAAATTGGTGTTGCATTGGAGATGGCTTAAGAGCATCTGCAACAGGACACTAACTTGGTGTAGAGATAAGCTCCAATGCAACACCATTTTACAATTTCCAAGAAACAATATTGGTATTGGTGAATAGTGTTACACCAATGGATCAAAATCTTCTCTTTGGCTTATTTTTCCTTGACTTTTCATAATCCAATGACACTTGAGCAAAATATAAAATACATAGTCAAGATTGATTCACTTTTTTCTCTCTCATACAACTTGATATTTGAATTACACTTGAACAATGCAAAGGACAAATAAGGACCAAGGAGAGAATCCCAACTCTACACCAATATTGGTGTTGTTGTAACTGTAACACTATTCACCAACACCAATATTTTTTTTATTTCTTTTATTAAATTGTCAAATCAATATTTTATATTTATTATAATTTTTAATTTAACCATCTCATACTTATTTATAACAATATTTATTCAAAAAATTATACCGTTTAAAAGATCTCGTCGAGATCTTTAAAATGACACCAATATTAATATATATATATATATATATAAATTATTTATTTTACTTATTAATTATGCATTTAACTAATGGTAAATATTTATATTAACTTAATCCACTGCAATTAAATAAATGACAAAATTTATTAAATAGATGGAGAATTTAAATGGAAAAAAATAAGATGATAAAAAATTAATGTGAAAAAAATTAGTTGAAATAATTAAATAACAATTAGTTGGATAAATAAGTTGAATAATATTATGGTGAAAAATTTGGGGTAAAATTATGTGAGTAATTATTTTATTTTTTGGTGGGTAGCGACTGAGGATAAAAGGATAATTCATTGGTGTTCTTGGAAAAGATTGTGCCGCAGTAAAGATTTGGGAGGGTTGGGGTTTTGGGACCTCTCGATCTTCAATCAAGCTCTCTTAGCTAAACAATGCTGGAGGCTTGTGTGTCACCCTTCTTCTTTAGCTGCTAGAGTGTCAAAGCATTGCTATTTTTTTAATTCCTTTGTTTTGCAGGCAACATGTACTGATGCGAGTTTGTTTCTTTGGAAAAGTTTTATGTGTGGTAAGGAGCTTTTAGAGGCCGGCTCTCGCTAGCGGGTTGGTGATGGGGATTTAATGTTGGTTTATTAGAACCGTTGGCTCCTTAAGACATCCACGTTCAGAGTTATTTCCCCACCAAATTTGGGGGTTGGTGTTAAGGCCCAAGCTTTGAAGATTCCAGGTGGTGGTTGGAACAAAGAGCTGATTCGCGATTCCTTTTTACCAGATGATGCGAATCTGATTTTGAGCTTACCTTGTTCGTCGTCATCGGCTTCAGATTCATTGGTTTGGCACTATGATAAGATGGGGTCTTATTCGATAAAGAGTGGTTACCATCTTGGTTGTGATTTGAATCCCATGCAGAGCTCTTCGGGGATTAGTCCGATGGAATCTTGGTGGAAGTATCCGTGGCACATTAAAATCCCAATTAAGGTAAAGTTACACATCTGGAGAGTCTGTTTTAATTGGTTACCGGCTAAAGTTAATCTGGCAAAGCGTGGATTGTAAATAGAGGTTCACTGTCCTATATGTGAGAAGTGGATAGAATCAACCATGCATGCATTATGGACTTGCCCCACCATAACGAAAGTTCGTCCCATGTGCCAGTTTATGAGAGGATTTGGTGTGGTGGATAACTATCAGTTTCTAGACTTCATAATGATGTGTTGAAATCAGATGTTAACTAAGGAATTTGAGCTCCTCTGTATGGTGATATGGTAGGTTTGGTTCAAGTGTAATGGGAAGGTCCATGAAAATTCAATAATGTAAGAGGATGGGGTGGTTCCTTGGGCAACTGCTTTCCTCGACGGATTAAGATGGGCTAATGACCATGTTAATGAGAGTGATAGAGAAATGAATAGGTCAGCCTTGAAATGGATCCCTCCTGATGGGAGTAGTTATAAAATGAATACTGATGCGGCTAATGACAGGATTAAGGGAAGAGTTGGATTTGGTATTATCATTCGTGATGGGGATGGTAGTGTTTTGGCCTATAGTGTGCAACAGATTGATATTGAATATCCACCGTAGGTCACTGAAGCGATGGCTCTTCTGTGGGGCTTACTTCTTGCATAGGAGGTGGGCCTATGGCCTTGCTCTATAGAATCGGATGCTAAGGTAGTCGTGGATCTCATCAAAGCTCCTAATGTTCCTCGGTCTGAGATAGAGATAATTATTTTAGATATTAAACAACAGCTTGCTAGTTCTTCTGATTGTTTGGTGGGTTTTGTCCTAAGAAAGCCAATATGGCAGCTCATTATCTCGCCAAGCTTGGCTTGACTGATGAGAATGATAGGTTCTGGTTGGAGGAGTGTCCTCCAAGTGTGGCTCCTATTGTGTTGGGTGATTGTCTGAACCTGATATAACTCTCTTTTGTTTAATGGAACCTGTTTCTTTTCAAAACAAAAATTATTTTTTTTATAATGCAATTAATTATTTAAGAATAATATTTTTTATGTCAAAAAAATTAATTAATTTTGTTTAAGTTAAATAATAGAAATTAATTAGTATTGTATAAATTTTTATTGAGAGAATATTCTTGTAAAGATGCTCTTTTACACCAAATTGGTGTTGGATGCATTGGAGTGAGAAAAAAATTAGTGTAAGAATATTCCTTAAAGATGCTCTTTTTACACCAATTTGGTACTCTCCATTGGAGATGCTCCAAGGGGAATGCCAAGGCCAGACATGAATGTTGGGCAGGCAAGGTTGAAAGTTGTAATATAGTATTTGAGCATCTCTAACCCAACACAAAATTGGTGTAAATTTCAATTTCTGAGTTACTAAAACGGTCATATCTCTTTCTAAAAACTTCGGATCGACAAAATGTAAAGTGTGCCGGAAATTAGACATTCGGGGCTTTCCAAAAACATGTGGATCTCAACCTGGTTTGATTTGAGGAGGGAGATATGGTCTTCACAAGTTTGACATGCTGCATATATAGACATTTCTTCAAACTTCACTAAAATCACCTTTTATTTTCAAACTCACTTCAAGAGCTATCTTCTATATATTCTCAACAAACACGTTAAAATATCAATTTTCGCTTAAGAACATATCATAAAACATAAGAATTAGGGGTCTCAAATAAGAACATTTATCGACTAACAAATACCTCAAAACCTAGCTTTTGCTAGTCTTCGAGCAAAATCGAAACAAAAACAAAAACAAAAACTAAAAACGAAGAACATATCTTAAAGCATAAGAATTAGGGTTCTCAAATAAGAACATTTATTGACTAACAAATACCTCAAACCCTAGCTTTTGCTAGTCTTCGAGCAAAATCAAAACAAAAACAAAAACAAAAACTAAAAACAAGAACATATCTTAAAACATAAGAATTAGGGGTCTCAAATAAGAACATTTATCGACTAACAAATACCCCAAACCCTAGCTTTTGCTAGTCTTCGGGCAAAATTGAATCAAAAACAAAAACAAAAAACAAACTAAATTACCTAGGCCATTTTCGTAGGGAAACACGATAACATTAAGCGTGTGGTATAACCTTTAAACCTCTAGGTGTTCTTAGTAGGAGGAGTTATAGTCTCCTGAGGGTTTACCAGCTGCGATACCCACAAACACTTGACTCAAGACTCAAAACAAACTAAAAATAAAAATGACAAGGCAAATTCACATACCAATCAGAATCAATGCACACACAACACATTTACTCAAAACTAAAATCATGCGATCAAGTACATGCATCATATCCAAAGTCTCAGCCATTAACCAAAAATTCTCAGCCTGAAAACAACCATACTCAAATGCCATGGAGGGAATTTGTCTAAACTCTAAGTCCTCACAAGATATCACTCAATTTTCACTCGAAACCTATGCAACACTCTCAATAAGCATATGTGAAAGAATTTATGCACAAGAAAATCAAATTATATATCGCATATGAGTATATAGTAGAAAGAATGCTAAGATTTGTGTAAATAGATCTCATGAATGGAATCAAATACTATGAATAAGATAGAGCACATATTTACCTCAACTCCCAAGCCAAATCCCCAAAAGATCAGTAAGGTCTTTTTTTTTTTTTCCTAATTGTAATGGGGCCATTGGGTGGAGGGTTAAAGAAAGAACGGAAAAGGATATCAAAGAGCCTAGGATCATGCCAAGAGGCTTCTTGTGATTTGTCAATGCATAGACATCTCTCCTTTGAATCTTCTTTCCAATTGCATACAGAGGTCTTCATTAATTTCTTCATCTTCTTTTCAAGCGGTTTTCAACTTGAATTCATCTTTGCTCACCATTCTTCTTTCTTCTTTGCTTTGCTCTTCTTCAATTCTTGTTTTTCTTTTCTCTAATTCTCACTTTTTGCTTTTTGCTTTTTTACTTCGATTTTATTATTATTATTTATTTGTGGAGAAAAAAAATACTCCATTTTTCCTTTTCTTGCAAGAACTTTAGGGGCAGTCCGGTAAGGGTATTCTGCTATAAAGAAAAATATTAAGTATATGTGAAATTGATTATCAAGACTTCAAGGCTTAGAATTCGATTCTTTTAGACAATAATTCTCCTCTTTCTCGTAAAACGGCAAGTACACAATAGGTATGAAAATTTTGCCGTCATGATACAATGAAGCCTAATATTCAAATTGTTGATTTCAAGTTATGTACGACTATAATCAACCACTTAGAACACTCCATATAATAATCTTGGTGATGCCTAAAAGAATAAAAGAAAAGAAGGAGACTTAGAATAGAAAAAAAACAAGAGTTGTATATTTTTTCTAATACAAAAATTAAACTATATCAATATATTTATACTGCTTTTATAAATAGTTGTATCTCTTCACAGTAAGTTGTGTCTCAACACAGTAAAACTGGTATCTCTTCACAAATAAACATTGTATCTCTTATAAACAATCATGTTAACCATGAATGGTTACAACCTTTTGTTTTAAAATTAATTGAAATTCTGACAGAAGTTCACCGGTTTCTATGGAAATCCAAAAACTCATCTTCGTCGTTTCTCATAGGATTTTTTGTGGCGTGTAATTCTCTTCACTCTCTTCCTTGGATATGTGCAAGAGATTTTAATGAAGTCCTTTCGATTTAGGAAAAGTGTGGTGGAAAAAACAAGTCTTTGTGTGCTATGCTGAATTTTCGTGAGGTGTTGGCAGAGTGTGATCTTCATGATTTAGATTATTTTGGTGCTTATTTTACGTGGAATAATAAATAGGGTGGTCTCTCGAATATTTAGGAGCGTTTGGATAAGGTCTTTATGAATAATGATAGGCAAACTCTCTTTCCAGTTGCTAAGGTGTTTCATTCGGATTTTCATAGTTCTGATCATTGCCCTATTGGTATTGTTATTGATGGCACTAGACCAATTTTGTTTTCCTAGAAACGTAAGTGTTGTTTTAATTTTGAGCCACTCTAGCTAATAGAAACCGGAGATTAAAGATGTTGTTAATAATTCTTGGGCTTGTTCTTCTATGGCTTCTCCTATTTCTTCTCTTACGGATAAGACTGCTAATTGTGGGGCTTCTCCTGCTTCTTAGAGTGGTTAGAAGTTTGGTTCTAAGTTATATTTGTTGCCTCAAACAGAGGCTGTGTTCCAGCAAATCTCTTCTCTTGAGAATGATATGAATGCTTTAATCAGTTGCGATGAGCTTTACTAGTGTCAACGTTCAAGGGCTGGTTGGTTGGCGAATGGAGATCGGAATACTAAGTACAATATTTTTATTCTAGGGATACAAGGCGTA
Organism: Acer yangbiense; assembly: GCA_008009225.1. Classification (NCBI taxonomy): domain Eukaryota; kingdom Viridiplantae; phylum Streptophyta; class Magnoliopsida; order Sapindales; family Sapindaceae; genus Acer; species Acer yangbiense. The sequence continues at coordinate 22,586,439 of CM017773.1, read as the reverse complement.
AACAGAAGAATGAAGTTCATTCTGTTGTTAGTGAGGATAGCTCGCTGGTTGAAGATGATAAAGGTATTTCTGATGTGGTTTTAGAGTGTTTTTCTAATTTATTTTCTTTCCCTTGTCATGCTGCTCCAGATATTGAGCAAACTACTAGCTTTATTAAAAAAAAACTTTTAGATTCTGTTTGGCAATTGTTGGATGTTGATTTTTTTGTTGAAGATGTTAAGAATGCTCTTTTTTACCTGGGTCCAACTAAGGCACCGAGTCCTGATGGCTTTCATGTGATTTTTTTTTCCAGAAACAATGGGATGTTGTTGGGAGTGATATTTCGAAGGCTTGTCTTTCGATCTTGAACAGTGGCTCACCTATGAAGGAAATTAATTTGACTCACGTGGACCTTATCCTGAAAAAGAAGAAGGCTGAGTTTATGGCAGATTATAGACCTATTAGTCTATGTAACGTCATCTATAAGATCGTTTGTAGTTCGTGATTTTCAAGGCCATGTCCGGGCTACTTTTTCCTTACGGCATATTGGATCTTTCACGCCGGATATTGGAGAGCATTTTACGGTGAGAGAAGTGCTACATGGTGCTTCTCATATTGGTATTCCAGTCCATCATCTCATAAGTGACTCTTCTTTAGTTGTGTAGAATATCAAGAGTTACGATATTTGCACATTTTAAAAACTGATTGTACACCTTTTTTTTTGTATTTACACCCCATTAAAAAAATAAAATAAATAAAATTTTGTAAGAACACCCCCACACATTATCAAACATGTCATTTCTTTTAATTTTAAAATAACTGTTTAATTACTATAAAAACAAGAACTATTTAAATAAATAAATTATACATATTAAATATAATTAAAATTATAGCACTAAAAAACCTAATAAACTTACGGCAACAAAAGGGTAGACATATCCACGAATATTATACAAAAAAAAGTTGCTAAAATTATTATTAGATATGAGATTTAAAAAAAAAAAAAATGATATGAGAATTTTTTTTCTTTGTTTTTGTGAAGAGCCCGCCTTCGATCTCTTTACTTGTTGATGGAGGTAGCTTCCTTATGTTTGGAAGAAGGCTATTGCGTTCTGCACTTTTTGTTTTGGATTTTTTTTCCTATTTTTTTTTTTTTTTTTTTAATTTGGTTTACTTAGTTAATAGTTAAAAACAGTAAAATAGTTATAAAAGTATTATGTTTTTTTAATTAAATATTAATTATATAATTTAAGGGTAATATTAAAAATTTGAAAATATATAATACCTACAATTTTAAAGGAGTGCAAATATCATCACTCAATATCAATCATGTTTCTCCTTTTACGGTAAGTGTTGTTCTTGTTGTTGATATCAACAATCTTTTTTCTGTTTTGGGTTATAATTCTTGCTCTTTTACCCAAGAGATGGGAATAAGGTCGCTTATTGTTTAGCTAAAATGACATCTCTTTCTAATGACAAATTGTGGTTGGATAATTGTTCCAGTTTGATCCATCAGCTTATTATTGATGATAGGATTCCATAAATTTGTTATGGGTTGATGGAAAAAATCCCCGACCCATCCCAAATTGGCGGGGATCCGATCCGTTCGAGGCGAGTTTGGAGCACTTAAAACGGGGCTTTGGTTGAGTATGGGTCAATTTTTATTGTGTCAGGTATGGGTCAACCTCTTATGTCTCGACCCGCCCTATTTGACCCGGTATTTATATAATTATTTTTAAAAATATAAAATATAAAGTAAAAAACAAATCTCTAATCTCTATCACTTTACCTAATTGCATTTTATGTATGAATTTAAAGTTTTTAAACTTAGATGTTGTATACTAGTACTATTAAATTTAAGTTTCTGTATGAATTTTAAACATGTTAAAATGTTTTTCTATAGTGTATATTTGGATTTAAGTGTATATTTAAAATTCCAATAAAAAAAGAAAAAAATTGTATATTTTTTGATTTATTAAAATTTAATTGAATGTTAAATTTTAAATCAATGTACTAAAATCCAATTGTATGGTAAAATAATTTGAATATTTAGTGGTTTGAGATTTTTTTTTAAAAGAAAAAAACATGAAACAGGTCATTTCGAGTCGGGTATGGGGCACCCCTTGTCATTTCAGGTCGTGTTTGGGGCGAAAAATGAAAATCTGTTTGGGGCACAGGTCAGGTTTGGGACAACTCGTGCAAATCGGATTTCAGGAATGGGGCACCTTTGATTCGATCCGTTGCCATCCCTAGTTTTTAATTTTTTATACCTATTTTCAAAAAAATAATCCCTGAAACGGCGTCGTTACATGTAACCCTAATTCTCCTGCAAACTAACATGTGGGCCCAGGGGAAGAGAGCCCGACCGTTGCAATTGCATTTCTCCCTCGTACTCGTATCGTAAGAGTGGAGCCAAAAGCAGAAGAAAAAAAATAAAAATAATAAATAAGAAATAAGAAAAGACAAGAATGCATTCAAATTTCAAAAATTTAAAATGGAGAAAGCAATAAATAAAGAAAAGGCTGCCACTTTTCTCGCAAATCCCTTCATTTGCTTCTTGAAATCGGAGCTTCCATACATTACTCCATTTGAAATTTCAAAATCCTTTACTTTACAAATATCCCACACTCACCCCATTTTCCATTTCTGGGTTCAGCTTCTCACTTGCATTATACAGTTTTTTGAATGATCAATTTTAGTTGAAAAGACTAGTTCCTCACAATGAGAGAGGAAAATCAAACCAAAACATTGAAATTTGCCGATCAAAATCAAGCACCAAAGCCTCAAAATGCAAAAAACAGTAGCGTTAATTCTTCAAAACCTAGGTCTTCATGGGGTTCAAATATAGTCAAGGGTTTCACTGCGGACAAGAAAAGCAAGCCACAGACCACTACAGTGATAACCAAAAAGCTTCCATTGCCAAACAACTCTGATATTGTTACCTCACAATCACATTCGCGCGTCAAGAGATCGCTCATTGGAGATTTATCATGCTCTGTAGCAGCTCAAGTTCATCCACATGCTTACCCAACACATCGTAGACAGTCTTCGGGGTCTCGCGATTTGTTTCTTGAATTAGATAGTCTTAGGAGCTTGCTTCAAGAATCCAAAGAAAGGGAGTTTAAGCTTCAAGCTGAATTATCTGAATGTAAAAGGAATCCGAAGATATTGGAGCTTGAAAGAGAAGTTGAAGAGAGGAAATTTGTGGCTGATGATCTTGTTAAGAGAGTCAGATTGTTAGAAGATGAGAAGATGAGTTTATGTGAGCAATTGGCCTCGTCGAGTTTGGTTTCTTTGAGAAATGACTCTGAGAATCCAATTACGGGGTCATTGTCACGAGATCTTGAAATGGAAGTTGTTGAGTTGAGGAGACTGAATAAGGAGTTGCAAATGCAGAAGAGGAATCTTGCTTGCAAGCTCTCTTCTTTGGAGTCTCAGTTGACTTCTCAATCTAATGCTTCTGAGGTAAACATTTGATTCTTATCACCATTGTCTCATTGTTTGAAGCTAGTTTTAATAATTGTTTCGTTCATTTTGAGTAGGACTAATGAGATTATTAATTATCTATTTCTAGTTTTAACATTAATTTTATTGACTTGATTTTTTCTTATATGTGTTGGCCATTTAGAGTGACATTGTTGTGAAGATTAAGGCAGAGGCATCCCTGCTAAGACACACAAATGAAGATTTATGTAAACAAGTTGAAGGTCTACAGTTGAATCGGTTAAATGAGGTTGAGGAGCTTGCATATCTTAGGTGGGTTAACTCATGTTTACAGGACGAGTTGCGCAATTCATGCTCAATTGAGAAACCATCAACCCCCAATACAGCGGAGAGAATGTGTGAAAATGTCAGTTGTCCGCCTGCTCGAAACAATGACTGCTTAGAATATAGCAGTGAAAAGAGATTTAATTTGATTAAGAAGTTGAGGAAATGGCCTAATACTAATGAGGATCTTCCTAATTTAGAATCCCCAGATGATCTTTTAGATAAAACTTGGGTCCATTTAGAGGAAGGGAGAAGTCCTAGAAGAAGACACTCTATAAGTGGATCCAAATGCAATGTAGAAGACTTGATACCGAGTCTGAGTAAGAGACGACAATCTGATGGTTTTATGTGTATAGAAATGGAAAAGGAAGACGAGCCACAACCTTCTCAGAAATATGATCTTGGTGTTGTTCAAAGATTAAACTACCAGGATGTGAATAAAACTATGGGTACTTTAGATGTTGAGAAAAGAGCCTTACGGATACCAAATCCCCCTCCAAGGCCTTCGTGTTCTCTAACCAGTGGAACTAAACAGGAATGTTTGGCTAAAGTTCCACAAGCACCGCCTCCTCCTCCACCTCCCCCTCTGCCTGCTCCAAAGTTATCTGTGAAGAGTGGAGTGGTACAACGAGCCCCACAAGTAGTTGAGTTTTACCATTCACTCATGAAGAGGGATTCAAGAAAGGAGGCTTCAAATGGAGGAATATGTGAGGTCCCTGATGTTGCAAATGTTCGCAGCAGCATGATCGGTGAAATTGAGAACCGGTCCTCACACTTGCTGGCGGTAAGGGCTTTCATACTTGTACTTAACATGGGAGCTTTAGATATATCATAAAAATTTTATAAATAGTTTTAACTCCTAATTTTTATCTGTCACTAGGCTTTTTTTGTTTGCAAGCAAGTCACATGGAATTGCTATAATGATAATCTAAATGTCTTTTCCTCTCTTCTTATTTATCAATGGAGTTTAAATGATGATACTGGAAATTTATTTTAATGGAATCGTGGGATCTGCTAGTTCAGTAGGAAGAAAAAATCAGATATTTAGCTTTGAATTGATTATCTTCATGTATCATGCAGATAAAGGCAGATATTGCAACTCAAGGAGAATTTGTGAACTCATTGATAAGAGAGGTGAACAATGCTGTTTATCAGAACATTGAAGATGTCGATGCGTTTGTGAAGTGGCTTGATGACGAACTTTGCTTTCTCGTAAGTTGCTTACTGTCATAATGATGAGAAGTTTAGTTTTACAGAATTCTGCTAGCTAAATATTTTGATATGCTGGAATTCTCTGTTATAGTGGTGCCAATAATTGTTACATGAGTATACTAGAAAATGTGTCATTAACTAACATTTCATGATCATAGCTTCTAACTGGCACAAAATACCTATTTCTAATATAACTTTAGCTTGTTTTTTTTATGAGAAATGTTTGCTTTTGGATTTAAAAGTTTTAACCAACTCTACTCTTCTAGTGGGATTTGTAGAAACTGTTAATTATTTTCACTAAAAAAAAATAAATCAGCCAAATTTTTTGTTCTCTGACAACTGTGCATTTTTTTTGAAACAGGTGGATGAAAGGGCAGTCCTAAAGCACTTTGATTGGCCAGAGAAGAAAGCTGACACATTGCGAGAAGCAGCTTTTGGGTATAGGGATCTCAAGAAATTGGAGTCTGAAGTAATTTATTACAAGGATGATCCACGAGTGCCTTGTGACATAGCATTAAAGAAAATGGTTGCTTTGTCTGAGAAGTAAGAATTTAACATTTTTCTCATGGCAAATGGATTGCTTCTCCAGATATTTCTTTATACCAAGTAATCCAATATATGCTAGCTGGTCGTAATAGTTTTCATTTCACTGACAGGATGGAACGAACTGTTTACAATCTTCTCCGGACTAGAGATTATTTGATGCGCAATTGTAGGGAGTTCCGAATTCCTACAGACTGGATGCTTGACAATGGAATTATCAGCAAGGTAAACTTGATAATTTATTATCATTTAAAACTTTCTGTAGCAGATACTATTTCAAGAGTTTGGAATTACTCTTCATTTGTTTTTATATTTGTCAACCCCATGATCATAAGAGGACTTCAGACATGGTCAAACCTTCAATCTTAGTTAGTAGTCATCATTAATGATGGATCAATTGTAACACGAATCTTTAGAACACATGAAATATATTTTAAATTACACTGCAGAAAGATTTTACAAAGCAGATGTTACCAACCTTTGTATTATGCTTCACATTAGGACATGTAGAATCTTGCACATGATGTCCATTCATGTTGAACCTTGAACAATGGCCACTGTGCTGTGCCAAATTTCCAGTCTTGTATCACTCTGTATTAACCTTGTCTAGCAATTCATTCAATTGGTCAAATATTGCAGATAAAGTTTGGCTCAGTCAAGTTGGCTAAGAAGTATATGAAAAGGGTAGCTATGGAACTTCAGTTAAAAACAGGGATGGAAAAGGACCCTGCAATGGACTATATGCTTCTTCAAGGGGTTAGATTTGCTTTCAGAATCCATCAGGTTTGTAGTATAACAACTAATTGCATACTTTTTAGCTCTTCACTTACTATTTTGTGCACTAAATTAGAAAGATGATTTCCAGAAAGGAAAAGAAGAAACTTTGAAGCTAATTCATTTTTTTAACATTTTCTTCCTTCTGTTTTTTTTCCTATATTCCTCTGTTACTTGTACATAACAAAATAAAGTTCCTTTTAATAGTAAAGAAAATTTAGAAACTATCTGATGGGATGTTTCATTCTTGATGGAGAATAGTTTCACGAAAGGTTAACTTCATCCAAATCCTTTAGGTTTGGCCTAATTACATATCTACTATAGTAAGTTTCTATAATGTTTTAAAACCATTGTTAGCACTTTCATTTGAAGTTGCAATGTGCATGATAGGGTATAAATTAGATGATGCATGTGTTGTCACTCTGAATTCACGGTCGTAAAGGTGTCCACAACCAACAGTATTTCCATTTCAACACAGAGAAAAAAAAAAATACAAATTTTCAGGTTTGTTTGAGAATCTTTTATATTCAGAGCAGCTTTTCCTCCCATGATAGAAACATATTGAATTTGAAAATACCACCATTCACGTCACTTGTGGTGTTTGATGAACCCATTCCTTGTAGTGAGGTGATTGGTAAAAAGAAAATATTTTGGTTTTCGTTATAGAAGCTGGGAGTTTCATTTTTTTTTAATCACTGATTTTCGAGCTGTCAGCCATGGAAAGGTTTACAGCAACCTTCACTTTCACAACTTTTTCTCAAAATCTTATTTGTTTCTTGGGTCAAGAAGAAACAGGACAAGGTCAATTTATTATAACTGGAGAAATTAATGGAAGTAGCTAACAGAAGTTAGCTTAATGGACTTTAAGTGTATATTTTCGAAACCTGCTACAATTGGTTGTAAGTAGGCCAAAAACCTGAGGGAATTGGATGAAATCAACCCTTTAATGAATGAGTTTTACCTAAAAGTTGACCTTCTAAAGTTGTCTAATGTGTTTTGGTTAATGGAATGGAGATGAGTGAATACTTTTTAAACCTGCTATAGTTGGCTGTGTAATAAGGCCAACATGAAGAATTTAGATGAATTTAACTTGAGAATTGTTGCATCTCTTGTTTTAAGAAATAAATTTGTTTACTGGGATCACGAATAAGAGCAGAAATTGACTGATTTCTTTGTTGTTGTTTGATACAGTTTGCAGGAGGGTTTGATGCAGAAACAATGCATGCATTTGAGGAACTTCGCAACATTGCTCACCTTTTTAACAAAAAGTAAATAGAAATCAGTCATTGGCTCGGCTTGGCTTACCGTCTCAGTAAGCTTCATACTAGATTTTGTTTTTATATAAACGTTTCGGAGGGTGCATGTCTGATTGTGCTGTGTGTGTTTTCTTTTCCACTTCTACAAGTTGAAGGTTTGGTGTTTTCTTTTCAATTTTTGTCCTGAGTTGATGCCCTGTTTCTGTAATGAAATGTATAAAATCCTGGTGAGATTGATGCTCATTGCTTTTGCCAAAATTGTACCAGAAAATGCTTCATTCTAAGTTATGTAAAAAGCATTTAGTGAGACAAGTATAGCATTCATATTTGGATGGAATGTTCATCCAAAAAACAGTTTAATTTAACATATATGATTTTGTTGGATGGACATATGAAAAATGTACATCTTTTCCATTGGAAAATATTTCCAACTCTCTCGTTCATATATTCTGATACTAGTATTTTCTGGCAATTGTTATCTGGTTCATGAAAAATTTAAGACAGAGAACACAGAAAAGGAAAAATAAAAATAATAGGGAGAGGGTTCCTTTTTTTCTTTTCTTTTTTTGAAGGAAAAAAAAAAAGAGGGAACTTGTTCTTGTGATTTTGTGAGTATAAGCGAGACGTCAATTAACCAATAAATTAATAGGTATTAATTTATGAAGATATTGAATGTGTATTATTATTATTATTATTTTCAAATAAGCATTTTACCCATTTAGAGCATCTCCAACGGTCTCTCTTGGAGACCCCCTTAAAGAAGGGTGGATGTTGTTGTAAGGGGTCATTAAGATCATTTACAATAGCCTCCCTTAAAGACATCCCTTAGTTTAATTAAGGGAGTATGTGTATTTTTGTAGCTCCAATAGCTCTTTAAATGGCTCCCTTAATTGTGTTCTGATGGAGTTCACTCCCTTAATTAAGAGGTGTTTTCAGACCCCCTTAAAGTAGGCTTCACCTATTTAAGATTATTTTATTTTCTTAAAAAACTCTATATATTTAAAACTCATAATTGACAAATAATATCTAATACTTAAACACAATATCTAACATTTAAATAATAATAAAAAATTATTAAAGGGGTCATTTAAGGAAGTATTGTTGGAGCACATACTCCCTTAATGGTTCCTTACAATAACATACACCCTTAAATAAATGAGTCTCCAAGGGAGATAGTTGGAGATGCTCAAGGGATTAGGGCTCAAAAAATAAATGTCACTATTTGGACCGGGTTTTGTAAGAGAGTTACCACTTTAATAACTTAAGTTTAAAATGCACCTATTATGTTGAACGGATAAAAATGCCCCCTACAGTAACCTTTTTCACCATTTTGGTTTTTTTTTTTTTTTTTTTTTTATATTTCAAAATTCTCCATCAAGGAATGACCTCCATCAATGGAAGTGGAACTAATGAATCGACAAACACACGTACACCGACTATGACCGTGGACGGTTGGAGATGCTCAAGGGATTAGGGCTTAAAAAATAAATGTCACTATTTGGACTGGGTTTTGTAAGAAAGTCACCACTTTAATAACTTAAGTTTAAAAGACACATATTATGGTGAATGGACAAAAATACCCCTCATAGTAACCTTTTTCACCATTTTGGTTTTTTTTTTCCTTTCAAAATTCTCCATCAAGGAAGGACCTCCATCAATGGAAGTGAAACTGACCAATCGACGAACACACGTACAACGACCAATCGATAAACACACGTACACCGACGACGACTGTGGACCATGAACACACATACGTCGCCATCGATGACCACGACCAAACACAATAGCGACTTTTTTTTTATGTCCAAGCCTTTGTTAGTTGCATCCGAGATACAAACCCTCTTGTTAGTTGCTTTTTTTTTTTAATCAATTTAAAACCCTCTTTTATAAACCTTAAGCTGGTTGTGTGAAAGAAAAAAAATGATTGTTAAAAAGGCTCGGACAGAGCTTAGAAAGGCTCGGACAGTTCATTAAAAGGCTCGGAGATATAAAATTAACAAAAAAAAAAAAAATGATTGTTAAAAAGGTTTGGAAAAGTCTCGGACAAAGCTTAGAAATGCTCGAACAGTTCATTAAAAAGCTCGGGAACTATATAGAAAGTCTCAGAGATACAAAATTAACAAAAAAAAAAAAAAATTATTGTTAAAAAGGCTCAGAAAAGTCTCAGACAAAACTTAAAAAGGCTCGGGAACTATATAGAAAGTTTCAGAGATACAAAATTCATACAACTAGCTTAAGGTTTACAAAAGACTCAGAGAACCACACCCCCAATCCGACTGAATGCGTTTGTGAAGCATCACTAAACTAATTATCCAATGAAGATGCATTGATAATGTTATGATATTCAACCTTCATTGGAGGTTTGTTAGAAGAAGATGAAATAATAAAATCTCATAAAACTTCAAAGTAAAAGAATGTATAAAGTAAGAGCATTTTTGAAAATCACTTACTTTAGTGCCTTTTAAACTTAAGTTATTAAAGTGGCGTCCCACGTGTAACACCAACTTAAAAAGGTGACATTTCCCACCATTTCCACCAAGGGAATATGTGTTCCAACAATACTCCATTAATTGGCTACCTTAATAATTTTTTATTATCATCTTGATGTTTTACTTTGTAATTATTATTGTAAAACAAATTACTCATTGGATAATAAAAAAGTTGTTGGGATTTAAAGTTAAATATCCGGTGCTTTTCAAAAAAATTAATTAAATTAAATATATGGAGTCCACTTAAGGGAGGTTGAAGCCACCCTTTAATTAAGGGAGTGAGTTCTACCAAAACACATTTAAGGGAGTCTTCAAAGGACCTGTTGGAGCTATAAAAATACTGCTTCTCCCTTAATTAAACTAAGGGAGGCTGTTGGAGATGCTCTTAAACAATTGAGATTTAATGTACACATTCAATCCACTAATCTAATCAATTAAAATACATTAATCTACTAATGATTTCATTTAACCAAACAAAAATTAAATTCATTGAACTTAACCTAACTAATTAAATAAAATCCATTGTGATTATACTAATTTAATCAAAAGTACGAAATGTATTAATTAAAGACAATCTCTATTTAAACAAATACAAAGTCTTATTGTACTTTATTACACATTTATAGTACTAAGACGTATAGAATGACTACTCATTTGAAAGATAATAGATAAGATGAGGTTGGTCTGATGCTAAACTCTTCACACTTGTATTATGAGGTTACAAGTTTGAATCATTTCCCTTTAAAAAAAAACCTGTATAATACTTAAGAAAAAAAATAAAAAAATCTATTGTAATTATACTAATTTAATCAAAATTACGCAATGTATAATTAAAGACAAACTCTATTTAAACAAATACAAAATCTTATTGTACTTTATTACACATTTACAGTACTAAGGTTCGGTGGTAAACCCTTTGGCCTTCACACATATACCATGAGGTTAAAGGTTTAAGTCATTCCCTCTCCCTCAAAAAACTCTGAATTTATATAATAGTATAATACTTAAAAATAAAAAAAAATAAAAGATATTAAGAAATCAACCCTAACGGATGAGTAGGATAAAGAATTATCAATTTATCTCCTTGGGTTAAGTTGAAACCGACAAAATTTATTATATAAAAAAATTATTATATATATATATATTAAGAAATCAACCATAACGGATGAGTAGGCTAAAGAATTATCAATTTATCTCCTTGTCCAAACTGCGGGTTCCTTCTAAGATTAAATTGTTCGTCTGGAAGGCCTGTCATAATATGCTTCCCGCTTATGAAGTTCTGTCTCGGAGGAGAGTCCCTGTCAATTCCATGTGTCCTATGTGCAAGAGAAAGAGTGAGTCCATTCTACATAGTCTTTGGAGCTGCTGTTGTTTAAAGTTGGTGCGTGCTGTTTGGGATTATAAACTTGCTGATATTTACAAAGAATTTTTTTTTTTTTTGATTTTGTCCTTGCTTGTTCCTCTCGTCTGTTAGTGGAAGAATTGGGTCTACTTTGTGTTTGTTTGTGGAAATTTTGGGCTCTTCATAATGCTGCAGTTCATGGTTCTTCATCGGATGAAGCGGTTGATGTGGTGGAGTGGGCTCGCTGTTATATCAAGGAGTGTCACAATGCTGCCCCGGTTGTTGGTTGTTCTTCTGGTCTCCCAAAGCCAGGAATGCTGTGTGGATTCCTCCTGATCTAGGTACTTATAAAATAAACTATGATGCTGCCATTCATGTTGCTGGTCGTCTGGTGGGGATTGGGGTTATTATTCGAGACTGCGATGGTCTTGTTATGGCCTGTTGTTCTCAGAAAATTGAAGCAACTTATTCTCCACAAATTGCTGAAGCAGTTGCCATTTGTCGTGGTCTTCAATTCGCCATTGATGCTGGTTTATATCCCTGCAGGGTGGATTCTGATGCCAAAGTTATTGTGGGTAGGATTAATAGTCCAGATGATTTTAGCTCGGAGATTGGGAATGTTATGTCTGATATTCAAAAGCTGTTGGTGTTAGCTCATTGTAAGTCTGTTTCTTTCGTTCCTAGATTGGCTAATCAAGTAGCCCATGTTTTAGCCAAAAATGGCCTCTTTTATGTTGAGGATCTGTTTTGGTTGGAGGAATGCCCTTCTTGTGTTGTTGACTTAGTTTTGGCTGATTGCCATGTTTGTTTGTAATCCTTTGTTTCTTCAAAAAAAAAAAAAAAAAAAAGTTGAAACAGAAAAAATTTATTATATAAAAAAATTAATAATTTATTGACCATTAAATTTTGAAAGATTATATTATATTTGACAACTTCAGATAAAACTAATTGTTCTCAAGTCTTTACCTTAGGGGGTGTATTCAATTAGGATTCTTAAGGACATATAAATACAATTTTTAAATGACATATTTTCATGGATTTCTATAGACTTTTATAAATCCACATAAACTTTCATTGATTTGTTTAGACATTTATCTCAGACTTTTATGGATTTATTTAGACATTTATCTCAAACTTTCATGGATTTGTTATCTCAAACTTTTATTATAGATGAATGAATTATACCAGTATATGACCCAATCAGTCGGCCAAAGAAAAGCTCCATTTCAAAGCTAAATTTTCACAAAGATCCTCAACTCTCATAATAAACCCCAAAAAATAACATATGAATACATAAAACTTCATGTATGAATAAACATTGCACACAAAAGAAAAAAAAAAAACAATAATTTCCACTCAATTAACAAAGTCAATCATAAATGAAAGAAAGTGATATAGTTTATAACAATTTTGAGAGCAAAATTAAAAGGAAAATATTCAAAGCTATAGCATATCTCCATTCATTAGCCTTAGTTGGTTGTTGTTCTTGCGTTTGGAAAACTGGCTCAGGATCAACTTCATTAACTGGTTTAGGATCCACTTCATTATCTTCCTCAAATTCTTTAACATCCATATCTTCCCCATCAATTTCTTCTTCGTCAATTTCATCTACCTCCATTCCTTCCCCCTCAATTTCCTCTCCCTCTATTTCGTCTTCCTCTAGTTCATTCTCTCCATACATGCTTGATTGAGACATTCAAATACAATTTACAATAAGCACGTAAGAAAATTAGCCAACCATCTAATAGATATCATCACTGAACTACTTAAAACAAACTGAAATATGAACTAAAAAAATATGAATTAAAATGAAGCAAATATCTCATTCTATAAACAGATATATGAACCCAAAATGAAGCAAATCTTTCATTCACACTACAGTATATAGAACCATAAATAATATAAACGATAAATGATTATAAACAAACAATAATGAACTAATCGAATAACCAAACAAACAATAATAAAACATATGCATATTCAACTAATCATATAAACAAACAATAATCAACTAATCGAATAACCAAGCAAAGTTATACATAAAATATTGAAAAAAAGCATAACCCTAACCCAAACCTTGTCACAATTGACCACCATTTAATCCATGATTTTTAATTAATTCTCTACAGCTTCAAATCTTACAAAATTTGACATGGATAATCTAGACATATATGATATGCTACAGTAAAAGTATCAATTTAATCCATGATCATTTGTATATGTAATCATTCATTCTTTTCTTGTTTCCCGAATCTGTCAAGCAGAAATAAATATTGACCTTTGTCCACTATAAAAATTATAACAATTTTATACTCATTTATAAATCACGAAATTTTGCAGAATAATAGTAGACATAACATTATATCTACATATAATTTTTCATAATTGTTTAGATAGAATAACCCACCCAAATAAATTTACGAATTCTAGCCATTTGTCAAAATAAAGGGGTTCCAATAGAAATCAATATTAACCATTTAACCTTTTTCCACTCCAAAAATTATAAAAATTTTTATACTCATTTATAAATCACAAAAATTTTCAGAAAAATATTAGACATAACATTATATCTACATGTAAGTTTTCATAATTTTCTAGATAGAAGAACCCACCCAAATAAATTTACGAATTATGGCCATTTGTCAAAATAGAGGGGTTCCAACAGGCCTTTGTATATTTCGAAAATACATAAAGTCCACCGAAATCCTTGGGGAGAAGGATAGACTTGTTATGGCATTTGATCTTTATATTTCTCACTATCAAGTCCACCAAAATCCATGACTTATGAAAATCCTTTAAAATATATTCCCAATTGAATACACCTTGATTTTTACAGACATTTTTAAAGTCTCAATTCAATACACCCATATTTGGAAGGACTCTTTAAAAGTCCATAGAAATCCGAATTGAATACCACTGGATCAATATAGACTCTTTTAAAGTCTTTACATGTCCGAATTGAATACACCCAGATTTATAAAGTCTTTAAATGTCCTCGAGAATCCTAATTCAATACGCCCCCCTTAGAAAAGTGAAAATTACTTGTGGTCGTAAGTAATAGGGTTAATTGCGATAACATACCTTGAAGTTTTCTAAAAAGGTTTAATATTCAACTAATAGCCTTAATTGCAGTAGATCTCCCGGTCAATATTTGACTTCCATCTCATTTTACTGTTGCCTAAGGTATTTAATTGAAAAGTCTAAAATGCCCTAAAATTTATTTAAAAAGTCTTAATTGTCCTTTGCCTTTTTAAATTATTAAATAACAATTAAAAAATTAAGTTTTAAAAAAATCAAATAATTAAAATAAAAGAATCTCTCAGGCCTACCGGAGAAAGAAAAAGACAACTCTCAACTCTCTCTAGTCTCTGCGGTCACAATCACATCTAATTTAAAATATTAAAGAAGCTTTGAATTTAAGTTTTTTTTTTTTTTTTTTTTTGGGGTTTTTGTTGATATGAGTCTAGTTCTTTCCTTATGTTTTTTTATTTTTTATTTATTTTTAATTTTTTTTATCTAGGTTTGTGCCCCTTTCGTATTGCCTTTTTATTTTATTTTATTTAGTATCATCTGAATCTAGTTCTTTAATGGCGAATAAAGGTGGATTTTAGGAGACCATGAGCAAGGCACTGCCACCAATTTCTCTTAGTTGTTGTTCTTGGATGATGTTGTTGTTCTGGGTGACTAGGTCTTGATTTGGACTATCGTCATTGTCATCATCTAACCTTTAATAACAAAACATTTCTTGGTTCTTCTTATTCTTGCTTTTCTGATCACGGATAGCCTACAAAAATGCTTTGCTTCGGTGACTATAATCATCGCTTTTCCATCGAATGGCTGATCTGGTCAACTAGAGTAGATCTTCTCCTTCCATGGAGGTTTGTGGAGATGGAGGCTCAATCTGATCATATCAGATGCAACCTAGATTAGATAGTTGAGAATTTTCCTCCATTTGATTATTATTATTATTATTATATTTCTATTGTAAAGTAACGATTTTACCCTTAAAAATTCAGTCAACCAATATCTCTAACGGGGGTTTGACTAAAGGTTTGGGGGCTGTAGCAATTAATGTCATGTGTTGAATATTATGCCTTAATGATAAAACTCATGGTATGTTACTGCAATTAACATATATATACAGTTTTTCTATTGTTAGTTCGAACTGATATAAGCATGTAGACCATTGGATTTAAATGCTTTGACTTAGCTGCATGCGCTTGTCAAAACATCTTTTAAATCCAATGACCCACATGCAAGGAACTGATATATTTATATCAGTTTGAACTGACAATAGTAAGACTGTATATATATAAATAGATGTGATTCCATCAAAGTCCTTACCGAAATTAAATTAAAGTATACCTCATGTTATTGGTAGAATCCGGAAAATTGACAAGTCAGCATGATTACCAAAAAATACGGTGGATAGATATGCCAGGTCGCTAAAGGTCAACTGAGAAAGAACCATCCTTAGTTGACCAATAAATGATCTTAAGACTCGATCAGGATCGCCTAAGAAAACGGGCCAAGATGATTTGGTCGGGGTGACCAAATCGATCGGATAGAGAAAGTCCAGTCGGGATAACTAGGTTGATCGAGTCAAGACACCTAGTCAGGTTCTAACAATCGACCTGGGGTAATGAGATTTGGTCGGGTGAAGCAGCTGATCGATTGAGCGACACATGGACAATATTGAATTTAATGCCTTTACGATTCAAATACGTAGAGAAAGATTCTTACTCGAATAAAAGAGCTGTAAAGTACATTCTGATAAGGAAACGAACTTCCTTAAAGATATCAGAATCCCAATCAAGCAAGAGATCTAACTCTATCAATACACACAACACGTAGAACAAGAAAGAAGATTAGAACGACTCCGATAAGTTAGAGTCCTATAAAACCTCATCTTCTTTTCTCTACTTGTACAACAAAAACTAGGGTTTTATACATATAAATAGACCAATAGAACATAGTTCCGAGGGATATACAAAAGATCACAAGAGAACGAGAGAGATTGAGTGTGTAAACTTTAAATATTCATAGTGCATTTGTTCTCGCCGCCCTCGACAACCGTGGTTTTTTTTCCCTCTTTGGGTTTTCCATGTAAACTTGTGTGCTTGCATGTTTCCTCTTTCTATTTATCTCTTGAATTCGTACCTTGATACGTATTTACTTGTTGGACGCGTGGTAGATTTTACTTAATCCAAAAATCACCGTCAATACCTCACTTGATAACTACTCATTTATAGTAGTTATCAAGTGAGGAATACCTTATTTTAATTTCGGTAAGGACATTGATGAAATCACATCTATTTTTATGAATTTTGACCTAAATTTTTTTGTGGATGATAAGTTTAATGAAATCTACCTATGAACAAAATTTGAGAATTTTTCAAACATCGAAACTATTTAACTCGATTTTGTTAAATATAAAGGCATCAGAAAAATGAGATAAATTTAGGAAAATTCAAAAAATTAGTTCTAGCACTTGAAAAATTCTCAAATTTTATTTATAGGTAGATTTCACTGAATTTATCATCTACACAAAAATTCAGATCAAAATTCATAAAGATAGATATGATTTCATCAAGATCTTTACCGAAATTAAAATAAGTTATACCTCACTTGATAACTAATATATATATATAGTCATTTTCTCCTTAGTACACACTGATGAATATTTATCAGTGCGTTGCATGTTAACCACTAGATTATGAATAAGAACTAATAAGTGCATACACACTGGGTTAAAGCAATTGAATCTAGTGGTCCACATGCAATGCACTGATAAATATTCATCGGTGTGTACTGAGGAGAAAATTTTCGTGTATATATATATATACAGTTTTCTATTGTCAGTTCGAACTGATATAAAATGTATCAGTTCCTTGCATGTGGGCCGTTGGATTTAAATGCTTTGATTTGGCTGCATGCACTTGTCAAAACATCTTTTAAATCCAATGACCTACATGCAAAGAACTGATATATTTTATATTAGTTCGAATGGACAATAAAAATACTCTATATATATATATATACCTTGCCCATACAATAATCAATTATATCTTCTTTCAAAAAAAATAATTAAAAAAAAAATCAATTATATCTAAAAACATGATTAAAATATTTAAAAAAAAAAAAAAAAAGTTATGAAAAGGTGAAAACAAACCTGGGCCAGGAGTGGGTGGAGGACCAATGTTGTCCAACAGTCCAAATGTGAGGGGGATTGTTGCATTTACTAGGCGTGGGGAAGATTCACGTATGAAGTAGATCAATCACTCATCAACATTTGGCCATATCTCCGGTGGAAACCTCATCAGATCTCCGCTGCTTCATTTATTTTATTTTATTTTGCATCCTTTCATTTTTTAAAACAATGGAATAATATTAAAGACCTCCTCTCACTTTTAAACTATTATTGGATGTATATATCAAAATCTGTTTATTCAAAAACCTTCCCTGAAATCTAACTCTGTTAACATTCCGTTAAATTGACTCTTGCTTGACCAAGTAAAAGACTTTTATGCCCTTCAAAAAGTGAATTTTATCAGAAAAAAGTAATAATATATTATTAATGATTAAAAGGGAGAAAAAAAAAGTAAGAAAAAAAATAAACAATCAAAAATAAATTATCAAAAAAAAAAAATCAGAAATAGATTATCAAAAAAATCAGAAATGAAAAAACAAACAAACAAATGCATTTGGAAATCTAAAAAAAATAAAAATTGTCTAGAATCAAAACCCAAATTCAAAGACAAAACACAAAGACGTATATTAGATTCATGAAAAATAAAACACACAAAACCCATATCAGATTCTTGTAGGCCATATCAGTTTTGTTTAGTTATCAAGTCAGGGTTTTATCTAAGGCGGCTATCCAAGCAATGGTTTGGAGTGTATGGTTTGCCGGTAATCAAGAGATTTTTTCGGGTAAGACTATGGATTTCAGGTCTACTCTTGTTCTGGTCTGGCGTGCGGTTTCAAATGCTAACCGCCTGGAGATTGGGTGTATGCGTAATTGTGTAGATGATCTGTTGATTCTTAGGAGATTTGGTTTTTTATGGTCGTCCTGTTAAGGCTCCAGTTATCAAGAGTGTGATTTGGTCACCTCCGGCTCTTGGTTTGGATCAAAGTTAATAGGGATGGTGTTGCCTTGGGTCCTCCGGGTGTTGGTGGTTGTGGGGGTGTTTTCCGGAACCGTAGAGCCTTTGTGAGGGGTTGTTATGCTATTTCTCTTCGGTAGGTTTTTGCGTTTGAGGCTAAGTTTCTTGCGGAATCTCTGGCCATAAATTATGCTTGGAAGTATGGATGGCGTCAGATCTGGCTTAAGAGTGATTCTTCTTATGTGGTTTAGTTACTCTCTTCTCATTCAGTTCATGTTCCCTGGAGGGTTCGTCAAGCATGGTAGCGTTATATCTTCTAGATTTCGCAGATGGATTTTCACGTGCCTCATATTTTCAGGGAGGGAAATCGAGTTACGGATGCACTTTCTAAACATACTTTGGAGTTGGAGGTGGATTCATGGTGGTTCTCCACCCCGACATTCGGTTCTTTTTTGGTTGGCAATGATTGCATGGGTCGGGAGTCATTTTGGTTTTCTTGATGCTTTCTGCTTCTTTTTGGGGTGGCATGTGTGCCACTTTTTGTCCGACTCTGTTTTCCCTATGGTTTTTTGTGCTTTTATGGTAGATGTGTATCTTAACTTTTTTTCTTTTATCATTTATATACATGGATGCTGCCTAGGGGTTTTTCAGCAATTTAAAAAAAAAATTATATACTTGGATACTGTCTAGGGGTTTTTCAGCATATGATCCCTTGTGATACTTTTTTCCCTTAGGTCAGTCCAATTTTATCAACAAAAATATATATATATAAATCAGATTCAAGAAAAAAAAAAAAAAAAAAAAAAAAAAAAAAAAAAACACACACACACACACACACACAAAATCTAGATCCCGTTTTGAAAACAAAAACACCTAAAATCCAGATCACTGCATCATCACCATCACTAACCCAGTAATCATCAAAACAAATTCCACCCACATCAACACAAATTCGAGATTGTAAACAATCCACCCACATCAACAAACAAAAGTTTAGTAGTTGGTGGTCCAACGACCTCCACCAGCCGCATCCAGTTTCTCCACACTCGACGGCGGGTGTGGAGTAAATCCTATTGGATCCTCCAAACATAGAAAGGAGAGAAAAAGATGAGAAGAGATTTTTTATTTTTTATTTTTTTTATTTTTTTCAAAAACGTTTCCAAATAGAGAAGGGAAAGAAAGAGTTGAGAAGAGAGAATGTGGCATATAGAAAAAGCTTGTGTGGGACGGTCCCACCACGTGGCGGCAAGGCTGTTCAATTACATTATGCCATGTATTATAATTTATCTTGAGAACATAAAAAAGTTTAAAAGTTAAATGATTTAGAAAAATGTAATTGGACGGTCTCACCATTTACATTGTGAGACCGTCCCACATAAGATTTTCTCGGTATAGAGATATGATACCATCGATAGTTGGGCAGCTATTCACATTTCCCAATTACAATTTTTTTTTTTGATATTGTAAAAGTCAATTTTACCCTTAATTCCTAAACAGAATGCTAACAACAGTTAGTCCACAAGGGATGTTTTTGAATAAAAACATTTGTATCTAGATATCTAATATTAGTTCAAAGGGAAAGGAGATTTTTAATATTAAACCTTAAACAGTATATCCTTTTTAATTATATTCAATATTTGTAATTTTATTTATATTAAAGTGACAAGTTTATTGTTTTATTTTTCAAAACATAATTGATTTATGTCCAATAGATTTTAGTTCGCACATCATGTTTTACATTCTTATTAGATGTTGCCGCATGTTATGATTTTGACACTTCTTCTAAATAGAGATGGTCGTAATTGTTGACACGATACAATATTTACAGATTTGAATCACTAATAGGTTAATACATTAAATCTTTTAAGTAAATTGGTCATATAAATATGATATTTTTGACCATACCCGATGTTTCATAACTATTGGGGAACTATGGTATTTTTGACCAAATAAAAAAAATGAAAAATAAATGAGAGAATTGTAAATAACCCTTGACTTTTGATCAAATGTCAAATCAAACACTCTGGTTTAAACAATCAGTAAAAAACCCTTACCATATTTTAGATTCTTATTCTTATATTTATAGATAAAAATATTATAATTATTCATAGTTTTTTGAATTAATCTAAAATAATTAATATAAAAAAGTGAAGAAAATTAATTAACATTTAAAATTTTAAATAAAAAAAGGAAAATAAAATAAAACCTCTCTAGAGAAAAAGTAATTGGTCCTTATTGGGACAAAACAAAATTCATCTCGATAGAGAATCACTTTGGATGAACAAAAAGACCCCTATTGCCTCATTTTCTAATTTATATGGTAATTTAATTATTAATCTGTCTCTTAGGAAAAACTTCAAAAAAAAAAAAAATCACGAATTTCAACAAAATTAATTAATTATAATAACTTTAAATAAAAGAGCAAAATAAAAAGAAAATCTCTTGGGACGAAAAATTTTTTGTCCTGATAGACAGCCTATTGAGACTAATAAAAATTTGTCTCGATAGAGAAGTTCTTGGGACGAAAAAAATGGTCCATGTTGCCTAGAGGTGTGCGGCAGATCATATCCATTGAATTTTCCATGATCTAAGATCCGATATGATCTGATCGGATCGAAGAAATTATAATCTAATTTGATCTGATCTTAGAGTGGAATCCGATCTGATCCGATCCAATTATAATTAAATTTGATTCAATGAATTGGATTCATATGAAACAATTCTTAACATAGAATTTGTTACAAAATTCCTAAAATTAACAAAATCAATAACTAATTCATACGGTATTTAAATAAAATTAACAAACTAATAGTTAACATAAAAGAAATATTCCAACAAATTATAATCTTTAAACATAAGTTTTAAACACAAGTATAAATAAATTCATTCAAAAGTTTAAAATAAAAATATAACCATTTGTCATAACAAAATACAATATCACTCAAAATTTACTCAATGTCCATATGTATAAGACAAAATATAAATTGGTATAATATGGATGAAGCCTTATATTTTGGCGGATTTTAATATGAAAATCCAATAGCCGATCCGATCTAATGGATTTC